>CM061527.1:65366282-66566282 GCA_030068015.2 Neoceratitis asiatica | reverse complement strand
CATTCATTCGAAAGAGTTCGAACTCCAACCCCCGAGCGCAAACTGAATTTGCGGAATGGTGTATTTGTCAATGATTTCACACACGCCTGCTCAGCGTCAGGACAGCGACACGCGAGACGCTTACACACACACTCAAGGGCGCATCCTTTACACAACAACAACAGCAACAACAACAACAACAGCAATAATAAGAGCTAACGGCGCAGTGTATGGACAAATAGGTTATTGGTAATGGATGGCTGCCACTGGCGGTATCCATTCTCAACGAAACGTTTCAATTATGAAAATGCATTCGAGCGCGCAATTTTTGTGCAAATTTATTTCATTTCGTCCGTTTTCAGTCGTGTTCTCTTGCAATTTTTTTATATATATTTTTTTTTTTTAGAGTTTATTGGTGGTTTACGTGGAGCATGTAATGCCCTTACGTGTGTATCCAGCGCGCATAGTTTCGCTTTCATATGATTATGCGAAATATTTTCCAGTCATATTTTCAACATTCCTTATATTTTTTCTTATTTTATTTTATTTTATTTTAATTTTTTTTATTTTAATTTTTTTTTTTTTTTTTTTTTTTTTTTTTTGTTGAAAAACATTTTTCTCAGCGAAATTCTCTTTTAGATTCTTCATAATTTTACTTCTGCTTGCTGCTTTCTGTCTGACACACTCAGTTTGCTTGAATGAATTTACCGTTATTTTTTTTTTTTTTACTTTTCGCTCACACAATAATATCTTTGACAAATTTTCATAAATCGCATGCCATCACAGAGCTTTCAACGCCACGCAAGCATACACTCACACATACACACATACGCATGTCCCGTACATATTGCTTTTAACCTTTTTTCGGTACTTATCTCCAGCATATCCTTTTTTATGGCACACTCATTGCTCCATTTAAGCGTGTGAGCCTTTTTTAAGCTGTCAATAGCAGGGCAATAAATGAAAAAGGGGTTTATGCGCAGGAGACAAATAAAAAAAAATTAGAGAAGAAAACAAATAAGGAAAAAAAAAATATATAAATAAAAAAATACACAGGCAAAGCAGTAAATAAGTAAGAGCCTTGTTGTGCGCAGAGTTCAAACAAATGTACCCAGACAGTCCACAAAAAATCCTCGAGTGAAAAGAAAACGAAATATTTTCCATAAAAATTTGTTTGCGCAAATTTTATTTGATTTTAATAATCTCATTTGTACAATTTTAATATGAAAACAAAAACCAAAACAACCCAAATACACAAATAACTAAATATTAATTTCGAGATTCCCTACTTTTTTAAAGAAAAAAAAAACACAGAAAATTCAAATTTAATGGGGAATGATACACAAATTCGAAAAAACTTTCTTTGGCATTTCTGTTTTGAAGATTATATTTATATTTCAAATGTTGGCCGCGACTACCTCTCAGATGGTCCATCCGTTGAGTCCAATTTTCGATGACTCGTTCGAGCATTTCGTCTGGAAACTGGCGAATGACACGCGTGATGTTTTGCTTCAAGCTCTGAATCGAAGTGGGATAGTCCACATAAACTTTAGACATTACATATCCCTACCAAAGAAAAAGTCGAATGGTGTGATATCACGCGATCTTGGTGGTCAATCGACCGGCCCAAAACGTGAAATTATCTGCTCACCGAAATGTTCTTTCAATAAATCCATTGATTGATGAGATGATGTGTGGGAAGTGGCGACGTGGCGTTGTAGAAACCAAATGTCGCGGAGATCACGGGCATCAATTTCAGGCAGCAAATAGTCGGTTATCATAGCGCGATAACGGTCGCCATCAACGATTACGTTCTCACCGGCATAATTTTTAAAGAATTATGGATCGATGATTCCACCAGCCCACAAACCACACCAAATCGTTGTTTTTTCCGGATGAAATGGCAGCTCTTGAATCTCTGCAGGTTACCTTTCATCCCGCATGCGGCAATTTTGCTTTCTTACATACCTATTGAGCCAGAAATGTGGGCCTCATCGCTGACAAAAATTTGGCTCGAAACCGTCGGAACTGTTTGGAACTTTTCAAGAAGCCATAGAGGAAAGTGATATTGCTTCTGAAGGTCGAGCTTTCGAGTTAAGATCTTGACGTAAACTGGGCCACTTCGTACCACACGTCAGTCCTAGTTGCTGCGAACGGTGCCGAATCGACTCTACACGGTCTTCGTGTACACTCTCAGCTACGGCCGCTATATTTTCTTCACTGCGTGCTGGAAGTGGTCTATTCGGTCGAATAAATTATCCAATAATGAATGCTGGGTCTCAATATGGGTGATGGTGTTGCGAATATTACGCTCAGTAGGCCGATTATGTTGGCCATAATTTGAGGGAAGCGCGCGAAACACATTCTTTACAGAACGTGAATTTTCGTAATTCATCGGGGAAGCGCGCGAAACACATTCTTTACAGAACGTGAATTTTCGTAATTCATCGTTGAATGATTTGTGAGCGTTGTTCAGGCGTAAGTCTTTCCACGATGAAATGCCAAACAATACTGAACAAAAATAACATGAAAACTTGACGCGACTCAAGCGTGATCTGTCAAAAAAAGGCTATTGAAAAAAATAATTCCACCTGGATCATCCTTTATATATTGGAAACTCCCCGGCCTGACACATAGATGGCGCTACTAGAATTAGATCCATACGATTTTTAGTTAACCCTAACCTTCAATAGACGCGTATATGCATTTGAAAGCTTTGCTCATTATTAGTTTGTGAATTTTAGCATTTTGAGTGAAGCAATTTTTATTTTTGATAAAATATTGCATTTTGCAGGGAAAAAATGCATTTAAAGCAAAAACTTGATGACGAGTTTTCTTACACTGCCACGGAAAAATAAACCATCAAGGATTGGTATACTAAGTTTAGACGTGGTGAAATGAGCACGAAGACGATGAACGCAGTGGAGAGCTGGTACGGACGAAAACATCAAAAAAATCCACAAAATGATTTTGAATGGCGGTATATTGAAATTGAATGAAATAGCAGGCACACTAAAGACATCAACTGAACATTTAAAATCATATCATTCACGAATATTTTGGTATGAGAAGGCTCTGTGTAAAGTGGGTGCTCACTTTTGTCCAAAAACAACGACGAGTTGATGATTCGGAGTTGTGTTTGGAGATATTCAAGCGTAATAAACCCGAGTCTTTGCATCGATATGTGACTATAGATGAAACTTGGTTCCATCATTTCACTCCGGGGTCCAATCGACAGTCATCCAAGTTGACTGCATAGGATGAAGCCGCTCCAAATCGTGAAAAGACGCAACAGTCGGTTGGCAAGGTTATGACGTCTGTATTTTGGGACGTTCATGGAATAATTTTCATTGACTACCTTGAATTTCAGTAGCCATCAACCGCAACTATGACGTGGCGTTATTGGACCGTTTGAAGGCCGTAACCACCGTTTCATTCACAGCTGTACTCGCTGATTCCAATGCGCAAAGGACCATAAATCTTATGTAAACCTTTCTCCCGAAAACTCCTAAAGCCATCTCGTCGGATGTCGACATCGTCCATGATTCTGCACCATATGTCAGGATGGGAATGTTGAGCGACTTGTAGAGTTTGGTCTTCGCTCGTCGAGGGTGGACTTAACACCTCAATTGCCTACCCAGTCTAAGGTAGTACAACTTCATATTTGTTCGATGATGGGAAATATTTCGTCTTGCCCTCCTTTACCATTAGATCCCCTTACGATACTCTTCTTTATCCAGTCTGTAGAAAGCATATCTAATTGCGCGGTAGTAGTTAAGGCCAAAAATATCAATATCATCGGCATACTCTTAAAGAAGATTGTACCTTGTCTATTGAGCTCTGCAGCTTGCATTATTTTTCCCATGAATAAAATAAAGTGAAAGCCCTCTAAGGAGTCACATTTTCTGAACCTTAGTTTGGTATTGAACGGCTCGGAGAAGTTCACTGCCATTCAAAAAGTTAGATAAGTGTTCCCACCATAAATTCAGCACACCCTGGGCTCCGGTCTTGAAACCTTCTGTAAGTCGTCCTCTCAGAGAGAAGATGTGTAAGTCTGCTGGCTGTCTGTGCATATTTTCGACATCGAACCTTTCTGGTTTTTGTTAACAGCGTTCTTTGAAGCTACAAGATAGTGGTCCGAGTCGATGTTAGATCATCCTATCGTACGCACATCAAATGCACTGGAGACATGTCTGCCATCTATCACAATATAGTCCACCTGATTGTGAGTTTTTCAATTCGGAGGCAGCCAAGTAGTTTGATGGATTTTCTTGTGCTGGAATCCAGTACTACAGACAACTCAAATTCGGTCCGGTAAACTCGGTCAGCCTCAACCCCGTGGAGGCTAAATTTTCCGACAGTTGTGATGAAGATACCTGTCCATCCGGACGTTAAAGTTGCCAAGCATTGTTTTGAGATTTTGGCGGAGTCAGGCAACCTTGATTACATTTTTCTTCTCTTTGGCCGGGGCATGGGCACAATGTTGAAGAATTTCGTTTTGATGTGGATACAACAGGGTGAAGGCAGGGGCTCAGCGACTGAGTCTCTCTCCTACCACGAAGCCGACGCCAAATTTGCAGTGCTCTATATCACCGCTTCAGGAGATGTCACAAGGGCGACCCTAGTCTCGTTCTTCGCAATTACGAGGACATATTATTGACCGGACATTCCAGGTGCAAGCCTTTAAATAATAGCCCTTAATACGTTTGCAGAGGTGGTTATCAAACGTGAGGTCTCTCATCTGAGGTGTTTTTGGATCTTTCATTTTAGCTGGTTTCGACCTGACCAATTGTTGGCGCGACCTCTGGGCAAGTAGGTTTTAATTTTCAGATTAACGGATTATGTTGGGGTGGCTTCACTGAAGTTTCCTCTCTTTTAACCATGACCTATGGCTCCACACTGGTTGGTTACCTCATCTCACGCAAGGGTTACTCGCTTTTCAAGGCTGTGTGACGTGGATACAAAAGTAGGAATTGAGTATAGCCCAGAAGCAAGATTACACTCCATTACACAGAGGTTTTTTGTTCACAACTCTTATAAAAGCTTCGCTTTGAGAACGAACTATAATTATAATCTCCGCACTTCTTTTTCATATCAAAACTTCCTTAGATATACAAAAGAGAAAATTCTTCATATTTAATCACATATTGTTTACATTCCTGCCGTGGTCGTGCTATATACGCGTATCCCGCCATGCCAAGGTGCTTCCTCTCTCACTCTCTCTCTCTCTATCTCTATAACTCTTTCCCCTTTTTTCATGACACTCAGTTCTGCTCTTCTCTTTGCTACCACACCATTCACTCCTTAACTCCTTTTGTAATTAAAATGCAAATATTAGCATTACACAAAGCAGAAACAACAACAACAACATTGGCAACAGCAATTCTAGAATTAGCGACAGACGCGACTATAGAACAAAAGACTTAATTGCATTGAGTCGATTTGAGTGCTTCTATACGGGAATATGCAGGTATTTATGTGAGCGTTAACTGAGTATGACATCCTGTAATGTTTTTTTTTTTTTTTTTTTTACTCGTATCGCCATCTCTCTATGGCTTTTATAAAATGGAACTCACCAATTGCCTTTGGTTGTGAGGAAGTTCCACATGCTTTTGAAAGTTATTTATGCGCCAATGACGTTGAAAGTGATGGAAGTTTCTTTTTTCATCCGCCCGAAACTATGGAACTAAATTGAAATGCACTTTCACTTTGAACGCAAAAAGGTATTTACTTTGAGAGATTAAGTGAGGCTGCGCTATTAAATCGACGCCCATAAGCATGTGTTAGTGAAAATGAAATAAAAAGAAACGTATTGGTGTAGCAAAAAATGGTTTTTTTTCATTAAGAAATTTATTTTATTTTATTTCATTTAAATTTTTTTTTTTTTAATTTTTTTTTTACCTTTTTTGCGTTTTATTCCTTTTATTTTTATTTTTTTATTTTTTTTTATTTTAGTTAATATTATGTTTTTTTAAATTTTATGTTATTTTATTTTATCTTATTTTTTTATTTCTATTTATTTTTATTTTATTTTTTTCAATTTGCTTTAATTTATTTTATTCTTTTTTATTCTAATTTTCTTAATTTAATTTTCATTCCTTTTATTTTATTTTATTTTATTTTATTCTATTTTTTTCCATTTTATTTTATTTGTTTTTTAATTTTTATTATTTTATTTTATTATTTATAAATTAATTTTATTTTTATTTTATTTTACTTTACGTAATTTTATCTTATTTTACTTTCTATTATTTCATTTTTGTAATATACTTTATTTACATTATTTTATTAATTTTAATCTTTCTTATATTTAATTCATTTCAGTTTTTTTTCTCCATTTCAAATAAGGTTTTTGTTATTTTTATTTTAATGTTTTATTTTTAATTTTTTATTTTTATTTTTTTTTTATTTTTTTTTTTGTACTTTTTTTCTTTTTTTGTTTTATTTTATTTTAATTAATTTCATTTTTTTTTTTTGTATATATTATTTATATATTTTTATTTCTTTTTATTTTATTTTATTTTAATTTATATTATTTTATTTTGTTATTTTTATTTTATTATATTTTACTTTATTTTATTTAATTTAATTTATTTTTATTTTAGTTAATTTTATTTTATTTTATTTTAATTTTTCTACTTCATTTTATTTTATTTTATTTATTTTATTTTATATTAATTTATTCTTTTTTTTAATTTATTTTTTTTAATTTTACTTCATTTTATTTTATTTTAATTTATATATTTTTTATTTCTTTTTACTTTCTTTTTTTTTAATTTATTTTATTTTAATTTATTTTATTTTTTTTATTTATTTTTTTTATTTCATTATATTTTACTTCATTTTATTTTAATTTAAATTATTTTATTTTTTCATATTTTTTTATTTTTTTTTATTTTATTTTTTTTATTTAATATTATTTTCGTTTTTTTTTAATTTTTTAACTTTATTTTATATTTTTTATGTAATTTTATTTTATTTTATTTTTTTATTTTTTTTTATTTTTTTTAATTTTATTTTATTTTATTTTACTTCATTTTATTTTATTTTATTTATTTTATTTTATTTTATTTTATTTTAATTAATTTCATTTATTTTTTTTTTTTGTATATATTATTTATATATTTTTATTTCTTTTTATTTTATTTTATTTTAATTTATATTATTTTATTTTGTTATTTTTATTTTATTATATTTTAATTTATTTTATTTTATTTAATTTAATTTTATTTTATTTTATATTACTTCATTTTATTTTATATTCTTCTATTTTATTTTATTTCATTTCATTTTATATAATTTATTTTATTTTATATTATTTTATTTTATTTTATTTTATTTTTTTTTTTAATTTTATTTTATTTTATTTTATTTTAATTTATATATTTTTTATTTCTTTTTACTTTCTATATTTTTTAATTTACTTTATTTTAAGTTTTTTTTTATTTTTTTTTAATTTATTTTTTATTTCATTATATTTTACTTAATTTTATTTTAATTTAAATTATTTTATTTTTTCATATTTTTTTTATTTTTTTTTTTTATTTTTTTTTATTTTTTATTTAATATAATTTTCGTTTTTTTTTAATTTTTTAAGTTTATTTTATATTTTTTATTTAGCTTTTTTTATTTATTTATTTATTTATTTTTATTTTTTTATTTCTTTTTATGTTATTTTATTTTATTTTATTTTTTATTTATTTTTTTCTCTTAAATTATTTTACTTTATTTTATTTTATTAGGTGTGTGTGTATATATATGTGTATACTTTTTCTTACTCCTTTACAGTTACATTCCAATACTAGTTCGATCATTAATTTTAATTATTTTTAAGCTCAAACACTTAATTCTTGTTTCCATTAAATTGCATTGCAAATTCGACACTCTTGCCCTTCGCTCAGACTATTCTTGCGTACAGACACATACATTAACACACAGTAACACATATTTACTCGTATCCATAGATATACTTGTATACGAATCTGTACTTAATTTTTAATACATATATTCAGTATTGAATGCGGTTGTTGTTGTTGATTGTAGCAACTCTACGAATACTGACCAGCTTTTGCTTAAGCTCTGTACTGTTACATTAGTTGTTATTGTAATAAATTTCAACTCCATTACTTGGCCATTACACTATACTAACTACTAACTGTTAATACAATTTTTGCCATTTACATTGTATTTGCAAGGCATGTAGTATTGTAGATGCTCACAAACATACACACGTATGTATGTAGTAATATCCAGTAAGTACTGTACATGTGTGAGCACATAAGTTCACTTAACTGGCGATTACTGGTAATTGCTCGAAAGGATAACATGGAAAGAAAAAAATTAAAAAAAAATGGGTTAATTGGCAATGGTTGTTGTTGGCTGTTTTCTCCTGATTATTACTTGAGTTCTACATTCTTGAATTTGTTTGAGAAATATAAAATAATGAAAATTATAAAAATATATTAAGTCATATTATATTAAAAAAAATATATATATTTTTTTGTGCGACGCAAAATAATTCAGAAGCGAAAAAGATATTGAAACAATTTTCAAAAATGTAAGAATTAAAAAAAAAAATATAAAAAAAATAAAAAAGACGACTGTGAGTCCTTCTCAGACTATGTTTACTTTATTAAATTAAAAATAAATTTATTATCTGTCGCCTTTTATACGCTGGGATTGGCATCTACCAACTAGCAACCAGCTGCAGTAAAAAATTTCAATATATTTTAAATGATGACTACAGCAAACGTTTTAAGGACTATGATTTAAGTAAGGGCTTACAACTGGAATCTTCGGTCCCTTAATTAGGAAAGTGCTGCTACCAGATGGTTGATATGCTCGTAAGACGAAAGGCAGACAGCACCACCGCCTAAGAAACACATTGTAGTGAACAAGAATGGAAACTAGTAGAACCTTCTGGTATATGCCATGTAAAGAAGGGGGATTTGGTGTCGGATTCGTTGCGTGAGAGAGAGATTGCCGAGTTTTGTCATTCACCTCGGTAGAATTTCTTCAACATGTCGTGTATTTTGCGAACACGATCTCACATAGCTAGGATCCCTTCATCTGAGCTACACTCATCCGAGAAAATTTCGCAAAATAGCTTCTTCGTCTCGATATCTGAATAGCTCAGCCAATAGACCAAACGAACTATTCGTCATTATCGGCCACCTAAAAGTTGTTCCCTTTTACTACATTAAAACAGGCTGTAAGGTGTTCACGCATCTCAGATCATCTCTTCCTTCCTATATGAGTACGTCCGGTCTTTAAGCCATCTGTAAGTGGTCGCATTTTCTCATAGAATTCTCGTTATCAAATTCCTGTTATGAAATTTTTCATTCTCTCCATCACGACGATCTTTGGTTGATCGTAGCGATGCGAATTAGTCAGTATTTTTAATCGTCACGGCTGTCTGGAGTTATTCTCATATATTTACTAATGGTTAGGTTAGGTTAGGTTATGGTAACTACCGATTTATCAATCGATTACCCTGTCCTGAATAAACCCTCTTGTGAAAGCTCATTATTTTAATGTCTGCGATCTTGAGTATCTAGAAGTAGTACAGATGTAGTCCAGGTACTGTCCTGCTTTTAAAGAAAATCTACTGGATTTGGTGATTTAGACATTGTTGCCTTCCGCCTTATGGTTTTACCGCCACACTCTCAATGTAATTGCAACAATCTCTCCACAAAGATCATTTTGCCGTCCTTAACTTATTACATAACCTGCGAAGTGTGTCCTGGTCATGGTCGATTTAGAGCTTCTGGACAAAAAAATGGGGAAAAAGTTTACTAGATTATCCAGTTCTACTGTAGAACAAAAGAAATATATTGCGTGATTACCTGGTAGGTTAGTGATGCTTTTCTGATGTAACTCGCAGTTAGAATACCTAGAATTTTTTCTTGGTTTGTTTTAACATGGGTTAGTTCCATGACTATTTTAATGTTCCGATGGCCGAAAGAACGTTTGTCTAGAAATCTTTAACTAGTATCAGATCTGTGATTACCTTATGGTTCAGTTTTTTTTTTTTTTTTGATGTTTGTATCGCTCCATTGAGTGCGGTGGGCACCAAAATGAGCTCGCCGCTGCGTTCGGTCACAATGTTTCAACCACTTCTGAGAAGGGTCGGTGTTAAGAGGAGAGTGTTGGCACCCACCCTTATGAGCTAAAGTGCTCAGAGCCAGATCCGGTGCAAATAAGAAGATTATTCTCAAGTGTTGCTGAACCATCAACTCAATGACGACGGAATCGGAGCGTGGTCCTGTCAGAGATAACGGATAATCTATTTCGAGGTTCCTTATTTTTTTAATGAAAAAACACAGAAAATTGAAATTAATGGGAAATGTTTCTTATCATTCGAAAGAACATTCCTTGGCAGGCCTCGAGTCCATGACTCTATGACTCGTTCGAGCATTTCGACTGGTAACTGGCGAATGACGCGCGTGATGTTTTGCTGCAAGGCCTCCTAAAACGAAGCGGAATTGTCCGCACATACTTTAGATTTTACACACACCCCGGAGGAAAAAGTCTAACGGTGTGATATCACACGTCTTGGTGGCCAATCGACCGGCCCAAAACATGAAAGTATTTGCTCAGTGAGGTGTTCTCTCAATAAATCCATTGATTGATGCGATGTGTGGAAAGTGGCGCCATCTTGTTGTTGAAACCAAATGTCGACGGGATCACGAACTTCAATTTCAGGCATCAAATAGTCCGTTGTTATGGCGCGATAACGGTCATCATTGACGGTTACGTTCTCACCGGCATCATATTTGAAGAGATATGGACCTATGATTCCACCGGCCCACAAACCACACTAAACCGTTTTTTTTTTCTGGATGGAATGGCAGCTCTTGAATCTCTTCAGTTTGCTCTTCGTCTCAAATGCGGCAATTTTGCTTGTTTACATACCCATTGAGCCAGAAATATGCCTCACAGCTGAACAAAATTTGGCTCGAAATAATGCCACAACCATCAGAACGAAATTTTCAAATCAAAGAGTCAGGAGTGAAAGCATAGAAGGTGAGGATCAGGCCAAAGGAGGGCCAGCTCACCTTGCTTAATGGATGCCTCACTGAACTAAGTGAGTTATGTGACAACTTATGGGTCACAAGGTGAAGAGTTGAATTGAAAATATTTTGCCACAAATAAATAATCCAACAGACTGATTTCAAGATGGTGATATATATATATTTTAAAGTCCATATATTCTACTTAACTGTTTTTTATATTTCAAAACATCGTTGTTTCTGTTGCTTAAATTTCCATTTCTCAAACTCAGCTCAAAATTATGCTTGGTCTTGGCGATAAATCAATTAATTTAAACTCAATCATGACAAATATTTATTCCCAGCAGCGAATGACGCCCATAAAAATTTAAATTCATTGTGCAGCAATAAAATTCAGACAAATTAGACACCCTAGTGACTTACGAAACCTCTAACCAACGAGCGAGTAATGAGAGTAGCCGAGCAGTCGAGCAGTCAGCACCTTCGCTTGTCATTCAAATCAATTCGAAGTGCGGCGTAAAAAAATGGAATAAATGTGTGTGTGGGGGAGAAATAAATGTAACGGTACTACTGTTGAATGCGTCAAAGCTAATTTGCGTTGAATTTGTCCGCAATTATGACGCGCACGTACTCCACACAACAATGTTGTGCTTGTTGATATTGACGCTCTCTTCTTTGTTGGCTCTCACCCATCAATGTTGTTGTTTCTTCTTCTTCTTTTTTGATGAGCTATACTTCGTACGAAAATTACGTTAAAATTGTAAATGTCAAAATGACAAGCGAGGAAAATGCAAATAAATATTCAACAAAGCCAGCTCAACCATAACCAATGACAGCCGAACACTTCAACTTGAGTTGTTAAAAAAAAATACATAATAAAATCAGACGCGTATTTGAGAAGCCACGCCAACTGAAGACACCAACGAAGTTGAGTTGAAGGCAAAGAATGTGCTTGTTCCATGGCTGGGTGCTTCAAGGCTGCTTGTTATGCATGGCACGTTTTAGTGTCTCCCTCTCTCTCTGTCTCTCCCCTCGCTCTTTCGAACTCGTTTGGAAGACGCAGGAAGCGTGCTCAAATGAGGCGCACAAGATGCGCTGGTTTTCCTTCAACTATTACAAGGTACAAAGTTCCGAGTGTATATATTTAATTTTATCCACTGTCATATTTGTCAAATTTTCTGTGTTGTGGCGAGAAATGGACATGGGCTGACAAGTCGGCAGCAACGCTGCGGTGAGACGGGCAAGCGTACAGACAGCCAGATACAGACAGGTGGTTGGCGGGCAATCAGCGCCAAAAAAAAAAATGTATATAAAAATTTAACAGAAAACCGTACGGAGAACCGTTCGTATTTAGTTTATGCACTTACGTCAGCTTACGCCAAGGGTTGAATAACCGTGTGGTTGGGCGTGCATTTGATGACAACGAAATTTGATTACGTCCGCGCTGGTATGCCGACTGTGGGCAGGAAGCTCTTCCAAACGCAGAAAGGGTGGACAAGCGCTATGATTGTGGATTTTGGTTTGTCAGCTCTCTTTACTGCTTTGGTTTCGTGTGGCTGGCATTTCGCTCCGTAATGTCTTTAGTTGCCCAAATGTCGAGCTTTCAATAGACGCACCATCGCCACCACCGCCGCCAACGTCTGTCTATATGACGGATGTAGCATTTTATTACATTTGAAACGGATAAATTGCATGCGCGAGTGGTTGAGTGATTTGAAAGTGGAGATGCCAAAATTTAATAAAAAATTTATGGACGTCGTAACAGGTAGTGCGGAAGAGTTTTGATTGTGCGCAAATAACATGAAATGATGAAGGATATTATCGGTGAAATGTGAGATTTACTATGCACATAAATACAACTCTCTTTAAGAGGAGCCTTTAAGCTGTTGAATTTTGCTAGAGAATGGTACTCCGCAGAGAACAGACGAGTGATGATTATAATACATATTATGAGAGCTAGACGACCGAAATATAAGCAACGATTCTCGGAAGTAATCGAACGCCAGATTCTGGCTGCAGCTTGTTGTATTCTTAATGGAAAGGCCACTTTTCTTTCACTTTTCTGCAACAATATCGGTGGAAATGTGAGCACATCGAAGGGAATTACATTCATTCACCACTTATGCTTGAACTTTTTCTGAATTATATCAGACGAGTCAATGTACCGTGGGGGACCCCCTTTTTTTGGATTATGTAACACTGAATTTCCAATCATCGGGCATGCGTTTGTCCGACCATATTCCCCAAAGGAGGTGATGCATGCACCTTGTCATCTCTTCGCCGCCAGGTTGGAATAGCTCTATCAGTAAGCTTTCGGCTCCCGCTGCTTTAATTTAAACGAGAACTCGCTATTCGAACTTCTCCATAGACGGATGATGGCGTGTCTAAACCATCGATTGAGGTTTCGGGTTCGTAAAATTCCGGGTGACTCACTTTCACTTCCATTCAGCAGTTTGGCGAAGTGTTCTTTCTATAAACTCAGTATGCCCTGAACTTCGGTGAGAAGAATACTTCCTTGGCCCATATATTAGTATGCTTTGGTTTCGAAAGCTTCTCAAGCTCCTCATACTCACGCATTTCGGCTCCTTTCTTTAGTCGTCTGAAAAACGTCTTGGTTCCCTCTTCAGGTCTAGGTAACTACCCGTGTTGTGGTCGATCGCGAAATTGCGAGGTAGACGGTCTGTCTTCTTCCCACTGCAATTCGGCATTCCTGAGCGTACCAGCTGTTTTTCTGGCACCCCGAAAACTAATTCTTTCTTCAGCAGCGGTACGCAGGAAGCTTGAGATACCGTTCCATATTTCTCTTATATCAAGTTGCTGATAAGTGGAACCTTCCTTGTGCTTGCTAATGGACGTTCTTTGCTGCACAGAGGCGGGTGCTTATCTTCGCTGCTGCAAGATAGTGATCCGAATATTGAGTCATCGGAACATTCGTGCATCTAAAATACTGGATACACATTTTTCGCCCATCACAATCGATTTAGTTACGTATTATTCAATCCATCGAGAGCCATGTAGCTTTATGCATTTACATTTCAGGCCACGTGGGATGTTTCGTCGAGAAGGCTGATTTTTCCAACTGCTTTGCCAGCACAGTTTTGACATAGTGGCGGAGACAGTGCTCATAGAAAGCATCTTTGGTCACATCGTATACAAGAACTCGATGACAGAGTGTCTTTCACCATAAATCCAACACCATCATTGTCCCGTCTCCATCGCCCGTCTTGGATGACGTTAAAGTCAGCTTTTAGTCGTACGAGAACATCAACTAGCTAGGCAGAGGCACATTTCCAGCTGAGGGATCGGATAATCCAGGTGCATTCTTTCAAATCATGATCGTTAAAACGTTTGCAGGTGTCGTCATCAAATTTGGGTCTTCGCCCAGGGCATTTATTTGGTATTCATGTAGTGGGTACCAAACTCTACGCACAACCGCTGGAGTTCGCCTTCTCAGATATTTGTTGACTACCCAGAGAATACGTGGTGTAAGACCGAAAGTCGTGACCTGCTGGAGCCATACGCAAAAGAATCATATCTGGCCACTCCCAGGCGAATGGCAGTGAAAACTTTCCTCACTAGTGTGAACCTCTACACATTATCATGCTCCTAAGAAAGTCATAGAAACCCGGATTAATAAAGGGTGTTCCAAGTAGCGGTACTTTTTTCAATAGCCTTTTTTGACAGATCACGCGTAAGTCGTGTCAATCTGTCATGTTATTTTTGTTCAGCATTGATTGGCATTTCATTATGGAAAGATTTACGCCTGAACAACGTTTACAAATCATTCAACGACGAATCACGAAAATTCACGTTCTGTAAAGAATGTGTTTCGCGCGCTTCGCTCAACTTATGATCATCATAAACCATCTTGAGACCAGCAACATTCATTATTGGATAACATTCAACCGAATAGACCACGTCCAGCACGCAGTGAAGAAAATATAGCG
Source organism: Neoceratitis asiatica (assembly GCA_030068015.2). Taxonomy (NCBI): domain Eukaryota; kingdom Metazoa; phylum Arthropoda; class Insecta; order Diptera; family Tephritidae; genus Neoceratitis; species Neoceratitis asiatica. Next base: position 66,551,344 of record CM061527.1, on the reverse strand, counting down.
GCCGTAATTGAGAGTGTACACGAAGACCGCGGAGAGTCAATTCGGCGCCGTCCACAGCAATTCGCACTGACATATATGGAACGACTTGGCGCATTTTATGTCCAAATATTAAATTGAAAGCATATAAAATACAGCTTGTGCAAGAACTGAAGGCGTTCGACCTTCCCAAGCGACATCGCTTCGCTCTATGGGCTCTTGAAAAGTCCCAAGAAGATCCGACGTTTTCGAGTCAAATTTTGTTCAGTGATGAGGCGCATTTGTGGCTCAATGGGTATGTAAACAAGCATTTGGGACGAAAACCAACCTAAAGAGATTCAAGAGCTGCCAGTTCATCTAGAAAAAACAACGGTTTGGTGGGTTTTGTGGGCCGGTGGAATCATCGGTCCATATTTCTTCAAAATGATGCCGGTGAGAACGTAGACGTCAATGGTAACCGTTAACCCGCCATGATAATCCACTATTTGATGCCTGAAATTAAAGCTCGTGATATCCGCGACATTTGGTTTCAACAAGACGACGCTACTTCCCATACACCACATATCGCATCAATCAATGGATTTATTAAGAGAACACTTCGATGAGCAGATAATTTCACATTTTGAGCCGGTAGATTGGCCACCAAGATCATATGATATGAAACCGTTAGACTTTTTCCTGTGGGGATATGTAAAGTCCAAAGTCTATTCAAGCCTTGGAGCAAAACATCCCGCGTATAATTCGTCAGTTACCAGTCGATATGCTCGAACGAGTCATCGAAAATTGGATTCAACGGATGGACCATTTGAGACGTAGCCGAAGCCAACATTTGGAGAGATAATCTTCAAGAAATAAATGCCAAAGAATGTTCTTTCGAATGATCATAAACATTCCCCATTTCCAGATTTAGAATTTTCTGTCTTTTTTTCTTTAAAAAAGTAGGGAACCTCGAAATGGATTAAAGTTTTACATACAAAATGACAGTTTTTTCTTTCCCAATTCATTTAACTTATATGAAAATAGGTAAATCGTATTAAATAAATTTTATTTTTGAATGGAATCACTTACGACCCTACTCTGGGTAAAGTATAGAATCTGTCTAATATATCCTCTTGAGGCGTGGTGATGCAGGTATTAATTGCTTCGTTTTTTACATCAGTTTAATTTTAAAAATGCCACACCGAAAGCCGCTCGGCTGCCCTTTGTTGCTCATTGACACAATTTAATGTCTTTCTTCGCCGTTATTCACCACCTTTTGCAGTGCACAGTGAAAAGAGAGACCACAAAAGTCGACTCATTAAGCCTTCTTCTGTAAATATATATGTGTTTTCTACGAGAATTTCATTTTCTTTACCGTTAATCTCTTTACAAAGCAAGTAGTTCTTACACTCATACATATTAAAAATATATCCAAGCAAAGTACTTCTTTCATCTCCACTCATCATCACTCGTCTCTCCTCTCCCAACCAACCACTCACTTTCGCAAACACTTCACAATCTTCTTTGTCCTGTCTCACCAACGGTTTCAGCTTTCAACTTCGCTTTTGTTTTATGCCATGAAATTGATGGCGTTAAATTGTATCTCATATGGAATTAATGAGTAAATGTAAAGCCTTATTAAAAATTGATGTTGGCGCACGTTGGCATTGAGATTGTTGCTGGTTGTGTTGTTGCTGCTGGTGGTCTGGGTGGTGGTGGTGATGATGGTGATGACTTGGCTAACGACAACACGGCAACATCGACAAGCGGCCGATCAGCATTGTTTTTCGTCAAGGATAATGAAGGTAATAATGAGTGTAGGCTTATAGCCACTGCTTCCCTCTCTCTCTCCCTCTCTCGCCGTCTCTCTCTCTCACTCTCCCACTCTGTCTGTATGGCCTTATTTTCCATTGTCACCTTTGTAATCGGGATAGTGTTGCTGTTGTTGTTGGAGATAATGTTTGCAATGATAATGATGCTGGTTTGTGTGTGAATGTCTTTCGGCTCTGCCGCTCTTGGACGTGCGTCCTGCTGCTGAGTGGTTGCTTTGTTAAGTAGCTTAAAGGTTCACGGCTTTCAAAAAGGACGCACGTAAACACTTTAGCGGTGTGTGTGTGTGTTTAATCATATAAGAGAATATTTAATCAAGTTAATTTCATTGAATCACCTTAATGTTAATACTTCGGGTTTATGGTACTTAATTATTTTATTTTTTCCCGGAAGACTCTTTTCGATTCTAAATCAATACAATTTTAAAGAAATTTAATTTATTCAAATTCGCAATTTATTTTTAGACGTGGAATATTAAAGGTTATGTCTTAAATACGCATTGAGCGTGATTTATTTGAGGTTAGATTGAAATTAAAGCCAAGTTCAAGGCTTAGATGAAATAAAATTTTGAATTGAATTGGAGCAGTGAGTGCGAAAAACGTTAGAACCGCGTTAAATGGAGAAGTAAAAATTTTTTTTAGTTCAGAATTGAGTTCAATACAGGAATTTATATTGAGCTTAGCATAGAAATGAGTGCAAAAATTAAGATTTAGCTTGCCACTCAAATGAATAATAGTTCTCTGATTAGATTTGCGTTAAATTGCGACTCAATTAACATGTGGGAACAGCTCTTAGGTTTCCAAATATTACTAACTTTTGTGTTATAATAGTGTTAAAATTGAAAATTGAGGTTATGGCGAATTTTAATAAAGGGTGATCCATTTCGAGGCTCCCCAATTTGGTTAAAGGTAATAAAGCAGAGAAAATTCAAATTTAATGGTGAATGTTTGTTATCATTCGAAAGAATATTCTTTGGCATTTATTTTTTGAAGATTATCTCTTTCAAATGTCGGCCGCCACTGCGTTTCAGATGGTCCATCCGTTGAGTCCAATTTTCGATGACTCGTTCGAGCATTTCGACTGGTAACTGGCGAATGACAGGCGTGATGATTTGCTCCAAAGCCTGCATCGAAGCCAGATTGTCCGCATAGACCTTAAACTTTACATATCCCGACAGGAAAAGGCTTACGGTGTGATATCACACGATTTTGGTGGCCAATCGACCGGCTCAAAACGTGAAATTATGAAATTATCTGCTCGCCGAAGTGTTCTCTCAATAAACCCATCGATTGATACGATGAGTGGGAAATGGCGCCATCTTGTTGAAACCAAATGTCGCGCAGATCACGAGCTTCAATTTCAGGTATCAAATAGTCGGTTGTTATGGCGCGATAACGGTCATCATTGACGGTTACGTTCTCACCGGCATCATTTTGAAGAAATATGGACCGATGATTCCACCGGCCCACAAACCACACCAAACCGTTGTTTTTTCTGGATGAAACGGCAGCTATTGAACCTCTTCAGATTGCTCTTCGTCGCCAATGCGGAAATTTCGCTTGTTTACATACCCATTGAGCCGGAAATGGGCCTTACCGCTGAACAAAATTTGTCGTGTCGTGTCGTTGATCGTGTGAATGAACTGACTATGTAATTCGCATTTGCTCACGGGGATTCAATCCCAAATACCTACCGTTTGCACGGCCCTGACCCAGAACAATTCGTGTTATATTTTATCTCTTTAGTTTCTATTCAAATGCATTACCAAACAGAAGACAAAAACACAATTCAAGTGTTCTGTTTGCATTCTGGGGTTAAAAAGAGTTGAATTCAACGCAATATACGATAGGGCAAGCAAATCATACGAAGCTTCGTAGAACCCCACAAAGTTTAAGATGTTTACCATCCATCAATCAAGGTTGTAATGACCTCAAGTGCCCACACCAGCCACTATAAAGAAGCGAACTTCAGAGGCATACCCATAGATTGACGTAGAATTTTATTTTATTTACCACAAACAATCCGAGAAAGCGGAAGCGACATCAAAAATCTACATAGGAGATTAACAATTGAGTAATCTTGGCATAGGCACAAGTAGTTGGGATCTAATTTTTATCTTTTCATGTAGTGTAAAGCCACCCAAACTCCTTGTCTAAGAAATTCGAGAGCGTGATAAGTGACATACTCTCTATTCTATTGGAAACCAATCCAATCCAATATCAGAAAAATTCTAAGCATGAGATGAAGTTCTAAGAAATATGCTTTAATTTTCCTCATCCAACCCATTCTAAATGGTTTGACCTGCTGTAGGTTGGCTCAGTCCAGTAATTGTGAAGCCAGACTGGTATAAGAGTATGAAATATTAACCCTACACAGTTAGAAAACATTTATCAAGGAATATGAGGTGCTTGGTGCATAGTTGAAAGCCTATATATTTGCCAGTATCAAAGCTTGGAATTGCTGGGAACTGCAATGCTGATGAGCTTCCACATTTGGGCGCCACCGGTATTTGGGAACCATCGGTTCGTTAATGCCGCTTAAATCAAATATGGGCGCTCCTCTGTCAACTTGCGGTCTGCTACTGGAAAGATGGGTATTAATCAAGTCAGCGAGCATTGGGGTAGCACCTCAATATGCGCGGATGTAAGATGTTTCTAACCTAAGGTGGACCGTGGGAGGTCCAAGGAAGCTTTTTTTCCATTCCATGACCAAAAGAATCACCTTTAGTGGGAGTTATGACCGTACATTGGGACACTTGGAACTCACGCTGTAAGAACTGGGATTCATCAGGTTCTCGGAGCATTATATTTGTGAAACAGCACTTTCATTTTCTCAAAATATCGTTTTTCGGCGATTTCGTCCTTCAAACGGTCCAATAACGCTATGTAATAGTCGCAGTTGATTTTACTTCCTTTTTCAAGGTAGTCAAATGAAAATTATTCCATGCATATCCCAAAATGCAGACGCCATAACCTTCCCAGCCGACGGTTGCATTTTTCGCACGCTTTGGGGCGGGTTCATTGTGTGCAGTCCACTCGGATGACTGTTGATTGGTCTTCCGAGTGAAAGGATAGAGCCATATTTCATCCATTGTCACATATCGATGCAAAAACTCGGGTTTATTACGCTTGAACATCTCCAAACACTACCCCGAATCATCAACTCGTCGTTGTTTTTGGTCAAAAGTGAGCTCGCGCGGCACTCACTTTGCACAGAGCTTTCTCATACCCATTACCAACAACAAAACAATATATTTTTGAGCTATTCTACCTTAATCTCTACAAAGTGACTTAAATCTATAACCTTCAATACAATTATGTATGCGAGCATGTTGTCCACTTTAATATATTTTGACCCCAACGGCGTTGAAATTAATTAAACTAAGTGATTGAACAACCTTTCGTCGTACTCAAACTATCGTCGAAGTACCGTCGTAATGCTGAATGGGCACAAAGTGCAAAAGCAAACATACTGTGTGTATATATGTATACACGTACAGCTGGTACGAGGTGCACCGGCAGGAAATTTGGTTTTTTAAACAAAACAAAAAAAAAACAATTATTTTTTATAAAGGGTGATCCAACTAGAGTAGCCTTTTTTTGACAGATCACGCGTGAGCCATGTCTAGCTGTCATGTTATTTTTGTTCAGTTTTGTTTGGCATTTCATCTTGCAAAGACTAACGCCTGAACAACGTTTACAAATCATTCGACGACGATTTACGAAGATTCACGTTTTGTAAAGAATGTGTTTCTCGCACTTCGATCTCAACATATGGTCAACATAATCGGCCTACTCGCAACACCATCACCCATCTTGAGACCCAGAATTTATTTTTGGATAATATTCGACCGAATACACCACGTCCAGCACGCAGTGAAGAAAATATAGCGCCCGTAGCTGCGAGTGTACACAAAGACCGTGGAGCGTCGATTCGGCGTCGTTCGCAGCAACTCGAATTGACTTATGGAACGACTTGGCGCACTTTGCGTCGAGACCTCAAAATTGAAAGCGTACAAAATACAACTTGTGCAAGAACTGAAGCCGTTCGACCTTCCCAAGCGCCATCGCTTCGCTCTATGGGCTCTTGAAAAGTTCTAAGAAGATTCGACGCTTTTGGGTTAAATTTTGTTCAGCGATGAAGCCCATTTCTGGCTCAACGGGTATGTAAACAACCAATTGCAGCATTTGGGACGAAGAGCGACCTGAAGAGTTTCAAGAGCCGCCATTTCATCCAGAAAAAAACAACGGTTTGACGTGGTTTGTGGGCCGGTGGAATCGTCGCTGCATATTTCTTCAAAAATAATGACGGTGAGAACATAACCGTCAATGGCGACCGTTATCGCGATATGATAGCCGACAATTTTATGTCTGAAATTGAAGCTTGTGATCTCGACATTTGGTTTCAGCAACGCCACGGCGCCACTTCCCACACATCACGCATCAATTAAAGGATTTATTGAGAGCACACTTTGGTGAGCAGATAATTTCACGTGTTGGGCCGGTCGATTGGCCACCGAAATCGTGTAATATCACACCGTTAGACTTTTTCCTGTGGTAGAGATATGTAAAGTCTAAAGTCTATGCGGATAATCCCGCTTCGATTCAGGCCTTAGAACAAAACCCCACGCGTTTCATTCGCCAGTCACCAGTCGAAATGCTCGAGCAAGTCACCGAAAATTGGACTCAACGAATGGACCATCTGAGACGTTGCCGCGGCGAATATATGAAAGAGATAATATTCAAAAAATAAATGCCAAAGAATGTTCTTTCGAATGATAATAAACATTCCCCATTAAATTTGGATTTTCTATGTTTTTTTTCTTTAAAAAGTAGAGAATCAAGAAATGGATCACCCTTTAATTTCCTACTCTCACCTTTTGTAGCATCTCTACTGGGTCCTTTAATACCCTACCAAGCAATCCATACTAACCATCAACTAAAATTGATACACTCATTGATACGCAGTCATAAAAAAAAAGACCTGAGAAGACCAAGCAGCACTTCTCTGCGTAATTCAATGGTATGCTGAATGGTAGCTATACATAATAGATGGTACGGATGGAACAGCAGATGACAGTGAAGTAACAACAGAGTCAAAGTCATAGTCTTTAAATGAATTTTTGCGGGACGACCAACATTTTAGAGGTTGAGCTCAATTTTTGTGTTTATTTTTCAGCTCACAAACTCTAATGTTTGTATTAGCTATCCACACTGGTAGGTAGTAGGCAGTTGTCAGTTGTGCGACATCCACACTGCGCTGGAAGCAACGCCAACGTTGTTATTGCGCTCGATAATACGACTTCATTATTATACTGATTAAATATTTACATTTTCATTTTGGCTGACATCCATAACCCCCTTGACTGGCCGTTATGACAAGAAATGAGGGTGAGGGAGGTTGGTTGGGTCAAAAGGTTGTTGCTGAAAACTCTTTGTACATACATATCTTTAAAGGGTTTTGCATTTAGTGGATTCGAAAGTGCAGGGCTGTATTTGTACATCTGTCGAAGATCCGAATGTGGTTATCTCTCGACGTTCTCAAGAGCTGGGGCTTCCTTATGACACATTATGACGTATTTTGCATTTGGACTGCATCCTACACCTACATCCATCTTAAGCCCAGCTCACATCAACAGCTCAAGCCAGCTGACCATTCTCAACGCCGTAGTCAGATCGATTGGGTGCTTCAACAGCAAGCAGTGGATCGCGATTTTTCCAACAAAATTTTATATATTTTATATGTAAATAAGCAAGATTGTCGCATTTGGAGCTCCGAGCATCCTCAAATAATGGAAGAGAGGTCATTACACCTAAAAAAAAAACTCATTGTCTGGTGCGCTCTTTGGTCCGGAGGTGTGATTCGACCTTACTTATGATAACAGCGAAAACAATTGGCCTTCAATTGAAGAACACGACTTGAAAAACACGTGGTTCTAACAAGACGGTGTTCGTCAGGTTATGGCTGGGATATTGATTGAAAGCCGCAAAATGGATAACCCTGCCTACTGAAGGTAGACTTCGTTGGCGTAGAGAGCGGTGAAATGTCCATTGTAACATTTGTCGTTTGACATTAATTTATACCCAAGGGTGATCCATTTCGAGGTTTCCTACTTTTTTAAAGAAAAAAAATTAGAAAATTCAATTTTAATGTGTAATGTTTACTATCAGGCAAGAGCATTCTGTTCACTTTTTTTTTGCAGATTATCTCTTTCAAATGTTGGCCGCATCCACGTCTCAGATGGTCCATCCGTTGAGTCCAATTCGCGATGACTCGTTCGAGCATTTCGACTAGTAACTGGTGAACGAAACGCGTGATGTTTTGCTTTAAGGCCTACATCGAAGCGGGATTGTCCGCATAGACTTTAGACTTTACATATCCCCACAGGAAAAAGTCTAACGGCCCAAGGCGTGAAGTCATCTGCTCATCGAAGTGTTCTCTTAATAAATCCATTGCTTGTGGCGCGGTGTGGGGGAAGTGGCGCCGTTTTGTTGAAACCAAATGCCGCGGAGATCACGAGCTTCAATTTCAGGCATCAAATAGTCGGTTGCCATGGCGCGATAATGATCGCCATTGATGGTTACGTTCTCACCGGCATCAGTTTTGAAGAAATATGGACCGATAATTCCACCGGCCTACAAACCACACCAAAACGTTTTTTTTTTTCCTGGATAAAATGACAGCTCTTGAATCTCTTCACGTTGCTCTTCGTCCAAAATGCGGCAATTTTTCTTGTTTACATACCCAGTGAGCCAGAAATGGGCCTCATAGAGCGAAGCGATGTCGCTTGGAAAGGTCGAGCGGCTTCAGTTCTTGCACAAGCTGTGTTTTGTACGCTTTCAATTTTGAGATCTCAACGAAGCATGCGCCAAGTCGTGCCATAGGTCAGTCCGAGTTGCTGCGAACGGTGCCGAATCAACTCTCCACGGTATTCGTGTACACTCTCAGCTGCGGCCGCTATATTTTCTTCACCGCGTGTGCTGGACGTGGTCTATTCGGTCGAATATTATCCAATATTGAATGCTGGGTCTCAAGATTCGTGATGTTGTTGCGAATACTATGCTCAGTAGGCCGATTATGTTGACCAGAAGTTTAGCGAGGCGCGCGAAACACATTATTTATAGAACGTGAATTTTTATAATAAAATTGAATGATTTGTAAACGTTGTTCAGGCGTAAGGCCTTCCAGGATGAAATGTTAAACAAAACTGAACAAAAAGAACAGGACAGTTTGACGCGACTCAAGCGTGAGCTGTCAAAAAAAGGCTATTGAAAAAAGTATATCTACTTGGATCACTCCTTAGTATGTATGTATTTAGTGGTAGTGGTGGGCATTTGATATAGGCAGGTCGAGCTTGTGCTTTAGTCTGTTTCATCGATTTCATCAATGGCCTGCACAGAAATTGAATTGTTACTTGGTAAGCCTTGCGAAAGGTGAACTGTCAGCTAACAATTTAATTATGCTTACACACATATACACGTACAACTATAACTCCCTACCAAGTGTGTTTATTTATTTACACTTATATTATATATACATATATATTCGTATATGATTAGCTACGCTGGGGTCAATCACCAGCTGTATTGGGGTTTATGCTTTAGAGCCACACGGTAGCTTTGACAGCTGTCACTGACAGATTATTAACACAGCTCGCCTTCTTACTATGTGTGTATGAGTGTGTGTTTGTCTAATGAGCTTTAGTTTCCAACTAACTACTTACTCCTCCGCCCGCTAGCTGCTTACTTCCGCTCTGCTCTCTGCCCTCTTATGCAGAGCTGCAGCTCTCTGCCATTGTATTTTCTTCACTACGCTTGCCACTGACAGCCACTTATGGGTACTCATAAAGCGTTAAGCTCAAATTCAGCTACTTTATTGTGTTAGAGTACAAAAAGACGCACAAAAACAACAATCACTGGCAAAGTTCTATACTTCAAATGCTCATAGAAAATTTTCAACGCTATAAATCCTTGCTTTCTCGCTCGCAAATTATTTTGAAGGCTTCCTCAAAAGCAAATTAATTTAATTTATTTGTCCATTAAAATTTGTTTCGCTGGCTTTTCTCTTGCTCTTACGCGGCATTTGTTAAGTTTCGTCCACATTCCAAGCAACTTCAGCACCCTCCTCTCTCTCTCTCTCACTCTCTCACTCCCTCTAGCTGCTGCTAATCCACAAATGAGTTTCGAATTATTTTAACAAAGTCTTATTAAAACCCAGCCGGCTAAAAAGCGGATTAAAAGCCTTTTTGTCTTTTGCAGATAGAACGACAGACATTCAGTCAGTTTCAGTCTTTTTATTTCATTTCTTTTTGGGCTGCAAAATAAACGTCCGACAAGCATGCAGCGCCATCTCCGACCCTGAAGAATGAAATAAACTTTTCACTTCTATGCGTTAATTTGTTGTTGTCAGTGTTTTGAAGTCTCCCCCTTCTACGATCTTCGCGTGCCCACCCCATACACATTAGTCTTCGTCGGCGTTTCAGACAAACTGCTGTTTTTGTCAGCGGAAATCTCGCAGCAAAATGCTTGCAGCAGCCGCATACACTCTCTTTGTGTGTGTTTATGTGTGTGTTTGGAAAGTCTCAGTTTCCATCTTTCTCCATTTAAATACATGTCCACCATATATGATTTGTGCTGTCACTCAACGTGCTGCGTAGGCAGCAAGTACTGGCAAAAGCGCGCGACGACAAGCTCTCCTCCGCTTTCATTGTCGCTCGCTGCTGTTGTGCACACTCTCGCACTCTCATGTGTGCTACTCTGAGGCGAGGCGACGAAACTCAGGCGACAGCTTTTCAATGTCAACAGGCTGACTGTCTGCTGCTCTTTCCGACTGCTAGTTGTTGCTTCTTGTTTGTCTGCTGTTGACATGAGTGCTCATTTATTTTAGCGCTGTCTCTTGCATCGCTAAAAGTTCTGAATCCCTTTTTTTTAACGTATTTATGAATGCTTTTTCTTAAGCTTTCGCCGTGTCGACTTAGAATCATGAATTTAATTATTTTTCACAGCATGTAAGCCAAAAGTGTAGTCTAGTCAACTTCCACTTAAATGCGAGCGCAAGAGAGGCAGCTTTTTTCGGCATGTTCACTCCCTGCCTTCGGCCCGTCAGAGATTTCTACATTATGCACTGTTCCTCAGTGGGTTTTTGAGCTTCATTTTTCTATCACGTCCAGCTGTAGTTATAACTCAAACTAGTGCTGGCTCGTGCATTGAATCGCTGTTCAAATCCTCCCATGTCCATGTTCATATCAATCAGTTCAGTTTGAAATTTAAAGAGTATTCTCTCAAAGCATGCCACGAACATTTTCCGTACTTAAATCCACTAGATGGCGCATTAGTCGACTTTTTCAGGAAATGTGTAATTATGGCTCGATTTCGCTGATATTTGAAATATATGCTGCTACCATGAATACATCCAAAAAAAGTATCTTTAGCTGGCGCTAAAGTCAAGTAATTCATTCAAAAACATACTGTCCGTAGACCTTCAGGTCGAATGATCCCAAAAATTCTTCAGCCGGCAGAGGACAAACTAAATGAAACGAAAACCAAGACTAAATGGCAGGCAGCTTCTTGAAGCGACATCAGCTGATTCTTTGCCAATTACAAGTAGATGGAACTACACGAAATAGTGCTCAGATTGGCTCTGTTTTTCTTTTCTTTTTTTTTTGTTTTTTTGCTCTCATACTTCTCTGATCTCTTCCCGAATTTTTAAAACAATTTTACCCTTTCTAATCCATAAACCAGAGTTTTTTCTACCATTCTCATTTACATATAATATATTCTCAATTCCTTCGAAGAAAATTTTCTCATAAATAATTTAAGAGAAATTCCCGTCTAAAACTTAACTGTATTTAACCTCCAAAAAAAAATAAAAAATTAAGAAAAACACAGAAACCTCTAATAGCTAAAGCCAATAAAATAAAACTCTGATAAGCTGATGAGCCAATGTGAAAAGGCTGACTACTTTCCCTAACCGAGCTACATATCAACACACTACTAAATTTTTTTGCACTCTCTCGTACTCTTGCTAAGGCTAGAGTGATGGAACTTTTTCTTTTCATTTTAAGTCACTTTTTATATTCCGGCAGTCAACCTACCCTACATAGGTGTGTATCTAAGCGGCTTTGTAAAAAAATACCACTGCAGTACTTTTAAAAAAACGAATAAGTCTTAGATGTACACATACTTACGCATGCATACATAAGTGTATAAGCTAATAAAGTTAATGTATAGAAATGTGTTGGAAGTTTGAATATTCTGCTACTCAGAAAAGGAAAGTGGAAAGTGATTGGGGTTCTGCATAAAGATATTGGGGGAAAACTGTAAGTATTTAAATTTATAATAAAAAAATAAAATAAAAACAATTAAATTAAAAAAAATAAACCAAAATAAAATAAAATTCAATAAAATGAAATTTACAAAAAATAATAAAAAAATAAAATAAAATAAATTTAATTAATATAAATTAAAATAATATAAAATAAAATAAAATAATATAAAGTAAAATTATTTTAAATTTAATTAAATTAAATAAAAGAAAGTAAATTTAATATATTTAATTTAATTTAATTAAATTAAATGAATTAAAATAAAATGAAATGATATAAAATATAAAAAATAAAATAAAATAATATAAAGTAATATAAAATAAAATGAAATAAAATAAAATAAAATAAATAATATAAAATAAAATAAAACAAAACAAAATAAAATAAAATTTAATTTAATTAAATAAAAGTAAATTAAATTAAAATAATTAAATTTTACAGTGGCGGACAATAGTTTACATTCACTGCCTATATTCGTTGTGTAGAAAGTACTATCGCTTTGCTGAAAAATTTAGGTATAAAACTTTATTTTAAATCATTTTCTAATCACATGTTTTAAAGCAAATCCATTCTCCAACATAAAATAAAACAATTATGGTAGAAAAACGCAAAAATATCCTTGAGAAAAGTCTACATACACCACGGGTTTACTAGCAGTTATGTCGATAAGCTCTGTTGTTATGGCAGTTAGGTACCCTTTTCGTTAATATTTTTTTTGAAACTATGTTTTCTCATTTGCTAGTATTGAATTTAGTTGTGGTTTAAACACATTATCATCAACAATGGCCCCACAAAAAGAAATATCCATTGACGTAAGAAACTTGGCTATTCAGCACAGAAAAGAGAAGAAATCATATAATGACATTACAAAAATATTAAACTTAAGTCCACGGAAGGTACAGATCATTGTAAAACTGACCCAAGAAACTAACACGAAGAGACATCAGATATTATTCTGAAGGAAGTGAATGATAATTCTAAAGTTACTGCTTCAAAATTAGCCGAAAACAACGCAAACTCATCAAGAAAGAGTGTGCATTTAAGAACAATTCGAAGAGCTCTGAACGATAACGGCTTCCACAGAAGAATGACACGTAAAAAGCTTCTTATTTCTGGAAGAAAATCGTAAATTTCGCTTGGAGCTCGCTAAAGCACATTTAGACAAGGGAATGGATTTTTGGAAAAAAAGTCTTCTTTACAGATGAATCGAAGTTCAATATAGTCGCCAGTCATGGAAGAACAAAACTTTGGAGAAAAGAAAACACTGCACTTAACGCCAAAAATATAGTACCAACAGTGAAGCATGATGGAGGCAACGCAATAGTTTAGGGAGCAGTTGCGGCATCTGGAGTTGTAAAGCTTGTTTTATTGAGTGTAATATGGATCAATTCAAATATAAATCATTGTTGGAAGCTAATTCTGAAGCCTTCGGTGGACTGCTTGGAGCTTGGCGCGAGCTGGATCTTCCAACAGGATAACAACCCAAAGCATACGGCGCATATTGTTAGGGACTGGTTGCTTTATCATGCTCCAAGGCAACTATACACACCACCTCAAAGCCCAGATTTATAGGTTATTGGATATGTCTGGGAGATTTTTGAGCGAAAAATTTGAAAAAATCAGGTTCCAGCTCAGCATTACTCAAAGAACATCCTGGAACCGTATTACTCCCTCAGACTTGACAAATGTAGTAGCTTCAATGTCACGAAGGCTTCAAGCTGTTATTGATGCGAACGGTGGACCAACTAAATAGTAAAAAGATCATGTGTATATATATATACATATATAAATTTGGCATTTTGTAACCGCTGAAACGATTTTTGGCCGAGCTAGCCGAGTGGCTTGTGTTTCTGACATCAAATAAAAGCTCCTCATAAAAATCCATCGGCCGATCGGAGGCGGCGCAGAATAAACTGTGGGTCCCTCCATTTGTGGGTAAAAACATCAAGACGCAAAAGCACAAATCGGCTAAAATATTTAAAAATTTAAAAATTTAAAAATTAAAAAAAAATGGAATAAAATAAAATGAAACAGAATAAATTATATTAAACTAAATTAAATAAATCAAAATGGAACAGAATAAAGTAAACTAAACTAAAATAAACGGAAATAAAATAAAATATAAAATAAAATAATTTATACAAAATAAAATTAAATTAAACTAAATTAAATTAAATTAAAACAAAATTCATAAAAAACTAAATTTAAAAAATAAAATAAAATAAATAAATAAAATAAAAATAAAATAAATTAATATAAATTTATACAAAAAAATAAAATTAAATTAAATTAAATTAAATTAAATTAAATTAAATAAACACAAAATAAAATAAAATAAAATAAATGAAATAACTAAAATAAAATTAAAAAAACAATAGATTCTCAAAAAATTTAAGAAAATAAAAAATTTTAATTAAATTAAATTAAATATTTGTTTAAAAAAAAACATTCAAATGAAGAAAATAAAATGTAAAATGAAATCTAATAATATAAAATAAAACCAAATATAATATATACAAAATAAAATTTAATAAAATAATAGAAAACGAAATAAGTATAAAAATATTTAAAAATCACATAATTCTTTTTTTAGGCAAAAGCCCTTGTTGTTAAAGTTTAAATTTTTTGTTTTTCATTTATTTTCGGCACTGAACGCATTTATTTTCATTTCACTCAAAATACTCAATCATTTATTTATCGCTTTTTTTTTCTTATAACATATTTACGATTTTATATACATACATATGCGTACACTTGTGTCTGTATGCGTATAAAGTTTCAGCTTCGAATTTGGTACTCAGGCGGCTTTTTGTGTCTCAAGTGGATTTCAACAGCTTTGCGCTTAATCACTTCACTCTTTACGTGCATTCATCATTTTTGCTGTTTGTCTGTTTGTCTTTAAAATATTCACTTAAACAAGTATGTGAAAAGAAGGCTTTGAGGAATATATTAATAAAGGCTTTTATTATTTTTTAATTTTAGTGTATAAGTCTGCAATTACTCTTTAATTCGATATATTTTTTTTTTGTGTTTTCATACTTTCTGCTCTCGTTTCTTGTATTACTGACTGTTAAGCTTTGTGTAAGCGTTCCATTTGTTCAACTGTGCTGAAACTCAACATAACCTCAACAGTTTCAATGAGTTATCGAATGCAATTTCAGTTCTTACAGTACTTCCGTTTTGAGTTAAATTTATCAGAACTAGATTCTAAACACATTTCTGCAAAATTCTCTTTAAGTACTTGAGTCACGTTTTCCCTACACCACTCACGTGACTTTAAAATGTGACGCATTTTAATACTAATTTTTACATTTTTTATCGAACTCAAATAAATTCAGAAAGTCTTAAAACGAAGCCATACACCTACCTCTGCGAAAAGACTTAACGCAACAAAAAAAAAAAGAAATATTCAGTCATTCGTGGAGCGTGAATACGCAACAAAGCTAACAATCAAGTGACCGTAGCTACTACACAAATCGAATTTGCTGAACGCGAACGTGATAGCCTAACCGACTGAGTAGAATAAATAAATTTGCCGACTTAAATTGTGTTGCGTAGTTTGACTTTCACTTTATTCAATACGCTCTCATTATGTATTGAATAAATAAATAGATATATAGTTAGCGCACATGTCGCAAAAATTGCTTCGTCTTTCTGGTAGCGTAGGAAATTATTGCTTTTGTCGTGTGTACTAATTTGATTTCTTACTTATGTTGCTTTCACTCAATTTGTAGGCAACACTGATACTTAATTCAATACAATAATATCTCTTATGATTAGAAGTAGATAAAAATACCCATTCTAAAGTGGCAGGATAAGAAAAATACACGAAAAGTGTGCGGTAATTGTAAGTCATGTTTCAAGTAATTCAAGTTTTGCATTCGGGTTCCACAAGTTCACATTTTCGGCAGCTCGTGTGTATTTCCCTTTAATACCCTTTCGTAGGTTCACATTTATTGCGCCTAAATTTCTTGCATTTTAAATCGTTGCAATATTTTAATTTTTATCTGGATTAATGTTACGGCAGTTCATTGTCGTTCCACAGGTTCAGTTTTGCGACGTACCAGCAGCTCACCGCAATGAGTGCTTTAACTGTACATATGTTTCGTAAACTCACATAAGGACTACTGATTCTACTGATTCTTTGTAGGCAAATTCCTTTAATGTTCTACAAGTTATTTTCTGCAAATAATTCAAGTGTTCCACAAGTTCAACTTAAGCAATGTAATCCCAAAGTGTGTCACAAGTTCAGTTTCAAAAGCTTTTCGTAATGTTTCACAAGTTCAGGCTTGAGAATATTATTATTTATTATTGTTTAACAAGTTCACATTAACGAAAATATTCTTGAGCGTTTCCTAAATTAACATTTTAATATATTTCTGAGAAAGAATTTTTTTAACTTTTTTCTTTAAAGTAATATAATTTGGGGTTCCACAAGTTCATTTGTGCAAATAATCAAAGTGCTTCATGAGCTCAGTGCGAGTAATCTAATCCCAACGTGTTTCACAAGCTCAGTTTCAAAAGCTTTTGATAATACTCCATAAGTTCAGGCTTGAGAATATTATTATTTATTATTGTTTAACAAGTTCACATTAACGAAAATATTCTTGAGCGTTTCCTAAATTAACATTTTAATATATTTCTGAGAAAGAATTTTTTTAACTTTTTTCTTTAAAGTAATATAATTTGGGGTTCCACAAGTTCATTTGTGCAAATAATCAAAGTGCTTCATGAGCTCAGTGCGAGTAATCTAATCCCAACGTGTTTCACAAGCTCAGTTTCAAAAGCTTTTGATAATACTCCATAAGTTCAGGCTTGAGAATATTATTATTTATTATTGTTTAACAAGTTCACATTAACGAAAATATTCTTGAGCGTTTCCTAAATTAACATTTTAATATATTTCTGAGAAAGAATTTTTTTAACTTTTTTCTTTAAAGTAATATAATTTGGGGTTCCACAAGTTCATTTGTGCAAATAATCAAAGTGCTTCATGAGCTCAGTGCGAGTAATCTAATCCCAACGTGTTTCACAAGCTCAGTTTCAAAAGCTTTTGATAGTACTCCATAAGTTCAGGTTTGAGAATATTATTAATTAGTGTTTCACAAGTTCACTTTAACGAAAATGTTCGCGAGCGTTTCCTATATTAACATTTTAATACATTTCTGAGAAAGAATTTTTTAACTCTTTTCTTTAAAGTAATATGATTTGGTGTTCCACAAGTTCATTATTGCAAATAAGACAAGTGTTTTACAAGTTCAGTTTTAAAAGATTTTGGTAATGCTTCAATTTCAGGCTTGAGAATATTATTAATTAGTGTTTCACAGGTTCACATTAAAAAATATTCCAGTTTTCTAAATTAACAGTTTAATATATTTCTGAGAAAGAATTTTTTAACTTCTTTCAATAAAGTAATATAAAGGTAATGTAATCCCAACGTGTTTCGCACACTCATCGTTAAACGGTTATTGGGAGTGTTTCAATATTGTTAATTAGTATATAACAAATCCACATTAACGAATATACCACTAACGCATTGCCTTAATTAAGATTTTAATATATCTCCGAGAATGAAATTTTTAACTTATTTCTATTAAGTTTAGTGTTCCACAAACACTTTTGTCCAAATGAGACGAGTTTTTCACACATGAAGCTGAAATAATATATTCACCACGTGTTTCACAAGTGCATTTTTACAAATTCATACTTAGGAATACTGCTAACAACTGTTTCACAAGTTCACTTTAATGGAAATGCTTTAAAGCCATTATTGAATTCAAATTTTGTTCATTTTCTCAAAGGGCATTGTTAAAATATTTTAAATTTTCATTAATTCTCCGAAAAAAATGTTTACAAAGAAGCTTTGTTGCCTGAAATTTAAAGTAACTTAGCCGCAACCCAAAAATTTAACTTCTGAAAGCTATGAAAGCCAACAAACTTTTACCAAAAGTCCAACGTGTTGGGTTAATCAATCAAATTAGACTTGTCGACGTACTTCATGCATATTTTATCCCCCATCTCTTTAACGGTAGACAGTAAATGAATTTCATTACAATAAAGTAGCAACAAAAAAAAGCAAATCATAAAGTTTATCATGAACAGAATGATGTATTAAGTGAGAAAATAAAAGATGAAACTAGCAATCAAAGAAAGTTAGCAAAAAAAAGTGACGAAGAAAAAAATGAGAAAAATAACTTTGGTGTCGCTCCAAAAAAGTAAAGAAAATTAATAAATATGTGACAAGTAAGGGAGGGAAAAAGTAGAAAAAGTAGGAAAAGTAGCGTAAACCAAAGTTTCAAATTTTGATATATTTCGTGTTTTTTCTTTTTTTTTTCCTTTTATACCATTTCAACTAATTTTGTTTTATTATCTAGCAGGAAATGCGCTTTAGCTCTAAGCTATTCATTTGTATTATCCTTGCTCATTAAGGATATGATTGGTGGTGAATTTGATGGACTTTGCTAATAAAAATGTTGATTTTATGGTCAGGTGGTCGTGCGATGGTAGCCACACTGACGTATTCATGAGTACATATTTGTTTTTTATTATGTAATGAAAATAGTAAAACACCTTTTCTATCAAGTACGACTTTTTTCCCCAACCCTCTCATGCTACATAAAATTTTATACACACTATTCATGCCTTTTGTCCCTTGTATTATGCACTTGCATCCATTATCATCCATCCATTTTTTATCTTCACAAGTACTCGCGCTCATACAAATACGTGTACGGACGCGGTGGAGTGTAATGTATTGTTGCTAAATGTATTTTTCATGTCAGAAAATTTCAATGCGCGAATATAAAAAAGAAAGTACCTTATATGCTTACATACTTATGAAAATGGAAAGCTACTCAGCTATATATTTAGCACACTTTTTAAAGCTTATTTTTGGAGGAGCTCACTTAAAGAATAAATTCATTGCTGGCAAAATATTTTCATTGAACAAGCATTAAGCCCACACATTTTATTAAACATAGCAAAGTAGCATAAGCTGGCTGTGCAATTTTTATTATTTACAAAGTACAAAGTGTTTCACAAGTTCATATAAATTGATTATCTTAATAAATGTTCCACAAGTTCACTTTGGAAGCGCTTTAGTGTTTCACAAGTTCACAACTCATTTTAAGACTAAAGTCATTGCTGGCAAAAAATTTTCATATAGAAAATATTTCATTGAACAAGCTTTAAGCCTTTCGAATTCGATGTGTTTCACAAGTTCAGGTTTGGAAATAAAGTGAAAGAATAAATCCTAAAGTAACATTTTATTAAACATAACAAAGTAGCATAAGCTCGAGGCATTTCACAAGTTCATATAAAGTGATTATCTTAATAAATGTTCCACGTGTTCACTTTAAAAGCGCTTTAGCGTTTCATAACTCACAACTCACTTTAAGGCTTAAGTCATTGCTGACAAAAAATTTTCATTTAAAAAATACTTCATTGAAGGCGCTTTAAGCCTTTCGAATTCGATGTGTTTCACAAGTTCAGATTTGGAAATAAAGTGAAAAAACAAAATCCTAAGGTCACATTTTATTAAACATAGCAAAGTAGCATAAGCTCGAGGCATTTCACAAGTTCTATCTTGATAAATGTTCCACAAGTTCGCTTTGAGAGCGCTTTAGTGTTTCACAAGTTCATATTACTGATTAATTGCGGCAGTGTTTCACAATTTTATCTTATTTGGTTTGCTGGCTTCCCATGGCGAAAAATATTCAAAGCATTGACACCTGTTTCAAAACATAGAGAAACTTAAATAAAAGGTGTCTATTTTATTGGGGATAACAGACCAAAAAAACTTCATTAGCTCAAATTTCAAATAATTTTTTTAGAAGCGTTGTCACATGTTTAGAAGTTTTTATATAAAAGAGCCGATGAGATCTAAGGACGCCATCAGTAAAAAAAAAATTCTAAGCAACCTCGAAAACTGTTTAGATTTTTTTATGGAATTACTTTTGAAAGTAAACGTTTGAATAAATTAAATATTGCAATAGCTGTTCAACAGAAATCTATGATCTGGTATTTTACCCAGCTGAATGATTATTAAATTTTAACTGATTATTTTTAATAAAATTTCGTTGCTCTTTTTCTAAATGGACAACAAATGTTTCACAAGTTCACATTTATAAAGATAACATTTTTACAAGTTCTAAGTAATGTTTTTTTTTCATCGTGTTCCATAAGTACAGGATTAAGAAGTCAGCAATCCATATGTTCGATACAAGTGTGTCACAACTTCAAACATAGCATACATTTGTTAGTGTTTCACAAGTTCACTTCAAGGAATGCGTTAGAATGGTGTTTCATTAGTTCAAACTTAGTAATTAAGTGTTTCACAAGTTCACTTCAAGGAATGCGTTAGAATGGTGTTTCATTAGCCCAAACTTAGTAATTCAGTGTTCCAAAAGTTCAGTGTAAGGTATGTTTTTGAAGAAGTTCCAAAAGCTCAAGATATACAAAATTCAGTGTTTCATGAGTTTAGCTTAGGGATTATTTTTGATGGGTGTTCAAAAGTCCATATTTACGTAATTAATCGTTTTACAAATTCAGTTTTAATAATATTTACTGCTGCAAAAAAGCACAATTTCATTAAGCCATTTCACCAAAAAGGTCAGGTAAGATATGATTTTGAAATTATTACACAAGTTTAATTTAAGCCTTTCGTCTTCATTGTGTTCCACAAGTTCAGACATACAAATTCAGTGTTTCATAAGTTCAGCCTAAGGTACATTTCTAGTCACTGTTTCACAACTTCACATTTATGTAAGTGTTTCACAAGTTCAGCCAATAAATATTCTTGAATATCTTCATACTCGTTTGCTGCTAACCACAACCGTTCCCATCTCTTCTGTGAACCTTTTCTAATCTAAAATTCACCTACGCTTTGAAACTCTAATTTTATTACAACATTTCAATGACTACCTACAACCTTAAATGCCTCACTGAAATATAACTAAAATATTTATAACCAAAGGAAATAGAAATTAAAGTCTAACAGACCGTTGCAAAACTCCCGTATGTTAGCAAATATACCTCTTACCCCCGCACATACTGCTGCCACTCTCTACATACCTCTGAAAATATTTTACCAAACTAAAAGTAACTTTCTTTAAGTCAATTATGCCAGAGTATAAGTAAAAGCATGCATTCGAACTATCACCCATTGGTATGTCTACACGTATGGGATGTATGAGCTGGGCGCGGAATACCAACAAGCTTTACACATCGAAAGTGTCAATTTATTTTAATCAAATGTCTTGACTGTTGGCAATGGCAAGTTCACAATTTTCGTATGTGTGTATGTGACTCACGGAAGAACAGTGTTGCAAAAATGTATATATAAACAACCGGCAACTTACTTCCCTCTTTCTCCTCTCTCCTCTCTCTCTCTCACCCATCTGTCCCGTCGACACTACGCTAAAAGCTATTAGACATATCAATGAGCGAAGGCACTGAAAGTCAAATGCGCAATTGACAGTGAGGAAACACGAAGTGCGGGCGTTAGCAGAGCGGGGAAACTATTGTAGACCGTTAGTTGGGACCTTTTGTGGTAATTGCCACAGCTAAGTTTTCGTACGCTATGAGTGTGTTTCACACCACTTCATTCCATACAAAAATAACAAACTAACGGCTCGTGCCACCTTCGCTAACCAGCCAACCAACCGACCAACTGTCATTAGTGTCCGCGCCGGCTAGACGTCGCCTCACAGCCGCTGCTGACAAGCAGACATGCATTCAATACCAAATCTACCGTATTCCGCATGCCTCAACTTCACTTCTGCTTCTGCTGCTGGTGTTTCACACACAGTTTGTGTAGCGTAAATTGTGCTACTTTATTTTAGTGGTTTGCTACGACATGCCAGCGCAAAAGTTTCGCAATTTACTTCATTTAGACGAGCGCCCCCGCCCCCCCACCAGCCTGGCACACTACGCGTCCACTGTACATTCAAGCAACTTCATTTTCATACTTAAGTCCGGCAACAACTTCATGCCATAAGCTCTCTCCTAGTGAGGGTGTGTTGTATGTTCCCGGGCACCGGCGCACCGCAAATTTCACGCGATATTTTTGCCTGCCAACGTCAAACTGGGGTCTCTGCATGTATGTGCAGGAAATAGCAAAATGGCATTTTCATCACACTTCTGCTTGTAGTGGTAGTTGTTGTTTCAATTTCATGTGTCGGCACACGTTTCGAATTTCACGTGATTTTGTG
This sequence comes from Neoceratitis asiatica, assembly GCA_030068015.2. Lineage (NCBI taxonomy): Eukaryota > Metazoa > Arthropoda > Insecta > Diptera > Tephritidae > Neoceratitis > Neoceratitis asiatica. The sequence continues at coordinate 66,529,024 of CM061527.1, read as the reverse complement.
GTGGCTAACGGTAAGAGTGCAACACGTCTGTGACTTTCATGGTAACTCAAAGTTGTTGATGGCGCAGCGAAACTCCGAGGGGCACCCCTATGATGATGAACACAAACTTTACTTTATTTTACTTAACTTGACTCCGCTTGTTTGGCTGCTAGTGTTGCTATTAATTTGACACGTCATCTCCGCCTTCTTTTTAGGCTGCGTGTCAAGCACATATACGACTCCTACTCTTTTCTCCCCCTCTCGTCATCTCTCTCCGCTTGCACTTTGTATTCACTGCAATTGCATAAATCAAATTAATTTCTCTGGGGAATCGATGGCGATTGTAGCTCTTAGAATGTGTGTGCGACAACAACAAAAAGTTGTTGTAGTTTTTGGTAGACTTTATTGGGGGATCAACAATGTCTACTTTGCAAAACCACTACAATAATATATTGTTATACGCCAATATATTGGGAAATTTTATATGAACTAATTATTTTTAGCGAAGCTTCATCACTTCATGGTACAATAGCTATTTTCTTTTTTGAAACGCATTTTTCTGCGTTATTTTTTCAATTGAACATTTCCAGTCGAAAGCATATATTTTCCAAAGTTTTTAATTAATAGAAAGGTTTCACTAGTTAATTTATGAAGTTAATCGCGATAACTGTTCCATAAGTTCATATTTACATAAGTAAGTTTCTCACAAGTTCAATATTAGTGACATTTTTGTCATTTGTTTCAGCAGTTCACTTTAAGGAATATCGTTTAAAATGTTCCACAAGTTCACACTTGCATACATATCCGTTTCATTAGCTCAGTTTGATCGATTCTTAATAAATGTTTCACAAGTTCAGTGCAATTTATGTTTTTGATGGCTTTCACCAAATTCAGACTAACATAAGTTAGTGTTTCACAAGATCAGCTTGGTACATTTTTATTAGGCATATTACGAATAAGTTTAAGATAATTGTTAAAGAGTTTTCTACAACTTCACCTTCACTTGTGTTTTTCTCAAGTTCAATATAAGTAACATTTGCCCAATTGTTCCTCATATACAGTCTGAGGATTGCTGTTGAAGGTCAGACACAATTTCAAACTGACATAAGACACTGTTTCACCAGTTCAGTTTGAGAGATTTTTTGGAATTTAAGTGTTTCATAAGTTCAATATATGGAAAGTTTATGAAGGTGTACCACAAGTTCAAAATTATACATGGATGTGTTTCAGTAGATCAGTTTAAGAGATTTATAGTTCGGTCTAAGCAATATTTTAAAAATTTGAATAAGTTCAAACCGGAAGGCAGTCCATGACTTCCGCTTAAGGAATTTTTAATAGGCATTTAACTTTAAAAATATTATCGAAGAGTGTTCTACAACTGCACATCTATATAAGTGTGTCACAAATGAAGTTTAAAGTAATGTTTTTTGCAATGAATATTTTTTTCAATAGTTCACTAGTTCAATACAAGGAATGATTTTGGTGTTTCGCAAGTTCAGTATAAAAATATTTTTAGTGTTTCGCAAGTTCAGTAGAAGCAATAATTTTTTAGTGTTTCACAAGTTCAGTATAAAGAATATTTCAAAAGTTCATAATTCAAAATAATTTCAATGTTTAAAAAGTTCAACACAAAAATTATTTTTGGTGTTTCACAAGTTCAGTGTATAAAAAATGTTTTTAGTGATTCACAAGTTCTGTATAAACAATATTTTTAATGTTTCACAAATAAGGCAAATAATATTTTTGATGTTTCACAAGATCAGTTTGAAAGTGTTCCACAAGTTTATTAAAAAAAACCTATTTTTAATGTTTCAAAAGTTCAGTATAAAGAATATTTTTTGATGTTTCGCACGTTCAGTAGAAAAAATATTTTCTTTTTTGTTTCACAAGTTCCATATAAAGAATATTTTTAGTGCTTCACAAGTGCAGTACAAACAATATTTTTTTTTCACAAGCTCAGTACTAAAAATTAATTTAAGGTTTCAAAGAATATTTTTGGTATTTCAAAAGTTCAATATAAACACATTTTTAATGCTTCACAAATTAAGCACAAAAAATATTTTTGTTGTTTCACAAGTTCAGTACCAAAACTATTTTTAATGTTTCACAAGTTCAATATAAAGAATATTTTTTGGTGTTTCACAAGTTCTCTTGTGATGTTTGGAGTTTGCTTTCACTTTTAGGGCTCTCTTTTCAAAGAAAAAAAAAATTAATTCAAAATAAAAATAAAAACTGAAATGAAAAAAAATATCTAAATTATTATAAAAGAAATTGTATAAATGAAATATTTCTCTTGATAACTTTTCATATTATTTTCTTCAATTGTATGAGCTAATTTTTTTTTTTTTTCAAAAAAAACTTAACATGAATTTTAAATTAATGCAAAACTTTAGCGTCTCGTCACCTAACTTTCTCAACGTAGTTGACAAATTGTAGTCAACAATTTCACAAACAATTCAGCGAACTGCTCCCGGCTGTGGTCTGGCGTATTTTTGTGCTATTAGTTTGAGTCCAAGCCAAAATTTTTTTCATTTTTTTTTTTTTGTGCCACAAGAGTGGTTTGCCAAAACAAGACAACAAAAATTTTTTCTGTTTATTTATTTATTATTATTACTATTTTTTTCTAATCTTTAATAACACTGTTTCGCCGCTTTGGTGTACAAATTTTTTGGCCTGAGTAAACCAGCCGACTCCATCTCGTCATCCTCAGCTCTTTCCGACTTTTTGCTACTTCCATCAAACTTTAGCATAGCGAAATATTTACAAATTGTTGCGTTTGCATTTAAGTGGCGGCGTAGAAGTGTCTAAGAAAACAAGCTGGCAAAAAAAGTGAAAAAATCGAAAACAACAACTGAAAATGAAACTCAAAAAAGTCGAAAATAAGCAGATGCTGAGTTACAAAGTGTGACAGCAACAAGAAAAAACTTTTTCGCCTATGAAAAAAAAAATAAAAAATTAAAAAAAAAATTGTGTAAAAATTGTGAAAGCAAAAGTTTTTGAAAATTTTTACAAAGTAATTTAGCTACTTGCTGATATTTTTTGCTACTTTCTATTTTTTATGTCGTTTTGAAGTACTTTTTTTCATTTTCTTGGATTTTATTTATTTATTTTTTATATATTTTGGGGAGTTCTCGTACCTATTTTTTTTGCTTACCACTTGTTATTTTTCTGTTTATTTTTTATTTTCTTCCTATTTTTTTGCTAAAAATTTCCCCGCAACATTCTAATCGACTTTCGTGCCACCTCGTTTCTTCCTCTTCCATCTCTTGCCTACTCTCTAGCTCACTTTAATATCGTTTTGTTGTATTCCCTGCTTTTTTCCCCAGCAACGCTGCGCTTCATTTTCTTGCGCTTCGTTTCACTTCACAAATTGTCCTGAACTTTAACATGTTTTGCTTGCCATTGTTGTTGTTTTATATATATTTTTATGCTGTTAACTGCTTCTACGTAGGAGTACATGATCTCTGTTGTTGCGTTACGGTAAAAAGTTTTCACGCGCAGTTGTTTAAAAATTCATTGCATGCATTTAGGCGTGCTACAAATCATGCTTGATTGGCTAACGCTGAAATTTACACCCCAAAACTGAGGAAAACGAATTTAAGTGAGTTTTTTCGAGAGAATTTTTCAAATTTGAAGTTCAAAAATTTACGCATTTGCTTTTTGAAAACTTAACGGATTTAAAGTGAATTTTATTGTCGCCGTTTAGGAGATAAGGTAGATGTGGGGTTTAGCTTTAAGAAGGTTTTAAAAAGTTTAAATCGATACAAAAATTTATGAAACATCGAATGATCATAGAGGAATGACGCTGGCAGAACAAATAGACGATACGACATTCTGCTCCAGAAAAGACGACGATCCATAGCTCGAGTGGCTTAACAACACACTGTTAGCACTGGTTTGATAAACAGCACAACTTGGCGACCTATGCTGACCCGTGTATCAAAATATTTGCTCCTGACTTCGTTTCTGTGGGCCATCGGATATTTGTCAACTTCAAAAGAGCTAACTGACACGGTGTCATGGAGAACGGCTTCAGTGCTCTCCCAGCTCCCTTTCCGACATCATATCTGGTGAACATACATCCCGCCGCATAGTCGTGTCCCCTTTCTTCATACCAGAGGGCTGATTTGTGAAAATCTGACAAAATTTCCCCACTGAAGCAGAGTATTTAGCATCTAGGCGCGGCTCCCTACATCAATCCGATCCCGGAGATCCCCTCATGAGAGAACTTAATTGGGTAAACAGCAAATAACACCAAAATACTGCACTCCTTCACCTCGTTTACGACTGAAATTTCCACTAAAATACAGAACCGCAACAAAGTCCTCAAATCGCTGATCGGTAGTACCTGGAGGAAGCAAAAGGAACTGCCTTAAATTACGCTGCAGCATTATGAAAGCCGGGCACCAACGAGACGCAGCCGAAGAACATATAAGCTTGCCAACATAGCGTCCTGAAAAACGCGACAAGAAACACCTCCGAAAGTCACTGACGCATAACTTATACAGCGAAACATATATGCTCCGAATTAAGGGATAATTCCAAGAGACACTTACTTAAAGCCGAATCTCCACCCAGATGTATCAAGGGATGGGAAGATAGTCCTGGACTATAACGCTTCCATAGAGCAATTTAGAACAGCCCCGCTGGACATGACAACGAACCGACCGAATTTAAGAACCATTCACCGAGACTTCGTCAGCACCTTCGTGAACTCTCGTGCCGTGAATGACGGTTTCGGTATCTAAGACTAAAATCTCGAGCTGCCTCGTGAGACTCGAGTACTACCGGCACAATTAAAAATTGGATACTCCAGTGGACTTGATTCCTGCTTATCCAGACTCCGCACCGACATATTCAACACATGTCCTGCAGGCAATGAGTCCTAACCACCACTTTGGATGCATTCTAAAGCCAACACACAAGCTTACACCTCTCTCTCTCTCTCTTTCTCTCTCTTTCTCTTTGGCCCGAATCCGTCGAAAGAGCTCATATCCTGCATATGTACAACAGCAAACGAGGCATGTGACTGTGTTTAGTGCTATTCTTAGTCACTATTTTGCCGTTTTATTTCGATTCTTTTTTAGATTTTTTTCTTTCAAATTTTCTTCTTTTTACTTTTTTGCATTTATTTTTTGCCCGCCTTTGCTTTGCTCCCACTTTTGATTGGATTTTTTTCTAGAGCTTTGCGTTCGTTGATTGCCAGGATTTTAATGCCGCGTTTGTTGGCTTTTGTTACAATTTGCAACAACGGAAAAGAGAATAGTCACAGCAAATGTTGCCTTTACTAGATAGCAGACAAGCAACTACACAATATGTGAGCTCACTTGCATATAGACATACATATGTAAGTAAAAAAAAGTGAAAAAGCTCATACAAGGCTTTGCATAAGAATTAAGGCACGAAATTGGGTCACTTTGTCACAGAAAAAAAAAAAAAAAGATTTCAGCCCATGCATTTACATACAACTTGACATATGTAGCTATGGATGTGTAGGCTTGATATTTCAACCGAACATTCGAACTGCATGACACCTGCGCTTGAACTTCATATAAACTCAAAAGAATTTGAACTGCAAGGTTGATTCTCAGTTTAGAATTATGCTGAATGCTTTTCAATGGTAGACATTTCAAGTTATTTTAAAAAGTCTTTTATATTCTTCTTCAAAACGTACCTGCAATGTAAGTCCTTTCAAATTTCCTTCATCGATTCTTGCGGCATAAAATTTTTTTAGTTTGAAACTAGTTGCAACACTTTAATGAACATTTTTCGACCGTAAACTTTCTCAATTCTCTATATAGTTTGATTACTACTTTATTATTTATTTTAAATTTCTTATTTTAAATTAGAATAGTGAAACAAATGGCACCTCTTTTCAAAACATATCTTCACTCTTAAATTTTTAAATAAATCCTTTGAGTGGTCGGTGTAGAGAACTCTAACGAAGAACATATTAAGTTTATACTGAAAATATTTTAGTCAATAAATTACTTCAAAATTTTCTATTAATTCACAAATTCATTAAGTATTACAATATCAACTACTTGTTTTCCCAAACTAGCAATAAACAGATGTAGAAATATACCACATATTCATATATGAAGTTAATCTCACTAATTGTTCCATAAGTTCATATATGAAGTTAATCTCAGTAAGTGTTCCATAAGTTCATATATGAAGTTAATCTCAGTAAGTGTTCCATAAGTTCATATATGAAGTTTATCTCAGTAAGTGTTCCATAAGTTCATATTTACATACCTATATGTTTCACAAGTTCAATATTAGTGACGTTTTTATCTCGTATTCCACAAGTTCAATGTAAGGACCACTTTTAAGGTGTTTCACAAGCTCGAATTTACTTACGGGTGTGTTTCAATAGTACAGTTTGAACTATTGAAGATGGGCCCCAAGTTCAGATTGCTGAGCGTACTGTTCGCAACACCATCACCCATCTTGAGACCCAGTATTCATTAATGGATAATATACGACCGAATGGACCACGTCCAGCATGTAGTGAATCAAATCTAGCGGCTGTAGCTGAGAATGTACAGGATACCGTGAAGAGAGTCAATTTGACGCAGTTCGCAGCAAGTCACTTGGCGCATTTTACGTCGAGATCTTAAATTGAAAGAGTACAAAATACAGCTTATGCAAGAATTGAAGCCGCTCGACCTTCCCAAGCGACATCGCTTCGTTGTATGAGCTCTTGAAAAGATACAAGAAAAACCCACGTTTTCGAGGCAAATTTTGTTCAACGATAAGTCCCATTTCCGGCTCAATGGGTATATAAACAAGCAAAATTACCGCATTTGTGAAGAAGAGCAGCCTGAAGTTAGACCTTTTACTGTGGGGATATGTAAAGTCTTAAATCTATGCGGACAATCCCGCTTCGATTCAGGCCTTGAAGCAAAACATCATGAGTGTCATTCCCCAGTTAGCAGTCGAAATGCTCGAACGAGTCATCGAAAATTGGACTCAACGGATGGAAAATCTGCGACGTAGCCGCAGCCAACATTTGAAAGAGATAATCTTCAAAAAAATAAATGCCAAATAATGTTCTTTCTGATGATAATAAACATTCACCATTAAGTTTGAATTTTCTGTTTTTTTTTTTTCTTTAAAAAAGTAGGGAACCTTAAAAAGGATTATTCTTTATATATAAATTTGGCGCTTGAAACCGCTGAATCGATTTTTGGCCGAGCTCCTCGTCCAATTTGTGACTTTGCGTCGTAATGTTTTACCAACAAAATGGAAGAACCTACAGTTTATTCTAAGCCGCCTCTAAACGGGTGGTGGGTTTTTTTATGAGGATCAATTAGAAAAATTAATTTTCTATAATTTTGAATGTTGCTCGAACCTGGACTCGAACCCAGGACTTCCGTATTGTAGTACGCAATGCCAACTGCTCGGTTATCGCGGCCGCAAAATCAGATTAAGAATATTATAATGAGTTTCCTACAGCTTCACCTTTGCATATGTATGTTTTTCTCAAGCTCAGTATAGATAAGTAACGGTTTTCCAAGTTTTCCGCAAGTTAAATATATGGCATCTTTTCGAAGGTGTTCCACAAGTTCCAACTCACATAAGTCTATGTTCCACTAGTTCAATTTGAGAGATTTTTTAATAAGTATTCCAAAAGATCAATATTTGGCATGTTTTTCATGGTGTTCCACAAGTACAAACTGACATAAGGCAATGTTTCACTAGTTCAGTTTGAGAAATTTTTTAGTATTCAAGTTCAATATGTGAAATGTTTTCATGATGTTCCGAAAGTTCAAACTTCAAAAAATTTCATTTATTCCATTTAAAGAGTTTTTAATAGGTGTTTCACAAGTTCACCATAAAAAATTCAGTGATGAATGTGCTAAATTTCACATAACATATATATAAGTGTGTCATAAATTCAGTTTTAAATAATGCCTTTTTTCATAAAATACTACAATAAATCGTTTTAAGTTTTTCGTAAATTTTACAAATTCATGTAGACTGCATAATATCAATTTGCGAAGCGCATTTATTAATGTTGCGAAATTTTTATTGATTTTCTTATATTTCTACTATTTTTTCCGATTTTCTTTCATTTTTTTTGCATAAACTTTCGACGCTCATTAAATTTGCTGCCAACACAACTGAAGTGCTTCGTTACAATTCATTTCAAAGTTGGCAGTAAAGTACAAAAAGTTCTTTTGTCTGTGGCGCAAGAGCCGACAGTGCGTGTGTGCGGGTGCGTGTTGATGTGAAAGTGTCCAAAGTAATTGCGAAAAATTATTGATGTTGCATCATTATTATCTTTAATTTGCTGCATATTTGCTAGAGCTAGAGCTATCTGCTATGGATTGGTGTTGGTCATACTTCACAAGCAATAACAACAAGCGTACATAACCGGCGATAGCAACAGTATGCATTGCAAGTACAACAAAACAGCTACTTTTCGCTTGGCGCAAAGTCCACTTCAGCCATCTGCTCTTCCACTCTCCCTCGACCACTCACTCTCCCTCGACCACTCACTCTTCCTCACTCACAAATAGTTAGATCAGCAAACGCTCTTCAACTCTTCACCTGCAATTCAACGCGCTGCTACCGTTGATGCCGCTACTTAGCATACCTGAGCCACGGCGACTCGCCACTCGCTTGATTTATGTTGCTTTGCGAGCATTGCTTTTTCAATTTCCTCGCATTTTTGCTTTGCTTTTCTATTCGTTTTTGATTTGAAATATGCATTTGCATTGAGATTTTGCATTGATTGGCTTTGGCGAAAGCTTCAGCAGCTCTTCAGGATTTATATTTTCCGTCTGTCGGTGCTCTATCCAGTTATATTTTATTAGTTGTTGTAGTTCGTTGTGGCGCTGGGAGGGTGTGAGTGAGTTTAGGCGGAAAGAGCGAACACTTGAAAATGAATTCGTTGCCCATTGAAGTGTCTGTCTCATTATTGACGATGGCATTCATAGTGTCATAGTTTACTCATTATGCGCTGAAAATTCCACAGAGAAGATTTATGATTTTTAGAGAAATATTTGAAGGCTAGCTCTCTTTAATCTCTCGTTTCAGTGATACATATTTCTCGGTCTTAAATGAAGAGTAATCAAAACAGTGGCATATTCTCTTTCCATATGACTTACCATATTCTTTATTGCTGCCGTGCTTCCGAAAGATGGCGATCTCATTGAACAGCTTGGTCGATTGTGAGAGCGTGTCGGTTATAGTGGCAAGTTTAATATAGTTAGTCAGATCATGACTAAATCACAAGGCGCTAACGGGTCTGTGACAATTACAGTATTTCATTTCTCTCCTACTTGCCTTGCTTTCAGAATTGATTTGGAAATTCGTAGTAGAAACTAGACCTACGTGTTGCGAGTTCAATAATTTAGCATGTCAAAAAAGAGAGATCTCTCATTCGAGGCTTATAATCTTTTTTCTTTGTCACTAATTTTTATTTGGTGCCTCCTAAACCCTACACACCACCACAGAGAGTGTGGCTCCCCACTTAAGCGCGCCACCAAAGTCATTTTCGTGGTTTGTTGGCTACCCAGGGGATACATTTTTGTTTACGGCCTCGACTCATGAGCTGTCATAAGTAAAATAATCATTTCTGCCCACTTCCAGGCAAATCACACTCAAAAATAATCGAGACTTGCGTGGACTTCTACACATACACCCATCCTTGAGAGGCATAGTCAGAATTGGGAAAGACCTTTCCGTGTTGTTCGGGAGCAAACGAGGTTTCAGACAGGGCGACTCTATATCTATCTTAAAGCAAAAGGTAGAATTTTTGACAAGAGTGTAAAATTGCAACTCGGCTTCCTCGTCTTTGTTGGCAGTCATAACTTCGAAGTCGTAAATAATTTCATCCAACTAGGAACCAGCATTAACAACACCAACATTGGCAGCCTTGAAACTCATCTGAGATCCACTATTGCCTGTGTAGGTAATTAAAAAGTAAGATGCTCTCTCTCTCTCTCAAAGTTCTACAAGTCGCCCATCATTCTCGTCCTGTATAGTGCAGAGCCTTGGACGATAGCAACATGGAACGAGTCGGCTTTAGAAGTTTTTGAGGGAAAATCTTTGCGCATAATATAAGGGTCTCTGCATATGTAAGGTATCGCTGGCTGATTCATGTTGTTCGCCGGTGTAGAAGGTCCTCTTCCTGTCAATAAGAGGGAACTAAAATTCTATACTTCCCACTAAATATTGGCTTTATTAACTTATATGTAGCTTTCTCCTGAGAATGGGCAAATAACATGTATGTGAAGTATGACAAATATGGTAAAATGCCAAGTTAGCCTGGATTGAAAACTCATCCTTTCCTTATCGGAACAAGGGCTTTCCGCCTGCCCTTGGTTGAAACAAGGAAAAAAGGTATGTCCAACCATAACTCTGTGTTTTCTAAGAAGAAAGGAGCGGAAACTTGGCATTTCTTCCCGCTGTAGTATGAAGTAGACTGGAGACTAGGGCTCTCCAACTATTCAGTTAGCTGGTGCATCACAGCTCATTGTAAATGGAACGCGTAATAGACTATCTGCTTATCAGCCCCGCGAGATAATACTTTAATGCTAGTTCCGCGGGGAGAGTGGTAGTGAGTGGAGAGGTTTTTAGTACATATGTGCAGCTGTGAGGTTACAAGTCGTGCTTACTGTAATGTTGGTGTAGCAGTACTCATGAGAGTTTATTCTTCACGGGCGTCCTACCAAAAAAAAAAAATCGCCCACGCCACAACAACAGAGAATAGACACGACGGCTAAGTGTGCCATCATACGAGCGGAGTCTCTGTCACGGTGTCCAAGGTAGAGATATTATCTCTAGCACAACCCCCCAGAAAACGAGACTCTTGCAAGTAGGGTGTGCTTGAGCGACTTCTCAAGGTTTCCAGATATGATTGTCTATTATGACGATTAGCCAAAATGTTTGCATTCTTTATCAAATACATCGGTTTGCCCGACCGTGAGAGAGAGAAAGAGAGTGAGAGAGGTAGATAGAGAGAGAGGGAGATAGAAATAAAGAGAGAGAAAGAGAGAGAAAGAAAGAGAGAGAGAGAGAGGAAGATATATAGAGAGAGAGGGAGAGAGAGAGATAGAGAGCTCCATTTTTCAAAGCTTCGCCCCGAACAAGGTTTATGTTTCGCCGAGGAGTTTTTAGTTTGACTCTCTAAACTTAAAATTCTTCAAAGCAGAGGGCTTCTTAAGTCAACGGAGAACAAGTTTATGTACTAACAAATCGTTCCAAGAGTACACGGGCTCCAAAAACTTGCAAAAAGGACGCATTTGGTTTAGTTTTAGCTTTGAAATTAGTTCGTCTGCGAGCGGGAGAGACTCTCTTTCGCATCAATCGTCATTAATTTCAATTCTTTCACTATATTCCCCCCCTACATACATACTCGTATGTACTACGAGTCGTACTCTTAACACTTCAAAACAATCCTTTCACTTTTAATGCTGATTCATTTCAAACGCCTTCCAGCACCCACCCACAAAAGCAAAGATTTACGACCTGCCGAGGCTCCGTCTGATACGATAGGCATCATTAGAATGCAATTATCCAAACAAAGCTATGCTAAATTGGCAGCTTAACTAAAAAGGCATTTATTGTATTGTAAGGATAACAAGAATATTATATTCCTTTCGCCTGTCTGCCATTTTTTACAACTCATTCAAAGCTGGCGAGCAAAGAAATAAAATAAAATTCGACAAAAACTGACTTAGATTACTGATTTGCTGCTTTATTATTTGCAAAGTATCGAAAAGGGTGTGCATAAAAATTAGCCTAAATAAGAGTGGCGAGAGAGGAGAGCTCGAGAGTTGGTTACAGTTAGAAAAGTGGTTACGTGTAGTGTAGTTGAGTGGGTGGGAGTGACAAAAGGGCGAAATAGTGAAAGAACAAGAGGAATGGCTGAAGTAGTGGTGAAGAAAAATGGCAACAATGAAAGAGAAATTTGTGTGGCTGGCAATGGAAATGGACATATAAATTATGCTACAAAATTCCTGAGGGTAAACAGCGCACACATACAAGCAACGCACATGTATACATCGACACACTCGACCAAACACAAACACCACACACACACATGTGTGCGAATACAAATATGTTTAGTGTAGACTAACCAAGGATTAGGCATTTGAAAAATCTTGTTTGGTTGGGTGCTGAGAATTCAACTAAATAATAATGTTTATGTGTATTTCTCTCTATCTGTGTGTGTGTGTGTGTGTTTAGCAGCAGCCAGTGCCAGCTGAAATGCGGCCAAATACATTTCAGTCACGTTTTGGTGACCATAAAATACAAACAAACAACCAAACAAACAAACAAGAGCCTAAGAAATATTTAATAGCAGCCGGTGGGAGGTGGCGGGAGTGAGAGAGTAGCCTTTGAAACCCTACATAAATATGTATGTACATAACGATGTATAGCTGCAAGGCATAAACTAGCTGTTAAAAAAGGATTTCCGCCAGTGAGTGGACGCACTCAATCTTGGTTAGATTGTAAAATAACAAACTCATATGAGTGGGTGCCATTAAGACCCTGTAGGGAAAGAAATCAGAAGCAAAGGAACTAAAAAAAATATTGTAATAATTTATTATTGATATGAAAAACAACAAAAGAACAGCAAAAAAATGTCTTAAATATTTTTATAATAAATTTCAAGCAAGTGGCAACTCTGTTGAAAAGTTATTTTTTTTTTAATTTCAAATTCTCTTTTTGGACTGTTGCCTAGTTTTTAATAACTCATTCATTGAAGTATATGATTGAATTTTTTGAACATGTGGCAACGCTGCGTCCGCAAATGTTATTATTTTAAGGTTTGTAAATTCAAGTTTATAATTCTTTGAACTCTTAATTTTTTTCATAAAATTTCTAGACTGTGGGCAAATTTTTAATATTTCGTTTGCCGATTTTTATTGAATTCAAGGTTGTAGCGGGTGGCAACGGTGCGTACTGAAATATTTTCAAAAGTAAATCTAGTAAAAATCACTAATAATGATAACTCTTATTTATTAACTCGTTTAGAAAGGGTGATCTAAGTAGAGATCATTTTTTCAATAGTCTTTTTTCCACAGATCACGCGCGAGTCGTGTCAAGCTGTCATGTTAATTTTGTTCAGTATTGTTTGGCATGTGTTTCGCGCGCTTCGCTCAACTTATGGTCAATACAATCAGCCTACTGAGCAAACTATTCGCAACACCATCCACCCATATTGAGACCCAGCATTCATTATTGCATAATATTAAACCGAAGAGACCACGCCCAGAACGCAGTGAAGAAAATATAGCGGCCGTAGCTGAAAGACCGTGGAGAGTCCATTCGGCATAGTTTGCAGCAACGCGAACTGACTTATAGAACGACTTGGCGAATTTTCGTTGGGATCTTAAATTGAAAGCGTACAAACTAAAGCTTGTGCAAGAACTGAAGCTTCTCGACCTTCCCAAGCGACATCGCTTCTCTCTATGGGCTCTTGAAAAGTTCCAGGAAGATCCGGCGTTTTCGAGCCAAATTTTGTTCAACGAAGAGGCCCATTTCTGGCTCATATGATATATACACAAGCAAAATTGCCGCATTTGGGACAAAGAGAAACCCGAAGAGATTCAAGAACTGCCATTTCAGCCAGAAAACACAACGGTTTGGTGTAGTTTGTGGGCCACTGGAATCGTCGGTGCAAATTTCTTCAAAACCGATGCCGGTGAGAACGTAACCGCAATTAAAGCTCGTGATCTTCGCGACATTTGGTTTCAGCAAGACGGCGCCACTTCCCACATATCGCATCAATCAATGAATTTATCGAGAGAACACTTCGGGGAGCAGATAATTTACGTTTTGAGTTGGATTGGCCACCAAGATCATGTTATATCTCACCGTTAGACTTATTCCTGGGGTTGCAGTGTCTAAAGTCTATGCGACCTTGGAGCAAAACATCATGCGTGTCATTCGCCAGTTACCAGTCGAAACGCTCCAACGAGTTATCGAAAATTGGACTCAACGGATGGACCATCGAAGACGTATCCGCGGCCAGCATTTGAAAGAGATAATCTGCAAAAAAATAAATGCCAAAGAATGTTCTTTCGAATGATAATAAACATTCCCCATTAAATTTGAATTTACTGTGTTTTTTCTTTAAAAAAGTAGGGAAGCTCGAAATGGATCAGCCGTTATATATTTATGATTGAAATTTTTAAAAATGATGGCAAAGCTGTTTTTGCAAATATTTTTAAATTTATATAAATCTTCCAAAAAGTTATGTATATTTTTTATTGAAATTTTTATAACGGGTGGCAAAGCTGTTTACATATATATGCTTTTAAATGCAGATCTACCAACAAACCGTAGTTTAAACTCTATCATATTAATTAGTCTATCTAATATATAATTTTTAAATAAAGAGACCTAAAAAGGTGGCAACTCTCTTTAAAAATATTTTCAAATGCAAATTGCCCTACGCATATCTATAGTTTGTTTGAATATCTCATTTTTTTTAATATGTTAAATATTTTTATTTGAAATTTTCAAACCAGTGGCAACCCTCCAATTTTCATTTTGTATCAAACCGGCCCAGAGTTGCACTAAAAAATACAAATAAGATCTTAAACTCTTCAAATTTCCTATTAAGCCTACAAAATTATCTGTTTATTTTACTCCGTCGTACGAGTTTCCTTACACAGCACGCTCTCCAACCTCCAACCTTTGTTACGCCTTTCGAATGAGGTCAAAATACAAAAGCTCTGCACATTTATTTTCCCAAGCAATACAACTAAATCAATGCCAACATAGCTGTGTCTTGCCTTACAACAATGTATGGCTATGTAGGAGTGTGTAAGAGTATGTCCTATCGGTCAGCAGCCATGTCCATGCTCGTTCTCTCTCTCTCTCTCTGTCTCGCCCTCTATGACCATGCATGTTCACACGTACAATTGCGAGTCGAGTATGTCGGTTGTTAGAACATTTGTTTTCTTTTATACACATAAACTACAATTCTTCCAATATTTTGTGCTATGTGTACCGTTATTTGTTGTACGCAACTGATTTATTTGTTTGGTATTTAGTTTGATGTTTTCTTTTAATTTTTTTTTGTTTTCATCAAAAGTAACAATTTCAATCCTTTCGCATAAACGCACAAAATGCTCAGTGATTGAGGGATGAGTTGTTGTTGTTGTTTGGCAAATCTTTTTATGACTGTGCGTGTGTTTGTGTGTGTGTGTGTGGATTTTCCTAAACATTGTTGTGCGTTATCAGAAGTTTACATAGAAATATACAAATATCCCTTTTCTTTGTGTCAAGTTGACAGTCGACATGAGCGTCTTACAAAACGGATTTGCTACGATTTGCTTAGTGAATACATACATACGAGTATATGTATGTATATCGAATTAAAAAAAAGTACAGTATTCGCGAAGAAAATCTAACCTAAATATTGGAATCTTCAGAATCCGATCGAAAAACCTTCAGCTTGAAGCCTCCTCAGCGTAAAATACTTTAAAAAGGACATAAAATATATTTTTGCCGGGTTTGAACTTAATTTCATTATTAAAGTTCTGTAGGTCAGTGGGTAGTGCCTCACTTAAGGCCCTCTACCTAACGCCTAAAGACGTTCGACTAGTAATATTTCAGATCTTTCATCTAGCTGTCCTACTCAGGTCTCTACTGAGAGTACTACTGAAGTCCCAACTTGTCTAAGATCGCAAGGAATTACTATATCCACTGCGTGGGGAGCTAACCCTTACTATCTACTGGAGAATGCAATTTTCTACTCGTCTGATACAACTTTTAAAAGAGAACACTTCTGATCCTTGAGCTAAAACATGTAAGTGTAGAAGAACGAGTGAGAAGTGGTAGAGCTGGGTATAAGCGAAGCTTCATATAGTTCCGAAAAATAGATATTGAGCTTCGCAGTATAGTGTTCTCTCACCCCTATAATTAAATTTATACATTTCGGAGATCCTTTACCAACAGAAGTACCTTCTTTGACTTCATATTCCGATGACTGCTCGATATTGTCGTCTAGCCAGGGTATCGATAACTTTTGTTCAAAGGCAAACTGCTAACCCTTCGACATATTCCACTTGTTCACTAGACGATAGCTACAACTACCACCAGCGAGCATCACGGTGACCCTCTTAATCAGCTGGAAGAAGGGGGTCACCGGCCCGACCTGTATGTCAAAGTCGATGACGTAAGATTTCCATCTTTGAATAACTCAAAATTATTGGGAGTCCCATTCGAGAGGCTACTGCTTGAAGCTGAATTACTTACACATCAGGAAGGGAGTACTTGTCTTTAAAGACTTCACACAACCGCTGGACAGCACGAGCTATCGAATTATTGGGAGTCACATTCGAGAGGCTACTGCTTGAAGCTGAATTACTTACACATCAGAAAGGGAGTACTTGTCTTTAAAGACTCAACACAACCGCTGGACAGAATGCGCTACCGACAGGCTCTGAACTCCATTCTCAGACAATCTGTCGAACACCTTCATTATCACATCATTTCCGTGAATAGCGTATTCGGAATCCAATCACCATCCATTGCAGACGAAAAGCTAGAGCTTTCTGGCTAGACTATTTATCCTGACTCGAACTCAAAATACTTTATGCGAGTCTCCGCACATTATTAACCACTTCTATACATACCTACTATACCAAAACTCACTCAGCTAATACTCATCTCCCTTTGGTTCAAACTTATCGAAATAGCTTGTTTCTTGAGCCTACCTCTATATGACCTCGATGAGATCGACTAACTTTGCTTGCTCCTTACAGGAGGTTGTCGGATAGATTTCATACAGATAAATATCTTCAGATTAACTAAGGAGGAGGAGTCCTAAAATATTGGACAACTCTATTGGCCAATGATAGTTAAGCGTTACTGACAGAAATAATGTCGGGTTCATACGTGCACATGTACTAAGGTTAATTGAGGATAGATCCACATTGGACGCGCTGGCTGCCCAGCGGTTGTGAAGTAGTTACCAGACTAGGTCTGCAGTGGGAAGGAAGGCGCAGAGAAAATTTACTATCAACATATGTTGTGCAGTTGTTTTCTTTGAGAACTGTAATGTTCTTTTAGCCACGTTTCCAAAGCAGATTTTCAGAAAAAAGACCGTAAGAAATTCTAACGAGTAGCTAACCACAATCAGTTATGTCAGTGCGACTTATTATTGTGTTCTCTAGGCCATACTGTTAGGTAGTGTCAGAATATTCAACAGAAAATGAGTTGCATTTAAGTGGAGTTTATCAATCTGGTCGATATTTTCAAGGTAAGGAACTTTAATAGTAGAGCTGGACCTCAGCAGAGGCAACCTATCATTTCCAAGGAAGCTGCTTATTACATTCTCATAACTTCGGAGTGGGAAATTTAGAGATGAGATTACTAGATGAGTTCAAGTTGTTCTTGCCTGTTTACCTAAGTCAACCAAAGAACAAAAATAACTCCTTGAGGAGGAATAATACAGTTTGAGATCATTCTAGACCTCTTTGGATATCACACTTCTGATTATTTTGAGAGAGTCTCCATGAACTTGAAAGCTACAGAAGTCCTCACTTGTATTCCACTTCTGAGATTTTTCACTTAATTAAACCCAATAGAGTCTACACGAGCTCTACTTGGTATGATATTGCCTCTGCAATTAAGCTTATTAATGATAAAACAATAAACTTAAAAAATAAAATTACTTGAATATGACAAATATACTTCAAAGCTCCATAAGCTCTCACTGGTCTTCCACTTCTGAAATTTTTCGATTAACTAAAATCAAAAGGGGCTTCCCGAGCTCTACTGGGTATGTTATTGTCTCTGCAATTAAGCTTATTAATGATAAAATAGTAAAATTTAAAAAAAGAAAACTCCATTAAATATGACAAATATACATACTGGAGAGCTCGAAAAGTCCTCACTGGTATTCCACTTCTGAAATTTTTCGCTTCACTAAACCACAAAAAGCTTCCTCGAGCTCCCTGGGTATGTCCTTTGCCTCTACAATTAAGCTTGTTAATGATAAAACAATAGAATTTTAAAAAGAAAACTTACTTGAATATGTTAAATATACTTAAAAGCTTCAAAAGCCCTCAATGGTATCACACTTCTGATATTTTTCGCTTAGCTAAACCCAAAAGAGTCTCTTCGAGCTCTAATGAGTATGTCCTTGCCTCTGTAATTAAGCTTTTCAAATAGAAAATAATAAAATATTAAAAACAAAACTTACTTGAATATGAAAATGTTACCTGAAAGCTCCATAAGTCCTCACTGCTAGCACACTTCTGATATTTCTTGCACCTCCTAAGCCTTTACAGGAGTAGAATAATACATATTATATGAAAGCAAATAGGAGCAAATTACTTCTACATATATCGAGTGAGTACTGTATTTAAATTCTTAACAAATTATGTTTTTTTTCTATTTACTTCCATGTTTTTTCCTTATGTGACTGCTATCAGCTTGCCTCTCAAGTACTCAAGCTGATTTGCTGCGGCTTACAAAAGCTTTTGGAAGGAAATACGCATGTTGTTTTGGCTCGAAGCAACGAAATCTATATATGTATATATATCTCTAAATTCTTTTTGTTTTTTTTGTTACTTTGTCTAACTCGTTTTTGGCATGTGCCTTATCGCTCCATCGATTTATTACGGATTTTGTATGTTTGCCTTTTAGTTTTCAATTCAAAAATCTTTTCAACCAGCTTTTATCAGCTATCAAACGTACATACATACAACATTTGTTAGTTGATTTCAGTCAGAAATATTCGTGCTTTGATAGCAAATCAGCAGACAAGACATTTATAATCCTTTAGGCATAAACTTTAACCTCAAAAAACAATGTTTTCTGATAAATGAAAATGAGCCAAAAAAGTGTTTTAAAGTAAAAGGATACATTTATGTCAGTTTAATTACACTTTGCTTTGCACATATTGTGCAACATTTGGTGGCCACTAAATTTTTTCTACAAATATCTAATAATTTTAAGGCATTTTGTGCCACTTTCAGCTATTTCAAGCTCAACCTACTCGCTTAAACGTGCCGCAATTATCGTAAGAAATTCATATTTATTCATCATAAATTAGAGTAAGATTTTCCCCACACACACCAAGTGTGTCTTCTTACACAAACTTTCCCCACCGCTATTTGTATGAGTGTAATTTAGCGTTAGCAGTAAGACTCACGCGCAATTAGTTGCTCTCCAGCTTAGTTACCATTGCATACGCACATACACACACACACACACACACACACAAGTACCATTCTTTGTCATAATTTCTTTTATTTGCCACTTTGCCATTGCCATACTACATTTTTATATTTATTTATTCCTTTCATTCTTCTTCTTCACTTACTCACACACACAGTTTACCTTTCTCTCTCCTCCTTTGGTCATTCATTAATTTCCTTTTAATTAGTTGAATTAATACCGAAAATGTAATATGAAATGAGAATTATGATATAAACAGAAAAAATAAAAAAACACACGCACATACCCATACATATATATATATACATTCTTTTTGGAATTTGTATTCGTGCAGGCAATTGCTAACTGTTCATTTCTTGCCATTTCCTGTTTCCTGCCGCCCTTTTGATGGTGGTCTTAATTTGCTTGGAGGTGGAATAAATTCGCTTTCTGTCAAGGTTTCTCTTGTAATAATGGATTTTTTGGTTGTGTGTACACATGGATGTGCTAGTGTTTGTTAGAATATATGTTTATGAAGAAATATTGCTTCTCCGCTTTGCCTAAATATATTGGCTGACCAGTAGTCTCGAGGCTAGTTGGCAGCAAGCCAGAGTCTCGAAATAGAGACAGCAAGCCTTAATGTTCTTGCTCACAAAAACAAATAGTAAAAATTAAATTTTGAACTTTTTTTCAGTATTTTCCACAACGATTTATTTTGGAAAATTCACTATTTAAAAAGCATAAATATTAAAAAAAAATATATATATTTTAGAAATTCTTTAATTAAACTTCCATAGTACTCAAAAGCTTATTTTCTTGAAAATTCGCTCTTTAAAAATATTGAAAATTAAACAAAAAAACTCGATAATAAATCAGAAATTCTTTAGATAAACTTCCGACCATCTGAAATGTTTTTTTTTTTCAAATAATTTCAAATATTTCCGAAAAATTTTTTGGCTTTCGTACACTTAAAGTTTTCTTCTTTTTTTTTCAAAAATTTTCAAATTTCGTTTAGAAATTTTTTTATTAACTTTTATCAAGAAATGCTCTTTTTTTTAAATAACGGGTGATACATTTCGAGGTTTCCTACTTTAAATAAAAAAGCACAGAAAATTCAAATTTAATTTCGAAAGAACATTCTTTGGCATTAATTTTTTGAAGATTATCTCTTTCAAATGTTGGCCACGTCTTCGTCTCAGATGGTCCATCCGTTGAGTCCAATTTTCGATGACTCGTTCGAGCATTTCGACTGGTAACTGGCGAATGACATGCGTAATGTTTTGCTCCCAGATCTGAATCGAAGCGGGGTTGACCGAATAGACTTTAGACTTTACATACACCCCACAGCCAAAAGTCTAACGGTGCGATATCACACGATCTTGGTGGCCAATCAATATCACACGATATTGGTGGCCAATCAATCGACCCAAAATGTATCTGCTCACCGAAATGTTCTCTCACTAAATCCATTGATTGATGCGTTGTGTGGGAAGTGACGCCGTGGCGTTGTGGTAACCAAATGTCGCGGAGATCACGAGCTTCAATGTCAGGCATCAAATAGTCGGTTATCATGGCGCGGTAACGGTCGCCATTGAGGGTTAAGTTCTCACCGGCATTATTTTTGAAGAAATATGGAACGATGATTCCACCAGCCCACAACCCGCACCAAACTGTTGTTTCTTCTGGATGAAATAGCAGCTCTGGAATCTCTTCAGGTCATTCTTCGTCCAAAATGCGGAAATTTTGCTTGTTTACATACCCATTGAGCCAGAAATGGGCCACATCGCTGAACAAAATTTGGCTCGAAAACGTTGGATCTTCTTGGAACTTATCAAGAGCCCATAAAGCGAAACGATGTCGCTTGGGGAGGTCCAGCGGATTCAATTCTTGCACAAGCTGTATTTTGTACGCTTTCAATTTAAGATCTCGACGTAAAATGTGCCAAGCCGTTCCATACGTCAGTCCGAGTTACTGCGAACGGCGCCGAATCGACTCTCCACACTCGACACACGACTCTGTACACTCTCAGCTACGGCCGCTATATTTTCTTCGCTGCGTGCTAGGCCTCGTCCAGACTCGTTTATATATTATCCAATAATGAATGCTGGATCTCAATATGGGTGATGGTGTTGCAAATAGTATGCTCAGTAGGCCGATTATGTTGACCATAAGATGAGCGAAGCGCGCGAAACACATTCTTTACAGAACGTGAATTTTCGTAAGAAAGTTTAATGATTTGTAAACGTTGTCCAGGCGTAGGCCTTTCCATGATGAAATGCCAAACAATACTGAACAAAAGCAAAATGAATAGCTTGACATGACTCACTCATGATCTGTCAAAAAAGGATTTTGGAAAAAAATACCTCTACTTGGATAACCCTTTATTTCAGAAATTCTTTAAATAAATTTAGACCAATTTAAATTTTCCTTTTTTTTCAAATAGTGTGTAAAAAGTTTTTTTCCGAACACTTGAAATTTTTATTTTCAAATAAATTCAAATTTGTTTTGGAAAATTTTTTATAAACTTTTATTAAAGCATATTTTTTTTCTTGTGAAAATATAATGTTATTTGATTGCGGCTTTCAGGAAGCGAGAGGTAAACTACTAAAATTTTTCATAGATCTTCCAATCAATTTCACGCTTTGACTTTAAACGGAGTCAAAGTGTGAGGTAAAACCATTTTATATGACAGCTTAGTATTGCATACTTTTAGGCTGATTTTTCATTGACACTTTCTATCATATTAATACAATAGTTGCCAAACAACACCGCCAGGTGGCCTGCTATTTTTTTCGATTTACGCGGTATTGCTGCAATTCTCATATGGCTCATATAGAAAATTATATAAAGAATAATTAAAAGAAATTTTTGAATTTTATTAGCTTTATTTTGTGGTGGCATATTTTTATTATTATTGTTATTACTTTATTTTATTTCCTTTTTTAAGGGAAATAATCTATAATTATTTAAAAAAATATTGGATTCATATTTTTAAAGATTGGTCGCAGCACGAAATAGTATATGAAAGGATACCGAAACTTGAAGGGCGAAGCGAGATGTATTTCCTGTCCGGAAAAGAGATAAACTGTGATACATGAGTATGAAGGGCTGAAAGAAAGATAAACAACAGTGAAAATGCTCGAAAATTCTATAAAAAATTAGTCCCATTAAGTTTATGTTCGGAACTTTTTTTTATAGAAAAAGGATCTCCTAAGTGATACGTTCAGAGTTAATGGAGGGAACACATTTTCGGCCTGGTTAATTGCAGCCTCTCGGTACGAAATGTATCTTCGGACAAGGTGGCTCTCTCTCGTGTGATTTCTTTAACCGTATGCTGTGGTAAGCTGACTATATTGATATCATTGTTTGTCTGTAAATCTAACTCAGAATCACTCTTGATAACAGATGCTACTTTAGACTAAGTAGCCTTTTGAAGGGTAGAGTCTTCTCTCTCTCTCTCTCTCTCCACAAAAAAAAAAACTCTATAAGTCTCTCATTATTCCCGTCATACTCTATAACCGCAAACTACAATTGTAGAAGGCCAGGACACTTCGCCCGCGACTGGCTGGATATAGGCTCCACCAGAGAAATCGATAACACGGCGAGCAACGTTACTATCAGTGGATATGTGGATGGACATGAGCGAGTACTAACTGTGGACACGGGCGCGTCAAACTCCACCATTCGATCCGACTTGATGACCAAGGAAATAAGTCCATTGCATGGAGCTATACAGTAATTGATGAGGATACCAAGGTTCTGAGAAAGTTCACGTGTAAAGTCACACATCGGCAAAATGACAGTGTTACATGAGTTCATAGTAGCAGAAATCTTAGACGAAGTCATAGTTGGTGTGAACTTTCTCCTTGGTCAAGAAATGAAGATCGACCTAAAGAAGAGTGTGATGGAGTATGGAAATATGGAAGTACCGCTATGCCATTGGCCACGATCCTGCGTACCACAGAAATTATGTGGCCCCCTAGTAAAGAACGAGCAGCAGAAGGGAAATACGTACGGAAAGGGCCAGATGTCTCATGCCATAGCGGAGAAGTTGAGAGAAGTAAGCAAAACTGTTGAGCAACGCCCTAAGGTTATGAGCAACAACACCAACAACAACAACACTTGGAAAGGCTTGCAGCATTTGGAACAGATAGTATGTCTGATCGGGACGGAAATCCCAAATACGGAGGACAGACAAAATGAGTAGCAGTGTGACGAGATTTCCAAATAAAATAGACAAACAAAAGGGTCGAAAGTGTTCAGAAAATTCCTCGTTAATGATAAACGGCTGCAGCCATCGCAGGCAAATGAATTATCAGCCTATTCTTGAGCGCAGAATGTTTGGGTCATCTTTAGGTATAAAAAGAGCGGCAGCCGCTATCAAACAGGGAGACGAGTAGAAAACGCAGTGAAGCTAACATTGCTGTGAGCTGTGTGTTTTAGCAACGGATAAGCTGTGTGAAGCAGGAAATAATTGTGTGTCATAAATAATTGTAAAATAGGCCATTGGTTATAGTAAAGAATTGTAATTATTGAGGACGAAATAAACTTTAAGTAATTTTCTGACGATTAAGAAGCCAAACGAACAAATCTTGCGAGTTTTATTTAGCAATCCAGTGATCGGACTCGAAGGTTTTGGGAAATCATCGAGAGTTGCTACGAAAAACGTCACAATATAGATCTTTTGTCGACACCGGCTGGTTCCATCGACTATATCATATAGCCTCCATACAAACGATTTGTTCAGAAATTAATTTTTATTTCAATTCATATAGTCAATATATGACCAGTTTTTCATGCATTCTTTTCTAAAAATCATTGAAATTCTTCAATTTTAGTAATGAAATAGCATTTTTTAAATAATAATAAAATTTTGAATCTTTAAAACGCTGATGATATGCAAACAAAATGTTAAAAAGTTGCATATTCAAAAAAAAATTATATAAAAAAATTATAAAAAAATACATTCATTCATTGTGTATATAAAAAAATGATAGGCGCACACATACATATGCATGCACAATAGCTTCACCTGTCGCTTTATTTGTTGTCTGCATAGCTAATTGGCATTTCGGTGCTTCGGCGTACGCGCGCGTGTGTATGTGTGTGATAATGCTAACGAGTATTTACGCTCGCATATACTGTGATTACAAGCAGCACTGTCTCTGTCTGTGTTGTACATCCATACCCCACACACCCCTTTGCCCACTCGCACTCCACAACGCTATCATTTTTATTCACTTTACCTGTATGCATGTATTTGGTATGCGCAAACCAAACATTTCATTAAGCGTAACAAAAACCGCTGCTAGACATTAAAAAAAAAGTTGGAGGAGTGCAAAAGAATACTAATAAAAACATTGCATTGTTGCGTTTGGTATGTGTGCATGTGTGTGTATGTATTGCTGTTGTTGTTGGTGGAAAGAAAAATTGTATTTAACGCATATTAAAAGGCAAACGAAAGTATGCAACACCGTTGCATTTCATTTACAACTACACTGCACTCACACACGCGCGCACTTACTAGCTGCTGCTCGTACACATAACAGACAGCTGACGTCGTACATGGCGTATACGTGATGTTATTTTAGCGCTGGCATACCATTGATTCTACGTATGGCTGCTGTATATGTATGTAGGTGTATTGCTGCAGTGTCGCTTGGCTGGCGTAGGTGTGGCGCACTGTCATGCTGCTACTGCTACTGCTATGCATATGTATGTGTGTGAGTGCGTGTTTTTGCTATAGCTTTAATGGTTTTTCATATTAAACTGATTTATTTATGCCGCCGCCCAAATGTGTTGTTCAAGGGAATGCGTGTAAAAAAACCTTATACATACATACATAGATTTATATGTGTTTCCGTTGCTCGTAGTAAAAACATTAAAATACCGTACGGAAAAGCTATAAAAACAATAGCTGTAGCGCTAACGGACAATCGTCTACTGGACCGCTGTTCGAATATTCTTTTAAACGCCACACACACACACACACACAATACTCTTCATTCAGCCCACACACATGTATTTTTAGCATTTTTTTCTGTGCTCTCGTTGTGATTTTTCTTTCACTCCCTTTTCACTCCACTACTTTTTGGCGTCACATTCGCCTTGCTTGGCGTTTAATTACAATGCATTAATTTCACACGTTTCCGCTTTTCCCAATTTTTTGTTTTGCTGTCTTGCTGGATATTTTTGCTTGTTATTGTTTTTTTTTTCTTCTCTTTATATGTCTATTAGCTGGCGCAAATTTTTTTTTGTTTTTATTTTTCGGCACTTCTATTGTAATCGGGTATGCTAGCAACTAATTTACAATTAACGCTCGACCATAATTAATTTGTTTATGCGACACAGGCGCAGGGGTGGGGGCGAAGGGGATTGAGAAGCGAAGTAGACGCTTAAAAAATTGGCAGACGAGTGTAGGTGGAAGCGATTGTTGGTTTGTATATTAAATGTAATAGTTAAAGTGTTTTTCAGCTGTCCTTTTAAAGCATCAGATTATTGCTAAAGGTTACCTCATTTTATATAATTATATTTTGCCTGATTTTATTTTATATTATTTCCTCTTCTTTTGTGTTATTTTTTGATTAAGATTATTTTTTGATTCAATTTATTATTTGATTTTATTTTATCTTATTTTACTTGATTTAATTTTATTTTATTTATTTTATTTATATTATTTTTTTTTTAATTTAATTTTATTATAATTTATTTTATTTTTTTATGTTTTGTTTTATTTTTTTATTTTTTTTTTATTTTTTTTTTCTTTATTTTTTTTTTCTCTATTTATATATTTCTTTTTTCACTTTATTTTATTTTATTTTATTTTATTTATTTTTTTTATATTTTTTTTTTGATTTAATTTTATTTTGTTTTATTTTTTTTATTTGATTGTATTTTATTATTTTTTTAAATTTTATTTTATTAGGTTTTTTAATTTTTTTATTACTATTTTTATTATATTTTTAAATTTTTTAATATTTTTTGTTTTCAAATTTTTTTTTAAATTTTTTTTTTTTAATTTTTTATACTTAATTTTATTTTATTAAATTTTTTTTATAAAATTTAATTTTAATTTGGTTAATTTTTTTTTTTTTTTTTATTTATATTTTATTTCTAATTTTTTTTTAAGTTTTCTTGTTTTGTTTTATTTTATTTTATTTGATTCTATTTTCTTAAATTTTAAAAAATTTATTTTATTAGTTTTTTATATTTTTTTTTAGTTTATAAAATTTTATTTTATTTTATTTTATTTTATTTTTTATTTATTAATTTTTATTTTGTTTATTTTTTTTTTTTTTTTTTTGGTTTTTTGATCTCATTTTTATTTTTTTTTTTTTTTGATTTCATTTTTTTATTTTCCTTATTTTATTTTATTTTTATATATTTTTTATTTAATTTAATTTTTTTTTGGAAGTTTTTAAATATATATTTTTTTATTTTATTTTTTATTATAATTTTTTTTCTTTATTTAATTTAATATAATTTTGTTTTTATTTTACTTTATTTGATTTTATTTTAGTTTATTTTATTTTATTTCATTTCATTACAGTTAATTTTGTTGTATTTTATTTTATTTTATTATATTTTTTTATTTAAATTTTAATTTTTTATGAGCTTTTTGTTTTTTCTTGAAATCTTTTTTTTATACTTTATTTTATATTATTACATTTTTTTTTTATAATATATTAATTTATTTTAATTTATATAATTTTTTTTTTTTTTTTTTATTTTTTTTTTATAATTTAATTTATTTTATTGTATATTTTATTTTATTGTAGTTTACTATTTTTTTAAATTTTTTATTTTATTTTATTTTATTTTAATTCATTTTACTAAATTTTTTAATTTTATTTTGTTTATTTTTTTATTTTTTTTATATTCTTTTTATTTTATTTTTATTTTTTTATTTTACTTTTTTTTAATTTTTTTTTATTATATTTTTTATCATACTTTATTTTATTTTTTTTTAATTCTTTTTTAATTTTTTTTTATTTATTTTTTTAATAAATTTTAGGTTATTGTATTTAATTTTTTTATTTCTTTAATTTAATTTAAATTAATTTAATTTAATTTAATTTTATTTTATTTTATTTTATTTTATATAATTTTATTTTATTTTATTTTATTTTTCTATTTTATTATACTTTTTTTAATTTTTTTTATAGTTTTTTCCTTCTTTTTTTATAATATTTTTAAGTTTTTATTTTTATTTTTTTTATTTTTGTTTTAAGTTATTTAATTTTTTGTATTTAATTTTTTTTATTATTGTTATCTTTTATTTTATTTTTTTCTTTATTTTGTTATATTTTTTCATTTTTTATTAATTTTATTTTGTGTTATTTAATTTTTTTAATATTTCTTATTTTATTTTATTTCTATATACTTTTTTTATTTAATTTAATTTTTTTATGTTTTTTTTTTTAATTTAATATAATCTTTTTTTACTCTATTTATTTTATTTCAATTTTTTTTTATATTTCTTTTTCCTTTTTTTAATCTATTTAATTTAATATAATTTTTTTATTTTTTCAGTTTGTTTTATTTTATTTTATTTTTTAATTTTAATTTTTTTGTGTTTGGTTTTCATTACAATCGAATCCTTTCATTGAGAACCGTAACAATATTTTCTTCCACGAATACAACATCTGAGCTTCCAGCAGCAGCCTCAATGCTCAGAGCCGCCGTATGATTGACAGGTTTAATAAGGTAATAACTAAATTTATCCTGTGAGTAAATATCCTTAGCAAAATGAAGTGCATAAACACCCTTGGGAACGCTTACGTTCTCATACTTCAAAATGGCACGAAAGCAATTTCATTTAATTTTGTAGAAATTTTTATAATAACTTATGAAAATATACACATACACAGGGGGCAGGATACTACGAAAATGATATAAGGAAACGGCTAAAATGGAGAAAAAAATATTGAAAAATGCCATTGTTGAAGCATAATAAAGCAAAGAGAAAATTAAAAAATGAGACAATTTTGCAAATATTTTGCACACATCGAGACGCAGCTGTTGGTCCCACAATAACAACAACAATAATGACTTAGCAATAGTTATATGCGATTTTGTATTACACGAGCGTGATGGCAAGGAGGAGATGGGGGCGCATAGGGGAAGATTCTATGAAAGGAAGATACAAAATATGTTTGAAAAACAACAACAACAAAAACAATCTGACAAATACTTTATAGTACAGCAATAACAACAAAAACTTGCCGAAAATTCGACGCTAGCAAATGAAGTGTGAGTCGCTTGTGTCGCTCTGAGCGGAATTCACAATCAGGAAAATTTAGCAATTTTTCATCAAAGCAAGTCGCAACAAGAACGACAACAACAACAACGAGAATAGAATGCGCACATATTTCAAATTGGTAACATAATAATCATAAAAATAACGAATATATCAACAATGTTAGAGGAGAGAGAGAGAGAGAGAGAGAGAGGGAGAAAGAGAGGAAACAACTGGCTGCTGCTCGGAAACAGCTCATCAATATTGCGTAAATAATGTGAAAATGCCAAAGAAATTTATTTGTATACATATATATAAAAGCATAATAATATCCAAAGGAAGCCTAGAAATAAATGAGATAACAACAAACTTTCCACGACAACAAATAATAAGCAACATTAACGGCGGCAGGCAGGAAAATGAAATTATTGAATATTTCCTTTTTCATGTAGAATATTATATTGCCATGGAAGTATGCTAATTTGCATATATATATATATATATATATATATATATATATATATATTGTGTATGTAGATACATATACATATATATGCAATATAATAGAAAATATATTCTTACAGATTATTTTGAATAGGATTTTCTACTTGTGTAGGTGAGCTTGTAAGTATATACAATTTTTAGGAGAAAAAAAATTTTTAATGCTCCTTGCGGAAGGTTATATACATATTATTTTCACAATAAATAAATTCCTTGGAGCTTACATTGTGTGTGATGTATTGTCAGGTATATGAGATGGAGAAGCAAATATCAGTAATCGATTAGACTATTTTATTTTTATTAAATTTCAAAAAAAAATTTTTTTAATTTTTAAATTTCTTACTTTTTATAGAAAGAAACACAGAAAATTCAAATTTAATGGGGAATGTTTATTATCATTCGAAAGCACATTCTGTTGCTTCTATTTTTTGAAGATTATCTCTCTAAAATGTTGACCGCGACTACGTCTCAAATGGTCCATCCGTTGTGGCTAAGGCCTGAATCGAAGCGGGATTGTCCGCATAGACTTTAGTCTTTACATATCCCCACAGGAAAAAGTCCAATGGTGTGATATCACATCATCTTGGTGGCCAAACGACCGGCCCAAAACGTGAAATTATCTGCTCACCGAAATATTCTCTCAATAAATCCATTGATTTATGTGATGTGTGGGAAGTGGCGTCGTCTTGTTGAAACCAAATGTCGCGAAGATCAAGAAATTCAATTTCAGGCATCAAATAGTCAGTTATCATGGCGCGATAACGGTCGCCATTGACGGTTACGTTCTCAACGGCATCATTTTTGAAGAAATATGGACCGATGATTCCACCGGCCCACAAACAACACCAAACCGTTGTTTTTTATCGATGAAATGACAGCTCTTCGTCCCAAATGTAGCAATTTTGATTATTTATGGGCCTCATCGCTGAACAAAATTTGGCTCGAAAACGTCGGATCTTTTTGAGACTTTTCAAGAGCTCATAGGGCGAAGCGATGTCCCTTGGGAAGGTCGAGCGGCTTCAGTTCTTGCACAATCTGTATTTTGTACTCGTTCAATTTGAGATCTCGGCGTAAAATGCGCCAAGTCGTTCCATACGTTAGTCCGACTTGCTGCGAACTTGCTGCGCCGAATCGACTCTTCACGGGCTTCGTGTACACTCTCAGCTACGGCCTCTATATTTTCTTCACTGCATGTACTGGACGTGGTCTATTCGGTCGAATATTATCCCATAATGAATGCTGGGTCTAAAGATGGGTGATGGTATTGCGAATAGTACGCTCAGTAGGCCGATTATGTTGACCATAAGTTGAGCGAAGCGCGCGAAACACATTCATTACAGAACGTGAATTTTCGTAATAAAGTTGAATGATTTGTAAACGTTGTTCAGGCGTACATAAGCCTTTCCCGTGGTGAAATGCCAAACAATACTGAACAAAAATAACATGACAGCTTGACATGACTCATTGATCTGTCAAAAAAGGGCTATTGAAAAAAGTACCACTACTTGGATCCCCCGTTACCGTCAAATAACATATATAACAATGCTTACGTCAATTACTTTAGCGTCCATATCGTATGTACGAATACTCCCGAATTAAACGTTGACTTGTTCACATCGTGTTTTAATTGTTCTGCATGGAAAGTTCCCTTCTTTCATCAGTTTAGGGGCACAGATAGCGCAAGTTCAAGTTTTTGTTTAAATAAAAGTGAAGTGTAGTTTCCAATATGAGTGGTATGTACCAGAACGAGAATCTGGACGAGAAGAATTACGATTCTTGGGCCGTACAGATGAGAAGCGCGTGTTTTGATGCATGCGGAGCTGTGTAAGATGGCATTCGGGTTGTCAACGAAAACGGACGCAGGTAAGGTAGCTGAGGAAGTAGCTAAATGGATAGCACGTGACGAGAAAGCATTAGCTTGGAAACAGCTACGTGAAGTGCATCAGCGAAGTGGTCCGGTAAGGAAGATTTGTAAGGATGTAAGAATGAAGGTGAGAGTGTTGCTGCATATTTTTGAATGTGTTTACGACGATTATGGACAAGTTGGCGAAGATGGCCATAGGGCTGAACCAGGAGATGGTTGTCATTACCTTGTGTTCCAGTCTACCAAAAGAATGCGAGAATTTCGTCATTAGCATGAAGAGGAGGGACATTCTACCAACGGTGGGCATTTTGAAATTGAAGCTTCTAGAAGAAGGTGATTGTCGTGGTGACATGCAGGAACATGGGAAAAACAAGAGTAACAGTCAACAGGCGTATGTGACGTAGGGTAGTGGCACTAAGAAAGAGAAAGGTAAAATCAGAAACATTACTAGCTTTCGATGTGGGCAGGGAGGACACATCAAAGCAACCATATTTTGTTTTATTTGTTTTATTATTATATATTTTTATTCTCTGTTTTTCATATTTTTTATTGTATTTTATTTTTTTCAATTTTTTTTATTTATTTTTTTTTAATTTTTTTAGTTTATTTTACTTCACTAATATTTTTAAATTTTATTTTAATATTTTTTTTACATTATTTCTTTTTTATATTTTTTTTTTGTTTTATTTTGTTTCACAAAATTTTTTTATTTTATTTTAATTTATTTATTTTTTTACATATTTTAATTTTTTTAATTTTAATTTTTATTTTTTTTTTATTTTACTATTTTTTTGAATATTTATTTTAATTTATTTTAATGTTATTTTTTATTTATTTTTTCTATTTTTAAATTTTTTAAATTTATTTATTTTTTTATCTTATCACATTTTATTTTAATTTATTTTAACTTATATTTATTTATTTATTTTTTATTTTTTTTATTTTTTTATTTTTTTTTTTAATATTTTTTTTTAACTTTTTTTAAATTTATTTTAATTTTTTCTAAATTTTTTTTATTTTACTTTAGTTGATTTTACTAATTTTTTTACTTTTATTTTAATTATTTTTAATTTATTTTTTTTTAATTTGTTTTACTAAATTTTTTTAATTTTATTTTAATTTCTTACTTTTTTTAATTTTTTATATATTTTTTATATATTTTTTTATTTTATTTTATTTTACTACTTTTTTAATTTTATTTTAATTTAGTTAAATGTAATTTTTTTATTTTTTTTTATTTTTTTTTTATTTTATTCAATTTTTTTTAAATTGATTTCATTTTATTTTATTTAACTAAATTTTTTATTTTTGTTTTAAGTTATTTTAATTAATTTATTTTTTATTTTTTTATTTTTTTTCTTATTTTTTTTATTTTTTATTTTAGTTCGTTTTTTATTTTTTTATTTTACTAATTTTTATTATTTTTAATTTAAATAATTTAAATTTTTTTATTTTTTTATTTTTTTACTATTTTTTTAAAAATTTTTTATTTAATATATTTTATTTGATTTTATTTTATTTTATTTAATTTTATTTTACTAAATTTTTTATTTTATTTTAATTTATTTAATTTAAAAAAATTTTTAATTTATTTTATTTTATTTTATTTAATTTTATAACTTTTTTTAATTTTAATTTAACTTATTTTAACTAATTTTTTGTTCTAATTTTTTTTAATTTAATTTTACTTTATTTTACTAATTTTTTTAATTTTTTTTAATTTATTTAACTCATTCTTTTTAATTTTTTTATTTTATTTTATATGATTTGATTTAATCTTTTTTTTTTGTTTTTTTAATTTTTTAATTACTTTTTTTTAATTTTTTTTACTTATATTTAATTTTTTAATTTTATTTTTATTTTTTTTTTTTCGTTTTTATTTCATTTTATTTATTTTATTTTTTTTTCGCCTTATTTCATTTTGTTTAATTTTTTTGAATTTTTTTAACCTCTTTAATCAATTTCTATTGATCGTTTATTGAATTTTGCAATTTCAGAGTTGGCAACTAAGCATTTCAATATTTATATTTTCGCATTCTGTTATGTATTTTACTCTTTATTTATTTGCATTCTTAGTTATTTATGTGTTGTATACACACACACACTGATTTACGTAAATTTTGCAATGACGGACGATTTTAATAGCACACACAACAATACGTGCATACATGTGTGCGTGCATTCAAAAATCAAGTTTATTATTTTCATTTGCTTTTTCATTTTATTTTTTATTTTCGTTATTTATTTATATATATAGTTAAAAAAAAATATTTTTTTCATTTTTCTTACTTGTTTTGCCCGCTGGCACATTTAAATTAGAAAATAAATTTCAATTCTAGTTTATTTCCATTTCAGTACTTTTTTTCGTTTTTTGCTTTTGTGGCAAAATGCATATTTTAGATTATCTAAGTTAGCAGCTGGCCATTATGCTCACACGATATATCGTACACACACACAGTTATAGTGTACGGCTACACATATGTATGTATGTATTTGTAAAACACTTTAACAACATACGAGCATTTTCAATTGTATCCGCTGGCTGCTGGCTGTTGTGATGAAATATGGTTATGCGGTTATATTCAAAATAATATATATATAATTATATATATATATATATACAGATGTGCGCAAAATGTGTGACAGAAAAATAAAATGAATAAATATTTTGAAATATATGAAAAAGACCACTAGACGCAGGCATGTTTATATGTGTGTTACACATGCGTATGTGTGTGTGTAAATCATAATTTTAAGGTTCTCAGACTCTATTTGCACATTTTTGCCTTTCAGCAATTATGATATTAAAAAAATTTTAGTATAACCACAAAAGATTAATAACTTTTCAAAAACTAATACAGCAGCCGAAGCATATATTTTATAAATTTTTTTTTGTTTTGTTTTTTTTTTTTTTTTTTGTTATGTTATATATATATTTTTTTCTCGTAAATGGTATCTCAAAAATCCATATTTCCCACACGACAATCACAACTCTGGTATTTTTATATTTATTTTTCAATAAATTCATATTTACAATCACCGCAATCACAATCACAACTACAACCACAACCACATACAATATAACCGAAGAATAATGACTTTAGTGAAAAGTATGAAAACTTCAAATATACAACAATAAAGCGTCTAGACATAAGAACTATGCCGTACGTCGGTCGGGTCTACTGCCGCCTGCAGAAACGTAAGAAGCCAGTGATTGCCCGGCGGGCGCCCAGCAGCGGCTAACAGGCATTTTGTGAGTAAGAGTGAGAGTAAGGACAAGAAACAATGCGCCAAAGCACATATGTTGTCGTGTTATTGTTGTAAATATGAAAGAAACTTATTGCACATACATACATACACATATGTTATTGCATACTACGTGTGTCCTTCTCTGACTGCATACTTGCATGTCTACATTATAAATTCTTGCCTATATATGACCTTTGTTTGTATGTTGATGTGTTGGTATTTATAAATTGCCTCAAGTTCAGAGTTCGTTGGCGGTGACATTTCATAAATTGGTTGTAATAAAAACGTGACCAAAGTTGTTGGGCGATACTTTGGTATTAAGTTGCTGGGAATTTCTTCAAGCACGCAAAAATATAAATACACAAAAGATTTCAAAATTTTTTTTGGTTTATAAATTAATTTTACAAATTTAAAGCGATTTTTTCTTTAAAAAAAATATGACAAAATAAAAAATTGAAAACGGAAAAGAAAAATAAAAATATTTCTCTTTAATAAACTGAAAATAATAAAAATAAAAAAAATAAATTAAAAAATAAAAAAATAAAAATAAAAAAATTTAAAAATTTAAAAAATAAAATTTAAAAAAATAATAACAAAAAATGAGATGAAATATATAAAACAGTTTTTTGATGCTCGAAAAATTATTTGTTTAAAATTGTTGTTTATAAATAAATAAATAAATTTAAAAAAATAAAAAAATTATGTTTTGATTTTTGAAAAATTATTTGTTCAGAGAAAAAAAATATTTCTCGTTATTCCATAACTGCAAATTAGGAAATAAAATTAATAAATTAAACAAAAATAAAAAATAAATAATTGTTTGGCATTTGAAAAAATATTTGTTCAGAGGAAAAAGTTATTTATTTCTTTTTAAACCGCAATTGTGAATTTAAAGCGATTTTTTCTTAAAAAAAATTAAATAAAAAATTAAAAATTAAAAAATAAAAATTAAAATATTTCTCTTTAATAAACTGTAAATAAGAAAACTATAAAAAAAAAATAATATAAAAAAAGATAAAAAAAATTAAAAATAAAATAAAATAAAAAATTACATAAAACTATTTTTTGATTTTTGAAAAATTATTTGTTCAGTGGAAAATATGTATCTCGTTATTCCATAAATGCGATAAAAAAAATTTTTTTATTCAAATTAAAAAAAAAAAATTTTTTGGTTTTGAAAAATTTATTTGTTCAGAGTAAAAATCAATTAATTTCTTTTTAAACCGAAATTGCAATATTTTTATAAATTTTGTATGCAATCACCTTACAACGCACGCACATACACAGCTTTATTTCTATCCACTTCTTCTCTTCTTTTCTTTACTCTCTTTTTCTCTCCTTACTTATTATTTAAAAGATCGCAGCTGTAATTAAAGATGACGTAGAGTAGCAAAATATCAAGAACTGAAAAAAGAGGAAAGACCTTAGATAAATCTAAGTCAAAAAATCAAGGTATTTTTCAAATAAAAATTTATTATTTAAGCAAAAAAGGTTTTAAGAAAAATGGCAACATAGCTTGAGATAAAATATAAAGCGAAATAAATTTTTTATAAAGAAAATTGGCAACGTTGTACAACACAACTAACTAATATGCTGTTTTGACTATTAAATTACTAAAAAAGGACATTAAAAATAAAATTCTGAGATGAAAATTGGCAACGTTGCAAAGCACATTACACTTTCTGCTACTTTTATGCGAAAAAAAAAGAAAAATAAATTTCTCAAGTGAAACGTTGCTGGTAGCTTTTTTCATTATGAAAATTAGTAACGAAATACTTTTGTTCGAAAATTGGCAACATTGTTTAACAAAAATAAGTTACAAACAACATAATTTGCACTTTTTTTGCATAGAATAAACAAACAAGTATAAAATCTTCTGAACAAAATCGATAAATTTTCTGTGAGAGTGTTTGCGAAATATTTTTACAACGAAAATTGGCAACGTTGCACTACACAACTAAGTTACTAGCAATTTTATTTTTGCTATTTTTACATTGAATAAAAAACGCACATAAAAATAAAAAAAATAAAAATAAAAATTCGAAATTAAAAACAAAATTCGCCGATGAAAAATGGCAACGCTGCAAAACGTAATTAATTTAGTAACAGAAATGACACGAAAATTAAATTCTTGAAAGAAAACTTCTAACAACATTTTTTTAGATGTAAATTGGCAACGTTGCACATAACAACTAATTGATTAATAATGATGTTTTTTTGTTATTAAGCTAAAATTAAACTAAAAAAAAAGAAAATAAATAAAATAATAAAATCAAATTTTCAGTTGAAAATTGGCAACGTGGCAAAACACATTACTCTTTTTGTTACTTCGCTAGTTTTTAACACAAAAATAAAAATTAATTTCTCAAGGGAAACACCGTTGGGAGTTTTATACATGTTATGCAAATTGGTAACGAAATTTTTTATGACGAAAATTGGCAACATTGCCCAACGCAATTAATTTAATTGTTCTATTTTTTCCATAAAAAAGTTCTGTGCAAAATCGACAACGTTTTTGAGAGAGTTTTCACGATGAAAATGGGCAACAGACAAAATTTTTAATGATAAAATTGGCAACGTTGCACATACTAATTAATTTACTGACTATATTTGCATTGTTTTTGCTTATATAGAAACACAATAACAAAAATTAAATTCTAGTAGTTAAAATGCCAATATTTCCAAAAGATTTTTTATGTTGAAAAATGATAACGAAATTTTTATTATGACGAAAATTGGCAGCATTGCACAACATAATTAACTTACTAGCAATATTGGTTTTTGCTAATTTTACATATTACTAATTAAAAAATTAATAAAAAATTCACAGTAGAGAATTGCCAACGTTGTTGGAAGAATTTTTTACGATGCGAATTGGTAGCGCTTGTTTTTTATAATGAAAACTGACAACGTTGCACGACAAAATTAACCATTTAATAAAATTTTCAAATTTTTTTGCATAAAATAAAATGTTAAAAAAAAAATTGGGAAGAAAATTGGCAACATGGCTGAAAGTTTTTTACACAAAAGATTGATAATACTTTTATTAGTGCAAAAAACTGCTTTTGAAAAGAATACTAATAAGAGTGCAGAGATAAGCAAGCAAATAATCAAGAAAATTGGCAGCATAGCAATGAGCTTGAATACTCTAACTTGAATATTTTATCAGTAATTTTGGTAAATGTTTCATTGCTTAAACAACTGCTAAGCTATTTTCCTAAGTCTACAGCTACAATCGACAGCCTTGCATAAAAAATGACAACATTACAACGCTAATCATAGTTAATTGCTTAATACGAGTATGTCGACCTAAATATTTTGAAAATCGGCAACGTTGCCACGAAAAAGTACCAATTCCAATGTGATGAATAGTTTTTTTTTTCAATTCAAATTATTTCACATACCAAGCGATATCGCATAATAAGCCTTCGAAAATGCTCGTCCATCTCTTCTACAACAATTTGCTGTGAGTAAAATGAGTAGTAGAAATACTTCAGCATATTTATACCGCAGAAAGTTCACAAGCATGCTGATATTATGCTAAAAAATATGAAAAATAACTTATTTATAACAAAGTTTCACATTGGAAAAAAACCTACATACATCATTAATGGCCTTGAGTAGAATAAGTACAGCACCAGCGCGCAGTAAATCGGCAAGTAAGAAATTGTAGTGGAAAGAAACACATGATGCTGAAAAGTAGGATAATGATTAAAAATTCCTTTTTTTTTAAGAAAAAATTTGAGCTTGAGATGCAATATAAACTAGCATGAGCTTTGGTTTTCTCTAAAAGCATTTCAAATTCGGCTTAAAACCCAAAAATAATATTTCACTTTGAGAAAATTGGCGACATTGTAAATACCAAATTC
Source organism: Neoceratitis asiatica (assembly GCA_030068015.2). Classification (NCBI taxonomy): domain Eukaryota; kingdom Metazoa; phylum Arthropoda; class Insecta; order Diptera; family Tephritidae; genus Neoceratitis; species Neoceratitis asiatica. Next base: position 66,491,184 of record CM061527.1, on the reverse strand, counting down.
CCTTGTGGCTGCACAGAGCAAGCCAGTGTGAAATTGTTTCACCAAATAATGGCTTAAACTGTGAAATCTGTAGTGAGCTTGAGCAATTAGATTATTGTGCACATTAAAATAAGAAAAGTGGCAACAGCGCAGCAGCTCGTTATGAATGAAAATAAATATGCTCTGTTGCATAGTTTTAGGCGAATTTATTCAGCATTATTTTTCTTCATTCTTTTTTAGCAAATTCATTTCAAAACTGTCTTCCATTTACTCACTTTTCACAAATCGTATTAACGCCGAATCACAACCACCTACGTGTGTTGTCTCCAAATTGGCATGCACAATCAACACGAACGCATGGAATAATGCGCAAATTGTCCAAAAGGTCATGCTCGTGTAGGCCAAAGCACATGCCTTATCCTCTTGCGTATATGCCATGTGTGTGATATCAAATGTAATGCCAATGTGCAATGCCACAAATTCCCTTATCAACTGCTGTTGCAAGCTTTCACGACATGTGTGCTGTGGAAGTTGCTGATTTTTAACGAATTTATTCGAAAAATTTTCAAAATTGTATAAATTTTGTTTGTAAATAATTGGAAATGAAGTTTCTGAAATACTTTTTCAATCGTTTTTGGCAATAAAAAGTGTTTCATTTTTGTGTTTCAATATACTATGAATAATTTTTTACTAAAATACTACTTTTGGGTTCAAATATTTTTATAAAAAAAAAAATTTTTAAATAAAAAATTAAAATTAATTGAATTATTTTAATGAAACATTTTCTTTCAAAAGTTAAATTCAATTATTTTGTAATTTTTTTTCTTTTCATAATATCTGTATGCATTTTCTTAAAGAAAAAGGAAAATTGACAACATCGCAATTGAACTAATGGTGATATTTTTCTATACTTTTGAAACCCCCAAGCATATTTCTAATATTTGTTTATTAAAAAATAATATTTTCCAATTTATCGTTTCAGCTATTGGCTTCAGGAACTCTTTTAAATGAATAGGAAAATTGGCAACACCGCAAATGAACTAATAGAAAAATATGATTCTATATTTTTGAAACCCACAAGCATATTTCTAATATTTGTTTATTGAAAAATAATATTTTCCAATTTATCGTTTCAGCTATTGACTTGAAGAACTCTTTCAAATGAGTAGGAAAATTGGCAACATCGCAAGTGAGCTAATGTTGATATTTTTCTATATTTTTGAAGCCCGCAAGCATATCTCTAATATTTATTTATTGAAAAATAATATTTCTAACTTAGCCTTTCAGCTATTAACTTTAGGAACTATTTTAAAGAAGAAGGAAAACTGACAACATCGCAGATGAATTGAGTTGTTGGCCATTTTTTGCTGTATTAAAATTTCGTACAGTTTCCGTGTGTAATAAATGGATAATATTTATATTGCTTTATATTTCGAAAAACTGTGAAAATTTTAATATATTTTTTTTAGATAAAAATTTTTAAGGATAAAATATTTTTAATGAAAAATAATAGTTTTTCATTGTAATTTTAATTTTCATTTATGTAAGGATGTAGCAAAAGTGGCCACGACGCAAGGTTATTGTAAATATTATTAATATTTACTATTTTTTTGTGGAAAAATGAGCAACTTTTATACAGGGTTATCCATTTCGAGATTTCCAAAATAAACGTAAGTAAAACGCATTGGAATTAAGAGAAATGTGCCTTGTCGCTGAAGAAAATTTTGCTGATAAAATCGTTGTCCACTGCTTGTGCTTGTTGTTCAAGCACCCAATCGACATAACTATGGCGTTGGGGAGGGTCAGCTCGCTTCAGTTGTTGTATGAACTGGACTTTATATCGCTGCAGGTGTAAGTCCAAGTGAAAAATACGCCAAAATAATAGCTTAAGAAATTTATAGCTCTTGAGAACGTCAATAAATGGGAACATTCGGATCTTCGGTTACACTTTCACTTCTTCTTCTTCTTCGTCGTCTTTGGAGTAGACACCACTTATGTCATCATAGCCGCATCAACAACAGCGCTCCACTCGTTCCCTCCTTCGCTGTTTGGCGACAGTTGGAAATACCGAGTGAAACTAGGTCGTTCTCCACCTGACCCTTCCAACCGAGTGGATGTCTTCCTCTTTCTCTGCTTCCACCAGCGAGTACTTCATCGAGTACTTTCAGATCTGGATATCTTTCATCCCATTCGGACGACATGACCTAGCCAGCGTATCCGCTGTCTCTTGATTCGCTGAACTATGTGAATGTTGTCGTATAGCTCGTACAGCTCATCGTTCCATCGTTTATGGTAATGAGATGGGATCTAAGTCGCGAATGTGATGACTGTTTATTTGATGACAGCAAATATTCTGTCTTGCCCTCGTTCATTACCAAACCAAATCGTTTCGCTTCCTTTTCTAACGTGGAGAACGCAGAACTTACTTTGCGGTGGCTATGTCCAATGATAACACCTTCACTTACAGCAGCAATATATTTGAAGTAGAATGAGCAAGACGATGATAAACAGGCCATGCAATATCTCTTGCTGATGCAGTCTCTTAGAGTCATGTCAAGCTGTTATGCTACTTTTGTTCAGTATTGTTTGGCATTTCATCATGGAAAGACCTGAACGCCTGAACAACGTTTACAAATCATTCAACTTTATCACGAAAATTCAAGTTCTGTGAAGAATGTGTTTCGAGCGCTTTGCTCAGCTTATGGTCAACATAATAGGCCTACTGAATGTACTATTCGCCATCACACCATCACCCATGTTGATACCCAGCATTCATTATTGGATAATAGTCGACCGATTAGACCACGTCCAGCTCACAGTGAAGAAAATATAACGGCCGCAGAGCGGAGAGAATGGAATAGCAACCTGAAGAGAATCAAGAGCTACCATTTCATCCAGAAAAAACAACGGTTTGGTGTGGCTTGTAGACGGGTGGAATCATCGGTCTATATTTCTTCAAAAATGTTGTCGGCGAGAACGTAACCGTCAATGGCGACCATTATCGCGCCAAGAAAACCGACTATTTGATGCCTGAAATGGAAGCTCGTGATCTCATCGAAATTTGGTTGCAACAAGACGGCGCCACTTCCCACACATCGCATCAATCAATGGATTAATGGGAGAGAACACTTCGATGAGCAGATAATTTCACGTTAGGTCTAGTCTATGTGTAAAATCGCGCTTCGGCTCAGCACATTTGGAGCAAAACATTACGCGCCAGTCACTAGTCGAAATGCTCGAACTATCGAAAATTGGACTCAACGGATGCACCATCTGAGGTGTAGCCGCGGCCAGCATTTGAAAGAGATTATCTTCAAAAAATAAATGCCAAGGAAAGTTCTCTTGAATGATAATAAACATTCCCTATTAAATCTAAATTTTCTGAGTTTTTTTCTTTAAAAAAAAAAAGTAGGGAACCTCGAAATGGATTACCCTTTATATATATGTTAAATAAAATTTATTTAATTTTAAAATCTATTTAGAATGATTTTTTTTTTAATAAAAAAATTTAATTTTACTATTATTTAAAATTATATACCGTAAATTTTTTGGGACTACACGAAAATTAGCAACGTCGCAGGCTATTTTCAATATATTAAAAAAAAATCAGTATTAAATTTTTTGATCATTTCATAATTTAATTTTATTTGTTTTTTATTTATTTACTTTCACAGAAAAATCACTAGTTTTTAACACAAAATTCGTTTCTTACACTTTTTAATAAAAAAAAAACCTTTAAAATATTAATAAGAATGTTTAAATATTAATACAATGCAAAAAAGTTCATAGCTGTTTTCGTTTTTCTAAAAAAAAAGAAATTATTTATAATTTATTTATATGATATATATTTTTTTTTTGTCAAAATAATTATGTTTTTTGTTCTCAAATTTCGCTTCAAATATAGTTTTATTAATTATTTGCAACAGAAAGAAAATTGGCAACATTGCATACACTAGTGGCGAATTAGTTCCACGAAGCAATTAAATTATTAAATTCATTTCGCCTAAAATTCTGCTACATACGAGTAAGCAGCAGCTCTTCAACTTCTAAACTGCGCCGCTCAAACGCTTGTTTGAAACCGAACAACATATTTATTTATAATTATATACCGACACGCCTGTACATGCCACATACTAATACACTTGAGTAAACATATTTGAGGTCAATTATTTACAAACAAAATACATACATACGCACACACATATACTCTTACATAAGTGAATACACTCAGCTAGTATGGGAAGAGTTTAAAACGACATTTAGTTAAAGGATATAAGTGGATAATTAATAATTCAACTATGTGTGGATAGTTGTACAACTCTCACGTTCATGTATTTGTATGTATGTAAGCATATTGTATTGCATATTTGATTGCAAGCAAACATGCATCTAATTAAAATACCATGAGTCAGGGCAATGAGTTGGCTATAAATCTATAAACACACCATTGTGTAGGTGTACACAGGAACAAAACAAACAACTGATGAGCTACTAGCCGGACAAAAGTGTGAGAGAGAGAAAGAGAGAGAGAGTGTGTGTGGGTGTGTGTAGCAAATAAAGAGTTATGTGGAAGCACTAGAGAACGCTTTTACTAAATATGTTGTTGAAATTGGCAATAATTGTTTTCTATCGAACTTAAACTAGTCCAGAGAGAGAGAGAGAGAATGGGAGGTAGGGAGTGAGAAGTAGACTCAGCAATTGTTTAGCATATTCTACCTTCTCTTGAATTGCATCACGAAAAGCGCACATATACCGTTATTGTGTTGGCATTGATGATACAATGTAAACATATAATATGAACATGCACACACACAAACACACATACATACACTTTACGCAAATGTATATGCCACAATGCTTACATAGCAAATTGCCAAACATAAACATATACCAACGGATGATCCATTCCGAGGCTCCTTACTTTTCTTCAAAGCAAAAAAACACAGAAAATTCAATTTCAATAGGGAATGTTTTTGTTATCATTCGAAAGAACATTCCTCCGCATTTATTTCTTGAAGATTGTCTCTTCCAAATGTTGGTCGAGGCTACGTCTCAGATGGTCCAATCCGTTGCGTCCACTTTTCGATAACTCGTTCGAGCATTTCGACTGGTAACTGGCGAATGACATGCGTGATGTTTTACTCCGAGGCCTGAATCGAAGGGGGATTGTCCGCATAGACTTTAGACACTGCAACCCCAGGAAAAAGTCTAACGGTGAGATATCACATGATCTTGGTGGCCAATCGTCCAGCTCAAAACGTGAAATTATCTGCTCACCGAAGTTTTCTCTCGATAAATTCATTGATTGATGCGATGTGTGTCTTATTGAAACCAAATGTCGAGATGAGATCACAATATGGACCGATAATTCTACCAGTCTACAAACCACACCAAACCGTTGTTTTTTTCTGAATCAAATGGCAGTTTTTGAGTCTCCTCAGGCTGCTCTTCGTTCCAAATGCAACAAATTTGCTTCTTTACATACCCATGGGGCTATAAATGAGCCTCAACGCTGAACAAAATGTGGCTTGAAAACGACGGATCTTCTTGGAGCTCATAGAACGAAGCGATGTCGTTTGGAAAGGTCGAGCGGCTTCAATTCTTGCACAAGCTGTATTTTGTACGCTTTCAGCGCCAAGTCGTTCCATCTGTTAGTCCGACTTGCTGCGAATGGCTCCGAATTGACTCTCCGCGGCCGCTATACTTTCTTCACTGCGTGCTGAGCACGTGGTCTATTTGGTCGAATATTATCCAATAATCAAGGCTGGGCTTCAAGATGGGTGATGCTGTGTTGCGAATAGCACGCTCAGTAGGCCGATTATGTTGACCATCAGTTGAGCGAAGCGCGCGAAACACATTCTTTACAGAACGTGAATTTTCGTAATAAACTTGAACGATTTGTAAACGTTGGTCGGGCGTTCAGGTCTTTCCACGATGAAATGCCAAACAATGTTGAACAAAATTAACATGAAAGCTTGACACGACTCACGCGTGATCTGTCAAAAAAAGGCTATTGAAAAAAGTACCTTTACTTGGATCACCCTTTATTTATGTGCGTCAATGGGTTGTGGACAAAGACAGGACGCTGGTTAAAGTCACTTACTTAAAAGTAGGATAATTGAAAATATTTAACAACCATTGAAATTGTTGAAGGTAAATTAAATTAAAATTTTAAATAATAATTATTTTTAAATTTATATATTTTCGGTGAATGAATATTTTAGTTTTAAATTTTTTTATTAAAAATAATTATTAACTAAGAAATTTTGGTGAAAGAAACAAGATTACTAAAACAACGAGTCAACATTAATTTTTTAAACAACAAAGAAACATGTTCCAGTAACTGTAAAACTGCCAACGTTATGAATTGCCATTGAAAAAATTGGCAACGTTGCCGAGTTTATTTAAAAATATTTTTTCCACTACATAATTTTCCCAATTTTCTACTACGAAAGTCAATACCATGATTATGACGAATTTTTAATAATCTGAAATTTTCATATATTTCCAAAAACGTGTCCCTTTCGGCTTTTCGCCTATTAAAACCCAAATAATATTCATGCCTACCTAATGAAGCATATGACTAACATTGAATTAACACATTGTCCATGTCATCACTGCCCCGCAATGAGCTTGGTTAGTTCAGTGTGTGCGTGTGTATTAATTCATTTTATTTCAAAACAACCTACAACATAAATAATAAATTATTTAATATTTATAAAAGCCTTAGGTGTGCAAATTCCATATGCAACTTAAAATAGTTATTGTTTAGTAAATATTGGTCATACATGGCATGGTCATCTGTTGTATGTAACGGTGCTTGTGATAAAGCTAGTGGCTAATGAAGTGTATTACCACCAAAGGCCTTTGGGTAAATAATACGCAAAAAGTTATTTACTGTCATAGGGAATTTGGGTGAAATGCTCAATAACAATTATGTAAATTCGATATTGGCGAAAAGCCAAAACTTTTGAATCATTTACCATTTACTCTTTTTACTTTTTTACGTTTAATTTTTTTATTTTTATTTTTTTTTCTAGTTTTTTTTTATTTTACTTAATTTTATTTAATTTATTTTTTTGGATTTATTTTTATTTTATTTTATTTATTAATTTTTTACTTTACTTAATTTTATCTTATTTTATTTTTTTTAATTTTTTTTTATTTTTTTTCTTTTTTTACGTTGAATTTTTTTAAGATTTTTTTTCTATTTTTTTATTTTTTATTTTACTTTATTTTTTTTTTTTCGTTTTATTTTATTTTATTTTATTTTTTTATTTCATTTTATTTGCTTTATTTTCTTTTGTTTATTTTTTAGTTTTTTTACTTCAATTTATTTTACTTATTTTATATTTTATATTATTTAATTTTATTATGTATATTATGTTATTTTATTTATTTATTTTTTTCCTAGTTTTTTTATTTTATTTTATTTTATTTTATTCCGATTTATATTTATTTTATTTTATTTTATTTTTTTCGATTTATTTTTATATTATTTTATTTTTCATTTCATTTTATTTTATTTGCTTTATTTTCCTCTTTTTTTGTTAATTTTTTTAAATTCAATTAATTAATTTATTTTTTATTTTATATAATATAATTTAATTTTATTTTTTGTTATTTTTAATTTTTTTTAGAGTTCTTATTTTATTTTATTTTTTTTTTTTTTTTGCATTTCATTTTATTTTATTTTATCTGATTCATTTTCTATTTTTTTGTTAATTTTTTTTTTTCAATTTAATTTTTTTTATTTTAATTTTTTTTTTTTTGCTTAATTTTATTTAATTTTTTTATTTAATTTTTTTATTTTTATTTATTTAATTTTTATTTTTTTTTTTCTATATTCAAGTAAATTAATTTTATTTTTATTTTATTATTGTTGTTATTATTTATTTATTTTTTAATATTAACTAATTTAATTTTAATTTCAAATTTTATATTATTATCCATTTTTATTGTAATTTAATTTATAAACCCGAAAATGGTGAATCTTTGCGCAAAAGAAAATTGTCAACAACCCAGAGATATTTGTCTGTATATAGTTATGTTTTTGGTGAAAGCTTACAGCAAAATCACTAATTGTTAGATTTTTTATGCAAAATAGATCAGTTCTGAAAAGACAAGATAAGTTATAAGGCATGGAAAATTGGCAACGGCGATAACTGTGCTAATCTAAATGAAAATTTTATTTTAATGAAACCTCAAGTTGGTAGGTTTATGTTAATTTTATTTGTAATAAAATTATCCGGTTATCTCTTAAGGAAAAATGGCAACAACGCAAATATTCAAGAAATTGTAGGCGACTTAGGATAAATTGTAGATCTCTGCTGCTGTTAGAAAAGCACTGCGAGTCTTAAATTTGAGGTGGTTCGCTGGAGCGGTTAGAAAGCGCGAGTGTACAATATATATAGGCATATGGAAAATTGGCAACGTTGCGATGATAGAAATTGGTAAAAAAAATTCTATTAAATGCAACACCCGCAATGATTGGATCTGTGCAGATTATTAGAAGCAAAAGCACAGAAGGGAATACGACGAAATTTGGCAACGTTGCATTGATCTGGTATTCTACAGAAATGTCAAGGGGGAGTAAAGGAAGAGAAGGAAGAGAAAACAAATCAAAAAAAACTTTGTTGATCATAAAAAATAAATTTTCAGCGGAGTTTTTTTTTACTGAAAATTGGCAACATTGCAACAAATAATTTTTTTAAGACATATGAGAGACAAAAAAAAGAGAATTTAACTTATCTAGTTCAAAGCAAGCGCTTATCGTACCTTTAGTCCATTCAGTATAAATCAATTAATATAAAGAAAAATTATATAAGGCAACTGAGAACTTCTGAGGGAGACATAGCACAATACACAATATTTTTTCTCTTGCAGAATTTTCACAGTTGAACTTTAGAATCTTCCAAAGACTCCTCCTGTATACATATTTTTTCCAATTTCGCACAGATTAAAGTAGATTGACGCCTATGCAACGTTACATACTCAAACAAAAATATATAAGTATAGAATATATATTTACTTATGTGCTATGCAGCAATCCAATTTGTCGCCCTGGCGCACCTTCTATACACTTGTGTATATCTCTCATATGAGCAGGACGTGCTCACCTGTCTGCCGAGGAACTTAACTTAAAATGGCGCCTATGCATTCATAAGCTAAAAGATACACACATGAGTACTCAGAACTGACGAGTTTACATATATATGTATCGAGCGAGCCAGCTGAGTAAAGGAGAGCTGCCTGCTACAAAATCAATCTCACCCCTAACCCCTCACTTCTCACTACTAACATCTCATTGCTCTATTTTAATTTGCTTTCACAAAATTTGAAGTTTTTAATAAAATTATTAGATTACCAGCAATTGTGTAGGAGTACGACCTGCATGCAGTTAGCTCAACACTCTTACACCGCATACGGTTAGCTCGGATAGAAATATTCCTGTGACTTTGCATGTATTTACCAAACCAAAAGTGCGTGATTGTGTTCGTTCTCGGCAAACGTGTGGAAAATTGTTTTTAATGAAATAAATTCATTTTTTTTTTTGCCTTCCATCTCAACTACAACATACATAATTCCATTGTGGACAGATGAGTTAGGAATAAAAATTTTTATTTAGTAAAAATTTCGCTCTCAAGCTCAAAGTTAAGTTGTATGTAATATTGTGAGAGAGAGTAGAATGCGAATTATGAAATTATGCTGCAAATTTGGGAGGGAAGCACACTCATTTATCACACTATCTGTAAATTTTTTTTTTTTTTTTTTTTTGGAACTTTCAACTTTTCAGCTTTTCTCCCCATTATTGCAATTATTGTATGAAAACTGAAGTTCACCGACTTGAAGTTTCGTTAAAAATAAATGTTTCATTAAAATTAGTGCAGTTGACAATGTTGCCAATTTTTCTTAGCTAGAAAATTGTCGGCTCTAATTAAAAAAAGTTTCATCTTTGGATTAAAAATCGAATATATACCTTTAGGCTGCTACTTGAGGGGTAACGAACAGACATGAATATCTTTTTGCGTTGTTGCCAATTTTCAATGAAGAGAATTCTCACATGCTGCGCTCTGAAGTACGAAAATTTCAAAATTATTGCGCTTAGATTGCTTTATTATGAAATTATTCATGGCAAAGAGTTTACGAAAAAGTTTACAACGTTGCCAATTTTCCTTAGATAGTAAATTTTCGGCACTATTCAGAACAGTTATGTCTTTCGACTAAAAACCGAATAAGTAGCTTTAGGTTTTTACTTGAGTGTTAACTACCATACATGAATATATTTTTGCGTTGTTGCCAATTTTCAACTAAGAGAACTCTCAATTGCTGCGCTCTGAAGCACGAATATTTGAAAACTATTGTCTCTAGAGTGCTCTATAGTGAATTATTCATTACAATTAGAAAAGTTTACAGCGTTGCCAATTTTCCTTAGCTAGTTATTTATCGCCACTATTCAGAACAGTTTTATCTTTCGACTAAAAATCGACTAAATAGCTTTGGGCTGCTATTTAAGTGTTAAATAACATGCATGAATATCTTCTTTTTTTTGCATTGCTGCCAATTCTCAACTAAGCGAATTCGCACTTGCTGCGCTCTAAAGTAGGAAAATCTCCAAATTATTGGCTTTAGATTTGCCTATAATAAATTATTCCTTCAAATGTGAAACGTTTACAATGTTGCCAATTTTCCGCAAAACTCGAAAGTGAGCAATGTTGCCAATTTTTCCTCAATTTCCTTCATTTCAAACTAATTTTTGAATTTTAGCTCAATGTCACGGCAATGTGGTTATTAATTTTTCTTTAAACATTAAGTTTTAATATTTTATTTTATTTGTATTTTTCTTTTAACAATGGCAACTCTCGCTTACAGTGTTGTATGTAGCTTAGTACACCAACATCAACTACACTCAAGAGCGAGGCGAGGCATCTGAATATAAATAGATTTCCATAACTACCATTTTACTATATTCGATTTGCCTTGATTTATTTATTTATAACAAATCGTATCCTTGAAAGGTTCAATGGAAATGCCACACATACTCTCATATATATATATATATATATATATATATGTGTGATGTGATCTCTTTATATATAGTTGAATGGCATTTATGCCTATTGACTTAGTTTTATGCAAATAAATATTATGGCAAGCCAGCACAAGAGGAATACTGAAAAATGTAGTTCAAAATTTTTATTTTCTATTTTATATTTTTATTTTATGTTTTTACTTTTTTTTAATTTTTTTTTTATACTTTATTTTACTTTATTTTTATTTATACTGCCTCCAGTGAAAGCATTATTTCTATTGCAAACGATGATTCTTTTGTGCAAATGAAAGTGGTGGCAAATACGATGAGTGAGAGTTGAGTGTTATTGAATCGAGTCGTACGGCATTGACTACGATTATTATGTGTATTGAGCACATAGAAATATTATTTATGTGAATTGTACCTCAGCTCGCTCTAATATGGTAGTAAAAAAAAAATTTTTAATTTTTTTTTTATTTTTATTTTTTTTTTTTTTGCTTAGCACACGCTATGTATCCTTGACCTAACGCCATCATTACTCGACTCTCAGGCCGTGCTGCTTTGCCAGTTTCAAGTGCTTGTTGGTGTGCTGCTGCTGCTGCTTCTTCTTCCACTACAACTACTACAACCACTACTACTGCTACTACTTGAACTTCCTTTATATCAATTTCAATATCCAGTGATCTTATTGTGTTTATATAAGACTTTTATATGTGTGTATGTATGTATGCATATTTCTGCAATTTTTTTTTAGATTTTTTCTACCATTTCACTGACACGCTTTTACTTTCTTCACTTTCCACATTCACACACATTTCACGTTTCTTTTTACTCGTACTTGGCCATAAATTTTTTTTTATGCAAAATAGTTCAGGTCTTCAGTGATTTTTATTCACTTTTGTTGTTACCATCGACTATCAAAAAAAAAAAAAAAAAAAAACAGAAAAAACACAGGAAAAATCCTTTACATGTTGGCACAGCTTGGCATTGCAACGTGTGAATTATTCGTTTGGCACTGAAGATTTCGTTATAATAAAGTTGTTCAGGGATTTGCAAAGCACTTAAATGTCGCATGTGTTTGTGTGTGTATGTGTATACTCTCAAGCATATTTATAGTTATTTGTTTGTGTATGTGTGTAAATCATTTTTATTGCTGTCAAAGTTTTACTTATTTTTTTGCTACTTAAAATTGCTACTTGTTTGCCAAATACGTAGTGTGACGGAAAAGCGTATGCAAAGAAATTGAATTTGAAGATTTTTTTGTTGTTGGAGAAAGTAGGTTAAATTTATCACTAATGAGCAAAAAAATGTAGTAGAAAATTGTAAAATAAAAATTTGTTTCACTTTTCAACGAGTCACTATCTTTTAATATAATTAATTGAGCATTAAAAATGCATTTTGAGTGAGAATTGTTGATATTTACGTTGTAAATGCCTTTGCTACGTTGCCAATTTTCATGTGAAATTTTTTGAAATTAATATTTCTTATGTGTTTAATAGTTTACCTTCTTCTAATATGAATAATGCGCACAGTAAAATCTATGTTTGAGAAAATTATTAAAATTTGCGTTGAAACTTTCTTTGCTACGTTGCCAATTGTCCTGCGGAATTTTTTAAAATTAGCTTTTTTATACTTTTAATAGTTTACTTTCTTCTCATTTGAATAATGGAATATTAAAAATCAATTTTCATGAGAATTGTAAAAACTTATGGTGAAACTGCCTTTGCTACGTTGCCAATTTTCCTGGTAAATTTTTTAAAATAAGCCTTGTTGAGACTTTTAAAAGTTTAAGTTCTTCTAGTATAAATAATGGCACAGTAAAAGCTATGTTTAGAGAAAATGATTAAAATTTAGGTTTAGTTTGCTACGTTGCCAATTTTGCTACGGAATTTTTTTGAAATAAACGTTTTTATACTTTTAACAGTTTACTTTCTTCTAATATGAATAATGGCACATTAAAAATCAGTTTTCGGGAGAATTGTACGAACTTATGATGAAACTGCCTTCGCTACGTTGCCAATTTTTCTACTGAATTTTTTTAAATAAATATTCTTTCTCTCTCAATAGTTTACTTTGTTCTAATTTCAATAATGACACAGTATATTTTATTTCCAGGGAGAATTGTTAAAATTTACGTTCAAACTACCTTTACAATGTTACCAACTTTCCTAGTGATTTTCTAGAATAAAAATTCGTTGTGCTTTTAATTAATCAACTTCTTTTTATATAAATAATTGCAACTTGAAAATGTGTTTTTAAGATTAATTTTTCACATTTACGCTGAAAATGTCTTTACAACGTTGCCAATTTTCATAGCGTATTGCTTTTAAGAATAATCTTTCACATTTACGCTGAAAATGTCTTTGCAACGTTGCCAATTTTCGTAGCGTATTTCATTGAATAAACAATAGTCATTTTTTTAATTGTTCACTTTATTTTAGTATAAATAATAACACAGCAAAAATATGTTTTGTCAATAAGTTTGAAATTAACCTTATAACTTTGCAATGTTGCCAATTTTAATACTAAATTTCTAAATTTAAAATTCATTTTACCTTTACTTACTCAGTTTCTTTTAATAAAGGAATAGCAATTGAAAAATTAGTTTTCAAGTTGAATTATTCACATTTAAACTGAAACTGTCTTTGCAACGTTGCCAGTTTTCGTATTAACGCATTTGACTCCGGAATAATCTAAAAAAATAAACCATATTTTTCGAAATAAATTTTTCATAATTCTTCACCGATCATGGAGCTTGCTGTATACTAATGATCGTCTCAATAAAAAATACTCGGAATGTGAACAGATAGACGTATATTTCATCGATTGAGCCTGTTAGGAGGAGAGGTGATTTTTCTAATACAAATATTATTGGGCCATGAAATAGAGATGATTTTGCGTGAGTTTGGATGGAAAAAGCGTCTCATACCAACTCGAAAGATAGATGCAATGACATTTCGCCTCAGTTCTAAGCTCTTAAGAGAAAAAGGGTACCAGAACATAGTGAATATGCTCTGGGCGTGAAGATTCCACTTAGCTTAGAAAAGTAAGTGCGGAAGTCAGAACTAAGCTCGTGTCTGAAGGGACTCTTCAGGTTGGCGTATTACTACCGCTTCCCAAGGGAATTGTAGCAAACGAGCTTTAAGCAAAATTTGAAGAGAGAGCGCCTAGGCCTAACTGTTTCTGCAGGCGATAAAATTCCATACCTCGAAGGATGACTCAATCCAAAGTGGGTATGGTGCTTTCACTAGGAGATACAAGATTCCTGCATGAAATACCTCCAAGGCTAACCACTAAAAATCACCACATAATTCAGAGTTCGAGGATGTGCATCTGGTATGCCTCGACCTATAATTAAAAAGGCACTGCTGTCCGACTTCTGGAGATTCTTCTGAGAACTGAGGCGTACAGACGATAATGGAAACTTTCAATGAAGGATTGGTTGGCACCTAAGAGTGATGCTGTCGTCCACCTCAATGTTGAAATCATGGAATGAATGTCTCCTCGATACGACAAACGGAAAATTTAGCTTTCATAGTAACCGCAAAAATATTCCCCAAATTGCTTTTCGGGGAATATTACGAGATTGACAGTCCTTGGACGGATGAAAATCCAGGCCGTTCCGGTATAAAGACCCAACCGTCGCGGGAATCAAAGGATTTTAGTCGCCTCAGGCATGCCTAACCTGTTAGGGGGCTGAAGCTGATCGACATCGTCGGTGCCGGAAATATTGTCCTTCAAACTATATATCTGTCACCAGATATCAAAATTTCGTGCCCAAATTAAATACGCTGTAATGGAGGGATGACGTGACACTTGTATTCTAGATATGAGTACGCCCCGAGTCCACTCTCGAAGAACAAGAACAAAACTCCACCAGTCGCTCGTTATTACGATCCTGTTATAAGGTGTACAGTCTGGGACGACAGGCGGTTAACACGTAAGACTGCATTTGGAGTTCTAAAGAGAAAGAGTTTTGAGGAAAATATATGTCTCTATGCCCATTGGGCAGAGGTTTGGACGACAGAGAATAACACATAAGACTGCATTTGTAGTTCTTAAGAGAAATATCTTTGAGGCAGAGGCTTGGACGACAGAGAGTAATACATAAGACTGCTTTTGGAGCTCTTAAGAGAAAGATCTTTGAGAAAAATAAATGGCTCTATGTCCATTGGCAGCGACCACTGACTAGCATCGAAATCACTACAGCGTGAAGGTTGGTGGAAGACGAGTAGAAAGAAGAACTTCAAACCGTTGGAAATATCACGGGGAGAGCGAGTTGGATTCACTTGATATCTCGAATTTGCGCTTAAAGAAGGGAAAAAATGGACCACGCCGGTGATTCGATTATAAACTCGTAAGGTACGCCTGAACAATGGCATCCAGAGAATGCTAAACGATCATTTCTGTAAGCCCGTAGTCTTTTGAAAGACTTCTTTGCACATGCGGAAGCTTCCTGTTGTTGGCTTTGTAGTCCTGCAATGTTGTTCATCCCCAAACATAAACCAACTTCTCGAAACTCGCATGGGGGAGCTCTTTATAACTTAAGCTACAAAACGGATATTAACTGCTTAAATATGAGCAAATGCTACATGATTGATGCCAGATTTGAAATTGAATGCCTTTTAATGAATGCTGCCATCCCCATCCAATTCCAATCACATAGGTACTCACTCTTGCAACAATGCTTTATGAATGCTTGCGGCACAGACATATTTTCATTAGAACCTTTCATTTTTGTGTCCTTGCACACTTAATAAACATGCAAGAATGACGTACAAAATCCCAAATTGTACATGATCTTACCGAAAATTAAATCCCAATGAAGTTGCCACTCCAGCACTCCAGAGTTGCTCATTCTCCAGCACATTGTTGTTGTTCCTTTGCAATTTACAGCTTTGACTGACGTTAAAGAGCTGTATTTACACGTGAGACGACGACAATATCTACAATACAGTCTCGAGTGAGAGAAGTAGAGAAAGGGAGAGAGGGAGAGAGTGAGAGGCGTGTGTGTAGAGTGTGAAGTGTGGAGTGTGGAGTGTATACCAAGGGCTGTCAATCATTAAATACCATTATTCTTGCTGTTGTTGTTGTCGCTGTTGCTGTTCTTGTTTGGTCAATGTCAAGTGTGAATTTTATATGAGAATTGTGTTGTTATAGGCGTCAATTCCAAATGCAAGTGTTTCAAAATCTGTCACAGACACAGTTCACTCCCACACAACACGTCGCTACCTACGCACAGTCACGAGTATATATATATTACTAAGTGAGTAAGTGAGCTTGTGCATTGCTCACAGTTGGAGCAGGCGGTGGAGACTGCTTTCGTGTATTCTCACCACAACTCAACTTAGCCAATGCTCAGGCTCGGTACGACTTTGTGTGGACGCACATTGCGATCAGTTGTCGTAAATAAACAAATCATAAATGCAAATTTCAGTTACCTTAGTCCATTGCATACCAATAACGGCTGTGTATGTGCATATTTGTCAGGTATTTTGTAGGTGTTTTGGGTGGGTTCGGTTGGTGTGTGTGTGTGTGATGGAGTGTCTGACATCGTTAGGAAATATGCATTAATGATGATATGTTTGCAGGTAGAAGCGTATAAATTTCAGCCTAACACACACATATGAACACGCACGCGCCGCACACACACACACACACTCATACATGTGTGTGGTGAAGAATTTAAACAAAGGCTTCCCCTCTCTCTGACATTTTTGACCACTAATTCCGTAGTTAAGCACAATTGCAACATTTTCACGTGCATATGTGTGCGTATGTATGTGTGCATATGTGTGTGTTATAAGCGAATGCGCAATTTCTATTTTTGCAATTGTCTACCAACTTTATTTCTTTTATTGTTGTTGCTGTTGTTTTTGGAAGCAGCTGCATTTTATACAGAGGATATAATGTGCTTGTTCAGCTAACGGTTGTATGCAATAGCTTAAGCAATCGAGTAACAAACTAATACGAATATACGAATATACGAATACGAATGCGAAGGCGAATACGAATGCGAAGGAGAAGGAGAAGACGATAACGAATGCGAAGTCGAATACGAATGCGAATGCGAATATAAAAACAAATGCGAATACGAATACGAATACAAATGCTAATGCGAATATAAAACCTAATGCGAATACGAATACGAATGCGAAGCCGAATACGAATACGAATGCGAATACAAATACGAATACAAATCGATAGAAAGCAATCGAGAAAAAACTATTTCGAATGCACGAATATACTAGTACGAATACGAAGTCGAATACGAATATAAAAACGAATATGAATCGAATACGAAAACAAATACGAATCCTAATACAAATATGAATGCGAATACGAATTCTAAAATAAATACGAATGCGAATGAGAATACTAATACGAATGGGTATAAAAATAAGAATACGACTGCGAATATTAATGAGAATACGAATATGAAAACGAACACGAATACGAATACGAATAAAAATACGAATACGAATAATAATGCTTAAATAAATATGAATACTAATAAGAATACTAATATGAACAGCAATACGAATACGATACAATTACGAAAACTAATACCAATACGAATACTAGTACTAATATAAATACGAATACGAGAACAAATACGAATACTAAAATAAATACGAGTACGAATACGAATGCGAATGAGAATACTAATACGAATAGGTGTAAGAATAAGAATGCGCCTACGAATATTAATGAGAATATGAATATGAAAACGAACAGGAATATGAATATGAATAAAAATACGAATACGAACAATGAAACAAAAACAAAATCGAAAACGACTCCGAATACAAACACGTATGCGAATGCAAATGCGAATATATATTCGAGAACAAAAACGAAAGCGAATACGAACACGAATACCGACCCGAATACGAATACGAATAAGCGTATAACTTCATATACGACTACGAGTACGAAGAAGAAGATTTTCCGGTGGAAAACTTAATTGTGGAGACGTTCAGCTAACGGTTTTTTATAGGCTGAAGCGAATTTTATACGGTTTGTCTTGAGTTTTCCTGCGAGTAATGAAAATTATGTGATTGGTAAGGGAATAGTTATGGAAAACAGTAAGCAAGAACTACAACGAAGCGATTTAGAAAAGGTACACCCCATTACAAGTCTGTTAGGACTTTTTAATGAGCTCAATCGGACCGAAAATCGCTTTAGCAATTACGAAAAGACTGTATATAAGGGGTGATTCATTTTGAGGTTTCCTATTTCTTTTAAGAAAATAACTAAGAAAATTAAAATTTAATGGGGAATATTTATTATCATTCAAAGGAACATTCATCTGCATTTATTTTTTAAATAGGATTTCTTTCAAATGCTAGCCGCAGCTACGTCTCAGATGGTCCATCCGTTGAGTCCACTTTTCGATAAATCGTTCGAGCATTTCGACTGATAACTGGCGAATAGCACGCGTGATGCTTTGCTCCAAGTCCTGAATCGAACCGGGATTGGCCACATAGACTTTAGACTTTACATATCCCCACAGTAAAAAGTCCAACGGTGTGATATCACACGATCTTGGTGGCCAATCGATCGGCCAAAAACGTAAAATTATCTGCTCATCGAAGTGTTCTCTCAGTAAATCCATTGATAGATGCGATGTGTGGGAAGTGGCGCCGTCTCGTTGAAACCAAATGTCAAGGAGATCACGAGCTTCAATTTCAGGCATCAAATAATCGGTTATTATTAAGGCCTCGATAACATTTTCACCGATATCATTTTTGAAGAAATTAAACCAATGATTCCACCGGCCCACAAACCACACCAAACCGTTGTATTTTCTGGATGAAATGATAGCTCTTGAATCTCTTCTGGTTGCCGTTCGCCCCAAAAGCGGCAATTTTCCTTGTTTACATACCTATTGAGCCAGAAATGGGCCTCATCGCTGAACAAAATTTGGCTCGAAAACGAATTTGGCGCCGAATCGACTCTCTACGGTCTTCGTGTACACTCTCATCTACGGCAGCTATATTTTCTTCATTGCGTGCTCGGCGTGGTCTATTCGGTCGACTATTATCCAATAATGAATGCTGGGTCTCATTATGGGTGATGGTGTGATGGCGAGTAGTACGCTCAGTATGCCGATTATATGGACCATAAGTTGAGCGAAACGCGCGAAACATATTCTTTACAGAACGTGAATTTTCGTAATTCGTCGTTAAATGATTTGTAAACGTTGTTCAAGCGTGAGTCTCCATGATGAAATGCTAAACAAATAACATGACAGCTTGACATGACTCACGCGTGAGCTGTCAAAAAAAGGCTATTGAAAAAAATTCCTCTACTTTGATGACCCTTTATAAATCGGACGCACAATATTTAGATTTTTTCAATTAATATTTGACTGATCTGTGGAGATAGGTAGCGAATCATATATAGATCTCAGTGGCAGACACGCCTACTACTTCCTGATACATATTTAATGTCCCACCAGAGAAAAGTTCTTCCTTACTGGCTGTCATTCACTTGTTATACTTTGTAAATTCCTCTCCAACACTAAATGATTTGCCAACATTTTCTATGGGCATATTTTACTGTCGTGTCAATTGCGTCGATTTCGTTTGTTCAATGTTATGGCATGACTTGCCATATTGATTGCATCAGAATATGAAATTTTTCGTCCATTAGTAGTAGCTTTGTATGCAGTTTAAATAATCTTGTTTGTGGTATTTGTTGTGCTCATCAAATTTTTAATAACACCCTTGTGGCCTCGAACCCAGTATACTAATATAGCTAACCGTTTACGCTCAGCCGTCTTACCTATTGCGACATATACTCTTATATTGACTTTTTTTGTATAATTTCTTGCCAAACTTGATATCTCAACAGCTTTTCCTATAGTGAAGACTTCTTCCTGGAAAATACTGCAGTACTCTGGAAGCTTAAAGGATTGCCTAAGTGTCGCCTCAGAGCAATAGACGTTGGAGCTCACTTCAGCAGTCATTTTTGATCCAACTGTGTAGATGGTATACATATCACTGGAGGGTCGCATGTTCCTGTGCCATCCGCTCTCCTTAAACATGGCTTAAAACCTTCTTTCCCAGATGAAATTTTGGACTATGTGGTCTGCTTTGTTCACCATCCCCTTGCGTATCGAGCTGTGCTCGAAGGTTTTAGCTGAAAATTCGCCTAAGACCCTCAATCTCAGAGCTGATTTCGCTACGGTGCTCTCCACTGCTGGTGGTATGTCAAGTAACGTTTTAGGAGCTGCCGTCGGAGTGGTTCTTAGCACTCCTGTAATGCACAGCGCATCGAATCACTGTAACCGCACCAATAATTCTCTATACGAGATATGTCTGGCAGCGGTTCACCACACCAGAGCGCCGTATAGCCATATCGGCTTAACTAACTCTGTGTAACCAATGGATTAAGTTTGAGAACAGGCCCCTTGTGGTACCCAGCAACTTTTTACATGCGTAGAGAGCAGCGCTAGCCTTTTTCACCCCTTCCTCTGTATTTAGTTTTCACATCAGTTTGCTGGAAGTACCAGGTACTTGGTGTGATCTTTGATTGATAGTTCCACTGCGTTTAGCTTCGAGGGTTTTCAAGCAGGGATTTTGTACCTTCTTGTGACCACAACAGTCTGACCACGTTCCACGCGTTAATCTTATTGCAAGCGCCCAACAAATTTGTTATCCATAGTAAGATTCAAGTCTGTCACTTTGGCTTCCTAGACTTTTCACGAATGTTTCTTAAATGTCCCATTCAGAGTCCTGCCTCTACGTTCTACGTAGGAATGAGGGAAGACTCTAGCGCGATCTCGCAAGTGTTGGAAGCCTATGTATGCCCAGGTCTTCCAGTGAGTACTCACTGCTTTCAGTCCACTCCACATTCTTTGCGTAATAACCTTGCGTTCAAAGCTAGGTAAAGAATATTTGGCCCCATTCCCGACAAGACCAAACTTTATTCCAATAAATCCGATTTGGGTCACAGCGGAAACGGTCTGAAAACTTTAATAGCTGCTGAAACTGATAAACTTGCGTGAAAGAGATAGTTGGGAATGCCTCTGGGTATCTGAGAGAAGGCTGGGTAAATAACCTGACATGCATGATTGCAAGCTCTTTCTGGCAGGGAGTAGATCTGGGAAGATCACTGACAATATCCAAATTATACTGATCGCTTTTGGCGAGCACACTGAATGGTTGCTGTTCAATTTGTTTACCTCGGCATTTTCCTTGTTTTTGTTGCCGCATAAATTTTCCACAAACTGCTTTGTGATTTATGTTACAGGGGAGAGAGGGATCGTATGGGTTTAGTTGCTGTCGTTGTTGTTTGGCGGTTCGCTAAATCACACCTAGGGCATTCAAGATTAGCCAAATCGTGGAGGTCATCCAACGGGAGGCCCAGCAGAGGTGTTGTTTTGACGGGTTTGGACCAAAATAGAGGGTGCCAGATGGGTCCGTTTGATGTGGCATGCGGTATGTCGGGGTCGTATATGGATAGGTAGGAATTAAGTCGACTACAATATCCAGATCTTAATTGCGCCAGGAATTCTCGAATCTCTCGAAACAACTGGAGGTCTTCTTCTTCAATAGGTGATGCTTGGATGCTTGCCACATATCGGGTATAATTAGAGTGGTCAAAGACAAATTGAGGGCCTTGGTGAGGTAGTCTGCTCGCGATGGATCCAAATGCTTTAGCGTCGGCATGCTTATTCCGTCGAGGCCGAGGGACTTGGAGCAGTCAACTTTGACGACAGCCGGTTCTACGCACCGGGGTTGACCCGGATTTTATCCACCAAGGGCTATCACTCTTTCGGCGATGTAATCCCGCTTAGATCATCAGGTAATATTATGGTTATATAAGTAGACTCCTCTTATAATAGGTTAGCCTTACCGAAGCTAAGTTCCAATTTGTAGTTGTTAGTCGGCAGTTCTCATTTATTGTCCAGCCTTCGCGAGACTAAGGCCGAAACACCTTACTTCTCATAACTTTAACCATGAATAGATTTAGTTAGAAGCTTTTTACGCGTTAGCGATGAATACACTTACAATCTGCTCTTTGCATCTTTTCCTCAACACTTTAATGAGCTGTGTTAATAAAATAATCCAACACGATTTAACAACCCAAGTGAGCTTGGGCGCCATTTTCGGGAATCTTGATTAGTCCAAACGTTTACTCGATAGGTAGGTAGGTTATCACGCGGCCGTTTAGGAGCTCGTGGCATTACATTAGATAAGTGAATTAAGTAGCCTTTATTGGAGTGGATTTTTTATGGGATGGATACCGAATGCTAAGCACAACCACAGGAGAGCTCGCTTTCGCACTTTAGCTGGCCTCTAAAAGGATATTTGTTTATTACTCAGAGCATGCGTTGGACGAAAGCTAGAACAACGTCCGATGAGTCGTCCTTAGATCTTGGAGCGAACAGTTTTGCAGTCACACTGGTTGGTGTTGACCCAACAGGACCCAACTATGGAATGAAATGAAGAGGACGACCTCAATTTCATCGCGAGCATCATGTGCTCAACGAACTGGTTTCACTTGTTGTCTCGATTTCGAACTGAACTGCAAAAATAAGAAGAATAAAAATAAAGAAGGAGAAGTGGAAGACGGTGGAAGAATAAGAAGAAGAATTAGCCCAAGTGGGATCTAGTACGCCTACAAACATCTTCAATCTAATCCAACCATCTGTCAAAGTCCTTGAGGAATACATCTAGCTAGAAGCACTAATAATCGTAATGTTTTCCTCCTCCTCTCTCCACCACGTAACAAAAATCCTCAGTCTAGCATCCAGAAATGTTATGAAATCAGACATGAATGGCTTCAAATGTTCAAAGTGACTTCGTATTACGTAAAGCCACTTCATAATTCATATTTACACTTGCAAATGCACAGGACGTTCTTCAAAAAAAAAATCCAACTGCTTAAAAAGGTTTAACTTGAACAGCTTTGGTGCCGAGTTGATGCCTCTTTCTGTCGCTTTATATGCAAATAAACTCTCCCCGTCTCTTTCTCTCTCTCTCTCTCTCTCTCTTCCCACTTTCTGCTACAGTAATGCATTAATTGTGTTTGACTAACCAAGGCGCCTGCCTGCCTGCCTGCCTGTACTCTACCGTTATTTGTCATAAATAACACAACAATTCATACATTTTAGATTAGCTAAACAACAGCAGAGTTGATGCATTTGTCATAAGGACGTAACATAAAGAGGAGCAGAAGAAGTGTAAACTAAAGCTGGGCAGCCTTGCAGGAGTAGTCGCAGCAGCAGCAGCAGCAGCAGTGATGGGTGAAGCGACACAAAAAGCAGTTGCAAAGTCATTGAAAAATAACAACAGTTACATAATTTGATAGTTGAAATATGTTTGTTGCCCCGCATGACATGTGTGACTTGGCCATATTGAGGCAAACGGGTAACAGAAGATATGCTTCGTTCACAGGAAAAACTCTGCTTGAATTCATGCTCACTGAGGAATTATTTATTGCCTTCGCACTGTATACTCTGACGGTACAGGCGGCAACTACTGAGTCCATAGGCAAAACTGAAGTGCATTAAATGCTTGTATGTGTAGGAGAGTAAGGCTGAAATTGCACTTCCTTTAAGAGTTAAGGGGATTTAAAGGATATAATGTTTATAGCGGCTGGATTGTTTAAGAAGAGAGCTAGATTCTGAGATCAGTAATGGAATCTTACTGGCACTAACCCTAGAGCGGGCTTTCTTAGAATCTAAGAAACAGCTCAGTCTAAGTAAATGCGCATTAAATCCTAGACAGACGAATATGAGCGTAATATTACTATGAAGTAAAGCTCAGTAGTGGTTAGTTTATGCTTAACACATGAGGCGTGGTTATAAACAACACGAAGAGAGCTCATTTCTCCTGCATCATGGTCTCGTGTAAAGCCTTCGGATGAAATTTGATTGAAGCCTGGCGCCGGACTGATTAATATAAACTTAATATAAATTCTCTGTTCTTTAATTTCCCTATTGGAGCAGAATTTTTTATGTGATGGATACCGAATGCTAAGCACAACTACAGAAGAGTTCGCTTTCTCACTTTTGCTGGCCTCTAAACGGCTATTTGTTAACTACTCAGAGCATGCGCTGGACAGAGGCTAGGAACAACGTCCTAAGAGTCGTCCTTAGAACTTTTGAAGAGAACGGTTTTGCAGTTACGTTGGTTGGTGTTGACCCAGTAGTACCCAATTATGAAAGCAAAGAAAGAGGAAGATCTCAATTTCAACGCTACGATCATGTGGACAAGGAACTGGCTTCACTTGTAGTCTCCAATTCGTGGTGAGCGTTAAAAAGCAGAAGAAGAAATGGAAAGAAGGAGGAGTTCAAGGCGGTAGAGGAAGAAGAAGAGAAAGTGATTTGTTAAATGTGAAGAATGCACCACCCACCAAAGAGGATATCCTTTTCGAAAAACGTAGGCACAATTCATGAGCAAACACCTCGTGGACCGAGGCTGAGTTAAGCAAAGGAAGCGAAACACCTCCATTTCATCGGAATTATCATGTGGACAACAAACTGGCTTCAATTGTTGTCTCCAATTCGAGCTGAGCTGCAAAAAAAGAAGAAGAAATGGAGTTAAGGAGGAGCGGGAGGTGGCAGAAGAAAAAGACGAAGAAGAAGAAGAAGTGCTCTCGTAAATATGGAGAATGCACCACACAACAAGGATAACATCCTTTCCGAAAACCTAGGCACAAGCCATGCACATAGCCCTCGTAGACCGAGACTGAGGTAAAAGCTGCATTTCAAAAGGAGGCAGATCCAATCACGTGAATCGAATAGACTTCAAAGCAAAATCTATTCCAGAACAGTCTCTCGAGGCAGCAATATTCGTACTCCAATGGTAAGTCCGTCGATAGGGAGCTTTTAACAACACTCGACTACACACACCGTACGTTCGCAGTGCCCAAAAGAGCATGTCGTGCCAGAAATCATCGATAAAATCCAGAAAGCATCGTCCCATGTTATATAAGCGCAGCCGTGTAACCACTTCAAATCAGTGTTTGGAGATGCTCAACTGCAATCCAAACGAATTTCGGTGCCGTTTCGTTACCGTAGACGAAAAATGGATCCACCACATCACACCAGAGGCCAAAGAACAGTCAAGAAAGTGGGCTTCTCCGTGTGAACACGTACCAACGAAGCAACCAAGCTGGGCTCGTCGGTCAACAAGGTCATGGCCACAGTTTTTTGGGATGCCCGAGGTGTCATTCACATCGATTACCTTGCAAACTATCACCCCCGAATATTATTACGAGCTTTTGGACAGATTTGATATTGGCTTGAAGCATAAACGACCGCATTTGGCGAAAAAGAGTTCTGTCACATCAGGACAATGCTCGAGTGCAGGCTTGTATAGTCACCATTACAAAATGTCATGAATTGGGCAACGAACTGCCATCCCATCCAACATGTTCCCCAGATTTAGCTTACTGCAATAATTTCTTGATCCAAACGAAAAAGTCATCGCAGAAGAAACGCCTATTTTAAGGACCTTGAAAAACTTATCGCTTGTTCAGCGATGAGGCCCATTTCTGGCTCATTGGGAAAAACATAAAAAACAACGGTTTGGTGTGGTTTGTGAGCCGGTGGAATCATCGGTCAATATTCCTTCAAAAATAATGCCGATGAGAACATAACCGTAATTGGTGACAGTTATCGCGCCATGATAACCGGCTATTTGAAGCCTGAAATTGAAGCTTGTGATCTCCGAAATTCAATACAACGCAGATTTACCACTCTTATCAGGCGTTGGGCATAAAATTCTGCAAATTCAGCTTTTGCTAATAATTTTTTCTTCTTCTTCTATTCATCTTATCCTTTCGTAGCTTGTTTTAATATGTAAATTCCCTAGTTAAATTCCCAAACAAACACACTCTCTCCTCACAGCAAAAAATGGCATGACAAATGATGTTACTCATACGCCGTGGACGTCACGAAGGTTTCAAATTGCTTTTTCACACAATACCTTATGAATACAGAGAGCAGATTTTTTCCCTTCTTTTTGGCGCACAGACTAGTTTTCCCCATTGGCTTGGCCTTGACTTTCAAGGAGTGAAGTGTGCAAGAAGCAAATGAAGTTATTTTACACATTTGCCGGGAAAAAGAGTACCAGGAAGAGGCAACAGAGAGTGTGTGGTGCATATGCATGTGTGGTGCTTATGAGAAATGAAATTCACTTGTGGAAAGCTGTTACATTGAAAAAAGTCTTTTTTTCACGCAAAAAAGTTCTTGCCTGCTTGCTTAACGGTGAATTTTCGTGTGTTTTGCTTTTGGAAAAAGAAAAAATTCCGAAAAATTTAAATACAATTGTATTTCGTATTGTTTTGGTATACAGCCTCACTTGTATTGCTCTCTAAAAATTTCCACACACTTTTCCGCGCACATTTTCCTTACACTTTCTTGTTTCGGCGCTGCTTCGATTTACTTACTGTTTGTGTTTGCCTTGAAAGTTACAGTACGCAGTACGAAGAAAAAAAAAGCCCGTAATGTCAATGTCAATGTTGGCTGCTGCGCTGACCCCCTCCTCAAATTCCAACCGCTTTCACCTTCAGCTGAAACCCAAAGGCGCCCCGAGGAAGCAGAGTGTCAGTGGCAAGGACGTTTGTTTGTATGTTTGGCAACAGCATTTGGAAATGGATAGTGCTAATGCTGTAATATTTGTTTATTTGCTGTTTTTCTGTCTTTTTCGCCTCGCTTTTATTGTATTTGTTGCCTTTGAACATCATTCCAATTCATTACTGTTGCACTTTGTGCTCTACGCCCTATGCTTGTATGTAGTTGTTGTTGTTATTTCTGTAAGCGCTTGTCTAGTGCATTTCCCAACAAACATACGCCACTTCAGCTGGCATCAGCTGTAACAATAACAACAACAACAACTTGACTGGCATTTGTTTGGCTTTGGTTTTATTGGTGTTTACTTTGGATTTCCCTTAGCACAGGCATTGGCTATCAACGGCGCTGATTACATAGCCGTCTGCTTGTCTAACGGACTATCTTTGTAAAGCGTGATCCAAGTAGAGGTGCTTTTTTCAATAGCCTTTTTTTGACAGATAACGCGTGAGCCGTGTCAAACTCTCATGTTATTTTGGTTCGGTATTGTTTGGCATTTTATCATGGAAAGACTTACGTCTGAACAACGTTTACAAATCATTCAACGCCGTTTCGCGCGCTTTGCTCAACTTGTGGTGAACATAACCGGCCTACTGAGCGTACTATTCGCAACACCATCACCCATCTTGAGAGCCAGCATGCATTGTTGGATAATATTCGACCAAATAGACCACTTCCACGCATACAATGAAGAAAATATAGCAGCCGCAGCTGAGAATATACACGAAGAGCGTGGAGAATCAATTCGGCGGCGTTCGCAGCAACGCGGACTGACGTATGGAACGACTTGGCGCACTTTACGTCGAGATCTTAAATTGAAAGCGTACAAAATACAGTTTATGCAAGAACTGAAGCCACCCGACCTTCCCAAGCGACATCACTTCGCTCTATGGACTCTTGAAAAGTTCCAAGAAGATCCGACGTTTTCGAGCAAAATTTTGTTCAGCGATGAAGCTCACGTCTGGCTCAACGGGTATGTTAACAAGCAAAATTGTCGCATTTGGGACGAAAGGAAACCTGAAGAGATTCAAGAGCTGTCATTTCATCCAGAAAAAAGAACGGTTTGGTGTGGTTTGTGGGCCGGAGGAATCAACGGTCCATATTTCTTCAAAAATGATGCCAGTGAGAACGCAACCGTCAATGACCGTTATCGCGCCATGATAACCGACTATTTGATACCTGGAATTGAAGTTCGTGATCTCCGCGACATTTGGTTTCAACAACGCCACGGCGCCACTCCACGCACGTCGCATTAATCAATGGATTTACTGAGAGAACACTTCGGTGAGCAGATACTTTCACGTTTTGAGCCGATCGATTGGCCTTCCAGATGCCTTGATATCACACCGTTAGACTTTTTCCTGTATGGATATGTAAAGTCTAAAGTCTATGCGGGTAATCCCGCTTCGACTTCGAATGACCTCACTCGTGTCATTCGCCAGTTAACAGTCGAAATGCTCGCACGAGTCATCGAAAATTGGACTCAACGGTTGAACCATCTGAGATGTAGCAGCGGCCAACATTTGAAAGAGATAATCTTCAAGAAGTAAATGCCAAAGATTGTTCTTTCAAATGATAACAAAAACATTCCCCATTAAATTTGAATTTTCTGTTTTTTTTTTCTTTAAAAAAAGTAGGGAACCTCGAAATGAATCACCCTTTATTTGTTTGTGTATCTCTCTCTTTTGCTCTCTCACGATTTAAGTATCTGTCTCTGCTGAATGCAATGCTATGTTTTTCTACTTTTTTCTTATTTTTTTTTTCTATTTTTTTTTTGCTTTTTTTTTCTATTTTCATTCATTTTACTGTTGCTATGATTTGTTTTTTCCCACTCTCTCAACCAGTTATTTTTGTTGCCTTTAGCTACTACTATCTACATAACACTGTTTTGCTTTACACTTGCTGTTTGGCGGTCTTCTGCTGTCTCTCTGTTTGTCTGTCTGTCTGTCTGCTTTGCGATTTTAATTATGCAACAAAATGCAATTCCACAGTTAATTGAGAACTGTGCGTAAACGAAGACACACACACACACTCGTACGTACACTAATGCAGGCATATATACATACACACTCTAAGGGATGGTAGCTAGTATAGATAAGCGCATTAAGCGTGTGTTAGTCAAAAGAAATGTGTGCAAAGTGCACAAAATTGAATTGAAATGAATTTTTAATGCAATGAATTTTTGGAAAGAAAAGCTTAAAATTTGTCTGATTATGATTGGAAATTAAATTTCCTTTGAGCTTTTTGTATGAAAGCTGACTTTGATTAGTATTAGTAAAAAACCCCTTTCCTTGAAAAAAATTTAATTTTTATGATGATGAAATGAGAAGCCATTTTTGAGTTGAAATATTTAATATTTACAGTATCTTCTCAGGCTAAATATCGCTGTTTTTCGTCCTCTTAATTGGCGTAAGCACCGCCAACGCGTTTATAGACGAACTAACATTAGCTCGCCAGCCGTAGTGGTGTTCGGTATCAATTGGGAACATCAAGCGAAACCAGGTAACTCTCTGACTGATATATCCAACGGAGTGTAGGACTTTCGCTTATTTCGTGGTTTTGCATCTTGTTTTTTTTTTTTACCAACGAATGGAGGGACGTATAGTCTACTCATTACGGCACGTCATGGTGTCATTTTTACTTGGACTTACACATACATCCATTTAAAGTCCAGTTCACACGACAACTGAAGCCAGCTGACATATTTCTCACTCTGTGGATACGTAAATTAGAATAATTGTCGAGATTGGGGCTCCAAGAATCATCAGATAATTGAAAAGAGGCCACTAAAACCACAAAAACCCAACTGTCTGGTGCGCTCTTTGGTCGGGAGGTAGGGTAGGACCTTACTTATTTAAAAACGATAACAGCGAGACTGTCTCCGACACATGCCACATAAACACAAGCGAATATGGCTTTATTGTGAGAGAAATTTCACGGCCGTGTAATTTGTCAAGTTATGGCTGAGATACCACCCATATATGTACCAAATTATTGTAGAAAATTACCACAAACGGATCAAAGCTTGAAAAAATTCACGAGGCGCTCATTTGAAAGATGTAATATTTCACATATACATATGTCAAAGCCAAGGTTCAAACTTTATAATAAAAAAAAGGTTTCATGAAAAAAATTATCTCATCATGCCTTATCCTGGCCCAGGTTCCGGACACTGCCTCACGAAAATCAACCATAAAAGTTGGTGTGCTAAGTTTAGACGTGGTGAAATGAGCACCGAAGACGATGAAGGCAGTGGACGCCCAAAAAAGGTTGTCACCGACGAAAACATGAACAAAAAAAATCCTCAAAATGATTTTGAATGACCGAAAATTTAAATTGAACGTGTGCATCATATCATTCACGAATATTTGGGTATGAGAATGCTCTATGCAAAACCAACGCAGAGTTGACGATTCGGAGCAGTGTTTGAAGATGTTCAAGCGTAATAAACCCAAGTTTTTGCGTCAGTATGGGACAATGGATGAAACATGTCACCATCATTTCACTTCGAAGCCCAATCGACAGCGATGAAAACGCAACAGTCGGCTGGCAAGTGTATGGCGTCTGTAATTGCGACGTGTACTGAATAATTTTCATTGGGAGGACTATCAACAGCGATAATAACATAGCGTTATTTGACCGTTTGAAGGACGCTATCGTCGAAAAACGGTCGCATTTGAAGAAAAAGAAAGTGCTGCTCCACCAAGTCAAAGCACCTTGTGACAAGGCAGTGAAATCGATGGCAAAAATCCATGAATTGTGCTTCGAATTGCTTCCGCATACACCGTATTCTCCAGATCTGGCCTTCTGCGACTATTTCCTGTTCTTAGATCTCAAAAGAATGCTCGCTAGGAAGAAATTTTCTTCGAATGAAAAGGTGATCGCCGAAACTGAGGCCTATTTTGAAGCAAAGAACAAATCGTACTATAAAAATGGTATGGAAAACTCGGAGGATCCCTATAATCAAAGTATCACCCTTGAAGGAAACTATGTTGAATAAAAAAATGAATTTTGCCAAAAATATGTGTTTTACTATGGTAGGCCGGGAACTTTTTAATTGATCGGTAGATCTCGTAGTATCCCATAAGTGTAAACCATAAATCTTCCTACAAATTCTCTCTCTCGTAGACTCCCAAAGCCGAATCATCGGAAGTTGTCATCGTCCATGCCTCCGAACCATATAGCAGGATGAGAATAATAAGCTACTTTGGTTTTTGTAAGTCGAGAGACGAATTTACTTTTCATTTTACTCAGCCCAAAGTAACACCTGTTGACAGGCGTGACTGATATTTTTATTGGTGTTGATGCTGGTTTCTAGAATATCTACAAGCGGAAAGTTGTGACCCTCAACAGGGACGTATGAGTCACGACTTGAATGCGCTGATTGTTTGTTTTGTGATAGGAGATACTTCATCTTATGTTCAGTAACCAGACCCATTCGCTTCTCTTCCTCAATCAGTCTGGAGAGAGCTGATCCTATAGCGCCGCTTTTCACGGTACTCTTCCCGGTACTCACAGAGCTTTTGGTGTTCTTTAGTGTCATCTCATTTCAGACTGAGTGGCGTAAATGCAAATTAGAGTCTTACTATCGAAGGCGGCTTTAAAATCGAGGAGAAGCGATGATGTACATCAATTCTTTTATCACGAATCTTTTCCAAAATTCGCGCATAAGATATTCACCATAAAAGATTGGCCTACCAAGTCCAAGCCAACACTGATAAGACCCGAAAAGTTGGTCGACGGTGTGATCTAATCTTTCATACAGTACGTCCAATAAATACTCTCGATAAGATCTTATCTGCGATATTTAAGAGTAATAATTGGCGTAGATTGTGGTGTCTTTCTTCTTACAGAGCAGAGCCTAGTGAAGTTCCAAGCGTCGGTCATGTTTTGTCCGACCATCGCCCTCCACCGCTTTATTATTCTTCAAGAGTGCAGTCGCTATTCAAACTGGTAATGAAACGTCTATGCAATCGTTATCATTTCGGGTTCGCCATTTTCGTGTCTTTTATTTTCGCTATAATTGAACAGGGTGTAGAAGTGTACCCTGCATAAAATCAATATACTCTGAAGATAAGTTTTCTGACCGCCGTTCTCATTAATACAGTAAAAAAAATTAATCTTGAAATCAGCTGTAGGTCGCCGCCTTTTTCATAGAATTTTCGAGCCTTTCTATGGTCATCTTCACAAGTTCTTTATACTCACAAGTTCTTAAGCCTCTCTCTTTTTTCCTTTCTCTTTTCCCTCTTCTAATCTCAGTATATTTCTCACTCCACACATGTTGTGGTTGATCACAACGTTACGAAAATTAGAAGATTACGTTGCGACGTAGGCAGACTGTTTTTTCTCTCCACTGCGGTACGATCAACCAACTGCATCAGTATGTAAAGGGTGATCCTTTTCAAGGTTTCCTACTTTTTTAAATAAAAAATAAAAAACAGAAAATTCAAAATTAATGGGGAATGTTCTAATTATCATTCGAAAGAACATTCTTTGCCATTTATTTTTTGAAGATTATCTCTTTCAAAAGTTGATCGCGGCTATGTCTCAGATGGCCCAACCGTTGAGTCCAATTTTCGATGACTAGTTCGAGCATTTTGACTGGTTACTGGCGAATGACACTCGTGATGTTTTCTTCCAAAGCCTTTATCGAAGCGGGATTGTCCGCATAGACTTTAGACCTAACATATCCCCGCAAGAAAAAATCTAACGGTGTGATATCACACGATCTTCGTGGCGAATCGACCGGCCCAAAACGTGAATCTATCTGCTCACCGAAGTGTTCTCTCAAGAAATCCATTGATTGATGCGATGTGTGGGAAGTGTGGGAAGTGGCGCCATCTTGTGTAAACCAAATGTCGCGGAAATCACGAGTTTCAATTTCAGACATTAAATATTTGGTTATCATAGCGCGGTTATCACGGTCGCCATTGAGGGTTACGTTCTCAGCGGCATCAATTTTGAAGAAATATGGACCGATGATTCCACCAGCCCACAAACCACAACAAACCGTTGGTTTTTTCTGGATGAAATGGTAGCTTTTGAATATTTGCAGGTTGCTCTTCGTCCCAAATGCGGTAATTTTACTTGCTTACATACCCATTGAGCCAGAAATGGGCCTCATCGCTGAACAAAATTTGGCTCGAAACCATCGCATCTTATTGGAACTATTCAAGAGTCCATAGAACGAAGCGCTATCGCTTGGGAAGGTCGAGCAGATTCAGACCTTGCACCAGCTATATTTTGTATGGTGTCTTTCCATGATGAAATGTCAAATAATACTGAACAAAAATAACATGACAGCTTGACACGACTCACGCGTGATCAGTCAAAAAAAAGGCTATTGAAGTGCCTCTACTTGGATAGCATAAAATGTCGTCTCACAGTTCAAAAGTTGCTGATGAGTGATTTCAGAGCACAACTGTACCAGTCGAGTAGAAAACTGATTTGCTATCTGTTGTGGTCCGAATTAGTTTTAGAACCTAAGACGAACGATAAGACGCACATCGAACACATTGAAGAGGGGTTCTTGCGTGTATCACAATATGGTCGACCGGGTTTCGAACTTTTTGATGTAGTATCAACAAACGAGTAGTTTGATAATTTCTTTGCATCGGCATCTGGTACTGATAGATATAACGCGTGTTTTTTATAGAGGTATAGAACTTTAAGTTGGCATTACTTTTCAAGATGGCAACCGATTTAACAGCTGTCAAGTGATTTATTCTCAGTTTGGTTTGGCAATTCATCATGAATAGACTCACGTCTGAACAACGCTTGCAAATAGTGCAATTTTATTTCGAAAATAATAGCTCTGTGCGGAAAACGTATCGCGCACTACGTCCATTTTATCGTCGACAAAATCGTCCTTCAGAGCAGTTAATTCGATTAACCATGGAACGTTTTCGCACCACGTTTACTCTTGTTGATAACTCGCATCCCCAGAGACGCCGTACGGTGCGTACAGAAGAAGCTACTGCTGCTGTAGAGCGTAGCATTGAGGAAGACCCGAATGAGTCCATCCGCCGTCGAGCACAGGAATTGGATCTGTGTCCATCCACTTTATGGAAGATTTTGCAGAAGGCTCTTAGTTTGCGTGCTTACAAAATCCAACTCGTGCAAGAATTGAAGCCAAACGATCATCAAGTAAGGCGTAGATTCGTCGAATGGGCCCAAAACGAGATTACCGTTGTTCCCGATTTTCATAAGCGAATTTTGTTTAGCGATGAAGCGCACTTCTGGTTGAATGGCTACGTCAACAAACAAAACTGCCGCATTTGGAGTGAAGGTAATCCTCAAGTGTATGTTGAAACACCGTTACATCCAGAAAAACTGACTGTTTGGTGCGCTTTATGGGCTGGTGGAATCATTGGTCCGTACTTTTTCAAAAACGATGGTGGCCAGAACGTTACAGTCAATGGTGATCGGTATAGAGCCATGATTACTAACTTGTTCATTTCTGAATTGAATAACCATGATGTCCAGGAGATGTGGTTTCAACAAGACGGCGCAACATGTCACACAGCTCGTGCCACAATAGATTTATTGAAATACACGTTTGGTTACCGCCTAATTTCACGTTTTGGACCTGTGAATTGGCCTCCAAGATCTTGTGATTAAGCCACAAACGCTTGACCATTTGGAAGACAACATTCGCCATGTTATTGCCGATATACGGCCACAAATGTTGGAAAAAGTCATCGAAAATTGGACGTCCAGATTGGACTACATCCGCGCCAGCCGTGGCGGTCATATGCCAAAAATCATATTTAAAATGTAATGCCACAAGATTATCTTTCGGATAAATAAAATTCATGTCAATCGAATAATCCAACGTTGTTTTATGGCAACTTAAAGATCTATACCTCTGTAAAAAAACACCCATTATTTATGAACAAACCAAATTTGGGTTTCAAATTGATTTTTTGTGCGTTTTTTTAAACAAACATTTTTAATCTCCGTTTAGATTTTTTTTTATAATTTTTTTAACACATAAATTTTCAATACTAAACCACCATCTCCTAAATCGTTATGTTTTAGCCATTTAACTGATTGCCATTGCTGCTTTTAAATTGTATTTTTACTACAATGCGCATTACAATTGTGCAATTTATATATATTTACTTTTCCAAAAAGAAAAAGAAGCGCTGCCAGCAAAATAGAAATGCTTCCCCATGCAATTTATGTGGATTTTTCAACAATCAATTTTTATTTATGATGGCTGGCGCTCAAAACGGCCATCAATTAAAATAAACGCCGCCAAAAAATACAAATAAAAATTGTGTTGCAATAATAGTAAACAACAACAATAACAATAAGTGCCAACCAATGCAGTTAAACTACAATAAAATAAAAAATTGAGGAAAATTTTTGCATTTAAAAATTTATATTTCTAACGAAGTGGACGAAAAATATATTGCCTAAATGTATAAATATATTTGGGAAACTATCACTGTGTTTGTAACTAAAAAATTGAATTTTTGGGCAATTTTCATTTCCCTTACCGATATTATTCTAAGCTCTCAACTCTCAAGTGAATTTGCTCATTTATTTTTCTTAAATTTCAGGAGCTATTGCTAGTGCTTAGAAGTAACGAATTTATGCTGGATATCCATTGTACTCACACATGCATATAAATATATATATACAAAATGTGTGTCCCTTTCCTCGAAAGCCTTCAATAAATTTCATTTACTTCAGTCGCTTTGATCTATGACAGTTAATTGGCTTTTTAACTAACTCCAACTAAGCACTCTACTGTACCGTTAGTTTTTTCCAGACAGTATTTTCCTGAGAGTGATATATGTACATATACGGTACTCGTTGGTCAATACTCATGGCTAAGGCTTGTGGGCATGTGGGCACATTTCAAAGATTAAAAGATTATAAAAGAGAGAAAATGGAATTTCGAAAAATAAAATGGAAAGCCAATTTGGAAAAAAATACAATAATTAAATCTACAAAAAATCTTGAGCTTTGTTATTGAAGTTTAAAATCACTGATACAAATATATTTGCGAAAACAAGCAGCACTTTCAACACTGACGCAGTGGTATTAGCAGAAAATTGGCAACGCAGCCACGGTACAAATAAGCGAAAATTGGCAACGCTGCTGCCGCGGAAATATGCTCAAAATTTTGTTACAAACTAGCTAGGCTAGCAGATTTTGGAATACCAAAGTATACCGAGCATACTAAAGGTCTTCAAAACAAAGTAAAACTCAAAAGTATTCCTCGAGAAATTTCCCACAGGGCATTGTAGGCTCATGCTTAGGTTATATTGCATTTTGTGCCTAACTTCACCATACAATTGGCTATTGAACATTTATCTAGTATATTTCTCCACTACAAGGACACAGCAGTGTTGATAAAAAAGAAAATGATCTATGTGTAAATCATAAAACTAACGAAGTGAGTTTTGAAGAAGAAAAATATTGGTTTTGTCTCGGAAATATGAAAGATGATGATTGGTGAATAAAGTTCAATGAATGAATGCTAATACATTTTTATGGCATGCTATGGTTCTTTCTTTCTTTCTTTTTTTTTTTTGTTATTTATGCGCTCGTTTACGAAATTAAGGACAAATCCTCTGAAGCAGATTACTAATATTTTTTTCTTTTCATATCTAAAAAAAAAAGTAATTTATTTCTATATACCCATTGAAGTAAGGGAAGAATTGTTTTTTCTTTTAGTATCGTCAATCTTCGATACCAATGTCGCATTTAAAAATCATATTAACTGCTCTTCTTCGTTTTTTAATCGGCTTTGTCACTGCTTACATGAACGAAATCAACTACAACGCGCTAGTCGTCTTGTCTTTTCATAATTGGACACACCATATAACAGCCTTCTCCGCGCTTTCCCTCAGCCAAAAAATATGCTCATTAATGCAATTATACGAAAGGACATTCCAATCAGCTGAGCAAATAGTTGTTTCAACTAACACCAACTTGTTGTTCATGCTCATGGCGATTTCAGGTGTCCAGTAAAATACAATTTTCGGTTATCAAATGTTGAGCATACAGGAGCGAATGTAATTGTGGGACCAACTAATCACGGTGTCAGTAAACTTTTTACTTTCTTTCTCAAACTCCAAATTTTTTCTTTTTATTTCTTCAATTTTTCTTATTAATTTTTCATTTGAACTTTCATTTTGTTTTTGTAATTTTTTGCTATTTTTTCCACTCCATTTGCTGGCATCATTTCATCAATTATATACAACACATTTTGCGAATACTGTCGTGTTTTCTGGCACTTGACTGCCTGTTACCTCCATATTGCTCTCCAATTACTTGTTTTTTTTTTTTTAGTTTTTTTTTTTTGCTTTGCTTTCTATTCTAGCATGCTTAGTTGCTTCTCATTTTCATCTTGCGCCCCAATTGTTTACTTTGATTTGTAAGTGACATTTATCTTTTGAATAGCGTCCGCTGTCACTATGACCCTTTGGAGTGAGGTTGCTCTCACATAAAGGCATTTTCTTTTGCACATTTTCCTCATAGCTCCTTGGTGAGGTCATTGATATTTGCACAAAAGACGCATGTTTTGTCATTAAATTAAAAAAAAAAAAAAAATACTGTAAGAATGTGTTGACATTTCAGCTTGATTTGATTATCTCATCTTCATTTTCATCTGCTTCGTTTAGTTTTTATGTTCTCAGTTGGTTTCATACAAGTGGCATATTATGGTTTTGTTGTTCAAACTTTCCTTCGTCTACCTACTGTACGTAGTTTGTATCCAAACTACAATTGTTGCTATTATTCATTTGATTTTCTTGTTCATATCATTGTGACTTTGGTGCCTTCTCTCTCTCTCTCTCTCTCTTTCCCTCTTTAGTGTGGTTTCATTTTGATTTCTATTTACGTAACAATTATTTCTTGATTTGTATTATTGTTTGATTTCATTGTGCCAGCAACTGTCAAAGAAATTTCGTTCACATTCAATTTATCAAGCTATATTTAGGGAAACTTTGTTTCTTACTTCTTACTTGCTGCAGTGCTTTTTTATTTTGTTTTTATTATGCTTATGTCAAGTTTGTATCACGCAGTTTGTTCATGCGTTTTCAAAATTATGGTTTACACTACTCTTCGCGTCCTTCTTCATTTTTAGACTTTCTATTATTTACTGGCACTTGTGTGACTACCACTAGTTCCAACGCTTTATTATTCCACTTCTGATTTTATTTATTTTTTAATATAAACAAACGTAACTCATATATCAACTCGCTTACCTTATACAGCTAGCTTGCCTCTCCTTCCGACTCTCCATGCTTGATTCTTATCACTAGTGTCACTGGTTTTTTTTATTCCACTTCCGATTTTATTTTGTTAATATAAACAGGAGTAAGTCATATATCAAATTCTTACCTTACCCAGCAGGGTTGCTTCTTCGCTCGGCTCTGCATGCTTCACTAACTCAACTTGTTATTCTCTTGTTTGTTTGTTTGTTTGGCAGTCTTTCGTCTATTAATTCCATTACATTTTGTAGCTCTGTGTTAGCATCGGCTCTTTAGTTGCCCTCATTGTCACATGATAAATTGTTACTGTCAACTATTCAACTTAGAAAATGGTATGTTTTTTTTTGTTTTTGTTGAGGTTATTGTTTGTTTTTGTGTTTAGTTGTATTTATTGCGCGATTTGTTAAAGAAAGAAGAAAGAAAATATGTCTGGCATGACACTTGACAACGAATTATATGTATATTTATTTGCTGTATTCAATTAATTTTTTTTTGCTTTTTATCTAGATTTATTCATACGCGTTCAGTTATTATTTTTTCTTTCGTTTTGAATTGAACGTCCTTTTCGGAGACATTGTTGTCTTACTAAAGCAAATGTTTTTGTGATTACTTTCATATTTTCGTATAACGGGAAAGGAGTTCAACAATTTCTCTTCTTCTTCTTCTTCTTCTTCTTCTTCTTCTTCTTCTTCTTCTTCTTCTTCTTCTCCTCCTCCTCCTTCTGTACGTCCTCCGCGACTATAGCTAAGTCAACAATAGCGTCCCAGGCACTTGTTCTCTTCGCCGTTCGGCATCATTTAGTGACACGAAGTCAAGCCAGGTCCTTCTCTCCTTGATCTTTCACAAGTAGCAGACATCTGCCTCTTTCTTTGCTTCCACAAGAGAGTACTGTGCCGAAAACTTTCAAAACTGGTGTGTTGTCGCTTATGCGAAAGGCATGACTTAGTCGCCGTAGTTGCTGTCCTTTAATTCACTGAACTATGCCCACACCATCCGCAATAGCCGAGTAGTTAGCATTGCATAGATGTATAAAAGTGTGTTTTTTATATAATTGAAGAAACCCCGAAACCTTTTAAAGAATTATGTCCCCTTTACGTTCATACAAAATATTTCTCCCACTCAAATTAATTCTCCAGAATACAAATATGATAAAGTCCCTTCTCTTGTCAATTACATATGTAACTCAGCCACTAACTGCAAGAAAAAAAGAAAAAGAGAAAAGACAACTTCAATACACTTATGCCATTTCGATTACATTCATTAACTAGTTGACCGTTATTATCTGTCAACGTTCAACTTTAATCTCACAACTTCAACAATTGTCACATGAAAACAATGAGAACACCATCAACAATAGAAGAATTATAGGAAAATGAGTAGAGTGATGAGTGAAGATATGATGTATGTATACATACGCCTGTGCATGTGAGTATATCGTTACAAAGAGGCAAGAGAGTGATGAATTGTGCCACCGTTTTGAAGAGGAGAGTCCAGCGACAGTCAACCGATAACGTCACATGCGGCAATACATACGTAATATCTCTGCTGTCACTCATTCACGTCACTTCATACATTTCATTTACTCTCTGCTGGCTGTCAAACATTTATGATTTCGTTTTTTTCCCTACAATTTTTTTTCAATAGCTTTTGTGTTTCATATGTATGCATGTTTATATGTACATACATTTTTATCGCTTCACTGCATTACATTTATGCTTTTAATTCATTTGACCATTCATTTGTACAAATATTTTATACAATATTAAATGCCAACTATGCAAACATGGAAAACTTACTCACCGCTGTTTGTGCTAACAAATAAAGTAACCGAAAACACCGTATTATATGTCGCATTACTCCCTTGTTGGTGTCAACATACTCGTAGTACCCGCGCATACGAATTTATAAAAGTATTTACTCACACGTACATACGCAAAGCTTACAAATGTTATCTTAACAAGCTTACAATGCCAACTACAACAAAAATACATTTCTACAAATAACGACAATAATGGCAACAACAAATATAATAAAAATAATAATAATTGTGAACAACTACATATGTATACATGTAAACAGTTGTTGCAGCCGCAACATGAAAGCCATTTGCAATAATAACAATAATTTTTTGTGTTTTTTTACTTTATTTTATTTCTATTTGTTTTAATGGTGTTTTCAATAATTCTGTGACAACTTCATTTGTTCGGTTTGTATACACGTTGGTAGTAATGGATTGAAAAAATGTATTGATATATTTCAATAAACTCACCCAAAGGGCCACCCTACATGACATAATAGAGCGAATGTATGTAGAACGTTGCGGAGTAGTTAGTTCTGTATTCACCAGTAAAGAATTTGATATTAAAAATTGTGCTTCAAGCAGAGAGAGGAATAAAATTCATAATAGAAAAGAGTTTTAAATGAGAACAGGTTTTGTTGTTGTCGTTGTTGTAGCGGCTAACCAACCCCGTCTACAGCCAGGTAGATCCAGTCTTAGTCATCGAGATCATTTAACGGGAGGCCCTGGAAACGTGCTGTATCGACGGGTTCGGTCCAGAGGGAGAGGGGTGTTAGATGAATCGGGTTGAGTGGGCGTGCAAAGAGGTGGTTAGTATCATGCGGGGATTCGTTGCATGCAGGACATATGTTAGGTAGTCAGGGTCGAGTTTGGATAGATAGGAATAAGCCTGCTACAATATCCAGACCTTAATTGTGCCAGGAGAGAATAGGTTGTAATGGTGTGTGGTTTTGCTTACGGATATGTTGTTACAGTTGCAGTTCCCTAATCAATTTCTACTCTTGTGTCCACATCATACACCTCAGAACGTAAGCAATAAACAACCCATGTAGATCGATCAGAAGAAGAAAAACCAAAACTTCGGATTTGAAAATCTATATTCCATCCATCCGACATATTTCGTTCGAGGATTCACTTAAATTGTATTGTGGCATCTGCCCACTACAGGTGCGATTGTGGACAAGCTTCAACCTGAAGGAAAAATTCACTCCAGCTTACGACTACGTTTTAAGTGTTACGATTTGAAGGCATGTACCTGTCACGTACGATCCCTTATTCGGATATGTGCCGCAGCTCAACTCGTTGATGTCCTCCTAAGAACGAAGACTGATATCACAACGTACAAGTAATGCATTTTAGGGGATAAAATACGTAAGAAAGCTGGTTCTTGCCACATATAATACATGAAATTATAGTATTCCCTTATACGCTAAACCAATTCGGTCCAAGGTCTTGAACAACAAGTCATGTAACAGAAAACTGACTGCCGATGTAGTGGGCTAAGCTAAGCTGGATTAGTGACTTAGTTATATTTGTGGCTTTGTGAAGAAGTAGCTTCGGTTCCAGCTTGTCTAATTCCAGTAGACATGTTTATAGAGGAAATGAGAAGGGTGTATATTATTTAAGACAGAAGCAAGGAGTCGGTATACTAGTTATAGGTAAAAGCACAGGACTAGCTCTAAAAAAGGCAGATCGATTTATGAGTTCACACTTTGCTTAAATGAAAAATGTTAAGTTAAGACAACAATACGCATTTGGATAGAAAACTCGTCCTTGCCGACAACACATAGTCACCTATCGATAACGCGAAGCAGAAACGAGGTCGTACCACCGGTCCAACCATTAACATAGGAACATAGCGAAAACTGGGACTGTCTACCGACAGCATAAAATAGTAAACTGTAGATTAGGCCTCACCTGCTACAGAGAAAGATAGACCTACACTATTTTGGGAAGATCAGTTGGATAATGAACTCATTATTATACTGTATGCCTATCGGAGCCGCACTGGCATGCGGTGGCTACCGCAATTAATATGAAGTGAATGAAAGCAGCCCTTTAAGAAGTTTCCATTTTTGGTTTTCTAGCAAGCAAAGTCAGCCTTTTTTCCTACTAAAAGCGCCATTGAACTAAGTTAAATTTTTCTACTAAAAAAAACGCAACGATCGATTTCCGCTCAATTGCATTTTTATGCGCCCAATAACCACAAAAACATATTGTACACATATACATACATAAATATGCTCTAGTGTAACTGCGCGTCGTATGTACATATACTTAACAATATAAATGGGCGTATACGCCAGCCACACCATGTTTTGTCTGCGAAACGCATAATTGAAGTAGTGTAAAGCACACTCCTATATAATATGCATGTATGTGTGTGTGCATGTGCTTTTATATCTATATTTTTTATGACTGTTTCGTGTGAATTGTGGCGAACGGCTTGGCTTCGAACAGATGGCCGTTGCGGCGTGCAAAGAAAGAATGGTGGATGATGAGTAGGTGTTCGGTATGGTGTAATTAAAAGAACCTTTTAAGCCTTGCTGGCCACAGACACAGTGCAACAATTAAAACAGTCAACGCAGACAATAACTATAATACAAGCATTGTTATCTACATATGGCAACATTGTACAAAAATATACGTACAAACATATGTAACTATAAATATGAGTGTGGAGTACATCAGGCATATGTTTCGGGCGAGGAAGAAGGAAAATGTGGAGAAAAGACCAACAATAACAAGCAAATACGACGGCTTTAACAATAACTACATGAAATGGGCCGCCTCTATCCGTACAGACAATAATAACAATACTAGACAACACCAACAACAAGTACAATACACATTGACAATGACAATGAAGGGATGCACACATGCATACATATGAAACATGTAAAAAGTTGTACGCATGTAGGTTGGTCGGTACATACATATATGGAGATAACAATAAAAGCGACCGTTAAAAGCCGCTTTCCACGAAAAAAATGCAGCTTTTAAAACCATTTTTCGAATTCGAGTGTTAATTTATTGTTGCAATGACATTGTCCAATATACTGTGAATAATAGTGAGTGGGTACATACATAGGGATGTATGAATGCGATAGTTGGGGTAAAAATAATAAACAAAAAAAACAGAAATAAAAACTTAACCACAGAAAATAGTAAAAAAAAATGTGTTCGTCATAAAAGGAAGCCTATTTTGTGTCTCATTTGCTGAGGAAGAAAAACTGAAGTTTGGCAGCATTGGCTAATTTTTTGTTACACAGGTGCACACTGTGCATTGATTACTCAAAGAGAGAAGAACTTGAAAATTTGGCAATTTTGGCGAATTTTAAAACTTGAACCCTTTGAAATTATGGTAAGGGAATCGCTTGCTTCATTTTTTTCTCTCTTCGATGATTTCTTTTCAGAATTTGAATATCTATATATAACTTAAAGTCCTAGACAAATAGACAAAGATAGCACGTGCAAACTTTGTGGCTCCGAATGGATGTTATTAGTTTAGCATTCCACCTCAAAAAGACTTAAAGCAATGAAGTCAAGTGTCAACGCACTATATTACTGCTTAAAATATACCACACGACCAAACTTAGTCTCTACAAGCTTTTTAAATATCCTAGATTACATGGAAATAATTTTACGAATAACCCACATAGAATAAACAACGAGAGCTCTTAGGCAACAGGATATGGAACCCGTAAAAGCTGTCTAATGTTGTTAACAACAAACTCTACAGATTACACTTACTAACTCTGGTCCTCTTAGGGGCAGAATCATAAAATCGCAATAGAAAGTAATCCTTCCGCTGCTCTGGCATACAAGTCTCTACATTTACTAGTTCTCCACCTGAGCAAAGTCCTCAGTTGCCAATGTACAGCTTACGGCGCTTTCAAGTGCAGAAGAATGCTGTTTCGTAACTACTGCTGCTTCCCTTCCTCTGTATCCAGCGCTTAAACTAATAACTTCAATTCCTAATCCCACATTAAGAGTTAAATTTCAATAACAAAGCATTGACGAACCAAAGCACATTACGAAAAACAGTCGAATTCAAATTCATTCACCACAGCTTGAAATACAATTCTTCGCATACTATGCTACATACATATATGTATGTACATACGCATATTTGTATGCCTGCATAATGAGATGCCTCCATTTTAGTAATGCACAATAATTGATTTCCGCGGTTGGTAGCATTAGCATGCGCAACCGAATTTATATCACTAATTAGAACAACGAAAATCCGGCCAACTCTACATACAATATACAATTATCAAATGCGCAGTGGTGTGGGTGAAAGCACGTGGCAGTCACGCGTGAACGAAATAGGCACACGCGTTCATAGCTCCAGTGACTTACTCCATAGACTGAGCCCACTGAACGCTCACAGAACGCAGGCGGGCAGGGCGACCAACAATTCGCCAAGTATTTTTGTTC
Organism: Neoceratitis asiatica; assembly: GCA_030068015.2. Classification (NCBI taxonomy): domain Eukaryota; kingdom Metazoa; phylum Arthropoda; class Insecta; order Diptera; family Tephritidae; genus Neoceratitis; species Neoceratitis asiatica. Next base: position 66,447,109 of record CM061527.1, on the reverse strand, counting down.
AAACACATTTAGCCACAGGGTGTTGTGTGCATTGTATTTAGTAGGAGAATTCATTTTCAATTTTTCGTTTTGCGGTCAGTCAGCCAAATTGTGCATCAAATTTTGTTTTTCATTATACTCGTATGTATATGCGGGTGATTTAATGTGCGTTATATTTCTGAAGCCAATGCAGTGCATTAAAAGCATCATTTTTATTGTGTATGGTTATTCATTTGTGCGTCCATATCCACATTGAATACAAACCACAATGCCATTTAGGCTTTTACGCAATTTTGGATCGGGCATAGTATTTTTGAGATGTGGTGAGCGGAATTTTGTTTAATTATTTGTTATATATGGAATGGGTAAGTATTTTTCAATTAAATTTGTGTTATATAAGTAAAATTTAAGCTCTAAGCTCTATGGAGCTAATGATGTCGCCTCAAATATTCCACTTCTGACTTTTTTTATTGCTAGCACTGAAGGTCTCCCTTGCCTTTGATATGGCATAAAATATTCCACCTCTGACGAATTTATTTATCCCCAATCTCGTACATTGAAACTTTAGACTTTTGTTTTTTGAACTTTTTATTTTTCGTTGCACTAATTTTATTGCAAAATTTTATTGCCGCATAGCGGGCCGCTAATCTTAACGTAGCGATTGATGTAATTTATGAGGTCTTCATGTCAACACTTAACCTTTCTTTTGAGAGACTTTTGTTACTTGAATTTTCAGTAAATTTTTACACTTATCGTTTTTGCTTTTCTCATTTTTACTAACATATTTTATTCAAAGCAATCACTTTTTTCCCTTTCCACTCTTTAAATTTTGTTCCACTTTTGTGGCTTGAATTTTGCACCTTTTCCTCTCTCAATTTTACTCTTTTACTTTTATTCAATCTTTGAAATGTGTTCAACGATTATCACAAAACTCCTTTTTCTTCATCTTTAAATAGCCTACCTAAAATTAGCTGCGAAAGAAAAAAAATCCTTCCATAATTCACAATGATTTTCAAATTTTGTTGCATAATTTTAGGTGTTTGATTTATTTGCAGCATGTGTTAATTTTCCTTCAAGTTCATAAATAATTTTTACACAATTTATCGCAAGCCAAACTTCGCTAGACACGTTCTCGTTCAGAAGAAAGCAGATGTTTGGCAAAATTATTTTGTAATTTGCTTATCATCACTAATCATATGGTGGTATAAATAGCGCAGATGTGGCAACACTTTTTCGCATTACGCTCGCTGAGAATAGTAATTTAATGGAAATGGTACAAATGACAAGTTGAGTCACAAATAAGTGCTTTTGCTCAAATTTATGCAACTCTCTGGCAAAACTTTTATGCGACACGCAACAGAAAAGTAGACAACGTTAAGAGAATAAATGAAATAATCGAAATTTATGAGACCACTTTGAACTTTGAAGCGAAAAGAAATTCGTGCAACCTTGCTGCTGCAAACTTGCTCAAAAGCAATTGAATTTCAATGATTATTATTGAATATATAAACAAACAAACAAGAAATACCAACACAATCAGCAGCATATGTTGCGGCGCGAAACGAGTTCTTCACCAACGTCTGCTACAAGCGAGTTAATTTCAAATTGAATACATAAACTTTGGCGCAAAAGATATTAATCTTAAATGCAAAAAAAAAAAATTTATGCGAAACTTTTTGGCAAAAACAGAAAGTTCGTATAAATTTTATATGAATTATGAGCCTAAATGTAGGCAACAGAAAAGTGAAAAGCATAGCACGCGCTGAACAATTTCTACTTAATAATATTTTGTTTACAAAAATGTATATTTTCATTAAATATTTTTCATTTTCCCTCCATTTTTATGCTAACGGCACGTCAATTACGATAAAACATTCGTTTACGATAACGATTTTTAAACATGCTACGCAAATGTGAAACGAATTAATTGCGTTATTTCGTAGAATTTTTCATGTGTATATACAATAAATAATAAATATATATGCATAAAATAACTCTGAAGACATGTGTGCATGTACGTACGCTAGGTATGAAAGGCATTTGTATTTATAAACGGTTAAAGCGCCCATAAATATGCAACGCATAATCAAGCAATCAGAAAGTTTCCGCGTGTGCACAATCAACCGGAAGTATAAGCAAACGAAAAGGGGAAAACACAAAACGTACCAAATAAAAGATGGGGGGAAAAGCAAAAAGGCCAAAGCAAAGACAATACGACCGAATTGAGCAGCAATTGGTATTTGAGTAGTGCATTGAGGAAGAAGAAGAAGAATTAAATGAAGAAATGGAGAGCTGACCGTGAACACCCACATACACGCACGCAATCGCGTATGCACTTATTTGTTTGTATGCACATGAATAACTGTATAAAAATTGTTATATCTGCATATCCGTGTCATACTTTATGGTTGCCTGTGCTCGCATCAGCCGCAGAATATATGTATGATTCGGCTACAGCACGTTGCCACGTATGATCGAGTCTTTTGATAAAATAAAAGAAAGCACCGTCGAACGGGGTAACGTATGATTAATGTTTACTTGCAAGCTGGCGGGCAGGCAGGAGGCAAACAGTGTTACCCAACGTACACTTCTTTCTAGTATACCCAGTGCTCATCGTTCCACTTTGCCAAAAGCCTCAAAAATATGTATACATTGTAAATCGAGTTATATGGGTTGTGTTACGAGTATGTATGTGAGGACTTGTCTTCTTCCACTCGACCATCCATCCTTCATTGATATTGGCATGCCTGCCTTTCAGTATTCTCGCTGCCACCACCATTCAGTATGCCACAATTTATAGTCACATATACGTACAACAGCAACATTTTTACAATGACTTTGCCATTGCTAGCGACATAGCTGTCTCACACTCGTCCATACAATGTGTCTCAGTTTCTTTCGCTATCATTCAGTGGATTTTAATAAAAAAATTCATTATGTTGTTGCTATTTTTGTTGTTATTTTCAATATCTTGTATTCGAAAGTTACACCACGTTTATGTAATTGAATGTTCATGGCAATACTTACTACTGATGTTGCGCATAAATGGAAATTTGTGGAATTTCTCACGGAACACTCAATGATACGTGGTATTTTGCGTTTGCTGTGATTTTAAATGCGTTTGTTGTTGTTTCTGGTGCAGCAATCTCTTCATGCAAAGAGAAAAAAACGTTATCTCGTTGGGTTTCTAGCAGAACTGCCCAATTTATAGTGACTGGCTGAACTTTTCCTCTATGGCGAGGACGTTAGCAACGGATATTATAATTCTATCCAATTGAGAAAGATCACACAACCAATATTCCACTTCTGATTTCAAATTTCAATTTAGTAAACAGACTATTGTAAGGTATAACCGAAAGCTTCACACAATTTTCATAATTTCCCATGATCGAACTCCGATTTTTGAGAGTTTTTGCTTGTTAGAAGTGCATCGGGGACCTAAGAAAGCTACAGCTAGCCTGTCATGAGCACAGTGAAAGCCATATCTTTAGGAAATAGATGATCGTCGTAGTACTGTCAGGTGGCTTTAGTTGTTTCTTAGCATCTCGCTTCAGTTGCCGGTGTAGAGCGCTTTGATTCGAGCCACTTTCCACATATTGTACCTCTAGACAATATTTTTCTTAGAAGAGATATATAGTCTGTCTGAGCGTTTGTTCTCTGATGCCTAGAATACAAATAAATGATTAATATTAGTATTGCGAATCGTCTGATTCGCCGTTTTTGGTCTGAAAGTACCTAATCAGCTGCTCTGCGGCGCTATATCTTGATTTCTTCGTACTTTACAGCTATTTTTTTTCATTTCGGGTTACTCTACCCTTAAAGATCAACCAACTAGCCTGCTTAATATAAACTATAACTTTGCTGTAGAAGAGAGTGTGTCGAAAAAACTTCAGAGGACAATGACCAAACTTTGATTTGAATATGATCCACTCTAAGAGCTAAGACTAACAAATAATCAATTCACATACCATACCGTCCCCGTTCAAGTGGACGAAGCAACCTTTTCAACGCTTCACATGCATACTAAACTCACACCGGTTTACAAGTCGTTGAACTACAATAGAAACAAATGGACAACCAACAGGCATGCAGTCAAGCAGTCAAGCAGCCAAAGTAGACACTTCATGAGTCCACTAGCATCAACTAAGCTGATATGCAAGTTAATCGTTCCATGTAAATGTCTATATCAAGCCATTTCAAGTATGCGAGCGAGGGCGTGTGAGTGTATGTATCTGTGCTTATATGCAAAATCGGAAACCGGAAACACTATGTCTGAACACCAGACCACAAGTGCGCGCCGGAGATATACACATTCTTGCAATATCTGCTTGTGTTTTCGATCATTTGTATTCAACTCACGCACACACACTCACACACGTTGGCATTGTTCTTAACCCGTTCAACAACTCAAGGCTTCATGAATGTTCGTGTTCTTGCCTTTCTACTCCTATCAACGTCCTACAACAGCTGTTCAACTTGCCGCTCTTCCTGCTGCACTAATGTATATATATGTAGGTGCATATACATATATCCGGTCGCTCGCTCGGTCTTCGTCCGTAACTCATCCGTCGGTCGTCGCACACTTTATTGCAATTGGCTTAGGCGCATCGCATGACAATTGCCCTTTAGCTTTTGTTTCGTTGGCTGTTGTTGTTGTTGTTTCGTTTGTTGTTAGTTTCTATCTGCCTTACGTTTATCCGGCAACAATTGTTGATTCTTGTTGGTCATGCTGTGTGTTTAGTATTCTTGTTTATGTTGCATGCAACTCGTCGTACATTGTTAGTTGTTGCAAAATCATCTCACATTTCCTGCGGTTTCCGCATCTTGAATATCTTGTGCAGCTTGTTGTTGGTTTTATTTTCTTTTTCATTTTTGTTTATTGTTTTGTTTTTTCGTTTCGTTTTTTTTCCCACATTTGTTTCTTCTGCAAGGGTCGCATAGTCATCGTCTGTTGTTAGTTGGGTCACTTGATGCGGAATGCCACAAATGGCGTCGGTTGGTCGTTCATTCGGTCGGTTCAAGTGCATCAATGTGGATTTGGAAAGTTCAAGTTGAAATGATTTAATTAAATGATTTTGTTGTTGTGCTTAGATTTCGATTTCGAATGGGGTCTTGTGATGTATGATGAGGGTATAATGTGAAGAAGGTAAACATAGTGGTCTTTCTAACGTAAGAGAAAACACGAGAAAGCAGTGGTACGCACACTATTTACCTTTAATGAATATGGTATTTCAGGCTTAAATCTTAGTTGTGCGAATTAAGTTATGAAAACTCATATCAGAGCAATCAGTTTTCAATTTGAATTAGTGTAAATCAACCTGCAGCAACATCACTCAACTCTAGCCAATCCCACTCAACTCAACTGCACTTAATTCAGCTAACCTCAAAGCTACTAAAGGGATATTCGATTTATTTTCTGTCTACTACAGTTCGAAAATGCGATTTAGTCTAAGCTTTTTAAGCATGCTCTTTGGTGCACATACCCCATTTATGAACCTTTGTTGGCATATTTACATATATTATATATATAAAAGTGTACTATTTTCTAGTTGCATATTTTCGAATTAATTGACTCCGTTGCCATAGGGATTTCAACTAATCTGCATGAAGTGCCCTACGCTCTTCTGTTTTTTTTTTGTGCTTTTTTGACATACCTAACTTTAGGGAGTCGCAAGAATCAATGCCAAGATATGTGCTTTTTATTTCTTTCTTCAAAAAAAAAATCCCAATCAAAAATATTAAGCAACGGTGGTAAGAAGACGCAAACAGAGGGGTAATGTAAGTGGTAGTAAAAATGAAAACAATCCATGTACATCCAAAATACAACAAAAGATAACAAAGATAAAAAAATATAGTGAATTTAATTGATTTTATGCACTTTGACAGCTGTGAGCGATCGGTATTTGCATGAGCGCATTCACGTATATGAAAAAAGGGCTAAAAAGAACCAGAAAATAGTGCAGTTTTCACAGACCCAACAGGAAATTCAGTCTAAAGATAGTTTCAACATCACACTCAGAGAAGCTGTTCTAAGTATTTGCTAAGATTTTTTTTTTTTTGCTTAGTTGGTGTAGGATGTTTAAAGACGAGTTAATAAAAGTGCGCCAGTCGTTTTCTCTCACTCTCTCTTCTCGAATCGGCACCAAATGAAGCCAGAACTTTCTCTATCTGATCTTTTCATAGATGAGGCTGATTTCTTCTTCCTCTGCTCTTTCAAAGTGGGTACGAACGACATGATCGACACTGGGATCGACAATCCCCCAAGAACGATAAGCGTTCCACAAAACCTTACTCTCGAAAACCACATCGGATATTGTCAACATCCGCGGTTATGCACCATTTTAGGGTAGCAGACTGGGAACAATAAGTGACTTGTAGGGCTCAAAATCAAGCTCGTAGATTTTCAATGCTGACATTGTTGTTGTTGTTTGATGCTCATTCCTGGAAAGGCGAAATTATCAACGACCTAAAAGTTACGGCTCTCGGCAGTCATATGGGAGCTCAGGCGATGATATTTTTTTTGCACTTGCTAGAAGTTTCGCTGTCTTATAGAAGATTGTAGCTTCGCTATGTGGTTCCGCAGCTGACATTATTATTTCCCAAGTTAAACTGAAGAAATCGTACCATAAAGTTTGTTTGTTTGATAACGAATGGCTTGGGGTGGTCTTTCTAACTCAGAGAAACATCCGTAAAACATAAATGAAAAGAGAAATACCACAAAGGGGTTAAAACTTTAATCGAAACTGACAAAATATACCAACAAACCCTCTATTCAGTTCTGCAACTCGTCTTTTATTCTCCAAGAGTAGGTTAAAGAAGTCACACGATCAAGAGTCACCCTGACTTTGAAACTGCGTTTGATACTGAACAGCGTTGTAAACTCACAAAATTTCAATAAAAATGTTCATAGACTGGATGAGAACTGCAAATTATTTTCATATTTAAAGGAAATACTAATACAATAAAGTCACAGTGCCGCACTTCAGTCCAAAATCAATTAAAGTGCCCAGATTATTTAAAATGGGTGAAGTTTTAAAACTATAAACCATAAAGGACAGTAATTAAGTTAATTTAATTAGCTATATAACCCTTTGAATCCTTTTCCATACGGGAATGTGTCTACTGATACTAAAATAATGTCTACCTTGTCCATACCGAGCACAATAGTTCGTATCTACTTCTCTATGCTTTCCAAATACTCTTCCTTGACGCTGACTTTCATGTGGGCTTACACCTGTGGTGATTTAGAACCTTTCATGAAACTACACATAAAGAATGATCCAAGTAGAGGTACTTTTTTCAGTAGCCTTTTTTGACAGATCATGCGTGAGTCGTGTCAAGCTGTCATGTTATTTTTGTTCGGAAATGTTTGATATTTCATCATGGAAAGACCTAAACGCTTGAGCAACGTTTACAAATCATTCAAATATATTATGAAAATTCACGTTCTGTAAAGAATGTGTTTCGCGCACTTCGCTCAACTTATGGTCAATATAATCGGCCTACTGAGCGTCCTATTCGCAACAACATCACCCGAATAGACCAGGTCCAGCACGCAGTGAAGAAAATATAGCGGCCGCAGCTGAGAGTGTACACGAAGACCGTGGAGGAGAGTCGATTCGGCGCTGTTCGCCGCAACTCGGACTGACGTATGGAACGACGTGGCGCATTTTACGTCGAGATCTGAAATTGAAAGCAAACAAAATACAGCTTGTGCAAGTACTGAAGCCGCTCGACCTTCCAAAGCGACATCGCTTCGCTCTATAGACTCTTGAAGAGTTCCAAGAATATCCGACGTTTTCGAGCCAAATTTTATTCAGCGATGCGGTTCATTTCTGGCTCAATGGGCATACAAACAAGCAAAATTGCCGCATTTGGGACGAAGAGCAACCTGAAAAGATGCAAGAGCTGCCATTTCATTCAAAAAAAAACAACGGTTTGGTGTGGTTTATGGGCCGGTGGAATTATCCGTCCATATTTCTTCGAAAATGATGCCGGTGAGAAAGTAACCGTCAATGGCGACCGTTATTCACGTCATGATAACCGACTATTTGATGCCTGAAATTGAAGTGCGTGATCTCCGCGACATTTGGTTTCAACAAGATGGTGCCACTACCCACATATCGCATCAACCAATAGATTTAATGGATTTATTGAGAGAACACTTCGGTGAGTAGATAATTTCACGTTTTGGGCCGGTCGATTGACCAACAAGATCGTGCGATATCACACCGTTAGTCTCTTTCCTGTGGGGATATGTAGAGTCTAAAGTCTATGCGGATAGTCCCGCTTCGATTCAGGCCTTGAAGCAAAACATCACGCATGTCATTCGCCAGTTAGCAATCGAAATGCTCGAACGAGTCATCGAAAATTGGACTAAACGGATGCAGCATCTGAGATGTAGCCGCGGCCAACATTTGAAAGAGATAATTTTCAAAAATTAGATGCCAAAGAATGTTGTTCTTTCGAATGATAATAAACATTCTCCATTAAATTTGAATCTGCTGTGTTTTTTGCTTTAAAAAGAAGTGAGGAACCTCGAAATGGATCACCCACACAATGCATAACAAGTTGCTTTTTTTTAATTCACCACAGATCTATCTACCACGATAACGATTTTCTTACTTTTTTCCATTATTTATCATGGCATTGACAATGTTTTTGCAGCAACAATCATTGAATAGGAAATTTACATTTTTTAACTATTTTTCTTGCTCGAAAAAACAACAACAATATTCAATCCATTGGGAGGATATATATATTCAACACTGTTACAAAGGTATAGGGATAGTTGCAGCTATCGCATTGGTGTACTCGTATAGAGTCGTTGAGGACAATATATTTGTTTAGCCGCAGATATATGGTTTCAGCGGATTCAATAGCAATTGGAAAAAGTAAAGAAAAACGAAATTTGTTGTCGTAATGCATGTATGTACCTTAACAATGCTAAATAATCTATAAAAAATCAAGCTTTGGCTATGAAGCAAGTGGGGAAAGAGAAAAAAAAGCCGACGTTTGCAAATGCAAAAACAAAAAATTCAAAACACTTGACTTTTTGGCTAACAAAAACAAATTAAATTTGCCGGTTGACCAGCGCGCAGCAACTATGTGGCACCTGAAAGCACTATTACAGCACACAGCACAAATATAGTTGCAAGAGAGCAGCAGCAAATACTTCGAAACACACACACAAGTGGAGGTTATGTTTATATTAAGCAAAATACACTGTAGACCTTGAAAAAAGTGGATGGAAAATGCATTTATAGCAAATCTGCGCGTCTGGCTACTACTCATGGTCCCTAACGCAAATATCCCTTACACCGGCAGCTTAGCTAAAATACAAATAGACAAATCGGAGAATCGAAAAATCGACAAATCGAAAGTTGAAAAGTTGAAAAATATTGTAAATAATAGCACTTAGCTTAGCCTCTTTCACCTGCCGCTGCCTGGCTGCCATTTCATAAGTCTGTCTGTCTGTATGTATGCATACATAGTTGCAAACTCCATTCGACCAATGCCACTCAATCAGCAACCACAACACAAACGCATGGTTGTTATGTTATGTTGGCATGTATGTATGTGTGTGTGCACTAGTTGTTGGCTAACAACACGAAAACCGCACATTCAATTGCCTTCGCATTTTTGTTAACCATATTGTTGCCATACCGATGATTTTCAACAATTGTTTTTGGCTATTATGACTGCAGTGAAAACCAAAATAGTCTCAACAGCGACGGTGGGTGCGTCTAAACGCGCACACACACGCACACAAACAAAACTCATACATGAACTTTAGCCACTGCAGTATAATAAAATAAAATTATTTTGTATTTATTTTTTATATTTCCACTCGATTTTATAGGGATTTAGTTATTTTATATTTTCTGCGCGCTAACCAAAAAAAAAAGAAAAGGGTCGTACGTACAGTGGCGGACAAAAGTCTATAAACACCCCTTGTTTTCGTTGAATTGAAAGTCCAAAAGGTTTTTTGAAAAATTCAACGATACAGTTCATTTCAACTATTTTTCCTTAAAATAAAATAAAAATATAAAAAGAATAATAATTTTTTAACATAAAAGAATAAAGCTATGACAAAAAAAACATAGATCCAACATTGACAAATGTCTACAAACAGTACTTACATAACATATTTTAGCGCAAAAACTTTGATTAATAACAGGTAACCTGATTTTTTTTTAGTATTTAGTTGGTTCACCATTCGCATCGATAACAGCTTGAAGCCGTCGTGACATCGAAGCTACTAAATTTGTCAATTTTGAGGGCGTAATACTGACCCAAGCTTCAATAAGAAGTTCTTTGAGTAATGCTGAACTGGAAATCTGATTTTTTTCTAATTTTTCGCTCAAAAATCTCTAAGACGTATTCAATAACATTCAAATCTGAGCTTTGGGGTGATGTGTGTAGTTGCCTTGGAGCATGATAAAGCAACCAATCGTTAACAATATGGACCGTATGCTTTGTATCGTTATCCTGTTGAAAGATTCAGCCTGCACCAAGCTCCTAACTGTCCACTGAAAGCTTCAGATTAGCTTCTAACAATGACTTATATTTCAACCGATCCATATTACGCTCAATAAAAACAAGCTTTTCAACTCCAGATGCCGCAACTGCTCCCTAAACTATTACGTTGCCGCCATCTCGCTTCACTGTTGGTACTATATTTTTGGCATTAAGTGCAGTGTTTTTTTTTCTCCAAATTTTTGCTCTTCCATCACTGCCGGATATATTGAACTTCGATTTGTCTGTAGACAAGAATTTTTTCCAAAAATCCATTCCCTTGTCTAAATGTGCTTTAGCGAGCTTCAAGCGAAATTTACGATTTTCTTCCAGAAATAAGAAGCTTTTTATGTGGCATTCTACTGTGGAAGTCATTATCGTTCAGAGCTTTTCGAATTGTTCTTGGATGGACACACTTTCTTGATGAGTTTGCGTTGTTTTTGGGCTAATTTTGGCGCAGTAACTTTGGGATCATCATTCACTTCCTTCAGTATAAAGCTGATGTCTCTTCAAGTTTGCTTCTTCGGGCGGCCAATACGCAGCTTTTTTTCGGTGGATCCATTTGGATCAAGTTTTTTACAATGGTCTGTGCCTTTAGTGGACTTAATTTGAAAAATTTTGAAATTTCATCATACAATTTCTTCTCTTTTCTGAGCTGAATAACCAAGTTTCTTACGTCAATGGATATTTCTTTTCTCAATATGAGCAAATGAGAAAACATAATTTAAAAAAAATTGTTAAAAAACGGTACCTAACTGCCATAACAACAGAGCATATCGACATAACAGCTAGTAAACCCGCGGTGTATGTAGACTTTCGTCTAGGATATTTTTGCGTTTTTTTTTCACCATAATTGTTTTATTTTATGTTAGAGAATGGATTTGTTTTAATGCATGTGATTAGAAAATGATTTAAAATAAAGTTTTATACCTAAATTTTTCAGCAAAGCGCTAGTACTTTCTACACAACGAATACAGGCGTTGTATGTTGACTATTGTCCGCCACTGTATATATGCAAACTAACAAAAAAAAAAAGCTAATATTTATATATATGTATATGCATTTTCTACAATTTATTTTCGTAAGGATCCTTGCACAACCGCCAATTCATTTGGTTGGTTTTCGCCTTTGGCAAAGCAAATCAATTCAAACCACTGACAAGCTGTCAGCAGACAGGTAGGCAGGCAGCCAAGCAGGCAATCAGTTAGATATTTGAAGTTTTTCGATTAAAATTGGTAGCGCAGATAGTGTTATTGCTGAAAATAGGCGGTTTCGGCGCTACAACAGTCAAATGCGGAATTACATGCATTTAAATTAAATTGGCCTTCCGGGCTTGTGTTGACCTACTTGCAGAATCACTGATTTTTTTTAATTTTTTTTTAATATTTTTATTTTTCTAAGAATTAAACTCACTCAAGCGATTCAAATAGATTTTGTTTTTGTCAATTTTGTTTAAAAAAAAATTCAATTAAATTGAAAATTTTGTAGAAATTAAATGTTATTCCATCAGCAAGCAGCTCTTAACGAGCCGCAGGCTTGCGCCAATTGTTTACAGCATTGCCATTTATCAATATTTCAGAGACACTCAAACTGCTAAGAAATTTAATGTATGTGGCATTGCCTAAACAAGATCGCCTAAAATTATGCAACATATAATGCACAAAGAGAAAGAAAAGAAAATTCTGGGCTTAATCTGGCTATAAAATTGCACTGAGCGGCTAATTTTAGGAAGTTTTCATCGATTACGTATGCATAAGAGTGAAGCGTCGTCACTGCTGGCTGGTCCTTCAAAACCTTTTCATTGCTATTTCGTTTAGTTTTATTTAATTTTCTAATTATTAATCAATGCACTACCCCATTTTAGCCTTTCATCAAACACTTCTTCGCAAGTTTGCACTTATGCGCAAGCTCTTTTCGTCAGCTGACCGTCAGCATTGACATATTTCATTCGGCTGCAATCACGCACTTTTTCACTTTAATGCTTTAATAGCGCAAATATTTTAGTTATTTGTAGCAAAAAACAGTAGAGATTCTCTTATGTGGGACAAAACACTTTATTTCTTTTGATATTTAATGGAAAATTCACAATTTTTCACACGCGCACCGGAAACACATATAATTGACGTTCGAAATAGCGGCGGAAACTGGACACAGGCACAGCGTTGCCAGTGCATGGGAAAGAACGGAAAAGCGGTATTCACTATTTGCAATGTATGTATTGCAAATCTTTTGCTGTAAATAATTCAAAAATTAAATGAAAATTTGTTTTAATAAATTATTTAATATATTAAATACTTTTTATTAAAACATGGCTTTTTTATTTATTAGGAAAAATATGTTTTAACTGGTCGGAGGAGGAATTTTTTGATTTTATGCTCAAAACACTAAAAACAAATGGTGTAAAAAATTTCAGAATTCACAAGTAACAGTCAAAAGTACCCGAAAAGTTTTTACTGCTTCTACTTTTTTATTAAAAATCATGGAAAGCTTTTCAATTTCCTTAAAAAAATTTATTCTGTATATTATTTTTTGATGTATTTTTTGATGTATTATTAAAAGTGGCGTAGCTGCAAATAGAAGCAAAATATATGGATTAAATTCTTGTAACTCCAGAGAAAATCTCGATGCTCAACCCCAATATTTCCAGAGATATTCGGCATTAAGAACTAATTTCGTTTGAAAGATGTCATATAACATGAAAAAGTAAAAAAAAATGTCATATTTCAACCATCGTTTTCAGGAATTATTTGATTATCACATTATTATTTGCTCCGATTTTGTAAACAAGGCCACAATCATTTTCTAAATCATTCAGTTTTGATCACTGGATTGTTAAATAAAAGCACCAGAAGCTTTATTGTAAATGACTTTACTCAGTAACTCACACTTTTCCGTATAAAAGTGACCTAGCTCCACTTAGAAGCAAAATATATGGATTAAGTAACTCCATGCAAAATCTCAATGCCCAACGGCAATATTACTAGAAATATTTGGCACTAACAGTTAATTTCGTTTGGAAGGTGTCATATAATATGGAAAATTTAAAAAATTGCCATATTTCAACCATCGTTTTCAGTAATTATATGATTATTACATTATTACATTTCTGAAATGCACTTTTCGGTATGGCTATCCGCTCTTTCTTCGATTCTGACTTGACCTCATCAATTGTGGCAAAACACTTTCCTTTCATTAGTTTCTTTAGTTTTGGGAATAGGAAAAAATCGCAGGGAATAAGCATTGGCGTGTGAGCTGGTGCCATTATCCTGATGCAGAATCCACGATTTGTTTTTCCACAATTCCGATCGTTTGAGCCGCATAGCTTCTTCGTGGTATTCCTTATTAACTATACGACCTTTTGGCAGGAACTCATGGTACACCACACCATTGTAATCAAAGAAAACAGTGAGCAAAACCTTCACCTTTTCCTTTGAACATACCTGGTAAGTACAAGAAGGAGAAAAGTGGGACCCATCAAAATTTATACCGATCGTAACAGAATGAAAAGTTGAGTTGATTTTGACACGACCGTATCTCCGTCTGTTCGTTCTTCTGTTTTAATGCAATCTTTTTTCTTATTATATTTGTAATATGTCAGTATCGGTCGGGTTGGCCGACTATATCATATAGCTCTCATACAACCGATTTATTCAGTTACATGGTTTTGGATCATAAATAGCTCAATGCTTTAATAAGAACTTAAAATTTGGTATTCTACACACATTTAATAAGCTAAAAACTAAAAATAATGCAAAACGGAAGACTATATAGTATAGCTCCCATGCAAACGATGCGTTCATTATAAAGTTTTGCGTCGAAATTCTGTCGAAAAAGCATCTAATGGTGTGAATATGGTATTCTACACACGAATATTCTAGTAAATATAGACGGTGAAAATAATTGAAATCGGAACTCCACAACTTGTATCACCCCTACAACCGATTCGTTAGGTTTTGTGACAAAAATCTGTCATAAAATATCTAAGAGCGTAAAATTTGGTACACAACTTAAGTAAATTCAAAGAGATATTTGTACAGAAAATCAGGTAAATCGAAAAACTATATCATACAGTAGCTCCAATACAAAGGATTCGCACAGATATGAGGTTTTGCGTCAAAAATCGGTCAAAAACACATCTAAGAACGTGAAATTTAGTATGCTACTCAAGTAAATTCAAATAAATATCGACACAGAAAATCAAAAATATCGAATTTTTCTTATTGCAATAAATTTTATAGATTCATGAAAGGTATGAAGACTTCGGCATGACCGAAGACAAGACCTCCGCCTTCTTTTTTGTTTTAATGTGCAGTTATGATCATCCAATTATATGTATATGAATTTTGAAATCAAGAAGAAAAAACTTTTTCAAACCATTTTTTTTAATTTCCGCTTTTTAAATAATACTCTTTTTTACTCAAATGTAGTTCCTCGAAATGTTCATGAAACATGTCGATTTTTAATCTCATATAAATACATCAAAAATTGTACGACATTATTTACACACACAGTGAATACCACATTAAGCATTCACATGCAACTCCATGCAACGTTCAGTTTCCGTCGCCATTTTAAAATTTCATGTACAAACTTCCGACGCATTTGTGAAAATCGGTGAACTTTTTTTATAGAATACGCAAAATATTAAAAGAAATAAGTTATTTTTCGTCAAATGTTGATGCAATAAGTGGTTTTCTACAAAAAATTAACACAAATATGCAAATGGTTTGTGGATTTTGTGAAATTACCGGTGAGCCGTGAGCCGTCTGCGCAGCACTACCAAATGCTGGTATTAGTGATTGTTTATATGAAAGAGTGTAAAATATATGCATAAAGTGTAATAAAAGAGCATTTTCATTGAAATAACGATAAATGTATACGAAAAAGCGAGTTTTCTTAAAAAAAAAAATTAGCAAATTTTGCATGTGAAGTTCCACGTATAGCAATAAGCAGCGCCATTTTTAACTTATCATTGGCCCTACAACTGTTTACATGCAACTGTATACACGTACTTCGGCTGAGACACTTTTAGAGGTGATGTAAACAAACTTATTTACACTTTGAAGCTGCTTCGAAGGGTGAATTATTTTGCTTGCTACCTAATTTAATTAAACTAAATAAATTGTTTTTGTGTTCTGACTATATAAAATTTGTTATACTTTGGATTTTAACAACAGAAATTAGGGAATAATTAGTAATGTTCGTTGATATTTTTTATATAGTAATAAATTTGTGTATTAAATTTTTTATAATTTTACCAAGTTGAGCTGTTCCTCTTCTTCTCTCCTTCTTTGGGGTAGGCACCGTTTACGCGATTAAGGCCTCGTCAACAATAGCGCGCCACTCGTTTCTTCTGTTTGATGTGTGGCGCAAGTTAGAAATACCAAGTGATACCCGGTCGCTCTCCACCTGATCCTTCCAACGGAGTGGAGGTCTTCCTCTTCCTCTGCTTCCGCCAGCGGGTACTTCGTCGAATACTTTCAAAGCTGAAGCGCTTTCATCCATTCGGATGATATGACCTAGCCAGCGTATCCGCTGTCTCTTGATTCGCTGAACTTTGTCAATGTCGTCTTATAGCTCGTACAGCTCATCGTTCCATCGTCTGCGGTATTCGCCGTTGCCAACGCGTAAAGGACCATAAATCTTCCGCAAAACTTTTCTGTCGAAAACTCCTAAAGCCGGCTCACCGGATGTAGGCATCGTCCAGGCTTCTGCACCATATGTCAGGACGGGAATGATGAGCGACTTGTAGAGTTTAGTTTTGGTTCTTCGAGAGAGCACTTTACTTTTCAATTACCTACTCAGTCCAAATTAGCACCTGTTGGCAAGAGTGATTCTGTGTTGGATTTCAAGCCTGACATTGTTGTTGCTGATAATGCTGGTTCCCAGAAAGACGAGATTATCCACGACTTCGTAGTTGTGACTGTCAACAGTGACGTGGGAGCCAAGTCGCGAGTGTGATGACTGTTTATTTGATGACAGGAGATATTTCGCGTCTTGCCCTCGTTCACTACCAGATCCATTTGCTTCGCTTCTTTGTCTAATCTGGAGAACGCAGAACTTACGTTGCGGGTGTTATGACCAATTATATCAATATCATCGGCATACGCCAACAATTGCACACTCTAATAGAAGATTGTAACTGATCTATTTAGCTCTGTAGGTCGTATTATTTTCTCCAGAATCAAATTGAAGAAATAACACGATAAAAGAGTCTCCTTGTCTGAAACCTCGTTTGGTATCGAATGGATCGGAGAGGTCCTTCCCAATTCTGACCGCGCTTCTGGTATTATCCAGGGTCAGTTTACAAAGCTGTATGAGTTTCGTGGCGATATCAAATTCAGACATAGCGGCGTAGAGGTATTTCCTTATCGTGCTGTCGAAGGCAGCTTTAAAATCAATAAAAAGGTGGTGTGTAGCGATTATTTTCTCTCGGGTCTTCTCCAAGATTTGGCGCCGGGTGAATATCTGGTCAATGGTGAATTTTCCAGGTCTAAAGCCACACTGATAAGGTCCGATCAGTTAGTTGACGGTGGGCTTTAGTCTTTCACACAATACGCTGGATAGGACCTTATATGCGATATGGGGTCTCCCTTTGTTTTTGGATTGGACAGAGCACACTTAGGATCCATTCGTCTGGCATGCTTTCGCCCGACCATATTCTGCAAAGAAGCTGATGTCAGCTATTCGCTGACGTATTTGAATAGTTCTGCCGGTAAGGCGTCGGCTTCCGCCGCTTTGTTATTTTTTAAGCGGGCAATCGTTATTCGAACTTCTTCATAGTCGGGTGATGGCACTTCTATACGATCGTCATCGATTGGGGCTTCGGGTTCGCCATCTCCCGGGTTTTTACTTTCACTGCCATTGAGCAGGTTGTAGAAGTGTTCCCTTCCTTTTACACAAAGTATACTCTGGACATCTGTCACCAGATTACCTCCATGGTCCCTACACGAGTTTGCGCCGGTCTTGAAACCTTCTGTAAGTCGCCGCGCATCTTCTCATAGAATTTTCGAGCATTGCCCTTGTCGGCCAGCTTCTCAAGCTCTTCATACTCACACATTTCGGCCTATTTCTTTTTTCGTAATCAAAAATTTCACTCCTTACTTAAATTAAAAACTTTAAATGAAACCAAGAATTACTTTAGTTTTTTTTATTTTATTTTATTTTATTTTTTTAACGCACTAGCCGATTTTCTCAGCTATTTTTGAACATTTAATTAGTATTTACAATAAATATTTCTTATTTAAAGTATTTTTATTATACTCTAAAGACACATAAGTGCAACTAACAACTGAGCTGTGCATTTATTTTTATAAGTATTATTTTTTTCACATTATTTTGCAATAAATTCCACGCCCACAACATTGCTATGCATGATGTATTTCAAGTGAAGCAAAAAAATAATTTTTTTTTAATTTTAATTTTTTTCAAAACAAAGCAAAGTGATGTAACGGCAATATTCTAACAAACAAATAAAGTAGTATTTGAGTGAATTGCATTGAGCGACTCTTAAGTGAGCAAGCATTACTATGAGTGTGTAAAGCTGTATTAACTCATATACAATTGTTTGAGTGACAAGCGTATAACATAAGTTTGAGCATCAAAAAATAAATAAAAAATAAAAATTAATTAAAATTAGTCATCATAGTTAAGTCAAAATCACTCAATTCGTATTGCGAATCACACAAGTGATGGAATTTCGCTAATTTGCAGTGAATAGTTGTAACTTGTAAATTACTTAAATGAGCAAATATTGGCATATTTAATTGCATATTATGAAATTAAATGTTTATAACTGCATTTGCACGTGTAAATGTAGACAAATTATTATTAAAAAATCGTTTTTAACTTATAAATTGACTATTTACATGCATAAATATAAACGTCACTTAGTATTTACAACATTTTTAGTATAACAACTATGTAATAAAAGCTATTTTTTTTCATTAAAATTATTAAAATTAACACTTAACACCAAATTTTAAAAATTTTCCATAACATATTTTTTAAAATAACTTATTTACAAACTCAATCCCGACGTTTCGAAGCGCATTTTGATAAATGAAATTCACAAAACTTCATATCAAACACTATTTACATATATAGTTAACAAAGATTTATACTAACCAATCCACTAAACTATCACAATATTCATTTACATTTATATCTAAACATAGTTTTGAGTTTTCGTATAAAAAATTGACTTAGTTTTAGCACAAAATTTGCTGCTAAATTCGATTTTCACATAAACACCACTTTCATCAAGCAAAAAAAGTCTCGATTTTCTAACTAAATGTATTCAAAATCGAGCTAATGAACGGTATCTCCTCATCATCTTTGCTCCTGACACGATCTTCATCCCCATCATCATCATCATCATCGTAATCGTGATGTCTCACCTTATGCGGATATGCATAGTTTAAAGCAACAAAAAGCGATATAATTGTTGCTACCACCAACAATGCAACTACAACTGCAATTACAGCCTTCTTAACACAACCCATTAAATCTCGTTAGCAACGGCTTTTTGAAGAGAAGAAAGCAATGAAGCTGTAAAATAAAATAAAAACAAATTGTGAATAATCCATAGACCAATTATGCGGCTTCAAACATACCGAACACAACAAATATAGTTAAAAAAAAATCACGAATCCCAAATAAATCCACAAAATTCCTTACTTTTTTGTCTCTTTTTTCTTGAACTTGGCTTTAACTCAGTTAGACAAAACAAGTTAACTGGTAAACACTTCGTCGTTGACTGTCCGTATATATTGTTATAATGCGAAATATCATTAAAAACCAACTCACAACAAATCAATGTAATGCGTTCGGGCGGTATTCGAAACGCTCATACGTATACTCCCAAACAGCTGTAGAGAGAGAGAGAGAGTTGTGATGAGTCAGTAAATCTCAGAGCACTGTTCATTACGCTTAACATATGATCATCACTGCGGTGTTTACATGGATGGGCAGTAAAGTGGAGAGCCGTTGCATAGCATGCTAAGACAATAGCGAGTGAAAATAGATACCAGAGCTTAAGGCTTAGCGCGACTCTCACGCCATATAAATGATTCAATATATCAATACATTGTGCATTGTGTTAATCAGACGATGTAACAAGCATTTTTAGAATGCTTCTAAAAACTTTTGTTATTGTTGACGCACAGTGGTGCAATATGCTGTTTAGGCTGGGTGACTAATGAGAAGTGTTAAATATTTTGTTGTTGCTGGGTGAAAGTTTTAAGCTGAATTGCAGGTGTGATGTGCTGTTAACTGAATGACTAATTTTAGTAACCGAAAATTCAAGAAATCGAAAGTTTTCATAATGAGCGAGGACTTCAATGATGAAATTCCTAAGAGTGTTAGTTGTTTGAACTTATTGAAGATTTTGATTTTGAATTACTAAAAACCGTTGATCTGATATTTTCTGTAAAATCACATTGTTGCGCCACTGTAAACACTGCCACGAGCCATAATTGCTTGAAACTAGTAAATTTGGTGTGTATGAGTGAGTCTTAGAACAATTAAAATATATTAAAAATGTGGGGAATGTGGAAGAATTTTTTTTATTATACTCGTTGAATGGATGAAAAATATACTTTTATCATAATTTTATTTACTCAATACTTGTGGGTATACAACATTTTTGGTGTCACCATCGGCCACGCAAATAAAAATATTATCAGGTTTGCCAAGCCTAGAACGTGCAACATATGTACGAAGCCATCCATACCTAAATGTAGACAACACAATTCCAAAGACTTATCCTGAGCTTTGTTGATAGTGATAGCACACCGTCAACAAACTGATCGGGCCTTATCTGTATGGTTTTAGACCTGACAAATCAACCATTTACCAGATATTCACCATGCGCCAAATCTTGGAGAAGACCGATGAGAAAAGAATCGATACACACCACCTTTTCTTCCATATTAAAGCTGCCTTCGACAGCACGATAAGCAGCTGCCTCTACGTCGCTGTGTCTGAATTTGATATCCTCATAAAACTCTTATGGCTATGTACACTGAATGACCCTGAATAATACCAGCAGCGCAGTCAGAATTGGGAGGGACCTCTCCGAGCCGTTCGATACCAAACGAGTTTTCAGAAAAGGTGAATCTTTATCGTGTGATTTCTTCAATTTGATGCTGGAGAAAATAATACGAGCTGCAGAGCTAAATAGACCAGGTACAATCAGCAACAAAAGTGTACAGTTGTTGGCGTATGCCAATGAAATTTATATAATTGGTCAAAACAACCGCTCTGCGTTCTCCAGATTAGACAAAGAAGCGAAGCAAATGGATCTGGTAGTGAAAGAGGGAAAGACGCGAAATATCTCCTGTCATCAAAAAAACAATCATCGCACTCGCGTCTTGGCTCCCACGTAACTATTGACAGTCGTAATATCAAAGTCGTAGATAACTTCGTCTATCAAGGAACCAGCATTAACAACAACAACGATGTCAGCCTTGAAATACAACGCAGAATCGTTTTTGCGAACAGATACTACTTTGGATTGAGTAAGCAATTGAAAAGTAAAGTCCTCCCTCGGCGAACCAAAACCAAACTCTACAAGACTCCCATCATTCCCGTCTTGACATATGGGGCAGAAGCCTGGACGATGTAGACATCCGATTAGTCGGCTTTAGGAGTTTTCTGAAAAAAACGGAAAGTTTTGCGGAAGATTTATGGTCCTTTGCATGTGGGAATGATCAGGTTGAGCGACCTGAAGAAGAAGAAGATTCCAAACTCTACTCGCACAGGGAACTCTAGTCGCTTTACTTTAAAGGGAGTATCGGACGGAATGATAGGGGTTCCAGAAATGAGGACGCCTCCACCTTTGAAAGGTCCAGTCAGAATTATTGCTTCCATCATGATGTTCTGTAATTTTTTTAGTCCTATCAATTGGTATTTTGTCGTTCCCCATTTTCAGTAACTGGCGTGAAAATACATCGGCCAATAGATCATCATCATGTCACAAATGTTGGTGGTAAATTGAAGGTTTTGTATATATCGTCACTACGTTGAGTATTCTAGGCAAACATTGATCTCGACCGCTCGTGTTTATCGAGGAATGACTGGCAATGTTTGCCTAAAATCCTCTGATAGCAATATTAATGTTTTATCAAAAGATTGATTTTGTGTTCACGTAGATCTTACAACGATGGATCAAAAGCCTCAAGTGACTTTTCGTGTGCCATTGGGCATTCATCCCAAACAATAAGTTTGCATTGCCGCAATACTTTTCTCATCTTGGACGCTTTGGGAGTATTAAACATCAGGGTCCCAATCGAATGCAAGCTCAGTGGCGACTTCAGAGCGGAATGGGCAGGACTTCAACCGGTTAATAATGTTGCAGCTATATCTGATGGCGCATGAGTCAAGGCTGTACCATTTTGTGATCGAATTGTTGTCAGGATCAGTCTAATAAAGAACGTTTTGCCAGCTCCAAAAAACCATCAAGGATTGGTTGACTAAAATTAGACGTGGGCCCGAGGAAGGTGAACGCAGTGGACGCCCAAAAGAGGTTGTTAGCGACGAAAACATCAAAAAACCACAAAATGATTTTGGATGACCGTAAATTAAAATTGAATGAAATAGCAGACACTCGAAAGATATCTAATGTTCGTGTACATCATATCCTTCACAACTATTTGGGTAAAAGAAAGCTCTGTGTAAAGCGCAATAAACCCGAGTTTTTTCGTCGATATGTGACAATGGATGAAACATGGCTCCATTATTTCACTCCGAAGTCCAATCGACAGTCATCCGAGTGGACTGCACACGATGAGACCGCTCCAAAGCGTGGAAAAATGCTACAGTCGGCTGGCAAATTTATGGCGTCAGTATTTCGGGATGTGCATGGAATAATTTTCATTGACTACCTTGAAAAAGGAAGGATCATCAACAGCGTTAGTCGCTAATAGTTATTATTGGATAGCCTTTGAAAAAAAAGAAGGTGCTGTTTTACCAAGACAATGCAACGTGTCACAAGTCAGTGAAATCGATGGCAAAAATCCATGAATTGTGCTTCGAATTGCTTCCGCATCCACCGTATTCTCCAGATCTGGCCTCCTGCGACTATGTCCTGTTCTTAGATCTCAAAAAAATGCTCGCTAGGAAGAAATTTTCTTCGAATGAAAAGGTGATCGCCGAAACTGAGGACTATTTTGAAGCAAAGGACAAATCGTACTACAAAAATGGTATCGATAAGTTGGAGGATCGCCATAATCAGTGTATAACATTTGAAGGAAACCATGTTGAATAAAGTAAAAGAGTTTTGCCAAAAGAATGTGTTTTACTATGATAGGTCGGGGACTTTTCAAATGATCTGTTAATATAATATAATTTTTACCGTTAGCCAGTTAGTCAGTTAGTGAATTCATATTTAATTCGTTAAAACAGCAACGGTCGTAAGTAACCTTTTCTATTTCTCTCTCTCTCTCTCTAAATCTCTCTCTCTCTCTATCTCTATCTCTCTCTCTATCTCTCTCTCTCTCTCTAACTTTTCGGATCTCTGCCCATATATTGTTGACTTTCTAAGGTTAAGTATTGTAAACTCTCGCAACAAAGCTTAAGAACTAGAAGATTGTAAATAATATATTCAACAAAGGTTCCTCTTGAGGTCCGTTCCAATTCTTCTAGGCAAAGAAGATAAGCAGTGATACAGATTAAAAACAACTTAGTAGAATTAACTATAAAATCGCCCGGAAAAGGTTTTCTAAAAGTAAGGAAAGTGTTCGAATTCTATCACAAAATAAATGAAATAAAAAGAAAAAAAAATCCAGCCAGTGCCACCAAAAGCCACTAACGAAGGAGAAAAAATTTACAAAAGTCATTACACTTAAAATGCAGACAACGTTACACGGCGACACCAGATGTTGCACGGACAAAAAACAATATTGGCTCGAAAAAGGTAAAATACCTAACACGAAGAGGATACAAAAAGGTAAATATATATTATATAGTATGTATATGTATATAAGGTATATAATAATTTAAAAGTGAAAAAACAACAACAAAAATCTCAAATCCAGTAGAGAATGGCAATAAGAGGAGCACTTATTGGAGCCGCCAAGAGAAATACATACACATTAAACGCTTGGAGAAAAGTGAGACATTTTTTTATATTCTCGTGTGTATGTACACCCACTAAGGAAGAAAATGTGTAAAGTGAATGCGCTAAAATCGAAAGAAAAATAATAATAAAGAATCGACGACGAATGCGACCACTTTTACACATCCAGAAGGAAGCGCATACAGCAAAAAAAACTGGTAATTTCTATTGGCGACCAACGGGCTACGTTGTCCGGCTATATAAGTATAAATGAAGGATGAATACAAAAGAAAAAAAGAAATGTAACTGTGTACTTTGCTACAATAACGAAAAAGAAGTGCAACACGGCTGCTGTCTACAGAGAAATGGAGAACACACATTCACGTTCACCTGTTTAGCCATCAACACCGATGGCAACGAAAACTGTTAATTTATGTGAAGATGAATAGCCAGGCTATTGTGATAACAACAGACAACAATGGGGAAAAATCAAAATAGAAGAAAAAATCTTTTGTAATTGTGGCTCAAGTGTCAAACAGGTGTAAAGGAGAATAAGCAAATAGTGATGGCAAGGGTGGAGGAGGCTGGAGTACCGGTAAGGAGAAACAGACAGTTGATGGGCAAATCTTTAGCTGCTCAGTGTAAGAGGCAAGCGTAGTCGCGACCTTCTGCGATCGGTCTCGAATTCAGAGCAGTCCGTGCTGTACCTGGTTTTCGGTCACCGGTCCGTTTATTCATCAGGCACGCGCCTCGGTCGATTGGGCGGGAGGTTGGACAACGTTGGGGTTCGTCATCAATAAAAAAAAAATGCAACTGAAACTCCTGTGATGAGTTTATATGTGTTGTGAGTTATAATTTTTTTCTTTTATTATGTCTTGAGCCTATCTCATCTCCTCTGCTTCTGATCCGCCCTTATCTTGAACTCGTCTTAGTCATCTAAGAACTTCGCAGTTCAACGCACTAGCTGAAGTAGCAAAATCGGATATCAAAGCTCTCTTAAACTTCGTCAAAGGCGTTGGCATCCTACACGTAGACTACTTTAGCTCGAGTTAAATGAAATCACCTTCTGGCCCTCAACAGAGCTATGTAAGTCTTTATAGCCAGCCAGTATAACCTAACCTGACCAGAGCTTTTTCATCGTGACGTAATTGATGAAAAATGTAATAATGCCCACCGTCAGCGAACTAATTGGACCTTATTCGTGTGGCTTTAGACCTGGTAAATCTACTATTGACCAGATATACACCCTGCGCCAAATGTTGGAGGAGACCCGAGAGAAAAGAATTCAGAATCACCCTTTCCAACAGGTGCTACTTTGAACTGAGTCGGCAATTGACAAATAAAGTCCTCTCTCCACAAATCAAAACCAAACTCTACAAGTCGCCTACTAATGGGTGCAGACTGAACTGTACGTGTCCATGAAAGCACTCCAGTTTAATAATGTATATACTAGTGGAAGCAGAGGAAGAGGAAGATCTCCAGACGCGAACCAAGCATGATATCTTTACTTGCTATCAACAGCAAACTTTATTGGAAGGTAGTATTTAAGAAGAGAGTCAAATGGTGCCAACAAAAATAATGCCGGTGCGAATGTGCCCATCAATGGCGACCGTTATCACGCCATGATAACCGACTATTTGATGCCTGATATTGAAGCTCGTGATCTCCGCGACATTTGGTTTCAACAAGACGGCGCCGCTTCTCACACATCGTATCAATCAATTGATTTATTGGGAGGAAACTTCGTTGAGCTGAGATGATTTTACGTTTTGGATCGTTCAATTGGCCACCAAGATCGTGTGATATTACACCGTTAGACTTTTTCCTATAGGGATATGTGAAGTCTAAAGTCTATCGATTGAATCAAAACATCACGCGTATCATTCGCCAGTTACCGGTCGAAATGCTCGAACGAATCAACGAAAATTGAACTCAACGGATGGACCTTTTGAGAGATAGCCGCGGCCAATATTTGAAAGAGATAAAAAAATAAATGCAAAGAATGTTCTTTCGAATGATAACAAAAACATTCCCCATTAAATTTTAATTTTCAGTGTGTGTGTTTTTTTTCTATAAAAAGTAGGGAATCTCAAAATGGATCGTTGTATTTGCCAACTGTTGAGCTAAATCACATCGATGAACAATTTCTGCTGTGGGATCCTGTCGTCATATACCATATTGGTTAGGCGATTCTTTCTAATCCATCTTTGCGTATACCTAATCCTTCTGCCGTTGCTCTCTATGTTTAACAATTACTCTCCGTTGAAGAACTTCAAAACACCTAACGGTAAATTGTAGCAAACACCATTACTAATGGCGAAGGTGTTGAAAGCGAAAAACAGACAATACTTTGCACGGCAACAACCGGTAAGAGGCGAAGAACTAATGGCATGGGCGTGAACAGCAAAAATACATTTCATTACAAGTTTTTAAGCAAGTCTGCAGCAAGCGAGACTGCGGTAGAACCACCACAAAAAATGTGTTAAAAATAATATTTAAAAAAACAAGAAAAGAAACAAAAACAACACACAACAATCACGTGTACGCCAACGGAAAATGAAAATGAAGATGAATTTGTTTATGTGTATGTAACATAGCGGGTCTGAGTGATCACGTGTTACATTACAATTTCCGCGCAGGAAGCAAACAGCAAAAATGAATACCAAAAAAAAACAACAGACAACAGAGACAATTACAAGCATGAATTTGGCATGCGCTCATACATGCATATGTACATGCGCGTGTATGCAAATATTTAGATGTGGGTAATAAGAAGTGAAAATAATGAAGAATTGCTGCTATTTGTGTAGAGGAACCAAATCAAGCTAAAACCAAAGGGAAAAGATGAAAAAACAAAGCAAAAAATGCCAACGCAACCCCAATCAGGCCAAGCCAAGCCAAGCCAAGTCAACCAAAGCTTTTGTTACTATCAAAGGTGTCAAATTGTCGAAAAAAAAGGCGTAGGCAGGAGGAAATACCGCTGACTACGTGAGAATGGCAATGTGAGCGCCAGTGAGTGTGTGTGCGCCGTCGTGATTCCCAAAGGCATGCCAAGTAATAAAACATGGAATTTTTCGCTTTTTCCCTCCAAGTGCCGTGTGTAATTTGCGTAACAATGCCGTGTTGTCTGGCGCTGAAACCGATGTTGTTGTATGTTATTGTTTTTTTCTCATTGTTTACCCACTTCTTATTGCTCTCATGCATGGTGAGTTAAGAAGTGCGAGAGTGCTGCATGGCATATGGTTTGATACTCAGCAGGTTGTATGATAGAGCAGAGTGTTTGGCGTGGAATGAGCAGCGCTACCATGTGCGTAGAGATGGCTTGAGAAATGTATGAAGAAAAGCAACAACAACAGGATTAATAAACGCAGCGTTGATTTGATGAAAGAAAACGCTTGCAGACTGCATGTAAAGAGCTTTAAATGTCTGTGGCACAGCTACTAACCATAAAATAACAAATTTTTTAACTCCAAAAATTGTGCAAGTGTACGAATTGCAGTTTGCAGACGGATTTTTTTTTTAATTGTCATCAGAATATTTTCACTTTCACGCAAACTTTGGTTGCACTGATTCTGTTAATTTTTGGGTTCGTGCACTTTTTACATTTACATTTGCATCTGTTATACACTTTTTTTTACATATCTTGTGTAAAATACTTTCCTCTTGAGGCACACTTTCTCTCTGCATCACTGTGTTGTAGTCACCGCATCGTGGCTGTACTCTCTGTGGTTGGTTGGCACTAAATTTTTCCATTAAAATACTTTTGGCTGCAAACAAATAACAAACACAGACTGGAAAGAGAGTTCAAAATATGTATTAAATGTAGTATTAAAAGAAGTGTGTAATTTAAATGTATAGAAAAGCAAAATTCAACGGTCAGCAATGGTTAGTATGAGAAACAACACCTCACCACCGTACTTAAAGAGTTAGAGTTAGTACGTAGCGCTAGCCGCTCTTCGTCTAAGAGAGTTGTCCGTGAAGTAATAAACGATTTTCACACTTTAAATTTCTTGAAAGGTAAAAATTCTTACCAGTTAGCGCAGATCGTTGAAGAAAAAAAGAAGGAAACAATAACCTCGACATTTCAGCAGACGCTATTGAGATATATACGAACAGAGTGAAGCTCGATACAAAAGTTGGCTTGGGTTTATCTCAGGACACCCATCTTTTGAGCTCTCTTTCAGAATACACGATTCATTTCGAGGTTCCCTACTTTTTCAAAGAAAAAAAAACACAGAAAATTCTAATTTTCTCTTTTAAATGTTAGCCGCGACTACTTCTTCGATGCTCCATTCGTTGAGTCCAGCTTTCGATGACTCGTTTAAGCATTTCGACTGGTAACTAGCGAATGACACGCGTGATGTTTTGTTCCAAGGCCTGAATCGAAGGAGGATTGTTCGCATAGAATTTAGACTTCACATATCCCCACAGGAAAAAATCTAACGGTGTGATATCACACAATGTTGGTGGCTAATCGACTGACCCAGAGCGTGAAATTATCTGCTCACCGAAGTGTTCTCTCAATAAATCCATTGACTGATGCGATATGTGGGAAGTTGCGCCGTGTTGTTGAAACCGGACATCTGTCGCGAAGATCACGCACTTCAATTTCAGGCATCAAATAGTCGGTTATCATGACGTGGATAACGGTCACCATTGACGGTTACATTCTCACCGGCATCATTTTTGAAGAAATATGGACCGATGATCCCACCAGCTCACAAACCACACCAAACCGTTGTTTTCCCTAGATAAAATGGCAACTCTTGAATCTTTTCAGGTTGCCCTTCGTCCAAATGTAGCAATTTTCCTTGTTTACATACCCATTAAGCCAGAAATGAGCTTCAGCGCTGAACATAATACGTCAAATCTTCTTGGAACTTTTCAAACGCCCATAGAGCGTTGCTTGGGAAGGTCAAGCGGTTTCAGTTCTTGCAGAAGCTGTATTTTGTATGCTTTCAATTTAAGATCTCGACTTAAAATGAGCCAAGTCGTTCCATACGTCAGTCCGAGTTGCTGCGAACGTTGTTGCGGCGTAAGTCTTTCCATGATGAAATGCCAAATAATACTGAACACAAATAACATGACAGCGTGACACGACTCACGCGTGATCTGTCAAACAAAGGCTATTGAAGTACCTCTGCTTAGATCACCCTTTAGTATGAAAGCTGCAGTTTAAATTGGAACGGAATTCGCAGGCCAGGATATTTTTATTTTCTGCAACAGTCAAACAGCAATCAAGACGCTGGGCTCACTTAAAACAATTTAAAAAATTGTAGTGACATTTGCGCGATCCATACAGGAGTTGGTGAAATATAATCGACTATCTCTCACTTGGGTTCCTGGCCATGACGACCTAGAAGAAAACTGTAAGGCATACGAACTTGCTGGACAAAGCACGGCCAAGTAGATTTTAGTTACAACTTTTACTACATGCTAACTGTTACTGAAGGCGACCACAATGGCCAACTGGTTAGCATTGCGCACTACAATTCGGCACGCCTGAGTTCGAGTCCAGGTTCGACCAACATCCAAAATTATAGAAAATACATTTTTCTAATTGCATTCGCCCCGCTCGGCAGGAAATGTCAAGCCCTACGAGTGTATTTCTGACATGAAATAAAGGCAGCTCATAAAAATCTATCGGCCGTTCGGAGCCGGCTTAGAATAAACTGTAGGTTCCTCCATTTGTTGGAAAAAAAAATCAAGACGCAAAACCACAAAGTGGAGGAGGAGCTCGGCCGAAAAACGGTATATAATATATATTATCCAAACTATTGAAGCTCCGTCCATTGGAACAAGATAGTTCTCCCATATGAAAGAACGATATCTCGTTTTACTTTAAGTTGTTGGATGAAAAGCCATACAGCGGATTCTAATCGAAGAGAGAAAGCATTTAAAGTACTTCAATTAGCCAAGCCTGCAAAGAAATGGAAGCAATGCTCCTGGGATTGAAATAAATTAACAAATCATTTCGTTCTAAGTTATTAATTACAAAACACTATGCATAAATCTTAATTCCTCTCCACCTTAATTTCAAAGCAGCTCAACAATACAAGCTCAGAATTCCTTATTATAGAAAAGAAATTAAGTTATAGAGAAAACAGCGAAGTACTCGCAATTACCGCTCACATTCAACACCCTTTTCCCCAGCTCTCACGCCTACAAAACTTCAACAACAACAAACAACAAAACTCACACAAACCTCCCCAGCAGTACCAGAAAATCTAATCAAATTAGAGTGTCAAATTTCCAACTTATTTATTGAGCAACAACAGCAAACCACTTACAGGCATGTGTAGACGCCCACAAGCAAAGGGCGCTGACTACTAACTACCAAGTGCCACGCACGCCCAATATACTCGTAGATAAAACTGCTTTATTTGTAAGCACAAAAATTCACACCACAGGACTATACTGCTATGCTATGCGACAGTAGAAAGTGGTTGCTGGAAGAAGCATACGCAAAATTGCATAGCTAAATAGTAGCCAGAGTTGCCACATACACGCAGATGAAATATGTCAAAATGACTTTGCGTTTCACTCCTCCTTTTCTGCCCACTACACACTCGCCTTATCTTTCTACTTTTCTAATCTGATTTCCAGTCATCACAGCGGGCAGACAGAATTTTGCACAGGAAAAACTCCCGCCAATGTCACTAGCTCTAACCTCAAAGTATCGCAATGCCAATTTGTTTTTTTTTTTTTTGCTCTTAATTTTACACATTTCGCACCAGCAAAAAAGAGAAAAACAAATTCTAGTCACGTGCGACGCGCCGCACACGCCACAACACGCAGTGGGTGATGAGCAACAGACATTGCGGCGGAAGAGAGCGAGAGTGTGTGCAAGCGTAGCGGTGTCACATAAACAAATTTGTAGTTGGTGGTACCAGCAACGCCCTCTTAACACTTCGTGCCTATCAAACGCAACTTGTTTTAATTCTCAACCACGTTGTAGCTGTGCTACCTTGACTTGAACTTTTCTATTTCATTTTTTTCTAGTTTTTTGTTTTTCTTTTCGTTTTTTTTCGCACTAAGACAAAATTTAATTTTTGTTTAGTGTCAGTGAGGCGTGTCAGTGGAGTTGCAAGTAAACAAAAAAAAAATTCAAAAAATGTATAAAAAACCAGCGTAAGCAAATATGCTTTGAATATTCACGAAAAAAATTCCCATTCGCATTGTATATTCTCTAACGGTAATGTTGTTAGAAAAAATTCTTTGCATTAGCGTCAATTTAGTGCTGCCCTCTTTGACAAATGCGAGTAAAATAGCAAACACAACAGGGAGGAGACTACGCACAAGAACAAGTAGCGAAGTAAATGTTGATTAGATTTACATTTTGCGTGCGAAACGTGCAGATTTTAGTAAAAATGTTGACAACAAGCCGACTGAGTTTACTGTGGATTAGCTGGCATTAGAATTCCGTCTCTGAATCAGTTAAACAAAATAGAGATTAAGCGGCGTGGCTCTCTCTCTGTTAAGCAGTGTAGACTAAGTTGGCGAATAAAACTCGTGCACAAACTGGCTTAGGTTGGATGCGAAGCTCTTAGTCTCTAAATCTATTGAACAATTAAAATAAAATTCAATAAAATTATACAAATATTTCTCTTGTGAACACGACGGCCAAAAGGGGAGAAGAAGCATGACTTTTTCTACGCCGATTTAGAGGGAAATTTAGTTAAAATTCAAGACCTAGGTACAGTAGGTCTATCGATATAGCAGCACACTTAAGGTTGTTTCGCAGGATTTTGTGTGGAAAACTACAGAAACCAAATCTCAAAACGACGGAATATTCTCCAACAAACTTTCCAAGTCATAAACTCGTTAGTTGAGAATAAAAATATGCGGCAGTGAGACATGTGACTATCCCTGCGGGTTAGAGGTTCAATTATTTACCAGCGCTAAGGCATGCCTGTCATAAGAGGTGACTAAAATCTAGTAGTTCTAGGACTGTCACTCCCGCAACATTCCCCGAAGCCCACTTTGGGTAATTTTCTGCGGTTACAACAACAACAACACAGAGAGATCGGCCCCTAGAGAATGATCAGCATTTGTGGCTCACACCAAAACTTGAATGAACTAAGGTCAATCGACTTCCTCAGTACCACATAGCGGAGCACATAAAATTGCTTCGTATTGAAAACAAATCTGGTTACGATTGAGTTGTGTGAACCCTGAACACTCGATCAAGAATTAAAAGAGGTCGAGTGGTTGTCTTACGTCGAAGATTATTGAAAATTTTAAGTAAAAGTATAAACAGAGAGATTGAACCGACGACAGATGGTTCACAACTACTGAAAGTCTTCAGCCCTCATATCAGGACATACGGGTACAGTAGTATAGCGTTATCTTTAAGAATACGAATAGATTACATTGTTTCGGGACTGATTTTTGGTAGGCTTTTGGCAACTACTGCCTTTATTGTCCGTCCCAACCAAAGGAAGAGGGAACTTAGCTGGCATTCTTTACAGAAGGATTTAACTGCACCCAACTGAAGACAGTATATAATTCAAGCAGACCAGCCACTGATTATCTTCCAAACTGAAACATTGGCTATAAAACTGGCGTCGAAGCTATTGCTGGAAGAAGGTCTATACAAAAAGAAAATACATATTTATGTAAATAGATAGCGGAGCTTTCATGAAGCTCTTAGTTGTCGGTGATTGCAATATGTAAGGAGAAGATCAAAAGGTTGGCGAAGATAGGAAAATGGCACCTTTATAGGGACACTACGCCATAA
This sequence comes from Neoceratitis asiatica, assembly GCA_030068015.2. Classification (NCBI taxonomy): domain Eukaryota; kingdom Metazoa; phylum Arthropoda; class Insecta; order Diptera; family Tephritidae; genus Neoceratitis; species Neoceratitis asiatica. The sequence continues at coordinate 66,414,815 of CM061527.1, read as the reverse complement.
GGGCATCAAAGCCAATGATGTAGGCGATGAACTGGCTAAAAAGAGGGTAATTTTAGACCAGCACTTAACTCTGGACTTACCAGTTCTACTCAGGTAAGTGAAAAATGAACAAGAAACACTCTTCTATGGTTAAGCTAATAGTTTTTGGGAACGGGTACGTGGCTGCAGGAAGCAAAAATTAAGTACAAATATGACGCGGCAGCAAAGAGATGAGTCTCCACGCTTCTAGCCGTTCGATACCAAACGAGTTTTCAGAAAAGGTGACTCTTTATTGTGTGATTTCTTCAATTTGATGCCGGAGAAAATAATACGAGCTGCAGAGCTAAATAGACCAGGTACAATCAACAAGTGTGTTCAATTGGTGGCGTATACCGATGATATTGTAGAATTAGTCATAACAACCGCACCGTAAGTTCTGCGGTCTCCAGGTTAGACCAAGAAGCGAAGCGAATGAGTCTGGTAGTGAAGCATGGTAGTGCAGCCTGGACGGCTTTAGAAGTTTTCGGCGAATACCGCAGACGATGGAATGATGAGCTGTACGAGCTATACGACGCCATTGACATAGTTCAGCGAATCAAGAGACAGCGGCTACACTGGCTAGGTCATGTCGTCCGAATGGATGAAAGCGCTCCAACTTTGAAAGTATTCGATGGAGTACCCGCTGGCGGAAGCAGAAGAAGAGAAAGGTTTCCACTCCGTTGGAAGGATCAGGTGGAGAGCAACCTGTTATCACTTGGTATTTCCTACTGGCGCCAAACAGCAAAGAGAAGAAGCGAGTGGCGCGCTATTTTTAATGAGGCTATAATCGTGCTAGCGCTGCCTACGCCAAAAAAAAAAGAAGAAGATCAATTAAAACAAACAGCCTTGATGATGAGAACGATACATCAGAACTTTTGGCAGAAGTATCAGTTAAGGAAGCAAAAGCGTCATTCAACGCATTACAATGCTTCTGTCTATAAAACGAAAATTTTTCCAAAATTATTTCTGCAACTAAAGGAACTATGGAAATGAATTTCATTCCGAAAGGCGAATGTTGTCGTACGAAATGCATTTCTTCACACCCTTGAACATATTTTTTCCTTTAGAGAGAGGTTGCCAGTTTTATAAAGGTTCCCATCAACGTACTCAATACTTTAACGTTTAAATGGAAGAAAAAAGATAATAAAGGGTGATCCAAGTAGAGGTACTTCTTTGAATAGCCTTTTTTTTAAAGATAACGTATGAGTCGTGTCAAACTGTCATGTTGTGTTTGTTCAGCATTTGGCATATCATCATGGAAAGACTTACGCCTGAACAACGTTTACAAATCATTCAACTTTATTACGAAAATTTAATTTCAACTTATGGTTAACATAATCGGCCTACTCAGCGTACTATTCGCAACACGATCACTCATCTTGAGACCCAGCATTCATTATTGGATAATATTCGACCGCATAGACCACGTTCAGTACGCAGTGAAGAAAATATACCAGCCGTAGCTGAGAGTGTACTCGAAGGTCGTAGAGAGTCGATTCGACGCCGTTCGCAGCAACCCGGACTGACGTTTGGAACGACTTGGCGCATTTTACGTCGAGATCTTAAATTGAAAGCGTACAAAATACAGCTTGTGCAAGAACTGAAGCCGCCCGCCCTTCCCAAGCAACATCGCTCCTCTCTATGGGCTCTTAAAAACTTCCAAGTAGATCCGACGTTTTCGGGCCAAATTGTGTTCAGCGTTCTGGCTCAATGGATATGAAAACAAGCAAACTTGCCGCATTTGGGACGAAGAGCAACCTGAAGAGATTCAAGAGCTGCCATTTTATCCAGAAAATAAGAATGGTTTAGTGTGGTTTGTGGGCCGGTGGAATCATCGGTCCATATTTCTTCAAAATGATGTTGCCCCTGAGAACGTAACCGTCAATGGCGACCGTTATCGCGCCATGATAACCGTCTATTTGATGGCTGAAATTGAAGCTCGTGATCTCCACGACAGATCTCCGGTTTCAAAAAGACGGCGCCACTTCCCACACATCACGCATCAATCAATGGGTTTATTGAGAGAACACTTCGATGAGCAAATAATTTCACGTTTTTGGTTAGTCGACTGACCAACAAGATCGTGTGATATCACACCGTTAGATTTTTTCCTGTAGAGATATTTAAAGTCTAAGCGGACAATGCCGCTTCGATTCAGGCGTTGGAGCAAAACAACACGCGTGTCCATCACGCCAGTTACCAGTCGAAATGCTCGAACGAGTCATCGAAAATTAGACTCAACGGAAGGACCATCTGAGATGTGGCCGCGGCCAACATTTGAAAGTGATAGTGTTCAAAAAATAAATACCAAAGAATGTTCTTTCGAATGGTAATAAACATTCCTCATTAAATTTGAATTTTCTGTGATTTTTTTCTTTAAAAATTAGGGAATGGATCACCTGTTAAAGTTTCCCATCAACTTACTCTTTACTTTAACGTTTAAATGGAAGAAAAAAGAAAATATTGCCCTTAAGGGGATACATAAAATGTTATTTATATAACAAGAGATAAAAATTAATTATGAAATTGAAAAAATAATAAAGATAAATACTCACATCATTAATCTAATAAAGTTTCTTTGTTAATCAGTTGCTTCACTTGAGTGCATAAATTTTTTACATTTTTTTAGCGTCATTGGCCTTTACAAAAGTAATAATAAATACACCCATATACATGTCATTATGCATAAATATACATATATGTACATACTCGTATACACAATGACAACGACAAATAAAGTAGTGTGCGCCTCGCCCTCTACGAACGCCATATGAACGTATCTGCTGCTGCTGCTGCATTATCGTAAATTTCTATGCAAATGTGCGCTTGTAACGCTACAAATATGGCGATGCTGCCACATTACATGACGCTTATCAAATGTTCAATATGCTGGCATAGATTAAAAATGGAATAAAAATACTAAATATACATATACATACATATGTACATATATAGATATGTAGGAAAGTGCACACACTGTTATAGCCTTGCAGCTATCATACTCGTATACAAACATACCCATAACTGAAGTGTGTGTTCTAGTCGGTTGTTTATAGTAGGAGGAGTAGTAGCAGATAGTAGTAGTAGTAGTAGTAGTAGGTAGTAGTAGTAGTAGTAGTAGTAGTAGTAGTTAACAAGTTCACTCAGTCTTTGTGGCTTCAAGTTCATTCGCTTGTAAATAATTTTTACCTTGAAGCCAAATCAATATTTTCCATCTACGACATACCTTCATGAACTGTATGTATTTTTGGAAAGTTTGCAAACTTATATTGGCGAAAATGTGTTCGAGGGGGGGGGGGGGCAAATAGTACTATGCAAAAATATACAGTTATGTTTAGTTATATGCGTTATCGATACATCTGCTATAGCTGCACCCACGGGCTGTCAAACGCTGATATAATCAACAGTGCAAGAGGAAGTATATATAGTGATCAAAGAGTGTGCAGTGAAAGATGTAAAACACAAGCGGATGTGGTGATATTTATACATAAATATATATTTACATGTCTATATCAGCTACAAGAGCTGCTGCGGCGTGGTTTTCAATTGGGTTGAGTGTTCCTAAAAATGCTCATATAGCGTCCCATTTAAAGCGGCAACTAAAAGTTCATTGAGTGAGGGCTGAAATGGTTGAGAATATTAGAAAGGAAATATGAATTTCTCAAAATGGGGAGAGCCATCATCATTAACTGGGCGTCCTCCCTGCTTTCGGAGATATGAGAAAAAACTTGTGACAAAAATTACGGAATGTTGAAGTTAAAATGTTCAGAGACTAGTGAAGAACTGCTTCTCAAGGTGTTTCTAAATTGGTCGAAGAGTCTCAAAATGGTAAAAAATTATTTTCAATTCGAATTAGTTTTTTTGTAGACTTGAAATTTTCCGAAACTAGTCAAGAACTAGTGCTCAAGGTGTTTCGAAAGGTCTCAAAATTCGCATAAATTTGTCTTCAAGTGGCACTAGTCTACTTAGTGATTTTGAAGTGGTCCAAATGGCTACGAATGGTTTCAAAATGGTTCAAAACTATTTTCAATGTGAATTAATCTATTTGTAGACTTCAAAGAGGCAAGTATTATACCTTATTGACGTTAAAATTTAAGAGACTAGTCAAAAACTGATCTAACGTTATTTTAAAAAGTCGCGAAATTGGTATAAATTCATCTTCAAGTGGCATTAGTCTACTTAGTGATTTTGAAGTGGTCCAAATGGTGTCGAATGGTTCAAAATGGTTCAAAACTATTTTCAATTCAACTTAATCTATTTATATACTTGAAAGAGGCTAGTATTATATCTTTTTGAAGTTAAACTTTCAGAGACTAATCAAGAATTGGTACCCAAGCTGTTTCGAAAGGTCGCAAATTGGTATAAATTTATCTGCAAGGAGCACTAGTCTACTTGAAGTGGTCCAAGTGCTGTCCAGTGGTCTCAAACTGATACAAAATTATTTTCAATTTAAATTAATCTATTTGTGGACTTGTAAGAGGCAAGTATTATACCATATTAACGATAACAATTCATAGACTAGTCAACAACTAGTGCTAAAGCTGTTTCCAATACTCAAAGAGACTTGGGATCGGCAAGTCCTTTCGTATACGGGATCACTGAAGTGTTTTTTTAGACTGAACTCACGGCTATAGATGGGGCTGTCAATTGTCTAGGTTTAATGGTACTCTCTGTGAACTGTATCTATATCTTCTTGAATAGTCAGGATTCCAGAAGCCCTGGAATCTATCAAAACAAATTCGGAAACGGTAGAGAATTGTCGCAAACCAATAAACGTGATGGCAGTAAGCAGTTCTCTCTGAATCTGGCATGGGTGGCAGGACATAGCGAGTAATGATATGGCGGACGTGCCTGCAAGGAAGGGAACTTCGTTTAAACTTTCAACAAGCCGCTCTCCATTTGTAAACTCAATATAAGAGAGTTCTTCATCGCAGATGCTAACTCATGATGTAGGAATCTCAACTCTTGCCAAGTAACTAGGGTAATGCGATCAGCATAGAATGAAGAAAGGTCGATAGAGCTTATCTCATCAAAAAGGAACGAAATATCTACAGTAAGTAGTCTTCTTACGGGACATCTACTATTAGGTAGATACGAAGAGAGGTTGGGCCTACCATGAAGTGGTTTCTGCTGGAGTTGTAGAGAATATGAAGAATCAGACACCTTAAGGGGTGGCAACCTTTAGAGACAAAGTTACGTCAATTGCTCTGTTTGCATAGCGAATGTGGGGCTGATGATATCCATATTGGTATTACAATGAGCCACTTTGACAGCCTAGGTGTGAGCTGATGCCCAGCAGCCACTTCAACCTAAACTTACATAACTTGGAAATTATTGGAAATTTTCATAAGAAAATAAAATCTGGCAACCACCGCTGATTAATGCATCTCTCAATGCGCCAATGCGCCGTTAGATGAATTCATTTGAAGAATGGTTTATATAAAAGTTGATTATCAGCACAAAAAATATATAAATAATAATGAAGGAATAAAACGACTTAGTAGCTGGCAGTGGGCGACTATAAGAATCCGAAGATAAGAACATTCATACTCATATATACATGTGCATTGGCTTAACTCGCTTCAAGATTTCGAAAATATTTATTATACAGCGAGGCAGTGAGCTGAACAGGCGACACTTTTTACAAGTTTTTAAATATTTTTTAAATTTTTTAATATCTTTAAAGTGCAACCAAGCATGAGGCCTGAAAAAATAGGCATTATTGGCAGGTGAGTGAAAAAATATTGTGAAAAACTGAAAGCTTTATGAAGCTTTATACAAGTATAAAGCTTTTTAAAGACTAATGCGGACTCTCTACTTAGTGGCCTCATCGGACGCGCCTGGGCTATGCTTTTCGCCTCTGCCGGCTATCAGGTTGTGCTCTATGATATATTGCCCGAACAAATTAGTACCGCCTTAGAGGAGATCAAGCAGGAATTGCATGCTTTAGAAGCGAAATCAGCACTGCGTGGCACCTGCAGTCTAGCAGAGCAATTGAGTTGCATTAGTGGTACGGTAGACGTAAGAGAGTTGGTGAGCAATGCCATCTATCTGCAGGAGTGCATACCAGAACGTATTGAATGGAAACGTAAACTATATACAGAGTTGGCGAACATTGTGGACGCTGAAACGATTATGGCCAGCTCGACAAGCACCTACATGCCATCGCTATTCAGTGCGCAAATGGCGCAGCATAGAGAGAATGTACGTGAATTTTTTTTTTTATATCAAAAATATACAATTTTATTGTTAAAAAAATTTATTTTATTTTTCACCACCACAGGTACTCGTTGCGCATCCCCTCAATCCACCCTACTACATACCACTCGTCGAAATAGTGCCCTCACCTTGGACCAAACCAGCGGTTGTGGTACGCACGCGTGATCTTATGCACGAAATTGGCCAGAAACCCGTAACACTCTCACGTCAAATAGAAGGTTTCGTCACAAATCGCATACAATATGCCATACTCAATGAGGTGTGGCGTTTAGTAGCTGACGGCGTCGTCAACGTTGCCGATGTAGATCGTGTTATGACTGAGGGTTTAGGTCTACGCTATGCTTTGTTGGGTCCACTCGAAACAGCACACTTGAATGCTGATGGTGTTGCCGACTATTTTCAACGTTTCGGTGGTGAAGTTTATGCTGTAAGCGAAACTTATGGACCCACACCTAAAATGGAAACTGGTGAGACTTTAACGAAGATTGCAGCCGAGTGTGAGGCATTGGTGCCGAGAGAGCATTTGGCGAAGCGGCGTGTGCAACGTGATCGGTTTCTGCATGAATTGAGTGTGCTGAAAAAGCAGTTGAATGAAGGGGAAAGTAAGGAAAGGGAGAGAGAAATGGAGACACACAGAGAGAAAGAGAGAGAGAGAGAGCCAAAGAGAGACAAAGCGAGATATGCGCTGAACAAAGAGTTGAATGAAGTAGGAAAGTAAGGAAAGAGAGAGATGGAGACAGATAGAGAGAGAGAGGCAGAGAGAGAGATAAAGAGAGACAAAGCGAGATATGTGCTGAAAAAATAGTTGAATGAAGTGGGAAAGTAAAGAAAGAGAGAGCGAGAGAGAGAGCGAAAGAAAGAGAAAGCGAGATACAAAGGAATGACAGCTGTTAGCTGCTATTGCATACCGCTCTAAAAAAAAGCTATTCCCTATAAAGTGAATATTTTCAGTTATATAATTGTGTCTCCGACCATTTTAATAAATTCAAAATTATAACCCTTTTTCATTCATTTCGTATTATAATCCTATTTTGAGAGAGCAGCAGTAGCTATGTTTATATTAAAATCTCTGAAAATCTAAGTATGTATTTCCCTAATAATATGCATTAAAAAACAAACAAAAAACGCTCAAAAACTGAAAACTTTGCAAATCTACTTACTTTGCTTCTTGTATCTCTTGAATATATGCGCCAGCAACAGCAGGTAAAAATCAGATTTATATGCACATGCATTAAGAGTGAGCTTCTCATAAGTACTGCTCGATAAAATATGTAAATAAAGCCACAAAAGAGTATAACAAGGTAAAGAAGATAGCCCAGTAGGAAAAATTTGTGGTAAAATTATCGTCTTATAAGCTTATAAGCCAGATACTTTACGAAATTGTCTCAGCTGTTTCGGAAACTGAACAACATGTGCAAATTTGCTCGAAAATACGCTTTCTTAAGACAAACAAAATATATTTTGCTCTTAGCGACACCTACTTTCAGTTGCTAAGGCAGCATAATAAATTTTCGTTTACAAAAACCTAAAAATATGTTGTGAATTTCGAAATAAATTCGCGCATCATATGAAACTTTATAAAACTTCAGCGTAGATCATAAAATTTCCTACAGGGTATGTACGAAATAAGTTTATCGCTTCAAATATTTATAAAGCTTTATAAGAAACAGTTTGCATGCACTTTAAACTTAAATGAACATAAAATCGAACATAAAATCGAACAAAAAAACAATCTTTACTTTTCGTTATTAATATATATATACACACATATTTACATATTTATATTTACTTAATGTAGAGCAAAAAAAAACATCATTACAGACAAGTTTATTGATTAACCCTGTGTATTATTAAGGAATTTAACGGTGTTTTAATTTCAATTTTCTTATTGCAGTATTCAAAAGTGTGCGTTGACAAATCTTTCGCTGCATCAAATTTACTAATTTTCAGATGTTATCAAGAGAAAATGACGTTAATTATTGTAAATAAATACATATACGTAAGTAATAAAGGGTGATCCAAGAAGAGTTACTTTTCCAATACCTTTGTTTTTTTGACAGATCACGCATGAGTCGTGTTAGGCTGTCATGTTAATTTTGTTCCGTATTGTTTGGCATTTCATCATGGAAAGACTTACGTCTGAACAACGTTTACAAATCATTCAACGCTGAATTACGAAAATTCACGTTCTGTAAAGTGTGTGTTTCGTGCTCTTCGCTCAACTTTATGATCTACATAATCGGCCTACTGAGCGTACTATTCGCAACACCATCAACCATCTTTAGACCCAGCATTCATTATAGAATAATAGTCGACCGAATAGACCACGTCCAGTACACGCATTGAAGAAAATATAGCGGCCGTAGCTGAGAGTGTACACGAATACCGTGGAGAGTCGATTCGGCGCTATTCGCAGCAACTCGGACTGACGTATGGCATGACTTGGCGCATTTTACGTCGAGATGTTAAATTGAAAGCGTACAAAATACAGCTTGCGAAGCAAGAACTGAATCCGCTCGACCTTCCCAAGCGATATCGCTTCACTCTATGGGCTCTTGAAAAATAGTTCCAAGAAGATCGGACGTTTCCGAGCAAAATTGTGTTTAGCGTTGAAGCCCATTTCTGGCTCAATAGATATGTAAATAAGCAAAATTGCCATATTTCGGACGAACATCAACCTGAAGAGGTTCGAGAGCTACCATTTCATCCAGAAAAACAAAAGTTTGATGTGGTTTGTGTGCCGGTGGAAGCATCGGTTAATATTTCTTCAAAAGTGATGCCGGTGAGAACGTAACCAATAATTGCGACCGTTATGACACCATGATAACCGTTTATGTGATGCCTGAAATTGAAGTTCGTGATCTCCGTGCCATTTCGTTTCAACAAAACGGCGCAACTTCCCACACATCGCATCAATCAATGCAGTTATTGAGAGAACACTTCGGTGAGCACATAATTTCACGTTTTGGGCCGATCGATTAGCCACCAAGATCGTGTGATATCACACCGTTAAACTTTTTCCTGTGGGAATATGTCTGAAGTCTAAAGTCTATGCGCACAATCCCGCCTCCATTTAGGCCTTGGAGCAAAACATCAAGCGTGTCATTCGCCAGTTACCAGTGGAAATGCTCGAACAAGTCCTTGAAAATTGAATTCAACGGATGGACCATTTGAAACGTGGCCACGGCCAACATTTGAAAGAGATAATCTTCAAAAAAATAATTGCCAAAGAATGTTCTTTCGAATGATAAAAAAAATTCCCCATTAAATTTGGAATTTTCTGTGCTTTTTTTTAAAGTAGGGAACCTCGAAATGGATCACCTTTTATTTTTATTTGTTATTAAAAAAAAATTTGTTATTATTTTCTTGCTCTGTCATCCCACTCTTCCCCGTCTTTCTTTGCTTGCCTTGCCGCTAATCGCTCAGTTGCTCACAAATAAATATTTTCTGCATTCATAAATCTTACGCTGCCCCATGTGTAACATACATACACACATACATCTACTCTTACATTAAATATTAAATGCCATTTAAGCGCAGTTTAATCAGTTTTCTTATAATTTTATTAATTTTATTGCTCTAATTTGTAATTTATGTTTTGTGTGCCCGATAACATACGAGTGTACGTATGTACATATGTATGTATATATATAACTATAGGCAGCTGTTATGTATGTTTGTAAAATGATTATTGCTAATATTTATTGCATTTTAATTCAATTTTGTATGCCTATCACGTGCGCTTATAATTTCGGTTCATTCATTTCTTACGGTTCGTTGAGGTCAATTTTAATTGTTATTGTTATGAGTGTGTGTGTGTATGTGTGTGTGTGTGTATGCAAAACATTAATGAAAATGAAATAATAAATAATACGATTTATTCCGATAATGTACAGTTAAATTATAATTGCAATTCTAATTGTTTTTAACGACTTTGAAATGAAGATGAATCGATTTCAATTATGCGTGAAATTGTTTTTGATTTTTCCAAATGAAGAAAATCATTTAATGCCAAGATAATTAAGAAAATAATTGAAATTGCGTTACAAAGAGAGGCAGAGAGAGAGAGAGAGAGAGAGAGAGAGAGAGAGTTGCAGAAATAAGATATTGGAACATTACAGTAAATTTTAAGATAATTTTTTGTTTGCATTTAGTTAGGCGTCGATTGAAAATACCAAGTGAAACCAGCTTCTTTTGAAATTGGTATTTCCAACGGAGTGAAATTCTTGCTCCTACTCTGCTCGTACCAGTGGGTACACCATCGAATACTTTCAAAGTTGGAGCGCTTTCATCCATTCGGACGACTTGATCTAGTCAGCGCAGCCGCTGTCTCTTGATTCGCTGAACTATGTCAATGTCGTCGTATAGCTCGTACAGCTCATCGTTCCATCGTATGCGTTAGTCACCGCTGCCAGTATGAAAAGAACCATAACTCTTCCGCAAAACTTTTCTCTCGAAAACTCCTAGAGCGGACTCATCGGATGTCGACATCGTCTAAGCTTCTGCACCCTATTTCAGGACGGGATTGATGAGCAACTTGTAGAGTTTGGTTTTGGTTCGTCGAGAGAGGACTTTACTTCTCAATTGCCTACTCCATAAAAAGTAGCACCTGTTGACAAGTGTGATTCTGCGTTGGACTTCCAGCTGCCACTTTTTGACACATATTGGGCAATATCTCAGTCATAACTTGAAGAATGTTGGTTTTCAAGTGCTCAAGAGTTAGAGGTTTATCCGCTTAAACACTGTCTTTCGCGTAGTCCCACAAAAAAACAGTCCAACGGTGTCAAATCACACGATCTCGGAGGCAAATTGTCAAGATGAGAGTTTACGCGAACGGGAAATTTCTCTCGCAGTAAAGCCATATTCGCTCGTTTTGTGTAGCATCTGACACCATCATGTTGGAACCACATATTATCAAAGTGTTATTCATCAATTATAGTCCGAAAAAAATAGGAGATCATACGACCATAATGCTCCGAATCGGCAGTGACAGCTTCGCCAATATCGTTTTCAAAGAAGTAAAGTCCAATCACACCTCCGGCCAAAGGGCGCAACAGACAGTAAGTTTTTTTGGGTGTAATGGCCTCTCTTCATATATTTGGGGATTATCGGAGCTCCGAATGTGACAATTTTGCTTATTTACATATCCACCGACTGAGAAGTGTGCATCGTCGCTGAAGAAAACTTTTCTGGAAAAATCGCGGTCCACTGCTTGTTGTTCAAGCACCCAATCGACGCAACTACGGCAGTGTGAATGGTCAGCTGGCTTCAGTTGCTGAGTGAGCTGTACTTTATATGGATATAGGTGTAAGTCCAAGTGAAAAATACACCATAGTGTGTCCTAAGAAAGTCCCAGTTCTTGAGAACGTCGGGAAACAGACACATTTGGGTATTCGGCTATACTTTCATATACAGTAGCGATATGTGAGGTGGAACGAGCAAAACGATGATACACAGACCTTACAATCTCTATAGCCGATCCAGTGCCTTCAAATTTCTTTAAAAAATTTCCAATTTCTTGAGTAGTTGGCCGATTTTGTGCACCATAATCTCCTCTTAGACCACGAAACGTGGCCACGCCCAAATCACCATTGCTGTAGTTGGTTTCAACAATTGATGATGTAAAATACAACCCTGCACTTTCGAAACCACTAAATAGATAACCCTTTATTAAGAAATTAAGAAAATGAAACGCAAGGGAATAACTTTGTCTAAAACCTCGTTTGGTATCGAACGGTGCGCAGAATTCCTTCCCATTTCTGACTGCGCTGGTGGTAATATTCAGCGTCAGCTTACAAACTCGATTTTTTTCTCCCAGGTCAATATATGGTCAATGGTGGATTTACCAGGCTTAAAGCCAGACTGATAAGGTCCAATCATTTCGTTGACGGCGGACTTTGGTCTCTCACACAATACACTCGATATTACCTTATATGCGACATTGAGCTGGTCTCTCTCTTTCACTGCCATTTAGCAGACTGAAGTAGTATTCCCTCCATTTGCTAAGTATGCTCTGGACATCGGGGATCAGATTATCTCCTTTTTCCCTAAATAAGTATGCTCCGGTCTTGAAACCATCTGTAAGTCGGCGCATTTTTTCATAGAATTTTAGAGTATTAACACTGTCGGTCAGTTTCTCAAGCTCTCATACTCACGTATTTCAGTCTCTCGTTTATTTTTGTCGTCTGCAAATGCGCCTCACTTCCCTCTTTAGTTCTCGATATCTAGCATGTTTTGTGGTCAACCGCAGCGTTGGGAGGTAGGTAGTCTGTTTTCTCTCCCCTGCTGCACGGCAATCCTCATTGTACCAGTTCTTTCATTAGCCTGGCTGAAATCCACTTTATTACGAAAATTCACGTTCTGTGAAGAATGTGTTTCGCGCGCTTCGCTCATCTTATGGTCAACATAATCGGCCTACGGAGCGTACTATTCGCAACACCATCACCCATCTTCACCGAATAGACCACGTCCAGCACGCAGAGAAGAAAATATATCGGCCGTTGCTGGGAGTGTACAAGACCGCCAGAGAGTCGATTTGTTCAGCAATGAGAACCATTTCTGGCTCAATGGCTATGTAAACAAGGAAAATTGAGACGAAGAGCAACCTGAAGAGATTCAGGCGCTGCCATTTCATCCAAAAAAACAATGGTTTGGTGTGGTTTGTGGGCCGGTGGAATCATCAGTACATATTTCTTCAAAAATGATGCCCGTAAGGACGTAACCGCCAATGGCGGCAGTTATCGCGCCTTGAAACCCGACTATTTGGTGCCTGAAATTGACATTTGGTTTCAACAACGCCACGGCGCCACTTCAAACACATCGCATCCATCAATCGATTTATTGAGAGAACACTACGGTGAGCAGATAATTTCACGTTTTGGGCCGGTCGATTGGTCCCCAAGATCGTGTGATATCACACCTTTAAACTTTTTCTTGTGGGGATATGTAAAGTCTGAAGTCTATGCGGACATACCCGTTGCGATTCAGGCCTTCGAGCAAAACATCACGCCTGTCATTCGCCAGTTACCAGTCGAAATGCTCGAACGAGTCATCGAAAATTGGACTCAGCGGATGCAGCATCTGAGACGTAGCCGCGGCTAACATTTGAAAGAGATAATTTTCAAAAAATAAATGCCAAAGAATATTTTTTCGAATGATAACAAAAACATTCCCCATAAAGTTTGAATTTTCTGTGTTTTTTTTTTTTTCTTTAAAAAGGTAGGGAATCATGAAAGGGTCACCCGTAAAATTTATATTTTTTTTAATGATTTAAAATTCTTCTATTATTAATTAAATCAGCATGAATATATTTTTTCATAATTTATTTTTCAATTTTTTTAAAGCTATCTTTCAATTTATTGTTTTAACAACTTTTGAGAGAAAAAAAGATGAGAAATTAATCATTAATTAAAATTTGTTCCACCATCCATAATCTCACACCCAACCATGACGAACAATTAATAAAAACCGAATTAATTCTAGGAAAATGCCAAATGAAACCGCTGAATACAATGTAATTTCTTACCCTTTATTCCTTCCCTTCCCTTCTTAAGAAACCAAAAAAAAATTAAATCAAAGAGCAAAAACCTTGGCATTCATTTCCGCTTTCGTTCCATCATCTGCCCTCTCAGAAAATAACCACAATAGTAAAGCATTACTAATTCATTAGCGTCATTGGATTTGAAGGGACGTCTTTCCCGGTCCATAACATGTCAAAAGGAAAGCGAATGAAGAATGCAAAAGCAGAAAGAAAGAAAAAACAGAAAATTATAACAAAAATTCAAAAAAAAAATATTAAAAGCTAAATGACAAGAGAAAAAACAGAAGAAAAGCCATGGCAATGAAGCATAAGCAACCCAAACAGGCAAGAAACTCCTGTTTTGCGGCGCAGACTATACGCGACTCCATACATATGTATGTATATATGTAAAAAAAAGAAAATTTCAACAAAATGAAAAGTTTCATTTTTCATTGCCGCAGCTAAGCACTGGCGACGAATTTCAAAGAAAATACCAACGAAGGATGTTGGCGTAAGGCAGGATCACAGCGACGGCTTGAATTCATTTGTCAAAATGCAGCCGTGGCTTAGAGAGTAGACCAAAAAAGAAAAAAAGTAGAAAATTAAATAATTTTCTTTTGAAAGCAAAGCCACTGAAAATAGCTCTCCTTTTCCCCTTTTGCGCCTTTTTCCTCGCCAACAACCAAATGCGACTCTGTGCGTAGTTCATTTGACCGTTTCCGGTTACGGCCGAACAAAAAATTACGACAAAAGCAACAACAAGCATGGAAATGGAGTATAAATAAATGAGTTGGTTGAATAAATGAATTGCGAACATGACAACAACAATAACAACAGCAGTAACAACAACAACAACAACAACAACAACAGTTGGAACAATAAAGCACAAAATACGCTAGAAAAACGCATAAAATTAGAAGAAGAAGAAAACGAGTAAAAAGCAATGCGCCCGTAAAGGGTGCGGTAAAAATGTGCAACAATAAGCAAAATTAATTTCATTAATGCTTCGTCGTCAGCTGGCAGATCTGCCGACGGCCATGCTCAACGATGTAGACGCGTGTCTACATAATTAATGATGAAATGAAGAAGTAATGAAAGGATTTTTGCTGTTTTTCATTCAGAAGAAAAAAAACTTCGTTTGAGTTGGACTAAGTGACTAATAAGAAAATTTGTTTTGAAATTTAAGAGAGATTTAGCGTGGTAGGAGGAAAAAATTTCAAAAAAGATATAAAATAGAGAAAAATTATTTTAGTAAATAAAATTGAGTGAAAATAATTCAACAAAAATAAATATAAAATAAGATATTAAATAAATATTAAAAAAAATAATAATAAAAATAAAAATATAAAATAATTATAAAAGGTGCTCCATTTCGAAATTCCCTACTTTTTTTTTAAGAAAAAACACAAAAAATTTCAACTCGATTGGAAATGTTTTTCTTATCATTCGAAAGAACATTCTTTCGCATTTATTTTTTTGGTCCATCCGTTGAGTACAATTTTCGATGACTCGTTCGAGCATTTCGACTGGTAACTGGCGAACGACAATCTCGATGTTTTGCCCCAATGCCTGAATTGAAGCGGGATTATGCGTATACACTTTAGATTTTACATAGCCCCACAGGAAAAAATCTAACGGTGTCATATCACACGATCTTGGTGGCCAATCGACCGGCTCAAAACGTGAAATTATCTGCTCACTGAGTGTTCTCTCAATAAATCCATTGATTGATGCGATGTGTGGGAAGTGGCACCGTCTTGTTGAAACCAAATGTCGCGGAGATCACGAGCTTCAATTTAATTTCAATTTCAGGCATAAAATAGTCGGTTATAGTGGCGCGATAACGGTCGCACTTGACGGTAACGTTCTCATCGGCATCATTTTTGAAGAAATACCGACCAATGATTCCACCGGTCCACAAACCACAGCAAACTGTTGTTTTTTCTGGATGAAATGGCAGTTCTTGAATCCCTTCAGGTTGCTCCTAGTCCCAAATGCGGCAATTTCGCTTGTTTACACACCCATTGAGGCAGGTATGGTTCTCATCGCTGAACAAAATTTAGCCCAAAAATGTCGGATTTTCTTGGAGCTTTTCAAGAGCCCATAGAGCGAAGCGATGTCGCTGGCTTCAGTTCTTACGCAAGCTGTATTTTTAACGCTTTCAATTTAAGATCTCGACGTAAAATGCGCCAAGTCGTTCCATACGTCAGACCGAGTTGCTGCGAACGCCGTCGAATCGGCTCTCCACGGTCTTCGTGTACACTCTCAGCTACGGTCGCTATATTTTCTTCACTGCATGCTGAACGTGGTTCATTCGGTCGAATATTAGGTTAGGAAGGTTGAAATGTGTGGGTATGAAGAGCCTGAGAGGCTGGCCGACAATGGTAATGCTCGAAAATTCTGATATGCGGCCACTTACAGAAGGTTTCAAGACTGGAGCAAGCTCATGTGGGACCAAGGAGGTAATCTGGTGACAGATGTCCAGAGCATACTTAGTGTATGGGGGGAACACTTCTCCAACCTTCCCAATGGCGGTGCAAGTGGAAACCCCGGAGATGGCGAACCCGAAACCACAATCGATAACGATGGTATAGACCTTTCATCACTCGACTATGAAGAAGTTCAAGTAGCGAATTAGTACTTGAAGCCATGCCAGGGTTTTAACGAGACGAAGGCAATTATGATATTAGCCTGCCAGCCATTTCGACAAGGTGTTACCTTTGCTTATTAAAGTGGCAGAATACTACTCTCACCAGACCAAAAACAAACTTATTCGAATCAGTTTTCCGGTAAACCTTTTTAGCAGGGGATTGGGGATTTTGTATAACGATTTTCGCTGTATCGTCCCACGTCGCCTATTGCCTCCCTCAAGTTTTCAAGTTTCTGTGGTCAAGGTAGATTTAAAAAAAATTTTTTTTAATGCAAAACGAAATATTTTTAACCTAACATAGCGGAGTAGAGTTAGTTCGTTTTCGAAAATTTATGAAAATTTAAGCAAAAATGCAAAAGAAAACTGAAAAATTGACAAATAAATTTTTTAGATGCAAAAAAGGGCAAATAAATTAAGGATCATGCCTACGCATGGTCAGTGAAATATCTATATATAAATATGTATGCATTTCCTGGTAAAAAATTTGAACATCAATCAATGAATGAAAACGCCAAGATGAACTAGACTATTAAACAAATGTGAAAAATTGAAAGCAGAAATAAAATTGACCTATGTGAAAAAAATTGAGAAACCTAGAAATAGAATAAATTTATGGTAGAGGTTACAGCGAAGCCACAAAAACATTGCAACAGTGAAACTTACCTTACGAAGTAGAGACGCAGCATACAAAGTCAGGCACACATAAATGCTACAAACATACAAACATGCAGGTAGAGGCTTCCTCGTCTCAAAAAAAAGGTACCTGTAGAGGGCGCTACGCTATAAACTAGGCACGCTGCAGTAAGCTTTGCATTTCCTCACTGATTTTTTGTTTGTTTTTCTTTGAGGGGAAAAAAGTGAAATTTTGTCGCACATCAGCAGGCTTTGCGACGACTATAAAACTCAGCTAGGTAGCCGAGATCAATCGACTTGTCTAAGCTTTGTTACCACCGTCATCATCAAGCTTAGAGGAGTTGAGTTGGAGCGTGCTTTTTTTGCCAACAAAATTTACGCAATATTTCACTATAGTAAACGAGTTTTTTTCTTACCTCGCCGGTGTATTTTTTAAACGTTCGTGAAGGACAGCATATTTTTTTTTTGTTCTTTCTACTATTATTTTCCTATTCTTGTTGTAAAACCATCAAATATGCCACGCAACATCATGAATTTGCTCATATCAGCAGTGTTAGTGGTTGAAATGAAATGCGTATATGTGTAGCATATTTATGGGCGCTTAACATGTCGAAAACACAAATAGGCAGATTTTTCAAGCTGATACAGCTACAGTGGTGGGCGATAAAAGCAGTTGGAAAAAGCTTTTATTTTACTTTTTAATTATTTATTCCTTTTATTTAATTTTTCTTTATTTTATTTGATTTGATTTTATTTCATGTTTTTTTAATTTTATTTTTTTTTATTTTTATTTTTTTTTCTGGAGGGTTCGTATGATTTCCTTAAGATTAATAAGTCCGTGCTCAGGTACGATGATTGGTAGTAGATACACTTTTCTGAACTTCCATTGGCGTTTCACATTAATACCTAAATCAAAGTACTTTGCGTGGACTATCATTTCAGACCATTTCTGCCGTTTTTCATGCGTTCATATCGTGTTTCTGCTTTCATAAGGTTGGTTCATTCGCAGTGGAGTATATTTATCCTCAGCGGATTCTACAACCAGATGAATTTCAGACTGTAGAGGCTTTTGACGGAAATACGCTCTGAGATTTAAAATTAGTTTGTCATGCAACGCTCCGATGTCAATCTGGGCCCTTCCACCTTCCTTCCTGATCAACGTCGTTCGAAAGACGAATGCTTTGGGATGATGAGCTTTATATTTGGACATGACTGTACGTATTATTCGCTGCATATTTTCCAGCTCGTTTGTTGAGCATTTTATAACTCCAAAACTGTACGATACACAGGTACTTATATGTCTCATCTGGTTCCATTTCTTTTATATCGAGGCCTGTAGGTTCAATGGGAGTGTTACGGGTAATCACCTTTCTTTTCAGGATAGTAATTTTGCGGCATTTCTCAAGACCAACAGTCATTTTAATGTCATTGGAAAAAGTTGCAATGCATTTCAAAAGCTTTTCAAGATGGTTTGGTTTGCTGGCATAAAGCTTCAGATCATCTACGTAGAAGAGATGACTCAATCGATATCTTCCAGTCTGGCCATGTTTCACCACATAACCGTAGCCTGTGACCCGTAGAATATGACTGAGGGGGTACATGCTTATGATGAGCCAGAGTGGACTCAGTGAATCGCCTTTGGGAAAGATCCCATTGCTCATTTTTATGTTCCTCGTGTACTGAGCAGCTTCATTGGGCAGTTTTATTCGAGTTCTCCAATATTGCATAATTTTTCCTAGAAACAGCACCTCGATAAATCATGAGTGGGGCACTGAATCGAAAGCTTTCATCCAACCCATGTACGCTGCATATATGTTTCTACTTTCCTTTTAGATTGTCGAAGTACTACTTGGTCCATAATAAGCTGTTCTTTACATCCCTGTGACGATCTTATGCACCATTTCTGTCCTTCTGCAATCAAGTTTTTTGCTTCAATGTATTTGTTTATGTTGGATATGCATGGCGTTAGTATTTTATAGACAACCGAAAGACAAGTTATTAGCCTGAACATGTATGACTCAACTGGGTTGTCACTTTTCGGTATCATGTACTGAACTGATTCCACGGGTCGAAAAAGGTTATCACCCAGCTTCAGTCATGGTTTGGTGGGGTGTCTCTTATGATGGTGTAACTGACTTGCATTTTTGCGAACAAGGGGTCAAAACATCGGCCAAAGTTTACCAATAAACCGCTTTGGAAGCTGTTGTAAGACCACTTAACCACTCCATGTTCTAAAACCAATCATGGACTTTTCAGCAAGACTCTGCGCCGGCCCATAAAGCTAAAACGACCCAAATCTGGCTCCAAAACAATTTACCAGCATTCATTTCCTCTGAAGAGTGGCCCTCTGGCAGTCCTGATTTGAACTCGCTGGATTACAAATTGCGGACAGTTTTAGAGGACATGATTTGCCACAAAAGATACCCCAACATTGATTCTCTTAAGACAGCTTTGATTCGTGCTGTGACCAATTTCCCAATGGAGGAGGTGCGTGCGGCTATTGATGATTGGCCAGTCCGACTTAAGGCGTGCGTGAAGGCCAAAGGCGGGCATTTCGAATGAATACTGCTTTATTGTATACAATATATATCAATAAAAATGAAAAAAAATTGGTCCAAAACATTCATTATTTTTTATTTTATAGCATAAAATGTGTGTAACAGTATTTATGTCCCTACTAAGTACGTCGTACCTAACGTTAAGAACTCTGGTATTTCTTCCTCGCCGGAGATTATATACTTATACGTGTATTTTTGGTCACAGCCCGGGCATTTCCAATTGTGAAGCTTCCTTGTAACGTGCTTGATTTGCTGAGAGGTGATGGGTGAGAAATCGGTGGTTGGAACATTAAAAAAATTGTCCTTCATGTTTGATATCCAGCTTGCTGACAAATTATGTTTCTTACATTGTGACCAAATGAATGACCAATAGGCTACAAAAGCTTCACTCGATGGTTGCTCTGTTTGTGTTTGGGTATTCGCGTTTGATTTTAGTAGCCTCCATAAAAACAGTTTTTGATTATTTTCGAACAAGCGGTTGTGTTGACGTCGATTCGCGGAAAGACTATGTTTCTCTCTTCTGGTACACAAAGTTCTCAATTTTTGTTTTAACGTATCTAGTGTTCGCATGGGCAGCTCTTCGTTAGTTTCAAATCTGGAGTGTTAATTAAAGCTCTTGCAGATTTTTAAAACTTGATTTTTGAGACGTCTCGAGGTACTGCCATTCACAAATGCCGTTACCTTTCCTATTTTCTTGCGATGGTCTTCTATGTTCTTATCTAGCCTTTGTAACCACATCGGCCTACCACTTTTATGCTTGAGATTTGCCTTCGGCGGCTGTTGTTTCTGGCGTTGTTGCTGGTTTTCAATGCATTTATTAGTAATTATTTCAGTTACTGTCTTTGCCGTGCAATATATCAGAATTACCAACTCCTCTAGATGAACCTCTTGTTTTATCATCTCCGACAGAATTACCTCTTTGAAATGAAACACTAACCTGCCAAGCGTTGCCGAAGTATGGAGTTTGGGTATGCGGGTAAATTTGTCACAGACATTCCTCTGTATTTAATTTTATTTTATTATTTTAATTTTATTTTATTTTATTTTATTTTTAGTTTATTTTATTTTATTTCATTTTATTTTGTTCAATTTTTATTTATTTATTTTTTTTAGTTATTTTTTTTATTAACTTTTTTATTGTTTTATTTTATTTTATTTTATTTTAATTTATTTATTTTATTTTATTTTATTTTTTTATTAATTTATTTTTTTTTTGTTTTTTTACTATTTTTTATTTTATTTTTTTTTTGTATAGTTTTTTTATCTTTTTTATTTTATTTAAATTTATTTTACTTTATTTTATTTTATTTTAATTTAAGTTGCTTTATTTTATATTAATATATTTTATTTTATTTTATTTCATTTGATTTTATTATATTTTATTTTATTTTATTTTTTTTTTATATTATTTTTTTACTTTTTTTTTTTTTTTTATTTTATTATATATTATTTTTTTTTATTTAATTTTATTTTTTTTTTTATATTATTTAATTTTTATTTTTTTAATTTTTTTTTATTTTTTTTTTTTTAATTAATTTTTTTTTTCTATTTTATTTTATTTTATTATATTTTATTTATTTTAATATAATTTTATAAATTCCACGAATTAACACACATTTTGCTCTCCACTGTACTTATATGTATATGTATGATATACATATGTGCAGGAATAGGTAATTCGTGTGTGGGTTGTTGACTAAAGTTTATGAGTTCTCAATTTTTTTTTCTATTTTTTTTTTTTTTGTTCTGAAAATCCCTCAGTTTTTTACAGCCTGCTTTACACGCATGCTTATGTGTTGCATATCAATTGCGTGAATGGACTTGATCCTTTTTCGCTCCGGATTTTTGGTGTATATTTGGTATTGAAATTTATACTTTTCCCCACATTTTTTCTCACATTTAAAATTCCCAATTCCAAGCAGTTTACATATTAAGTAGTTGCACAACATTTTATTGCTGCTGCTGCCGCTCCGGTTGCTGTGGTAAACCCAATTTTATTGCACTCTGGATGGTTGTATGTTTGTGCGTGCCTAGAGTTGACTTGTGAATTTTCTGTTTCCGCTTTTTTTTTTTTTTTTTGAGGGGGATGTCTTCATGGAGTTTGTGGCCAATTTTATGTATGGACGTTGCCTGCCAAAATAATCTAATTTTTTTTCTGGCGCACATATCAGCTGCTGCGACTATAACTTTCACTTCACTTTCCCCTGCTTGCTTTTAATAGCTTTTACTCTTTTAATATGTATTTTAGGAATTTTTCGGTACTTGTTGGAAACCTTTCAACACTTTTTTGCATTAACTTCACCCAAAGGAGCTATTAATGGTTGTACTAAAAAGTGGTTAAACCAAAGGTTTTTGCTCATACAAATATCATTTATGGCGCTCCAAGTATTTTTTTACCCCCAAAACTACTAAATGTGTATACTTTTCCTCCCCCCTAAACATATCATTTTAATGGCTTTTCATACTCCTCTTTAATTTTTCTGAAATTTATCATGTTTAATACTCATAAGCTTCACTTTATTGGCACTAAGCGTCGTTTAGTTCTCCTCTCTCACTCCGTTCTCTTCTAAATTTGATTTATTTCCGCATAGCAACACAAACTAATTTATGTAAATATTTTTAGTTTTTTTTTCATTTAAAATTTATGCAAAACCAAACCTCGCTCATGCGATTTGCATAAGACAAGCATTTGACCAGCTGTTAGCCGTTGTTAGTTAGTATTTGCGTATTCAAACTGATGAATTTGAGAGATTTGATATTGCAATCCGTTATTTTTCATGATGATTGCATATTTAATTTCAGCAAAAAAAAATTTGCAATTCAATTATTTGCACAAAAATCGTATTTATGAGTGTGGAAAATCGTTTAAAAATGCTCGTAATCATTTAGCAGAAAGAAAAAACACACATAAGTCCATTGATTGATGCGATGTGTGGGAAGTGGCGCCATCTTGTTGAAACCAAATATCGCGGAGATCACGAACTTCAATTTCAGGCATAATTTTTGTTGTTTTTTCTAGATGAAATGACAGCTCTTGAATCTCCTCAGGTTGCTCTTCGTCCAAAATGTGGCAATTTTGCTTGTTTACATACCCATTGAGCCAGAAATGGGCCTCATCGCTGAAGAAAATTTGGCTCGAAAACGTCGGTTCTTCTTGGAGCTTTTCAAGAGCCCATAGAGCGAAGCGATGTCGCTTGGGAAGGTCGAGCGGCTTCAGTTCTTGCACAAACTGTATTTGTTACGCTTTTAATTTAAGATCTCGACGTCTCAAGATGGGTGATCGTGTTGCGTATAGTACGCTCAATAGGCCGATTATGTCCACAAAAAGTTGAGCGAAACGCGTGAACCTGAATTTTCGTAATTCGTCGTTGAATGATTTGTAAACGTTGTTCAGGCGTAAGTCTTTCCATGATAAAATGCCAAACAATACTGAACAAAAATAATATGACTCACGCGGGATCTGTCAAAAAAGGCTATTGGAAAAAGTTCCTCTACCTGGATCACCCTATTGTGTTTGCTGTAACCACTAAATGCTTTTTTTTAATGTTTCGAAAGAGAGCGGCGTTCATCGGACTAAAATCTGGAAGCCTTCGGCATAAAGATCCGACTGTCTTGGGATTAGATTGGATTTTAGTCGCCACCTACAATAATTACGATTTTCCCTAGATACATTTTTCATACTCTACCCTGTAGACCTCGTTCTACTTACAAGTATGTAAATACAAAATTCCAAATTGTATCAAGCCGAAATCGGTAGAGACCACTCCACAGCTCAAACTTATCACTAAGTACTTGGTTTTTTGTAGAGGGAAGTGTAAAATAGGCATCAGCAGTTGGTTAGGTTGCACTTTGACTCTAACGCACTGAATCTGCTTGTTAAGCCAATACTTATTCATGGTGCTCATGTACAGTGAAAGGTTAAGAAAAAAGCAACACACCTCGCAGAAAATGCAGCAGAGTCAGCATCACTAGATTACTCAAAGCAACGCCATCTGCAGCGCTTCGTGCAATTTTGATTATACCAGTTTTGAGCCCAGTAGCTAAAACGTAAATTTCGGCGAGGTTACCTGCTTCCAAAACAACTGAGAATCTTTAACTGTGGGCGCTACATTATAGCTTTATACCTAAGTATAGAAATAGACCAAGTTGTCCCAAACTTGATTTTGAGAAAGATTCAAGTTTGTAGAACTTTACAGATAATTCTGAAATAAATGGTGGAATAGAGTTTCCTGCTTACCGCTGCCAACCCATTTTAAGAAAGTCATTCAAACTACCAAACCATGTCGGTAACTTTCAAGCCGAAATGTTGCCATAAAGATGACACCAGAGCTACTGCAGAGAGCAGACCGACATAGCAAAAGCATAAATTTATGTAGATAGCCAAACAGCCATCAATCTTTGTCTTTAGCCATCCTCATGAAGGTCAAAAGAACGACTCAGAAAAGAAAATTTCAAATTTATTAAGTTTGAGGACAATGAGATAGCTGATGAACTGCGTAAGGTGCTTGTCCTTGCAGAACCAGACGTAACTATGCAATTAACAGCCTCCCTTCAGGGAAGCGGAACACAAAAAGCTCATACGACGACTCCGGACGGAAACCAAATCTCAATTCAATACAGGGAAGTGCAGCACGCAAAAGAAATGCCCTCGTGTTTTCCATATAATAGAATTTGGGAGCGTAAAAAGGGCTGTGGGATACTGAAAATGAACATATTCAGCGAAGCTTACTAACTTTTTTCCAGCGACAGAGAGTTCAAACTCCAAGCTGCTAGAGCTATTAACGAAGACCATCGAGCAAGCAATCTCTGCTCGGTGTTTGGCAAAGAGAGGCAGTTGATCTAACGTGTTGAGTAACAGCAAAATTGACTAAAGCGCTAAGAAAATGGTTTCATATCTGTGAGATTCCCTAGTGTCAGCCAGTTCAACGTAATCTTAACCGCATGCCTCACAGAAATATAAATTTTAATAAATCTGTCAACAAGACTTGATAGTGTCAAGTTTGGAATTCTGAAGCTTAAGCACTCATTAGGAGATTCCAAGGCTATATTATAAATTGGTTGAGAATTACACATACGACGCTTGTGATTCGTGCTACACTCATGAGCTTCCACGCGCGTAGTACCGTCTCGCTCACACCAACAAGTTGGTGCGCGCATGTTCTCGCTGTTAAATCACCATCAGTAGAGCGGACGCAAACTTTTTCGCTGCTAATTTACAATTTTATAGTTTTTTTTTTCAAATTTGAGAATATGATTCTAATCACTTAGTTACCGAAACTCACTTTCAATGACTTTTTAAATTTAACCAAAAATTTTAAGCGAAAAACTTTTCTAATAAATCACAAATCAAAAGCCAAATAACAGTACATAAGTATGTACTCGTAAGAAAAAATGCCAACTAAAGTCACACAAAGGCAATGCGGTAGCAAGGAAAAAAGTGCAAAAAAACATCGGATCAGGTTAGCTTACCAAGCGGACACGAGCAATTCCACTAATTGACTCACTTCAAACGCGTCGGTGTGGCGGCCTAAAAGAAAAGAAGTGAAGAAAGCAAAGTTTTTTTTTTTGTTAGCTCAATAACAACAACAGTCCAAAAAATGTCTAAAGTAAAGCAGAAAACTGCCAAATTTGTGGTCGGGAGCAGATTTCGGCAACGCGAGGTAATGCAATGACCGCGCACAGCAGCCAGCAAGCCGAAAATGTTTGTTGTCAAATATTTGTTTTTGTTATTGTTTTTTTTTTCTTTTTTTTCCCTTCAATTGAGATGATGCCTGTCTCCATCACCTGGTCAAGCCAAACTTTTCTTATCAACTGTCGTTGATCGAAATCGCGTTCATTTCATTTGGCCGTTTGTTCGCATGCGTTATGCGGATTTGCGTGCCAAAGAAAAACGATGTATTTTTTCAACTTCGTTTTCAGAAAAAAAATTTCTACATTTTTTCCCCGTAGTTGTTGATTTTTCTTGGCTTCATGCGCGCTTAATAGCAGCGGAACAGCGGCGTAAAACCACCGAACGCCAAATTTACTTTGGTGTGGGCGAAAATCTTACTTTTTGCGTCGCTGTTTTTCCGCCGATTTTTTTTTTTTGCATTGCCACGGCTACGCGTCTGCATGTCAACGTCTCTAAAATCTCTAAAATCTCTGAAAATTCATCATTATTTCCAGCGCGTCGCTAGACCGGCTTAGCTTAACCTGATTTTTGGCTTGTAGCCCAATTGAAATAGTTTGGGGAGCT
Organism: Neoceratitis asiatica; assembly: GCA_030068015.2. Taxonomy (NCBI): domain Eukaryota; kingdom Metazoa; phylum Arthropoda; class Insecta; order Diptera; family Tephritidae; genus Neoceratitis; species Neoceratitis asiatica. Next base: position 66,388,983 of record CM061527.1, on the reverse strand, counting down.
GCACGTAGGCGTAACAGTGTGTGTGTGGCATGTATCTTCTGGCAAACATACCTTTTTCTCCATTTCTCTGCTTTTTCCTTTCTCAGCAGCACTCAATGTCCAGCGACCAACCAACCAATGAAGCCTGCCTTTGCGCTGCGGTCTTCTACTACTACCGGTCATTTGGTCAAAAAGTTTGCTGCTTGTCTAATGACATTTCGTTCAGTTCGCATACATTTTCCTACATTTTCATGCAGTTGCACTGCAGTTGGCTGGTGTCTTTAAACTCCAATTCACTCGTTAGCCCCGCATTCCCGCATTGCTGCATCAACTCGAACTCAATTTAGCTGTAGTTTCCGCTTAACTTCATCTCTGCTTTCTCTTCATATCCCATGCGTTGCATACTTTTGTGCGTTTTTTTCTGTTTTCTGCTTGCAGATTTTGCCAATTTTATGTTGCACTTTGTCTGTGACTACCCGCACTTACCCGAGTTTTTCAATAAACTTCATTCCTTTTCATTGCTCTCTTTACTGCTCTGCTCCTTGCCTCTCACCCCTAACGGCGCCAGCATTTACGTCGTCCGCCCGCATATTTGTCGCAAGCAATCTAGCAATTCTAGTGTGTAAAGTAGCCGAAAATTCACCAACGAATGAGCGGCATTTCGAATTTGACTTCAGAAGTTTTATGGCGACTGTCGAAAGTTTTGCTGGTTTTTGCGGTGACGTTGAGGTAACAGCTTGTGGCATGTTGCATTGAGTGGAAGTGGGCAAAACGGAAAATTCATTTGAATTTATTCGAAATCAGACAACAGGCAGAAAGGTAGGCGATTTAAGGAGGTTTCGTGGATCAGAGTCGGCCGTTCGGAAGCATAGGTATTGAAGCCTTTCAAAAACTAAGCTCACGACGAACAAAGGTCGCACTATGTGTAGATGATGGCAGCCTCCGGTGAGAAAACTCTTGAAATTCTCCAAAGAAGAGTGGGAGCTAAAGGATGATCTAAGTAGAGGTACTTTTTTCAATAGCCTTTTTTTGACAGATCACGCGTGAGTCGTGTTAAGCTCTCATGTTATTTTTGTTCAGTATTGTTTGGCATTTCATCATGGAAAGACTTACGCCTGAACAACGATCACAAATAATTCAACTTTATTACGAAAATTCACGTTCTGTAAAGAATGTGTTTCGCGCGCTTCGCTCAACTTATGGTCAACATAATCGGCCTACTGAGCGTACTATTCGCAACACCATCACCCATCTTGAGACCAGGAACATTCATTATTGAATAATATTCGACCGAATAGACCACGTCCAGCACGCAGTGAAGAAAATATAGCACCCGTAGCTGAGAGTGTACACGAAGACCATGGAGAGTCGATTCGGTGCCGTTTGCAGTAACTCGGACTGACGTATAGAACGACTTGGCGCAATTTACGTCGAGATCTTAAATTAAAAGCGTACAAAACACAGCTTGGGCAAGAACTGAAGCTGCTCGACCTTCCCAAGCGACAGCGTTTCGCTCTATGGGCTCTTGAAATGTTTCAAGAAGATCCGACGTTTTTGAGCCAAATTTTGTTCAGCGATGAGGCCCATTTCTGGCTCAATGGGTATGAAAACAAGTAAAATTGTCACATTTGGGACGAAGAGCAACCTGAAGAGATTCAAGAGCTGCTATTTCATGCAGAAGAACAACGGTTTGGTGTGGGCCGGTGTAATCATCGGTTCATATTTCTTCAAAAATGATGCCGGTGAGAACGTAACCGTTAATGGTGACCGTTATCGCGCCATGTTAACCGACTATTTGATGCCTGAAATTGAAGTTTGTGATCTCCGCGACATTTGGTTTCGACAAGGCAGCGCCACTTCCCACACATCGGCAATCAATGAGTAGATAATTTCACGTTTTGGGCCGGTCGATTGGCCACCAAGATCGTGTGATAGACTTTTTTCTGTGGGTATATGTAAAATCTAAAGTCTATGCGGACAATCTCGCTTCGATTCAGGCTTTGGAGCAAAACATCACGCGTGTCATTCGCCAGTTACCAATCGAAATGATGAACCATCTGAGATGTAGCCGCGGTCAACACTTGAAATAGAAAATTTGAATTTAAAAAGTAACGAAATTTATCACCCTGTATAAGAGATCTACAAATTCAATGGTTAAGGTTGCGAGTCCTATAGGGTTGCTGATGGCAGGTGTAAGTCTCTCTTCTATTTCTATAAAGAGAAAAACTGCTGAAAGCGAAGTAAATGAAGTGTTGGCTTGCATTGAGGAGGATACAACTCCGCACACTGTCTCTGGGGATATTTGGGGTACTGAAATTGAGATGAATTCTCTCCTACAATTACATGCGTGTTGATCTTAAGGAGTGCAGACGTACCTTAAAGTCCCAATTTGGTCTATTAACCAACAAATTCCAGCGTATCTCGGACTTTCTGCTTCCCCTTCTCCCTCTCGTTTTTCTCTTCTCCCTACCGCTGTTTTTCCACCATGCAACAAAGCCTAGCATTGTGTGACAGTCCAAGTTTGTAAGAACACCGGTTTTTTTTTTTTATTCCACTGGAGGCAGGCGAGGTTGCAAACTATTTTTCATTGATGTCGAGTTTTATTTAGCGGCTTCCAAGCCGAGGCAAAACTTTGCTACACGCAGTAGTTTATTTTGAGACTCTACCTTCAAGACCCAAACCGGCTCACAACCGCATTTGTGGTGAATAGGCGCTGCAATTAGACTTTGGGAATCACCTAAACCAAATGTGGCGCAGTGACACCACTGCAAATTTCTCTCTTTCAGCTGTGATCCAAGGCTGCATATCATTGTTATTGCTCATGTGACCAAAGTGGACAGTGTGTTTTGAATATAACCTGACTTCCCAGATAGCAAGCCCAAACACCAATACATCCCCATCATCCATTCGTTGAGTCGGCGTTAGTAGTATTCGAGAGAAAGATGTTTTGCGGAGATTTGTGATACTCCACCTGCGTCTATGTACTCCCAATCACACCCCCCGCCCCCCCTCGCCGAACCCTATTTACTTATCCCTTTAATCCGATATAAAGTCTTCTCCTTAAATGAATTTATGAGCTTTCCACTTTTCAAGCGCACACCTTTGCTGTGGTGCCCTCCTTGCCAGCCAGCATACTTCTGCTGACGATACGCTTCAATACGCATTTGTGTCACAGTAACCAGCATAACCGCAAGCAACTCCTTCAAACAAACTTTCAGTGTGTAATGTCGATACTCTTATTGCAAATTCTCTGTCTGCCTCGCAATGACATGAAATGAAAAATTTCAATTGAATTCAATTCATTTGTTGGAGAGATGGAAGAAAAAAAAATGAATATAAATGTAAAAGCAAGCCAACAAACGAGCAGCTCAAGACGCACTACGCGCTGCGAATGCTTCAAAACGAGCCAAAAACTTTCTAATAAAAAAAATTTCCTTTCCTTTTTGACAAAACCCAACCAAATTCCAACTGAGTGCCATTCATTCACAGTGCGGGAGTCACTACGCTCAGTTGCAATAGAGGAAGAAAAGGTAATATTGAACGAGTGCGGGCTGCGGCAAGCTGCATTCTGCTTGAAGCAGAAATTTTTGCAAGAAAAATTGGCAAAACTTCCGTCAAGTATTTTTCATTGCGCGCTGTCCGCTGTCCACTTACGAGACTCGCATACTGACTGCTATGCGCCCACACTTAATCAACAGTTCCTGGCTGGAGTATTGCCTTATTTCCGTTTGCTCTTTGCTTGCATGCCTCGCATGTCTATTGAAAAATAGTCGGTTTGCTAAATTCAGTTTGGGGAATATTGGCAACATTGCTACTAAGTATTTCACTGCTCTTTCCCTTTAATTTTTTTCTTCACTTTTTTTTGTCTTCTGGACGCATGTCCATGGGTATTTGTTTGTTAGTCTTAGTCAGCCAACTTAAGCTAAAGGAATGCTTCTTGTGCTGCTTGCTCGTTGACCACTGACCACTAGCTGAAGCTGAGCTACTTGCTTCCTTCTTCTTCTGCTGCTTAGGCTGAACTCAGTGTTTCATTGTGTTGGCCTCTAGCGAGTCGCAACTCAACCCCCTTTTAGACATTCTCTCCTTCCACCATCTCTCTCTAGTAATCTTCATCAATGCTTTACTCTTGTGGTCACTTATCTCAATTGCAGTGCTGCTTATGTTAGAGTTTAGTTTGCGGGTGTTGGTAGTCTTCTGCTGCTACTGGTCAACCTATTGCGAACAGCCGTTACTTGTTAGCCGCAATGTCTTGGGTCTTTGGTTCGTTTTTTTTGTGTTGTGTTGGCGCGAACTTCTTCATGTGCCTTGGTGCTTTGGCTTACTGAGTCCCAGTATGTGTGTGTGTGGTTGAGTTGGTTCTTTAGAACAGATAGGCGACGCTGCGCCATATGCAATTGAAAATCAAAGCATAAAATAGTATAAATTATTGCTTCATAACATTGGTGTAACCGCAGAAAAGCAGCAAAGTCGGGCATTCAGTTCAGTGAAAGGTGAATTATTGTGTGCAATTAAGTGAAAAGATTTCTGTTGTGAAGGAATGTGGCATAAAGTTTTCGAAAAATTGAGAAAACTATTTTTTAAAACCTCTTCAGAGTTTAAATTCTTAATACCGAGCGCGTTCTGTAATGTTGCAAGAGAAAAGTATGTCAATAATTTAGCTCCTAAGTCGGTTGAGAATTACAGCTCTTTATCAATCATACAAAAGAAAACTGTAAATTATTTAACAACTTTCAATACTAGAATTGTAGGATGAAAATTAATTGAAATTTTTTATGATACTCTTCGTCAAACACAAATTTTTCTTTCATTAATTTCTATGTCGCAATTCTCATACAACTAATGAAATAATTTACTATAAAATACGAAAGCTTCAATGACGTTTTGAATTTTCCGTGCAGTTATCATAAATACAACACTGCCCCCGTCAACTGTTATCGATTTATAGGCTGCTATAAAATTTTGGGAAATCTGAGGCATTTAGTTTGTATTTGGCAGCCATTGAAAGGAGACGACCTCCTGAATTTTAACGAAAATGGAAAAAATTAATTCCGTGCACTGATTAAGCTTTAAAAACAATCACTGAAACCAAGGCAAGACTTGATAAATACTACGGGAACTCTGCATCATCAACTACAATGGTTAAGAAATGTTTCTCTGAGTTCCGTTGCGGTCGTACCGGTGCAAGATCGGAGAATAAAAATGTTGAGGCTATAGGTATCTTAGCTGAGCACTTACATCGCTTTTTTCATGAATATTTGGACCTAAAAGAGCTATCCGCGTGATAGGTGCAGCGATTGGTCACGCACGGCCATAATTTCAATTGTGTGCCCACTTCAAACGAGTGTTTGGCGATATTCCGCAAGAATCCAAATGAAACTTTCGCTACCGTGGACGAAACATTGATCCACCACACCACAGCAGAGACCAATGAACTATCAAGACAGTTGGTTTCTCCGGGTGGACGTACACCAAAGGAGGTGAGTCTGTCGGCGGATAAGATTATGGTCACAGTTTTTTGATATGCACGAGGTGTCATTCACATTCGAAGGCCTTGAAAAGGTTAAAACGATCAGCGGCGAATACTATTTAGAGCTTTTGAACATATTAGATATAGATTTGAAGCAGAAACGACCGCATTTGACGAAAAACAAAGTGCTGTTCAATCAGGACAATGCACAACTGCACACTTGTGTTGTCAACATGGCAAAAAATCACAGATTGGGTTATGGGCTGCTACGCCATCCAGCATTTTCCAGATTTAGCCCGCTGCGACTATTTCTTGTTTCCAGGCCTGAAGAAATGGCTGGGGGTAAGAGATTCGGGTCGAATGAATACAAGTAGGTCATACAAAAATTGGAAAAACGTTGGACTAAATTTATCGAGCTAAAAGCAGACTATGAATCCACCTTCGTATAGTGAATACTTGAAAAACTTCGAGGTTTACCTCTGACGGACATGAACGAACGAATTGGCGAATACACGACTACACGGCCACGAATTATCGATGTAGCTGTGGTCCAATTATGTATTTCGAGGTTCTCTAATTTACTAAAGAAAAAAACACGGAAAATTTATCTTGAATGGGGGATGTTTATTTTAGTTCGAAAGAAAATTTTTTGGCATTTTTATTTTGACGATAGTCCATCCATTGAGTCCAATTTTCGATGACTCGTTCGAGCATTTCGACTGGTAACTGGCGAATGACACGCGTGACGTTTTGCTCCAAGGCCTGAATCGAAACGAAATGGTGCGCATAGACTTTCGACTCCAGATATCCCCACCCCAGGAAAAAGTCTAACGGTGTGATATCACACGATCTTGGTGGCCAATCGACCGGCCTAAAACGTGAAATTATCTGCTCACCGAAGTGTTATCTCAATAAATCCATTGATTGATGCGATGTGTGGGAAGTGGCGCCATTTTGTCACGGAAATCACGAATCAAATAGTCGGTTATCATGGCGAGATAACGGTCACCATTGACGGTTACGTTCTCACCGGCATCATTTCTAAAGAAATATGGACCGATGATTCCACCAGCCCACAAACCTCACCAAACCGTTGTTTCTTCTGGATGAAATGGCAGCTCTTGAATCTCTTTAGGTTGCTCTTCGTCCCAAATGCGGCAATTTTGCTTATTTACATACCCATTGAGCCAGAAATGGGCCTCATCGCTGAATAAAATTTGACTCGAAAACGTCGGATCTTCTTGGAACCTTTTAAGAACCCATAAAGCAAAGCAATGTCGCTTGGAAAGGTCGAGCGGCTGCAGTTCTTGCACAAGCTGTATTTTGTACGCTTTCAATTTTGAGATCTCGACGTAAAATGCGCCAAGTCGTTCCATACCTCAGTCCGTCAGTCCGAGTGGCTGCGAACGGCGCCAAATCGACTCTCCATGGTCTTCGTGTACACTCTTAGCCACGGCCGCTATATTTTCTTCACTGCTTGCTGGACGTGGTCTACTTGATCGAATATTATCGAAATAATGAATGCTGGGTCTCAAGATGGGTGATGGTGTTACGATAAGTACGCTCAGCAGGCCGATTATGAGGACCATAAGTTGAGCGAAGTGCGCGAAACATATTCTTTACAGAACGTGAATTTTCGTAATACGTCATTGAATGATTTTTAAACGTTGTTCAGGCGTTCAGGTCTTTCATTGATGAAATGCCAAAAAATACTGAACAAAAATAACATGACAACTTGACACGGCTCACGCGTGATCTGTCAAAAAGAGGCTATTGAAAAAAGTATCTCTGGATCACCCTTTACAACAGTCAGATTTCAGCAGTTATGCTTTTTGAAGATGAAAGCTCTAAATCGATTGGCAAGCTTTCTACGAAATAGACTTGTGAATCATTTTATTATAAAATTCTATAGAATCTAAAGAAAATTCAAAATTTTTTCAACTGTTGCGAGCTTTGGAGAGCTTTTCTATGAGAGCAGCTCGGCGTATGTGCAACAACAAATACAACACTTGCACACAATGCAATCACTTAAATCCGATTTACTCGGAAAATTAGATGTCGCGACAGTTCAAATGAAAATTTTATTTAATATTTACTGCAACAACAACAACAAGTAAAAGAACAGTAAGTAAAAAACAATTGTAGTGCGCTCGGTCAAAAGGAAAAGCTGCATAGAACCAAAACAGCTGCTGGGAGGTAAAAGGCAAAAAGGCGTAAAAAACGCATATTACTTTTGGCGCAATGCACATTCCATATTCCATATTCCATGCCGCGCCATTCATAATGTGCACAGCAACAACTAAGTAAACGTGCAACATAGTGTGGCACGTTAATGTGGCAAGCTAGTAGCGCAATATAATAGAAAGAAATATGATAGAAAGGGCAGTCAACTTGCAAACATTTGTCAACGGAAAAAACTATAAAATTTCATAAATTACAACAAACAAAAGAATGCAAAACGAAGACAAAGAAGAACAAGAGAATTGAAGAAAAAGCGGATTTTAAGTAAGAGAAAAACACTTTAGTGAAGCGTTAAAGAGGAAAAAGTGGAAGAAGTGGAAGAAGAAGAAATTGTATAGAAAATAAAAACTAAAAGCGTATAGTGAAATTCCTTAAAGCAAAGTAGCAAGAAAGAGGAGAAGAGCAAAGCAGAGTGCAGTTGTGTGAAGAGCGACGTGGAGCAGGCAGAAGAGGAATAAATGGAATGCATGGAATGCAATTGCTTTTTGGTGCACATTCAAGTGCCACAAATGACAACAGCTGCCAACATGCAACAATCTTATTACGAGCGATTTTTTTTCTGTATACTACACCGCCAAACAAAAGTAACAACAACAACAACAACAAAAACAACAACACTAAGCACAGTAGAGTGGAGTAGCAAAGTAGCTTTGCTAAGTGAAAAAGCACGTAAATGGCAAAATTGGCTGCAGGCAATGCACGCAAGTAGCTGACAGCCGCAAATATACTCATACATAAATTCGTTTGTATGTATATATGTATGTAACTTCGCTCAAACAAATGACAGTAGTGAAAAAAAAGAAACGAAACAACCGTTGTTTTGTTCAAGTGTGTAGAGAGAGAGAAAAACTGGCGGCGCTTTGAAAGTGAGCCTTGTCAGTTGTTACTTCTTCTTCTTCTTCTTCTTCTTCTTCTTCCTCCTCTCCACCTTTGAGTGGCAGCTATGAGCCTGTGAGCTTGAGTGTTGCAGCGCGTTGAGTAGCGCAAAACTGGACGGCGGTGAGACGCAGATTACTTTTAAATTTAATTGGTTTTGAAATAATGCAAGAAATGCGCGGAAAAGCGTACAACAACAACAACAACAGCAACAACAACAACAACAACAACAACAACAACAACAATAAAAAGAAATTATAAAGCAGACAGTATACAGTTTACAGTTGGAGAGTAGGCGTTATTGTGAGCACTCAGTTGTGTGAGTTGAAAGCAAAATAATGTTGTTTAAAAGGTAGGACACGTAAGGAAAAGCTTTCTACAAATATGCCTCGAGCTTTATGCCTCACAAGAACCTGGGTAGAGATATATAAAGGGTGATCCAAGCTGGGGTACTTTTTTCAATAGCCTTTTTTTGACAGTCGTGTCAAGCTGTCATGTTAATTTTGTTCACTATTGTTTGGCATTTCATCATGGAAAGACCTGAACGTCTGAACAACGTTTACAAATCACTCAACTTTATGTGTTTCGCACCCTTCGCTCAACTTATGGTCAATATAATCGGCCTGATGAGCGTACTATTCCCAACACCAACACCCATCTTGAGACCCAGCATTCATTATTGGATAATTTTCGATCGGATAGACCACTTCCAGCACGTATTGAAGCCGCTCGACCTTCCCAAAAGACATCGCTTCGCTCTATTGGCTCTTGAAAAGTTCCAAGAAGATCCGACGTTTTCGAGCCAAATTTTGTCCAGCAATGAGCGAAGAAAAATTGCCGAATTTGGGACGAAGAGCAACCTGCAAAGATTCAAAACCTTCCATTTCATCCAGAAAAAAACAACGGTTTGGTGGGGTTTGGTTTTTTTTTTTGGCCGGTGGAATCATTGGTCCATATTTCTTCAAAAATGATGCCGGTGAGAACGTAACCATCGATGGCGACCGTTATCGCGCCATTATAACTGACTATTTGATGCCAGAAATTGAAGCTCGTGATCTCTGTGACATTTGGTTTCAACAAGGCCACGGCGCCACTTCCCACACATCGCACCAATCAGTGGATTTATTGAGAGAACACTTCGGTGAACAGATAATTTCACGTTTTGGGCCGGTCGATTGGCCATCAAGATCGTGTGATATCACACCGTTAGACTTTTATCCTGTGGGGATATGTAAAGTCTAAATAAATTCTATGCAGACAGCCCCGCTTCGATTCTGGCCTTGGAGCAAAACATCACGCATGTCATTCGCCACTTACCAGTCGAAATGCTCGAACGAGTCAACGAAGATTGGACTAAACGGATGGACCATCTGAGACGTAGCCGCGGCCAACATTTGAAAGCGATAATCTTCAAAAAATAAATGCCAAAGACGACAGTTCTTTCGAATGATAACAAAAACATTCCCCAATAAATTTAAATTTTCTGTGGTGTCTCTTTAAAAAAGTAGGGAACCTCGAAATGGATCACCCGTTATAAAGGATATATGCTATAGTGGCTCGATCTGGCCACTTCCTCCAAATGATCATATATGTAAATACAAAAGAACACCTGTGTACCAAGTTTGATTAAAATACCTCAAAAACTGAGAGACTGTGAGGGTACAAACCGACAGACAGACCGACATGGCTAAATGAATTCAGTTCGTCTTTCTGGTCCGTTCGGTATGCATCAGTGGTGGGTGCATTTCTTCCTCTTCTGGTACTCTCTTCCTTCAGACCTAACTTAATATACCATTTCATGTACATGAGTGGTATAAAAAAGTACTGAAAGCTTGGCAAATGGCAAAAAGAGTTGAGTTGGAAAAATGTTGAGAAATATTGTTATGAAAAAAAATATTCCAAACAGCGAATTACTGTTACTGTTGTGGCAACAAATCGGCGTGGCAGGTGATTTGAAAAGTATAAAAATTTATTTTAAAAAATCCAAACAAATGCATAATAAATAGCACCAATCAGTGTCGTCGAAGTGCGCTCAAGTAGCCGCCATGCCATGTACCACCAGCACAGGACATTTGTTGCTTCCACTACACTGCTGAGCAACAGCTCCCATAGCACACCTTTAACTTCAGCACTCGGTTGCAGTTACAGTTGATGCTCATGATAAGCCCTTCATAACCGCTCCACCACCCCCACCAACCTGCATATAAACTGTGTTGCAGATGTTGTCAAAGCATATTTTCATATTTTAAAAGCTGTCATAAGTAGTTACTTAGTAGTTATAGCGGAAGGAAATTCTACATACATACTTGTGTGTATATACATATATACATATTTTAGTGGAATAAATTTGTATATAAACTTTAACTAAATTTATTTGCGGTTGAATGAGCATTAAGGAAGTTTTTCAACAGCAAAAGTTTCGACAAAGGCAAAGTGGAATTTTCAGGAAGACTGTGTGAGAGAGAGAGAGAGAGAGATAAAAAAAACGATGATTGTGTATATGATACATACTTTCCGGTCTAGCTGAGGGGATATACTTTTACTTGCAACTTGCAAAAATTCAGTGTGTCATATGTTCTCATGACCATTGGATGGTTTTGAGTCAGAGCGTTCGATTGCTTCGAACGGAGTCTTCTGGATATTGGTGCACATCCGGGAGTGACGGTGACTTGCTGCGGCAAGGGGCTCTTCCGCACTCAACGGCTTTCTTTCGTCTTTCCATTTTTCCGGCCACCAAGAAGTCTCGTCGCAGTAGGTGTCAATAGAAAAAAATGGTTAAATGAAAAGCACCAGTACAGCCTTGGATCCCTGCTCGAGTACAAATACAACCAGTTTACGCGACGATAAAAAACCGTACCAAAAATATTCGAGAATCACTTTGACAAAGCCAAAAGAGCCTACACAGCCTACTCTTTCAAAACCACTTTGACCTTCCAAGCCCACAGCGACCATTGCTGAGCCACAGAAGTAAAAGTAAGAACTACTGGTAGGAAGATAGCATATTCCGTTGGAATCAAAGGAGAAACCGCCGCGGAAGCCCCGCCTCAGTAAGCCCGCATGGCAAATACTGCACGTGCTCAGCGCCAATTCTGCGCCATCTTCTACTACGTCCAGAGCCAGCAAGATCAAATGCGTCAGATCAGCGATCCTGCTATTCCAATAATATTAGCCCCTCTGTCAGAGCACATAAAGAGACTTATCATCATACCTTCCACACAACTGACGGAGATACAGAAGACCAGTCTGGTCCAAAGACGTCTTCAATACCAAAGAAAAGTGGAATTTGAGAAAAGGCATTAGCAATCAGCAAAACACCCTCAACCTCTAAAAAACCTTCGTCTCTAGAAAATACAGCAGTGGAATCCAAGAGGTCAGACCAACTACAGCTTCACAGCGCAAACAGGATATCCAAACTGAAAGGCTCTTTATCCAAATCTCAAAGGGGCACCGCGTTCTAGGGGTAGCAAGCAGGAGGCACCGGGATGGGTATATCTCTCCATGTAACTGGAAATCTGTACTGAGCACAGTTCAGTCATACCCTAGCCATGCACCGGTAGTGCGAGATGCGGATAACATCAAGAGCCGGCTGCAACTCGTGCCATATGTGGATGGTAGCTATAGAACTCTACAAGGACGCTAACACGGAAGTTGGTGAGCCTAGGCCAGAAAAGACTTAATGGCTTTGCATAGAGACGATAAAAGAGCTTTCTTTTGACATTTGATGTATTGCAACTGTGAGAGATTTCCAGTGGTGACTTCAGTGCGTTGGCGTATTATTAGAGCCGAGAGGTTGGTGGTACGTTCTACCATGCAGAAGGCCATAGGCTCGAATCCTAGCTAGACTAAAAACTAAAATTATCGAAAATTATTATTAATATTCAAAAATATGTTTTCAAGTTGTGTTCACCACTGGGTAGGGAAAGTTTAGCCCTCCGAGTTTACTCGTACTGCAGGCATAAAATAAAAGGTGATCAAAGTAGAGATACTTTTTTCAATAGTCTTTTTTTTTGGCAGATCACGCCTGAATCGTGTTAAGCTATCATGTTACGTTTGTTTAGTATTGTTTGGCATTTTATCATGGAAAGATTTACGCCTGAACAACGTTTACAAATCAATTAACGACGAATTACTTATTACTTACTTATGGTCAACATAATCGGCCCACTGAGCGTACTAAGCGCAACACTATCACCCATCTTGAGACCCAACATTCATTATTGGATAATATTCGACCGAGCAGACCACGTACAGTACGCAGTGAAGAAAATATACCAGCCGTAGCTGAGAGTGTACACGAAGACCGTGGAGAGTAGATTCGGTGCCGTTCGCAGCAACTCGGACTGACGTATGGAACGACTTGGGATATTTTACGTTGAGATCTTAAATTGAAAGCGTACAAAATACTGCTTGTGCAAGAACTGAAGCCGTTCGACCTTCCAAAGCAGCATCCTTTCGCTCTACGGGCTCTTGAAAAGTTCCAAGAAGATTCGATGTTTTCGAGCCAAATTTTGTTTAGCGATGAGGCCCATTTCTGGCTCAATGGGTATATAAACAAACGAAAATGCCGCATTTGGGACGAAGAGCTAACTGAAGGGATTCAAGAGCTGTCATTTCATTCAGAAAAAACAGTGGTTTGGTGTGGTTTATGGGGCGGTGGAATCATAGGTCCATATTTCTTCAAAAATGATGCCGGTGAGAACGTAACCGTCAATGGCGACCATTATCGCGCCATGATAACCGAAAAAATACAGCTTGTGAAAGAACTGAAGCCAGTTGACCTTCCCAAGCGACATCGCCTCGCTCTATGGGCTCTTGAAAAGTTCCAAGAAGATCCGACGTTTTCGAGCCACATTTTGTCCAGCGATGAGGCCCATTTCTGGCTCAATGGGTATGTAAACAAGCCAAATTGCTGCATTTAGGACGAAGAACAATCTGGGGATAATCAAGAGCTGTCATTTCATCCAGAGAAAACAATGGTTTGGTGTAGTTTGTGAGCCAGAGGAATCATCTTTCCATATTTCTTCAAAAATCGTTATCTCGCCATGATAACCCGCGATATTTGATTTCAACAAGACGGCGCCACTTCCCACACATCCCATCGCATCAATCCACGGATTTATTGAGAGAAAACTTCGGTGTGCAGATAATTTCACGTTTCGGGCCGGTCGATTGGCCACCAAGATCGTGAGATATCACACCGTTAGACTTTTTCCTGTGGGAATATGTCTGAAGTCTAAAGTCTATGCGGACAATCCCGCTTCGATTCAGACCTTGAAGCAAAACATCACGCGTGTCATTCGCCAGTCACCAGTCGAAATGCTCGAACGAGTCATCGAAAATTGGACTCAGCTGATAGAACATCTGAGACGTATGCACAACCAACATTTGGAGGAGATAATCTTCAAAAAATAAATGTCGAAGGATGTTCTTCCGAATAATAAAAAAATCCTCATTAAATTCGGATTTTATGTGTTTATTTTTTCTTAAAAAAAAGTAAACGATTTCACCTAAAAATCCAATAGCCTCTGGGATGTGGCTTGGAAAAAAACTGTAGTCCTTCAAAAGAATGAAAATATTTAAAAGATATCCCTGCCATATAATTCTGCTAATCTTGTTCTTCCTCTACAAGTTTTTCAATGGCGTATAGTAGTAACCAACATTGCCACATGTTCTCGAAGGATTTTCATATGTACACTGCCATAGAATTTTCTTCCTTTTTTTAACAATAAACCGCTTAAAAGGCGTTTTGTATGCTTAAAAGAGCTTAGCGAAGCGGTGTGTGAAAATTTTAAGAAAAATACATACGTAAGGAGGGAAAAGGAAGGCGGAATACGCAGCATAGAAGCAAAACGTGTGAAGCAATAACAACAACACCACTGTCCCATATGCATGTATGTATGTATGTATTTATATAAATAAAATGATAAACGCGCGCTGTGAATGGAAAATAAATGAATTCGCGACAAGAAAAAGCAACCGTGTGGGAGTGAGAAAATAAAGCGTAGCATGTCAGCGTCTATATGAAAACAACAACAACAAAAGAAAACGCATTTTAATATTGTACAACAACTGCTGCAACACGCAAACTAAATGAATGTGAGACTAAATGAATGAATGAATGAGTCCATGAGTGAGCCAGTGGGCGAGTGAATGAGTATTTTGCACAGAAAAAAGTGTGCATAAAAAATTTGTTAAGAAATAATATTAAAAAAAACCTGATAAAGCCAATTTTAAACAGAGTGAAAAATGAAAATGAAAAATGTACTCAAATCAACAGCAACGGCAGCAGCTTTGGTAAAAATATTAAAAATGAAAAAAAGAAAAAAATTTCATTAAATGAAAGAAAATATTGTTTAAAGAAGAGTTAGAGACAGAGAGAAGGAGAGAGTGCGAGAGTGAGAGAATGAGAGAAAGAGAGTGAGAGGGTGTAAGAGCAGTGCTAAAATAGCAATAAATGGTGATCCATTTCGAGATTCCCTACTAAGAAAAAAAACACAGAAAATTCAAATTGAATGGAGAATGTATTTGTTATCATTCAAAAAAAACATTCTTTGGCATTTATTTTTTGAAGATTATCTATTTAACTATTAGTCGCGGCTACATCTCAGATGGTCCATCCGTTGAGTTCAATTTTCGATAACTCGTTCGAGCATTTCGACTGGTAACTGACGAATGACAGATGTGATGTTTTGCTCCACTGCCTGAATCAAAGCGGGATTGTCCGCATAGACTTTAGACCTTACATACATCCCACTGGAAAAAGTCTAACGGTGTGATATCGTGCGATCTTGGTGGCCAATCGACCGGCCCAAAACATGAAATTAGTGTTGGGGAAGTGGTGCCGTCTTGTTGAAACCAAATGTCGTCGCGGAGATCACGAGCTTCAATTTCAGGCATCAAAAAGTCGGTTATCATATCGCGATTACGGTCGCCATTATTGGTTACGTTCTCACCGGCATCATTCGTGAAGAAATATGGACCGATGATTCCACCGGCCCACAAACCACACCAAACCGTTGTTTTTTCCGGCTGAAATGGTAACTATTGAATCAGGTTGCTCTTCGTCGCAAATGCGGAAATTTCGCTTGTTTACATACCCATTGAGCCAGAAATGGGCCTCTCCGCTGAACAAAATTTGGCTCGAAAACTTCGGATCTTCTTGGAACTTTTCAAGAGCTCTTAGAGCAAAGCAATGTCGCTTGGGAAGGTCGAGCGGCTGCAGTTCTTGCAAAAGCTGCCTTTTGTACGCTTTCAATTTAAGATATCGACGTAAAATGCGCCAAGTCGTTCCATATGTCCGTCCGAGTTGCAGTGAACGGCGCCGAATCGACTCTCCACGGTCTTCGTGTACACTCTCAGCTACCGCAATAATGATTGCTGGCTCTCAAGATGAGTGATGGTTTTGCGAATAGTACGCACAGTAGGTCGATTATGACCATAATTTGAGCGAAGCGCCCGAAACACGTTCTTTACAGAACGTGAATTTTCCTAATTCGTTGTTGAATGATTTGTAAACGTTGTTCAGGCCTAAGTCCTTCCATGATGGAATTCAAAACAACACTGAACAAAAAAAAAACGTGACAGCTTGACACGACTCACGCGTGAGCTGTCAAAGAAAAACTATAGCAAAAAGCACCTCTACTTGGATCACCCTGAAACGCCACAGGCTGCCGCTGCCTGCCACGACTATGAGCCATCTATCGCTCCACATCGAACCACAAAACCTGGTGACGCAAATCTCAGCGTGTCGCTTAGCTTCTATGCAAATCTGTGTGTGTGTGTGGAGGAAAACACCCGTCGCTCGACTGTTTATTAAAAAATGAAAAATATGCGCTGCTACTGGCTACTGGGTAGAAAAAAAATCGGAAACAGCAGAAAAAACACACGCACATCAGTTTTAGAGGTGGTGCTTAAAGATATATCTGCCTGCTGCTGATACATAGTATCAGCTCCTATTTAATTTCGAGGAGTCGCAAAATAATGACAAAACAAAAAAGAAGTGCTGTCTTCGGCACTGCCGCAGCCTTTATACCCTTCATGAACGTATCAAATTTATTTAAAAATGCAAATTCGATTTCGTTGATTTTCAGTTTCAATATTTATTTGAATTTAAGGGGACACGTCAAATTTCACGCCTTTCTGGATGCCTTTTTCGACGAGATTTTTTACAAAAAACCTCATTTCTGAACAATGCAGTTATATGGGAGCTATAAGATATAGTCGTCCGATTTCGATGATTTTCGTTGAGAATATTTTCTAGAGTATTCGTATACGGAATACCAAATTTCATACTATCAGATGCCTTATTAACGGATTTTTTTTACATAAAACCTCATTTCTGAACGGTACAGTTGTATGGGAGCTATAAGATATAGTCTTCCGATTCCGATAAATTTTGGTGTCAACAATCACTTATATATATATGTGTGTGTAGAATACAAAATTTCATACTATCAGATGCCTTATTAACGGATTTTTTTACACAAAACCCCATTTCTGAACGATTCAGTTGTATGGGAGCTATAAGACATAGTCTTCCGATTTTGATGATTTTTGGTTTCAACATTCATTTATATATACGTGTGTAGAATACCAAATTTCACGCCTTTACATGATTTATTGAGGGATTTTTTTACACAAAAACTCATTTTTGAACGATTCAGTTGTATGGGAGCTACAAGATATAGTGCTCCGATTTCGATAAATTTTCGTTATAACATTCATTTATATATACGTGTTTAGAATACCAAATTTTACACCTTTAGATGATTTATTGAGGAATTTTTGACACAAAACCTCATATCTGAACAAAGCGATTGTATGAGAGCTAAAAGATATAGTCTTCCGATTTCGATAATTATCGGCCCAGCTCTTCCTTTTGACCACATCAGTATAAATTTTGATAACTCTAACTCTGCTCCTTCTGGTTTCTTCGAACCATTTCATGTACGTGAAGGGTATAAAAGGTAAATATTCTACGCAGACACCACAGCAGCTATGCTCACAAGTGGCTCGTGTGCGCCCTGCAGAAGATTTATTTTCACGCATAATTTTTCGTAGCAAAAGCAAAAAAAAAATCACAAGCGCTAGGAGCGAGGACAATCAAAAAGCGTAATAACCACAAGTCTGTTGGAATAAACTCTGTGTATGTGTGTGTGTATGTGTGCGCCTCTATGTAATATATGAATTTTAAATTAGAAATTCGTCGAAATAATAACACAAAATTTTACAATTTATTTTCCACACCTCTTTTTTGTTGTTTGTTTACTTTTTCATAATTTTTCGATTTATCTTCAATGCTGTGTTGCTCCTTAAGCCATTGTTGTTGTTGTTTTATGAAAATTTTTCTATCACCAGCATTATATAGAAAAAACATTCAGAAATTCAAACTTGAAACAATTATTTATTCAAAAGCTAACGGTAGCTATGCGTATATAAATATTTCACATCAGTCAAAGAGAGAAGGAATGGAATGGAATTGAGGTGGCTCTGGAATCGAGCACGCTGAGCTTGCATAAAGTTATGTCCTTTTCGCGCCAGACAGTCTCGCTGCACCTTTGGGCAATCATACGAATATGTTGCTGCATATTAACAAATATTTAAATGCAAATTTATGGCTTTCAAGTTTTTTTTTTTTTTTAGTATAAAGCAACTGTCTGGTAAGAATATATAAAGGGTTAACCATTTTGTGGTTTCAAAAATAAACGTAAATAAAATGCTTTTAAAACAATTTTTTTTCATGAAATTCCTTTTTCATGATAAGGTTTGAATCTTCTCCTCTGTGAAACATCATTCAAAAGACCGTCTCGTGAATTTTTGCAAACTTCGATCTGTTTGAGTGAATTTTCAACCACTTTTTGGCACATATTCCGTGGTATTTCAGCCCTCACTTGAGGACTATTGGTTTTCAAGTGCTCAAGAGTTTTAAGATTATCCGTATAAACACGATCCTTTGCGTAGCACCACCAAAAAAAAAAGTCCAAATGTGTCAAATCGAACAATCTCGATGGCCAATTGACATCGCTAAGACGAGAGACTACGCGACCGGAAAATATCTCGCGCAATATAGCCATATTCGTTCGTGTTGTCTGTCATGTGGAACCACCTTGTCGGACCACATTTTGTCCAAGTCGCGTTCTTCAATAGCAGCCCCAAAAAAGTCGGTATCTAACCATAATGCTCCAAATTGACAGCGACAGCCTCGCCGTTGTTGTTTTCAAAGAAGTAAGGTCCAATCACACCTCCGGACTAAAGAGCGCACCAAACAATAAGTTTTCTAAGGATGTAATGGTCTCTCTTCCATTATTTGGTGGTTCTCGAAGCCACAACTGTGCTAGTTTTGCTTATTTACGTATCCAACGGGCGAGAAGTGTGCCTCGGTGCAGAAGAATTTTTTTTTTTGGAAAAATCTCGGTCCATGGCTTGTTTTTCAAGCACCCAATTGACGTAACTACGGCGTTGTGAATGGCCAGCTGGCTTCAGTTGTTGTTGTGAGCTGGACTTCATATGGATGAAGATGTAAGTCCAAGTGCAAAATACGTCATAATGTGCCATAAGAAATTACTTGCTCTTGAGAATAAAAGACACATTCGGGTCTTCGGCTACACTTTCACTTACGGCAGCGATATTTGAGTTGAAACGAACAAAGCGGTAGGTAGTGAGGTAGAAGTTCTACCCGACTATTGTGAGAGAGCTTGACACTCATGGAGAAAGTGGACCACTTTATCTTATTCCACTACAGTACATGGCTAAGTTTGTTGTTTTACAGATTCATGTATCGCCAAAGGGCGTAATTTAAACCCCGTTATTGTGGCTGTAAGTCTATAAATGCACTTGCTGTCCTGAAGCACTTTCTGAAGCGACAGTCAGACACATCCTTTTCTACGGCCTCACAGGTTTATGGCCGGCACTAGATTTTAAGAGCAAACTAGAAAGAGTTCAGTCATCCCCGCCTCCTCATAAGTCTCAGAGCTCTTCCATCGACTCCCATAAAGGTACTAGAAACTCTTCTAAATTTTCTAACTTAAAACCTCTACAACAAACTTCAAGCCAGCTGCAAAAATGTGGAGGAGGAAGTGTCTGTCATCCGCTACCTTTATCATTGTCCATTACTAACCACGGCAGTGCATAACTATTCCTTAAATATCGTATAAAGCCCTAAGACTCATAGATATATATGGCAAGTCCGCTGTGTTGCCACAAAAAGTAAAAATATCCTGAACTATACCATTTTTCTGTCTGTTAACTCCTTCGGGTTGGTCAACGTATGCGATCCGAGAATTTTCAGTGTCAGCCTTACAAACAAAGATAGTTGAGAATTTAAGACCTCATCGATAACTTCATCGACTATTCAGACTACTAAAAGTGTAAGGTTCCAAAAAAATTTCAAACCCAACCGCATTAGTGCCTATCGAACAATGACGGGTCAGCACTCCCACTGTGGGCGAGAGTTTTGATTTTGGCTTGGAAAGAAGCAACCCTGACCCATTACGGTCCATTTCAAGTCAGAAGGATCTTGCCACCTCGCTGTGAAGCTGTTCGCCCAGCGCGGTTCAAGGCCCTCTAATACAGATGCAGGCCAAATGCTGAGCGCTTTGTTCGGCATTAACGAAGCGCTGCTATTCATGCGCATAAACTGTTGTTGCTTGCTAAATATTCCCCAATTTGATTTTCGGGGAATATTGTGAGAGTGATAGCCAAATAAAAATCCGGGTTGTTCCGGTATGCAGACCCGACTGTCACGGGAACTATTCGATTTTAGTCGCCTCTCAAGGCAGGTACGCCTTACCGCGGGTAAGTTTCTGAACCCCTACCGTATCGTATGACTGAGAACCCACCTAAACGGAAGGGAGTACTTGACTACCGGGATGCCGTACAGCAGTACAGAGAAAACCCGCTGTACAGGAAGACGTACAGACAGGCCATAAAGACCATTCACCGAGAGTCCGTTAACACCTTTGTGAACACTCTTCCCGTGCATAGTGTTCTCGGAGTCCAATCACCACCCAAAGCAGAACAAGAGCTCGAGCTGCCTCAAGAGACCAGCGTAACCCTGGCACAATTAAGATCTGGATATTGTAGCAGGCTTAACTGTTACCTATCCAGACTTGACCCTGACATACCCAACACATGTCCCGCATGCAATGAATCCCCGCACAACACTAACCACCTCTTTGCATGCCCACTTAGCCCGACTAATCTAACACTCCTCTCCCTCTGGCCCGAACCCGTCGAAACAGCACTTGTCACAACAACAACAACTGAGAACTTATCCGCACAGCTATTTATGTCCAATCCTCTCCGCCGATGGATAATTTTCAACGAAGACTTTCTCCACCGACCTTTTTGTCATACTTTGACCGTGAAGCCGTGAAGAAATTAATTGCTCCTCGCCACACGACGTTAGCGTGGCGATACAGTAGTCGATACAGCTGGGTATGAAGTCGAGCCCTTCAAAAATATCGGAATGTGTCACACTCGAGCTGAGCAATTATTCAGATAGTTTTAAGTGCTGCTGGTGAGTGCCACGCGTTGAAGGATTTCCAGCTCAGCTCAACGATTTTTGCAATACCAATTCACCGTAAACAACAGATACAGTACTTTCCTTTGGGGGAAATACCCATTCTTTTCTTTCTTTTTTTTTCACGTTATGGTGAATAAGTTCTTTTTTAGCATAAAACCCACAAAATTTAGGTTAGCAAGAAACGAACAAAGAAGGTACATTCTTTTCCATACTCTCATCTCATAGAATTGTTACTTTCAAACCAAGTATTTATGGAATACTTTTATTCCATACAAACTGACCAACAACAATGCCCACTGTTGCATTCGAACACAAAAAAATCCATTTCCACCAAATCTCACAGCGACGAGCGCGCAAAGTTAGTGAATTGAAATGAAAATCTGCGCTTAACACCCGCTGAGTCTGTAGAATAAGCATTAATGCTGCCGACGATACGCATACCCACACACATCCATACAAGCATACATACACATACACCTACTTAACTTATCATTATTATTCCTATAGCAATCTTATTGTCTGCTGCTAGTGGATTTATGTATTTTGCCTGTCTGAGAAGTGCTCGCTGGTAACACCAGCAACATGAATTGCATGAGCGTGTGTGTGTGTGTGTGTTTGCGTGCTTATGAGTTGGCGTGCGGCAAAGTAAATTGTGCATGGCGAAGCGACGCGTTCCTTTTGTGCGCAAACGAAGTGTTGAAATAGGATTAAAATGCTCTGGCATTATCAGCTTATGCAAATAAATATGAATGGATTTTGCGCTCTTTTACTTAATTTTTTTTACAAGTATTTGTGAGGTGTGAAATTATTCATAATCGCAATATGTTGACATGCCCATTGTCATTATATATATACATACACACACATATTTCCTTTGTTTTGTGTTTTGGATAGCAGTGGGGAGAGCGGTTTAAAATGTCTGAGTGGCTCATAGGCAATCAGCAGAAGTCCGAGCATTGGTGGAGATTATGCCTTTGTGTATTGAAAATAATATTTAAGTGCTCATTATTTACATGTCGTTGAGTCCAATTTTCGATGACTCGTTCGAGCATTTCGACTGGTAACTGGCAAATGACATACGTGATGTTTTCCTCCAAGGCCTGAATCGAAGCGGAATTGTCCGCATAGACTTTAGACATTACATAAAAGTCTAACGGTGTGATATCGTGCGCTCTTGTTGGCCAATCTGCTCACCGATGTGTTCTCTTAATAAATCCATTGATTGATGCGATGTGTGGGAAGTGGCGCCGTGGCGTAGTTGAAACCAAATGTCGCGGAGATCACGAGCTTCAATTTCTGTCATCAAATAGTCGGTTATCATGGCGCAATAACGGTCGCCATTGACGGTTACGTTCTCGCCAGCATCATTTTTAAAGAAATATGCACCGATGATTCCACCGGCCCACTAACCACACCAAACCGTTGTTTTTTCTAGACGAAATGACAGCTCTGGAATCTCTGCTTGTTTACATACCCATTGAGGTGGGCCTCATCTCTGAACAAAATTTGGTTCAAAAAATTCGGATCTTCTTGGACCTTTTCAAGAGCCCATAGAGCGAAGCGTTGTCGCCTGGTGAGGTCGAGCGGCTTCAGTTCTTGCACAAGCTATTTTTGGTATGTTTTCACTTTAAGATCTCGACGTAAAATGCGCCAAGTCGTTCAAATACGTCAGTCCGAGTTGCTGCGAGCGGCACCGAATCGACTCTCTACGGTCTTTGTGTACACTCTCAGCTACGGCAGTTATAGTAGACCGATTATGTTGATCATAAGTTGAGCGAAGCGCGCGAAACACATCCTTTAGAGAAGACTATTAAAAAAAATACCTCTACTTGGATCATTCTTTACATTCATTCCAAGCAATTAGTCTCGTTGTCGAATTTTTGACAGCTTCTAATTCGTATTTGCAGTGCTTTCGAACTGATCGCAAATTAAAATTTTCCAACATGTGGCAAGCATATTCGAAAATATATTTCGCTGAGAAATTTCTTGGGCCATCAGTACTAAAATTTTTAAACAGATTGCAACCCTCTTCAAGAACTTTTCGAAATCTCTCTATTTTGTTAGCCATATTTGTATATTTCATCAATTCTTTGCACTAAGACTTTCAGACAGGTGGCAGCTTACTTAAAAAAATATTTTCACATTATGCCCTGCTTAAATACCTTCAGTTTGAGAACCATATTGTATCATTTATTACGTTAACAATTTTGGTGTATTTAAAATTTAAAAAAAGATCGCAACCCTCAAAACCTATTTTTACTCCCTTCTCTCTTTTTCTTTTCCTGTCCCTCCCTCTCTCCCTATCTCTCTCACAATCTGCCTCTTTTCTCGCTTCTCTATCACTTATACATATCAACTCCGCAAAAACGACACAAATGCAATGAAATACCTGCTCCTGGCAGCAACACCACCATTTCAAAGTCTGTCAGAATTAGTGCCGTCACTCTGTAATATTCCATTTGAAAAATGCACAAGAAGCCTATCTTAGTTGCGAACTCGACAACAGACAGGGGGTCTCTTATCCAAAGCCTTAAATTGATTTTTCATTTGAGTATATTTTTTATGTGGTGGGTCCCAAACCCTACACACAATCGCATCGCATACGGGGTTCGGCATTCACGTCACTGTTGACAGACATAACTTCGAAGTCGTAGATAATTTCGTCTATCTGGGAACCAGAATTAACAGCACCATCAATGTCAGCCATGGAATACAATGCAGAACCACTCTTACCTTGAACTGAGTGGGCAAAACCAAACTCTACATTTCGCTCATCATTTACCGTCTTGCTATATGGTGCAGAATGTGAATGATGTCGACAACCGACGAGTCGACTTAAGTGGTTTTCGAGAGGTTTGAAAGTAATCGATGCAGTGCTCGCTCTTGGAGAGAAAGACCTATACTTTTTTGGAAAGATCAAGTTCAGAAAGAACTGATTTTACTTAGTGTTTCCAATTGGCGCGCTATTGTCGAGTCGCCTATAATCGCGTAAGCGATGCGGATGCAGTGCTTCGCATGAAATACTGATTAAAATCAAATTCGAATAGCTGTTGCTGCTCCAAGGGCCTGTAATGTGGTAGCCGTATGCTACTCACGTGCGTAAGCAACGTACGTAATATGTTGAATAACTAAGTTATACCAGGACGTACAAGGGTGAGAGCCGTTATATTTCCCGCAATAATATCCTCCACACTCTCAATGGGACGCTCATTGAGATTAGTGCTGAGCACGCTCGAGAGGAAGGCCGAATAAGACCCATAATTGGATATAATAAAGCCAGCAACAGTGAGCAACGCAAATACAAAAACGCCGCGTCGAGCATTAATGCTATTAGCATACACGCTCCCATTTATGAGACTACTAATCACATCCAGCAAGCATCGAGCCGCATTCCAGTGCCCACGCATACACCAATTACGCACGGCTAACAGCAGTGTTAGTGGCTGCTAAAAAGTAACGGAATTTCGCTAAGGACTGCGGAAAGCGCACAGGAAAGTAGGCAACAACATCCAAATGCAACGGCTTGCTGTGTGGCTTATTGTAGACTCTGTAGAAACCATGATCCGCACAAATGTCGAGCACTTCCGGTATACTCGTCGTACACTGTAGAAAGTCATAATCGGGATTTGGGTCAACGGTGAAATTTAGCATTGCATTGTAATGCTCAGCAAAGAGCTTTATTATCAGCGGTTGTAAGCCGGAAATTTGCTGCACACCATGCTCATCAGTGTAGATAATGGCGCGCGGCAGTTGTGTGTCCGAGACAGCGCGCGTGGCGTGTAACCAGGAAAGTTACGCCACCACCACACATTGCGTTTGTCCAAGTACGCGTGTAGTGAGGTTCGGCTCAAGCTTATAGCAGGAAATTGTAGGAATGCAGTGTGCAGTTCATTAGCGTTTGCATCGGTTAGTGGAGTACATTAGAATAACCATTAGGCCAGCATCAAATGAAGAGCGCGTAAGCTGTTGTGTGTACTGTGTAAGCACTGTTGCCATTTTTCGCAACCATGAAGAGTACAACACGGCTGTGCCAGCGTTGTGTTGCATATTTAAAGTACTCCAATTGTGAGTTGCGGCCACCACATACAAAATGTTTGAGTGAAAATGCTCAAAAAATGGTATGCTCAGTTGTTTGTTGAACATATTTTGTGCGCTGCATTGTTGCCAAGCTTCGCTTGACTCCATATAGAACGCTTTAGTATTATAAATGCAGAGACTGTTCACCAGCGGGGCGGCTGCAAGGGGGCGTCGGTCTTGAAGCAAGCGGCTCGCAATATAAATGTGAGCAAACTTCAAACCTACTCGCCTAGCGAGGTTGTGTGCTGGGCTTGGGACCCGCCACGTAGCTCCAATGAACCTCTGATGAGAGACTTCACTTATGATGACAACCATTGCAAACATATTAACAACTATGATTTAAGGGCATACACCTGGATTGTCAGATCCCTTAATTGGGAAGGTGTCGATGCTCAGCTGGTTGATGTCGTCGTAAGACTACAGGCTGGCTTCAACACCGTCCAAGAAGTGCGATGGACAGGAAAAGTACGGAGAAGAGTAGATCCTTGAGACATTTACTACAACGGTAAAGGAACGCAAATTTGGCATCGACCAAATGCGTGAGTATAAAGGGCTGTAGAAGCTGACCGACAGGGGTAATGCTTGAAAATTCTATGAAAATACGCGTTGATTTACAGAATGTTTTAAGACCGGAGCATATTCATGTAGGACCCAAAGCGGTGACTTAGCGACTGAGGAAAATGAAACACCAGGAGATGGGGAAACCGTGTGAAAGACTAAAGTTCACCGTCAGCAAACTGTTACAAACTGTTAATGCTAATAAAATAATGGCTATGTCATGTCGTCCGAATGGATGAAAGCGCTCCATCTTTGAAAGTGTTCGATGCAGTACCCGTTAGTGAAAGCAGAGGAAGAGAAGACTACCAATCCGTTGGAAAGATCAAATGGAGAGCTATGGAGAGCTGCACTTGGTATTTCCAATTGACGCCAAAAGGCGAAAATGGAGAAGAAATTACGCTGTAGTTAACACGACGTAAGCGGTGTCTACGCCGGTAAAGAAGAAAAAGAACTCCTTTTGTGATGCGCTCGTGCTTTATGAGAGGGTGAGAACAGGCTACTGATATTGGTAAGGATAATGGACGACAGGTCGACGATGTTGCTCTTTGAAAGACAGGCAGATCCCATTTCTATGAAGTCTTGTTCGGCTTTCTAGGCAGAATAAAACATTTGCTAGAGGATTTGGATGATTTTTCAGTCTTTATTTTATTTTATTTTATTTTATTTTTATTTTTTTATTTATTTCATTTAATTTTTTTATTTTACTTAATTTTATTTAATTTTTTTTTTTCATTTTAAGTTATTTATGTTTTTTTATATTTTTTTTTTTTCATTTTGTTTATTTTTTTATTTTTATTTTGTTTTTTTTATTTATTTATTTCCTTTTTTTTTTAATTCATTGCATTTTATTTAATTTTTATATTTTTTTTTTAATTTTATTTTTTTTTCTTTATTTATAAATTTTTTTAAATTAATTTTTTTTATTTTTTTTTTATTTTTTTTAAATTTTTTTTTTATATATATTTTATTTTAATTCATTGCATTTTATTAAATTTTTTTTTATTTTTTATTTTTCTTTATTTATAAATATTTTTAATTTAATTTTGTGTTTTATTTTATATTATTTTACTTTATTTTATTTTATTTTTTATTTTACTTCATTTTATTTGATTTTATTCATTTCTATTTTATTTATTTTTATTTTTGTTTTTATTTATTTTTATTTTTATTTTTATTTTTATTTTTATTTTTATTTTTATTTTTATTTTTTATTTACTTTTTTATTTTTTATTTCATTTTATTTAACGTAATTAATTTTTATTTTATTTTATTTTATGTTATTTCATTTTATTTTATTTTTTTTTTTTTCATTTCATTTTTTTTTTACTTAATTTTATTTAATTTTTTTTTTAATTATTTTTTTATTTTAAGTTTTTATATTTTTTTATATTTTTTTTTCATTTTATTTATATATATTTTTTTTTTCCTTTTTTTTTAATTCATTGCATTTTATTTAATTTTTTAATTTTTTTTTAATTTTATTATTTTTTCTTTATTTATAAATTTTTTTAAATTAATTTTTTTTTATTTTTTTTTATTTTTTTTATATATATTTTATTTTAATTCATTGCATTTTTTTAATTTTTTCTATATTTATAAATATTTTTAATTTAATTTTGTGTTTTATTTTATATTATTTACTTTATTTTATTTTATTTTTTATTTTAGTTCATTTTATTTAAATTTATTCATTTTTATTTTATAAATTTTTATTTTTATTTTTATTTTTATTTTTATTTTTATTTTATTTTTTATATTTTATTTACTTTTTTTATTTTTTTATTTAATTTTATTTAACGTAATTAATTTTTATTTTATTTTATATTATTTTATTTTATTTTATTTTAATTTATTTTATTTTTATTTTATTGTTTTTTAAATTTAATGTAATTTATTTTATTTAGTTTTATTTCATTTTATTTTATTTTATTTTATTTCATTTTATTTTATTTTATTTTATTTTGTTCAACGCTTAATCATCAACGCCAGAGTATATTCACGCTCTCTCTCTAAACCTTTCACCTTTTGATACATTCTATAATCTACTCATCGCAACTTAACCTCAAATCCATTAGTGAGGATTTCAGATAATTTGCCTAACGATGTGTTTGCAACTCAACAAGGCAGCGCGAAACGTTCCAGAGTGTACTTAGTAACATCGGTTGTTAGCGCGTTGATTGGTTGCCGGCTGCTGCCTGAAATCAAATCTTCACCTTCCATACACATGTACAAACACACAAACAACACACACACACACACAGCATAGCATTTTCGTCAGCGTTTGTGAAGTTTGCGCTTCATTTATACCGTTTGCGTGTTGATTACAATTTGATTGCTATAACGGTGCAAGGTGTGTAAATGTGTGTGTGAAGTGAAGTGAAGTGAAATTCTTGCATATTCTTGTTTCCACAAGCTTACTTGCGCACTCTCTCCCGCTCTCTATGTGCTAACACTTCATCTAACCTTGTGTGATCTTCATCAATGTGACAGCTGTTGTACCGTTAATGCTTTAATGTATGTCATTTACACTATTTACATATATATATAAACGCATAACTGACACATTCTTAACGTGTTAGTTGAATTAGTTTGCCGTTGCGCCTGAATGTATGCTATAAATTTGTAAATCATGAAGTATTTGCTCTCCTGCTGTCATATTCCAAGTTGTTAACGCGTTTACTCCTTGTTGCTAACGCCTGGCAGCTGTTGCTTAGAAGTTTGTTGTAAGTGATTTGCTCATTAGAATACTATCAACTCATCTGGCTCGTAAGTGGCATTGATTGACTAGATAATTTGGCAATTTGAAGTTGGCGATGGAGAAGCATTCATTTTTCTTTTATTTTAAGCATATTTATGTGGAAAAACATCAAGTGTACTCAGGAAAATATAATTTTCTTTAAATATTAATGTTAATAGTAATTTTAAATATTAAAATTAGATTATATCCTATAATGGTACCCAAAAAGTTGGTTCCAGCTTCGGTAGTTTTGAAAATTCTATTAAAATATGGGTTATTCATTTTGCAGTTTCCAAAATAAACGTAAATAATTTGTTTTCATCAAATTCCCATTTTTTATTATGAAGTTTAAACCTTGGCACTAACATGTATGTGAAACACTACCACACTCAAAAGTCCGCCTCATGAATTTTTGCAAACTTCGATTCGTTCGACCATTTTTAGGCACATATTGGGCGGTATCTCAGCCACAACTTGACGAATATTGATTTTCAAGTGCTCAAGAGTTAAAGGTTTGTCCGCATAAGCACGGTCTTCCGCGTAGCCCCCTAACAAAAAACCAACGCGGTCGAATCGGTGGCCAATTAACATATAACCAAGACGAGAAAATAAAGCCATATTCGCTCGTTTTGTGTGGCATGTGGCAACATCTTGTTGGAACGACATATTGCCCAAGTCGTGTTCTTCAATTGTGGGCCAAAATAAATCGGTTATCATACGACCATAATGCTCTCGCCGTTGTTGTTTTCAAGGAAGTAAGGTTAAATCACACCTCCGGACCAAAGAGCGCACCGGACAGTAAGTTTTCTTAGGATGTTATGATCTCTCTTCCATTATTTGGTGGTTCTCGAAGCCCAAGTGTGTTAATTTTGGTTATTTACGTATCCACAGAGTGAGAAATGTGCCTCTTCGATGAAGAATTTTTTTTTTTTTTTTGAAAAATCGCGTTCCACTGCTTTTTATTCAAGCACTCAATCGACGTAACTACGGCGTTGTGAATGGTCAGCTGACTTCAGTTTTTATTAAGAGCTGGACTTCATAGGGATGTAGATATAAGTCCACGTGCAAAATACTCCATAATGTGCCACAAGAAATTCCCAGCTCTTGAAAATGTCGAGAAAAAGACACATTCGGCTCTCCGGCTACACTTTCACTTACAGCAGCGATGTTTGAATTCCAAATCGACAGTCCGAAGTCCAATCGACAGTCATTCGAGTGGACTGTACGTGTTTAACCCGCTCTAAAACGTGAAAAAACGCAACAGTCGCATGGAATAATTTTCATTGACTACCTCGATAACCGAAGAACCACCAACAGCGACCATTATTAGCGTTATTGAACCATTTGAAGGACGAAATCACCGAAAAATGGCCGCATTTGAAGAAAACGAAAGTGCTGTTTCTCCAAGATAATGCACTGTGTTACAAGACAGTGAAATCGATGGCAAAAATTCCATGAATTGGGCTTCGATTTGCTTCCGCATACACCGTATTCTTTAGATCTGACCCCTCAGCGACTATTTGCTGTTCTCAGATCTCAAAAGAATGCTCACTGGGAAGAAATTTTCGTCAAATGAAGAGGGGTTCGCCGAAACTGAGGCCTATTTTGAAGTAAAGGACAAATCGTGCTACCAAACTGGTACTGAAAAGTTCGGAGGTCGCTATAATCAGTGTGTCACCCATGAAGGGAGCTATATTGAATAAAAAAAAGAATTTTACCAAGGGATTGTGTATTGATATTATTACAAATTTTGTTCAGCGATGAGGCCCATTTCTGGCTCAATGGGTATGTAAACAAGCCAAATTGCTGCATTTGGGACGAAGGGCAATCTAAAGAGATTCAAGAGCTGACATTTCATCCAGAAAAAACAACGGTTTGGTGTGGTTTGTGGGCTGGTGGAATCATCTGTGCATATTTCTTCAAAAATAATGAGAAGGTAACCGTCAATGGCAACCGTTATCGTGCCATGATAACCGACTATGTGATGCCTGAAATTGAAGTTCGTGTTGGTTTCAACAAAACGGTATCACTTCCAACATATCGCATCAATCAATGTATTTATTGAGAGAGAACACTTCGGTGAGCGGATAATTTCACGTTTTGGGCCGGTCGATTGGCCGCCAAGATCATGTGATATCACACCGTTAGACTCCTGTGGGGTTATGTAAAGTCTAAAGTCAATAAAGACAATGCCGCTTCGAATCAGGCCTTTGAGCAAAACATCACGCGTGTCATTCGCCAGTTACCAGTCGAAATGTTGGAACGAGTCATCGAAAATTGGACTCATCGGATGGACTATCGGAGACGTAGTCGCGGCCAACATTTGATAGATAATTTTCGAAAAATAAATGCCAAGGAATGTTTTTTTCGAATGATAATAAATCTTCCCCATGAAATTTGAATTTTCAGTGTTTTTTTTTTTAAATAGGTAACCTCGAAATGGATCACCCGTTATAAAAAAAAGTTGTTTTTTTTGTTCAACACAAAATTTATGAAATTTTCCCTAAAAACTCAGAAAAAGAGTTTTGAGTTTTATTAATTCTTTTCAAAATCATATAAATGTCTTATCAAGAGAAATCATTAATTATTTTAAGTACGTCATCGCACCCGAAATTCGAAATTCTTATCCCTTTTTTGCATTATCCTTAATAAATCACCACACACACACGCCACACACACACACACCTCAACTCGTCGACAAATCACACACTTAACGTTAACCAAAAGCTTTCAAAATGATTACCTCGCCATGACCATCATTCACCGTTATTTATCCAACGTTGAGTAGTGGCTCTTTATATAATTATCTCATTTTTCCCCCGCGTTTATTTGTCAATACCCAAGCACATAACAATAAACGCCGCCATAATTGGGCAGCACAAACAATTCAATTTTCAACGACAATGACAAAAGCAAGCGCAAAATGAATAGAAAAAAAAATACAGAAAAAATAAATGCCTGGACCCTCCTCAATACAACCGCACAACTGATTACTAAAGTAATAAACGTCAAATTGCCAGAATAAATATTGACAGTGGCGATAAAAACAAAAACAAGCGCTAAACAATAGAATACAAAACAAATGAAAGAACAATGCAGTGTGTGTGCAGAGAAAATGAAAAAAAAACGGTATTTGCAGTGATAAGCAGCCAGACAGCCAGGCAAGTGTGGACTGATATGCGCTTGAGCTAACTGCTGAGTAGGTCATCAATGTAAAATGTTTGTACTTCACGGTGGATGGGGAAAAGGCTCGAAAGGACATTGAATTTTCTGATGCGCTGCGATAAGTGAAGCATCTTTTTTTTTGCTCTTTCATTTATTTATTTTTACTTTATTTTTTATTTTTGATTTACTGGTGGTTGAGAAACTCTTCAAAACACACACACAGCTTCCAAAAATAAACAGTATAATAAACTCAATAACGCTGCGGTAGTCCATTGAGGATTCAAATAAAAATATATAGCAATCTGAGCCTAACAACAATTTAATGCATAGACGACTGTAGAAAATATATATATATCCCTTTTTTCTTTTAAAGAAAAAATTACAGAAAATTCAAATTTAATGGGAAATATTTCTTATCATTCGAAACATTCTTTAGCATTTATTTTTTGAAGATTATCTCTTTCAAATGTTGACCGCGGCTACGTCTCAGATGGTCCATCCGCTGAGTTCAATTTTCGATGATTCGTTCAAGCATTTCGACTGGTATCTGGCGAATGACACGCGTGTTGTTTTGCTCCAAGGCCTGAATCGAAGCGGGATTGTCCGCATAGACTTTAGACTTTACATACATCCCAAAGGAAAAAGTCTAGCGGTGCGGTATCACACGATCTTGGTGGCCAATCGATCGGCCCAATACATGAAATTATCTGCTCACCGAAGTGTTCTCTCAATGAATCCATTGATTGATGCGATGTGTGGAAAGTGGCGCCGTGGCGTTGTTGAAACCAAATGTCGCGGAGATCACGAGCTTCAATTTCAGGCATCAAGTAGTCGGTTATCGTGTTGCGATAATGGTCGCCATTGCCGGTTACGTTCTCACCGGCATAATAATTTTGAAGAAATATGGACCGATGATTCCACTGGCTCACAAGCCGCACCAAACCATTGTTTTTTCCGGATGAAATGGCAGCTTTTGGAGCTCTTTAGGTTGCTCTTCGTCCCAAATGCAACGCAATCTTGCTGGTTTACATACCCATTGAGCCAGAAATGTGGGCCTCATCGCTGAACAAATTTTGGCTTGAAAACGTCGGATTTTCTTGGAACTTTTCAAGAGCCCATAGAGCGAAGCGATGTCGCTTGGAAAGGCTGCACAAGCTGCTTTTTGTACGCTTGCAATTTAAGATCTCGACGTAAAATGCGCCAAGTAGTTACATACATCAATCCGAGTTGCTGCGAATGTCGCCGAATCGACTCTACACGGTCTTGGTGTACACTCTCAGCTACGGCCGCTATATTTTCTTCACTTCGTGCTGGACGTAAGTGGTCTATTCGGTCGAATATTATCCAATAATGAATGCTGGGTCTCAATATGGGCGATGTTGTTGCGAATAGTACACTCAGTAGGCCGCAATTATGTTGACCATAAGTTGAGCGAAGCGCGCGAAACACATTCTTTACAGAACGTGTACTTTCGTAATTCGTCGTTGAATGATTTGTAGACGTTGTTCAGGCTTTCAGTTCTTTCCATGATGAAATGCCAGAAAATACGGAACAAAAATTACATGACAGCTTGAGACGACTCACGCGATCTGTCGAGAAAAAGGCCATTGAAAAAAAAGTAACTCTACTTAGATCACCCTTTATCCTTTCTTCGGATTTCGGTTGTATTAAGATATTTGATCTTTTTGTCTTAGCTCATTTTGGAAGCCGATTTGCTTAAGTTTTCGATTACTGATGTCCCATTTTCTGAACTCACCTATGTTTCTAGTACTCTAACTTCCATTTCTGGTGTAGGTGGTACAATATGGTATATTCCTATTACCATTAGTCTCCTTTCCATGCCATTTTACCCTGATTTTTTTCACTTCCGAATTTTTGTTTTCCAGTTTAATGTTTTCTATATCAAACATACTGCTTTCTAGCATTTAACGGTGTCTCTCTGAATGATTTGTCGATTTTTCGTAAATTTTTTTTTTTTGTCCATATATTTGAGAAACCCATATTTTAAAACTCTGAAATACATGAATCAAAAAAAAATATTAAAAAAAAATTTTCAACACTTTCCGCCAACACAAAGCATGCAAGTACACGTACCGCACATAACTACTTTCAAACTACTCATAATTAGTGGTGATTTGAAAAGTTGTCAGAAAAAAAGGAAGAATTTTCAACAACAACAACAATAAAAACAACAACAAAAATGATTTTATTTCCAAAATTCATGAAGTGTAAAAGGCAACAATTTGAAACCAAAAACAACTACCGTTATTAATAGCTTATACTTTTGCTTTAAATTAGACAAATGCAGGTGAGCAGAGCGACTGTATATACACACCCGTACATAAATACTTACATAAACACATCTGAGGCAAGTTTGTAGGTACAAATATTGGAGGAGCACACACAAGTCAAAGTTACATATACATATATATGAACAATGTCTTTTAGTAAATATTGAGTAAGTGCTTGTATGTGCATGTATGGGTACATATGTACCCCCACACCTAAATAATTGCTCATCTAGTCGATACCGAAAAGTTTCGAACATTTTACACATACACACACACACCACGCCAACACACACTCGACAGTCGACAGTCGATAAAGTGTGTACGAGCTGCAGCTGGGAAGCTGCCATCTACCTATGTAGCTATTCTTTCAACTGCTGTGCGTCTTCTTTGTTGTAGACGTTGTGGCGCTACCCTGGGTAAGCGCTCGTAATTGCAAAAGTATAAAACATTGAGGTGTTGCCAACAACTTTTCAATGCCAAAATAGAATGCCAGTAGGCGGCATGTGTTGGAAAACACCTGCCACATGCGGTGGTCACACACACACACACACAGTCTCAGTAGACTGAACATGCAGGCAAACACACATACATACATGGCTATATATGTAGCGAAGACTGTATTTCGCCTAAAATCTAAGTACAACTCACTGCCCAAACCCCCTAAAAATTTCCATTGGCTTTTGTGTCTGCAAACGAATACAGACAGACTCTGTATTGGACGACCAAGCGACGAATTGGGGGTTGGGGCCAGTTGAGGTTATGGTGAAAAAGAGTAAAATAAAATGTTAATTAAACTTTATGGTTGAGAGAGCAGAGCAAAGCAGCGCACAAAGATTATAATGCAACAACTATGCAATACGGCGGTAAGTAAGCAAACATATGATCAAAATGTATACATATTTACAGCCCCACATGCGTTTGCTCATGTGTGTGTGTGTGTGGGTGTGTAAAAATCTCTGCTTTGCCTGCTGCCGACAGCTTTGTGGTAGAAAAGGCAGTGAGCAGTGAGCAGTGAGCAAGTGTCGGCAAAAATGACTTCTATTTTAAGGAATAGTTGAATAAACCCCCCCCCCCCGCACACACAGTTACAGACTAACATGTCTGTATACACACACCCACACATATAACTCATGTATGCAAGCACTCACCACGCTCCTCAAATACCCAGCCTGCAAGTAAGGCAAACGGAAATCGTTAAAGTAATTACAGAAATGTTTTTGTTAAATGTTGTCATATGTTTGTGGTTGCCTTTATTATTATTCAACCGCATGTACATGTGCGAGTGTATACTCGTAATGCTGCATTCATCTATGTTAGCTGCATTTTTGTAGTTTTTCTTTTCTTCTTTGCTATGTATATTTGAAATTTTGTTATTTTAGATTTTATATGCATTTAGTGATGTTAGAACAGGCAATTTGTTCTGTACGAAAAATTTGTAGCGCAGCACAGGTAATTGTATGTAATTAAATATTGCACATACGTATGTATGTATGTATGTATGTATGCATGTATGCATGTATGTTTGTTTGAAACGGAAAATATTTTCCGAAAATGAATAATTGTGAATTTTCATTCGAACGTGACAGCTGTGATAAGCCAGTGTTGCTATGAAAATAGACAACTTCAATTATATAAAACTTTCATTAGATTTTTGTTTTTGTAATTTGACATAAAAATTATATGTTTTTACACTGACAATCGGGCTGACTTCTGTATTGAGTCTGAGGCTCTTAATAACATTGAAAAATAGTACAATAATTACACTAATAATTATACTCTTTCAGGCATTCAGAACATTAAATGCGACGGCCTGGCGTATGCGTAACAAATTTCACATGAATTTACATACGCTAAATGTTACACATACGCCATAGCCTACACTGTGTTAATCATTCAAATATCAACTAAAAAATAAATAAAATAAAATAAAATAAATAAACAAAAAAATAAAAAAAATAAAAAAGAAAAAAAATCAAAAGAAAATAAAAAAATTTTAATTAAATTTAAATTAAATTAAATAAAATAAAGAAATTAAAATATCAAAACAAAATAAAAAATAAATATAAAAATTGAATTAAATAAATAATATTAAAAAAATAAATAAAATTAAATAAAATATAATAAAACAAAATACAAAAACAATAAATCAAATAAAATAAAAAATTTAAAAAAATATAAGAAAGTATTAAAATAAAATGAAATAAAAAATAAAATAAAATTGTTTAAATAAAACAAAATGAAATAAATTAAAAAAAAAATTAAATAATAAAATTAAATTTAATTAAATTAAACAAAAAAAAATAAATTAATTAAAATTTAATAAAATTATATTAAAATAAAAATTAATATTAAAATAAAAATTAAAATTAAAATTAAAATAAAAATAAATGAAATAAAGTAGAATAGAATAAGATAAAATAAAACATAAAATAAAATATAAAAAAATATAAAAATAGAGTAAAATAAAAAATAAAATAAAAAATAAAGCAAAAAAATTAAACCAAATTAATTTAAAAAATTAAATTAAATTCAACAAAATGAATTAAATAAATTAAATAATATAAATAAAATAAAAAATTAAAATAAAATAAAATGAAATAAAATAAAATTAAATTAAATTAAATTAAATAAATATGCGAAACAGAACAACATACACTGTTGGACAGAAAGCAATGCCGATCGCCTACGTAAATGTCACCACCTGAGTACACCCAGACGAGAGTACACCAGACGTGGAAACGCCACCATGGAAGATGATCTATACAAGTGGGCAAACGGGAACTGAAAACTGCTATCAATGCCAGCAAGCAGAGGTAGTGGAATGACCTCTGTGCCGATGTAAACAGAAACCCATTTGGACTGGGCTACAAAATTGCTATGCGAAAGTTTAAGGCATTAACGCAAACACTAGAGCTGGATGCAAGCAAAATGAAAAATATCGTTTCTGGAAAAAAAAAATTAATATTGAAATACTTCTCTAGGCATACCACTTTTTCCAATATAAGAGCTGCAGAAATACGCGCACAAACTGGAAAATAATAAAGCACCGAGCCCATATGGAGTTCCCGCAGAAATATTGAAATAACTTTCTATCGAACGACCCCATTGTAGCTTATGCTAATCAGTAAACGCAAAGGCAACCCTGATTTCCCATCAGCATATAGGCTACTCTGCTTGCTCGACACAGCGGGAAAGCTGCTTGAGAGATTAATCAAGCCCAGGGTAGAGACAGCTGAGCTCTGACTCAGGAGGCCTCCACCCAAATCAGCATAGCTTCCGAAACCTATGTCAACTTTAGGTGCCGCACAAAGGTATAGAAACTGCTCATCGTGGGTGTCATCCTCTTAAATCCATTGTACTCTTGGCCACGCTGAACGTTCGAAATGCCTATGACGGTGCTGAATGGAGCTAAATGATCTACGCCACAGGGTAGGTTTTCAAGACACGTAACTATATTATGAAAATAATAAGAAGCTATTTAAAAACCCTGTGCTAGTGTATCAGACCACCGTTGACGCCCAAGGAAAGAACATTTCCTCAGAGTCAGCGCGAGCACCTATACTCGGTTCAGTCCTCTAGAACGTAAGCCACATCGTGATATTAAAACTCCAGATGTCTGACGAAACATTCTTAATATATGTAAATCAAGCAATGATAACAACTCAAATCTGCCCAGACTCACTCGGTCTCAAGCTAGCCACGGAGGCAATTGTCCCTTTTGATGGCGACCACTGCATGACGATTTGACGGCATGTACCTGAAATGTCAGAACAATTAATTGGGAAGATGCCGATGTTTTGTAAAATTAAAAGTTCACATAACCGCCGTCTAAAAATTGCTAGGGATGGGACAAGCACGGAGAAGAGAAGGACCTTCTAACATTTACTACAGCAGTCATATAAAGGACTGCAAATTTGGTGTTGGATTGTGGTGGGAGAGAGACTTCATCCCGAGTTCTGGCATTCAACTCAATGGATGAATGTCTCTCCAGAAGCTGCATCAAAGCGAAGCTCTTTTACATATCGTTAATTTGCTACCGCGCCCCGTTGGATAAGAAGGACGATATAAGCAAGGATGCTTTCTATGAGCGCCTAATAGGTATCTATGAGCGCGGCTTCCGCACGACGTCAAAATTTTGTTTGTAGATTTCAGTGCCAGTTTGGATAAAGAGCGTATCTTTGGCACAAAAGTCGGAATATTCAGCCTTCATTACGAAACATACACAAACGGGTGGATCTGATCGACTTCGCCGGGGACCGAAATATGATTGTCTGTAGTACTAGATTCCAGCAAAAAAAAAATACGTAAAGCTACATGGTTTCCTACCGCTCAAAATACGGCCAACCAAATCGAACATGTTGTGATAGACAGAAGACAGGTTTCCAGTTTTCAAAACCTGCGTGCGTTCCGAAAACGAAATATGGACTCGGATCACTATCTCGTCGCAGCGAAGATACGCACTGTGAACAAAAAAAAACATACGTCAACAAACACAAGGCAAATTCGACGTCAATAACCAGCAATCACAAAACACAGCCGTGCAATTTTCTACTCGACTGGCGCTTCTGCTCTATGAGAGCATTCATTTCTGAGGAGCTTCAATGCTTACAGTCATAACTTTGAAGTTGTTGATGATTGCATCTATCATGAAACCAGCATCAACAACGTCAACAATTCACTCACTCGTGCCAACAGGTGCCACTATGGACTAAGTAAGCAATTGAAAAATGAAGTCCTCTCTCGACGAATCAAAACCAAACTCAACAAGTCGCTCATTATTCCCGTTGTTGTTGTTGTTGTAGCGGCTACACGCCAACCCCGTCTAGGGTCAGGTCCCAGAAAACGTGCTGTTTCAACGTTGTTGGGTATGTCAGGCTCGAGTCTGGATAGGTAGGAATTAAGCCTGCTACAGTATCCAGATCTTAATTATGTCAACGTTACGCGGGTCTCTCGAGGCAGCTTGAGCTCTTGTTCTGCAATGGGTGATGATTGCACTCCGAGAACACCATTCATGGGAAGAGAGTTCACAAAGGTGTTAACGGACTCTCAGTGAATGGTGTTTATGGCCCGTCTGTATGCCGTCCTGTCCAGCGGGGTTTGTCTGTATTGCTGTACGGCGTCCCGGTAGTCAAGTACTCCCTTCCTGATGTGCCTGGGTGGTGGTTCAGCATCCAATAAGTGTCTGTTGTGATGATCCTGACGGCAGATATTGCTCACACAGCATAACATTATGCTCCTTAACTGAGAGCATAGATGTTTCACTGTGTAAGTGCCATCAGGAGATTTCCCGTCACGGTCCGAAGGGCGTTGTTCTAACAAGTATGGAGCTTCTTCAACTGCGTCTCGCTAGTAAGCGGCGTCCAAATCGGTGCAGCATAGTTTACGACCGGCCGGCCAATTGCCTTGTACGTTGCCAGCAGCATTTCTTTGTTTTTCACCCAGGTGTTATCGGCTAGCGGTTTGAGCATTTTGTTGCGGCTCTGTACTTTGGTGACTCTATTGCAGTCGTATGCGTAGGGAAGGAGTCCAGGCTATCAAATGTGACTCCCAGTAACTTTAGGTTATTCGTGGTCGGAATTTTCACGTCATCGTAAAAGGTCAATTCATTTGAATTCAAGCCGGTACCAGCTGGTGAAAAGAGTGGCAGAGGATTTCGCGGGTTGTAGATGTAAATGTCGTGCAGTGAAGAAGTTGGAAAGGTCGGCGAGATAGCAGTTTACTTTCAAACAAAGGCTATCAATATCCTGGCCATTATCCTCATTATGTCATATGGTGCAAAAGCGTGTCGACTAAGACATCCAATGAGACGGCACTAGGGTTTTACGAGAGGAATGCACTTATTTAAATACCATTTCCAACAACTCTTACAACGCAGCTTATTGAATATACAATTAACCGTAATTTTTCGCCTAACGACTTATTGATTTTCTTCTACTCTGTTCAATAAATATTTATTTACATTTCCCCATAGAATTTTCAGTCAGAAAATTATTGAAGCAAAAAAGCCCAGGAGGTGAATATGTATGCTTGCATGTATGTACATATGTATGTCTGAAGCACCAAACATTTGTTGAAAATTTGCAAAGAATAATAAATAGAAAATTAAAATTAAATTCTGAACAGTGTTTAATTGTGATAAAAATAAGAAAATGAAAACAATAAAAAATGCATATGTATTAATCAGAGTTATTTTGAAAACAATGCAAGGACAATGGCAGATAAATACATGTAAATGTTATGCCATTGTATGCATACTGACAAGCAAGCAAGCATAAGCACACACACACACATCCACTGACAGAATTGCATGCATAAGCAGAATTTTCCAAAAGCTTAAATTCATATATTACATACTATGCCATATACACAAGCATATACATATGTACGTATGTGTATGGAAATTGTTGCAACTGTACATTTGTTTAATATACTCACAACGCAGCACACAACACACATCGAGCCATTCATGCAACGGCGCACACAAGCATACATACTTCCCTCGCTCATAGAATGCAACAGTGCGTAAATGGTAACACTAACACTAACACCAACACAACAATGGCTAAAGCAATATAACATTTTGAAACATATCCTGTAGCAGCAATGAATTAAAATAATAATAATAATAATAACAATAATAATACAATAATACAGAGTTGCAATAACAATAAGCCGTATTGTAATGGTAAAGCCAAGAGCAATTACAATCCATTTGAAGTGGATGGATTTATGGTAATGAGTTTAGAAATATGTACTTGTATGTACATATGTGAGTCTTTGAATTTCAAGCGGAAGCAATTTGGTTACGAAATGTATTCTTTTATTATTTTCTGCATTTTAATGCATACTCTTAACTGGCTGTAGTATGATTTGTTATACATACAAGATGGATTAGACGGATTGTTTTTGAATTCATCACTTTGCGAAAGGTTGAAACGGGCTTCCTCCCAACTTCTGATTTCCTTAAATTTGAATTTGCTACTTCTCCTACACAAAGTTGTCGGACTTCAAATTCTGTTCGGTCATTAAAACTTGAGACAGCCATGTCTTTCACATGTTCCAAATTCCATCAATTTTTTCATATAATGGGGGTGATCCATTTCGAGGTTCCCTGCTTTTTTAAAGAAAAAATCACAGAAAATTCAAATTTAATGGGGAATGTTTTTATTATCATTCGAAAGAACATTCTTTGACATTCATTTTTTGAAGATTATCTCCTTCAAATGTTGGCCGCGGCTACGTCTCAGATGGTACATCCGTTGAGTTGAATTTGCGATGACTCGTTCGAGCATTTCGACTGGTAACTGGCGTATGACACGCGTGATGTTTTTCTCCAAGTCCTGAATCGAAGCGGGATTGTCCACATAGGCTTTAGACTTTACATAACCCCGCAGGACAAAGTCTAACGATGTGATATGACACGACCTTGGTGGCCAATTGATCGGCCCAAAATGTGAAATTATCTGCTCACCGAAGTGTTCTCTCAATAAAATGTATGGTGTGGGAAGTAGCGCCGCTTGATAGCTTGACACGACAAACGCGTGATCTGTCCAAAAGAGGCTATTGAAAAAAGTACCTCTACTTGGATCACCCTTCATAATATACTTTTCACTTACGAATCGCTAGTAAATGCTTGTTATAAACCAATAACCCTAGGTAAGTGAATAACATCTGACGATTGTTATATTTGTGTTAATATGTGCATCTTCAGGAAGAACCACTACTCAAGTAATAACTTTTTTTTAACTTTTCAGCTAAAATAATTAGCATTAGCTTTTTCACACTATTCCACTTCCGATTTTTAAGAAATATTTGCACAATAAAAGACTTGCATTACATGAAATAATTAACGAAATGATATTTTGTACGTTGTTCAAATGAAATGTTTTCTTTTTATACGTTCCCGTCATCCAGTTGTCAAACACGTATTAATGGTTGCCAGATCTGTACGCTATGGAATTCAACTAAATAAATATGAAAGTCAAATAATGTGTATACTTTAAGTCTTCTATATATGTATATGACCAAAAAAATATTAAACATTAAAAAATTACCTAATCTCAACTAGCTTATCCGCTCCATTTGTATGGCGTAACAAATGTCGGCATGTCGGTCTTGGAAATGCCAGCACTTTAATCTATACAAAATGTAAATTAAACAGTTCCGCTGCTATAATGCTTATGAGCTGACAAACATATCAAATGCACGCATATAAACAAGATCTCTATCAATTTGTATAACTTGCTTGTATATTAACACGCCTTGACTGCCTTGAAGCACGTACAAGGTATGTATGTACATAGAGGCGTAGGTTTATAGGCATTAATGTGGGAAACGATCCGTAACTAAGTCACAACATGCAACACAACTGCAATGGACATCGCAACACATGTTTACATGCTGTCCTCAACACACACATACACACACACATCGTTACTCTTCACACACTGCGACCTCTATGAATTGATATGAGTTACGTGTTGTGTCT
Organism: Neoceratitis asiatica; assembly: GCA_030068015.2. Taxonomy (NCBI): domain Eukaryota; kingdom Metazoa; phylum Arthropoda; class Insecta; order Diptera; family Tephritidae; genus Neoceratitis; species Neoceratitis asiatica. The sequence goes on along the minus strand of CM061527.1, from coordinate 66,346,581 downwards.
TGGCGTATTCAATTGAAAAGGAGTATTCATAATACACAAAAGTAAGACACACCCACTTGGCATTAAAGGCAGCTGATGTGGCAGAAGCAGTTACGTATGTACGGATGCATGTAACTTATTTCACTCGAATAGTAATTGCATTAAAGCTGAGCTGTATGTAGTCACGGACCCGACGTATGCTTATGCAAGTCAAGTAGCTGAATGAATATACGCACTTCCCGCTCGCAAGATATTGTGTTGTGTTGGCCTACATTTGCGTCATTTAATTCTACAATATTGTTACAACGGTGTTTATTCATTTCCGTTTGATATTTATTAGTGTGCCACAAAGTGTTGATTATACATCGCTTTTACACCCCATTACAGTTAAAGCAGGCGCCCAATTGGCTCACGGAAACTAGCACTTTGCCACTTGCAAATCCCCATGCACACGCTCAGCGTATTATATACTCATTAAAAGCGTAGTTTAAGTCACATTATAAATTATTCAGTGATTAATGATGTGAAATAGTGCCAAACTCTCCATAAAAATGACAACAAAAACCTCATTTTGTTGTGCATGTAATATTTACTTACTCTGATTTGTGAAATTCGACTACAGGTCACTGTTGGCAGGAAGTTGAATGCATCGTGCTTTAGCTTTTGGCAATAGATTAGACCTGTTTTCAACTTAAAATGAGTTTCCACTGCAATTACTCCTTTCAACTTAACAAATAGATTATTTCTCTTTGAAATTAGCAAAAAAGAATTCATAATTTTATTCTTTTCCTGTAGATTTGCAACAAAAATGTTCTTACTATTCCACCATTGGTTTTAAACTCAACGGCTCACCCTCTGCCGGCAATTGTATGAAACTAACAGTTATTTTCAGTTATTTTCACCCAACTCAGTGGCAGCGCCATGCCTTTACTTAAATTACGTCGACAGCTGTTTAACAGCTGATTTTAGAATTGACAGCTGTTGTTAAATATATTTTTTGTTTGATACACAAATATTTTATATACAATACACACACCCGTTAAAAATATATAAATAAACGTAAAAAGTGTAAAATTTTGGTGTAAAGCATAGCCGTTAGAATGGTTAGAAGTATTGTCCTCACATCTTTTGCTTTGGGTGAGTACTTACAGCACAGTTTCAAAATCCAATACTAAACAAAGTTTCCTACTTCTCCCACAGCGCTGCTGCTGCAAAACGTCAATGCAGAAATGCCTGCATTTAAATCAATTTTTAAATTCTTTGCTTACGGCTATGGTAGTGACGGCAATAGCAATGGCACACGTACTAAAGACATCTCTGAAATGACAGAAGGGGAGTTGGGCCCCTCACGCGGTCAATGTCACTACAATTTCCTCTCATATATAACATATAGAGAGCGCTTATATTGCGCTGCCGATGATTACTACATATTGCATCTGTTACCTTATATCATGCCAGAACCAGCACGTAAACCACCAATAATGGTGCGTTGCCTGCAGCCAGAGCGACACGATAATGCTACACGTAATGACAATACGTTATTAATAATGCAGAATTTAAAGGACACCGTAGCGCTACTAAAACCCATAGGCAATGCCACCAAGCGTCACGAGCCTGGCAGCTGTGTAATTGTGCTCTTCTACACCGAATCAAGTCTGGGTTGTTCACATGTGGCGCCGCATGCCAATATGTTGCCCATACTATTTCCAACACTACGTTTTGCCGCTATTGATGCCTTTCAATTTCCCAGTTTCAATACTGAGTTTGGGATAGTGGGTTTACCAACACTGCTGTTATTCCATCAAGGTCGGCCGGTGGTTAAATTTTATAGTGATGTTGGCACATTTCATGCATTCGTAACACGTCACACGGGCATCAAACCTATTGAACCAATGCCAAAGGAGGGTGAAGTGACTGGACCATTACCACTGCAGCCAGTGCCACAAGTTGATTATGTACTCATTCTGGCTTGGGCATTTATTTTGCTCTGCCTGGGCAATTATTTTGCCAAATCGCGTTTGTGTAAACAAATTGTTGAAATGATCAAGAGAAATTGGCGCGAATCGGAAGCGCGCATGGAGCGTAATTGAGTATAGTAGTATGTGTGGAGGAAAATTCAAATTTTTAATTTTTAAGTGCTTTTGCTGTAAATGTGTTTCAAATAAAACTAGCATTATTATCGAATAAAATATTTAAAAAAAGAATGGAGCATTTTGTATTTTGTGGTATATGGAAATACCATTATATACCAATATATTTTTTACTCATCGGGTCCAACTAAGCTCAAGAGATAGACTATTCAAATTGTCAACAGTGCAATTATTTAACGCGATCGTGTAAGAAGTTCACTCCAGCGCGATAAATTTGCATTCAGTAAGCTCTATAACCTCAAATTTTTTTTTTTGGTTTATAAGCTGGCGCCTGAAATTATGCAAAATATGCGTGATTGCAAAAAATGCGGCTAAAAATAAATCCGCATAACCCACAGGCAGAAAAAAACTCATTTCCCTTGGGTTGTTGTCAATAATTTCTTTATTATTTTATTATAATCGAACTTTTCATACTTTCTATAATTCAGCTGTTTACAGTTCTTATGTTATTGAGACTAAACTGTAGTAGTTCTTAACAAGTTTTGTTACCCAAAGAAAAATTATTGAATAATAAAAAAAGAAACTAACTTCAATTTAAATTTTTGACAATTTATTTTTTGCATAATAATAATGAACAAATATTGGTTTACATTAAAAAAAAAAAAAGCAAAATTCTAAATGAGTTCTTAGGAATTGTGAAATATTTATTTTTTATTTTTTGAAATAAACAAACTAAATATTATAAAATATTAAATGTATGCAGAATCAAATAAAAATAAAACTTAGTCTTTTAACTGCTATATTATTATATATGTATGCATGTATGTATGTATGTATGTATATTGTTTTGCTTTCAACTCTGAGAATGTTTGATTTTTTGTTTTCCTGTTACAAACTGCTTTTTATTCACTTTAAACCATGCATTAAGTTTCAATACAATACAAACCTAATGTCCGCTGTCTACCCAAGTAGAGAATTGTAATTTGGCGCACGCTTGTTTTTGGCAGCCCTACAAAGTTTTGACATTTCTTTGTTTCATTAAAAGAAAATTTGTATGCTAAACGTGTATATACAACTTAACGGTTTGAAAATACCGTAAATATTGTATACAATCAACGCTGTTTTTGAAAACATAATAAAAATTGATTTCCCAAAAGGCCTTAAGGGCAGCGCCTCAAAAAATCTACAATTTTCATTACTTTTTTTTTTTTTTTTTTTTTGTTGGAAGCCTACCGTCAGTTACTACACAGTTAATTACATATATTTTCTGGTGTGTACTAATAGCTTAGATAATATATTTCATATTTCATCAAACAAATTAACAATTTTTGTGTTATTGCTAAAAAAATCAAAAAAAAGAGAGAAAAAAGGAATTCACAAATATACTTTTCCATAATTAATACATAGGTAAAGTTTCGAATTTATATATTATTATTATTATTATTTTATATATATATAAATATGTATGTATGGAAATCAAATAAGTAAGATTTTCGTTTTTATATTTAGTGTGTGTGTATTACCCAAACACTTTGATTAATAAAATTGTATAAGCATTGAATATAACGCAGCAGCTGCTACTACGGCACAGCAAAGCATAAGACTCCATTTTCATGTGTTTTTATGTTCATCTTATGTACGAATGTATGTACGTATGCCAGTATATAATTGCGAAATCAATTACAGAAATTTATCTGTTTTTTTCTTTCATTTCTTACATGATTTCTTGTCTCATTACTCATCTCAGCCGCTTTAGAATTTTTTTTATATATTTTTGTTGTTGTTTTTGTTTTTCACGTTACGCACGTTATGATTTTCGCAGCTGTAATATTGTTTAACTTATGGTGAGGGTGGCCACGTGTATCAATAAAAGTGTTGCTAAGTATGTGTTACAATACTAGTTATATGTAACTGATAAAAAGGAGTTTTATATGTTATCCTAAAGTTGATTTTAATGTTTATTTGTTTCTTTTATTGTTTGTAATAATTTTTTGTTGTGTTTACTATAGATGCCCACACATAGCTCTAAATTCTATAAAAAAAATTGAAAAATACGCATAAATCGCGACGCCTCCTTTTTCCATCACACACTTAATGCTGCTCAACGCTCCAAATATGCGTCACAGCGCTGCTGCTGCTCCTCCCTTCTTCCCTCCTTCGCTCTTCATCTCTTTTCATCTATTTAACTAAATAATTAGAAATCTAGCGCTTGCTAATACTCGACCGCCGTACACAATAAAAAGACACCCTTTGAACATTTCTCATTATAATCAACGCGACCGACCGCGACCGACTCTACTCCACTTAGTATATGTAATATGCACGATGAACGACGTACATTTAGCGTTGACGACACCAACATACTCCACTCCCTCCTCCGCCACCCACGCGCAATTATTAGATATTATTTATTTATATGTATGTATGTTATGTATGTATGTAGTAAGGTTTTTTTTTGTAGGCTTCTTGTTTTAGTGCTGTTGAGTCGATGATGTATCAGCGTGTCCATTTGCCGTTGTGTTGTTAGCGCCTGCTGCTGCTGCTGGATTGATCACTGTTGTGTTTGCTGCTGCTACTGCTGCTGCTGCATCATCCTCCTCCTCCTCCTCTTCCTCTTCAACGATTACTGTGCCTGCTGCTGGTGTCTGTACGACAGCATCATCATCATCATCATCATCGTCGTCGATTATCTCAGTGATGGTCAAGGTTTGCGGCTGATGTGGCTGTTGATGTAATTTAGTGTGTTTCGCACGGTAATTGCGGCGTGCAGCCGAGGCATTATATGGATGTGGATGTACGCTGTAAGGAAAAATAATTTAAAAATATATAAATATGTAAATATTAGTAATTAGAAGTGAGGTAAAAAAAAATTTTAGGCTTAAAACTAAAAAAAATTAAACTTAAAAAAAGTAATAATTTTAATAGAAGAAAGAAGAAGAAAACAACTTAAATTTAATACAAAAATGGGAAATATAGCAATATTTGAACGATATTTAGCAATATGAGAGCGTGCAAACAAACAATTTCGCAGGCAAGTTGGCAAGCAAATGACATTTGATGTGGGGTGTGACAGCAGGGCGGGTATATGATGAACAAGGGTGGTAGGTAAAAGTTCAACGCGTAGGGAGTGAGTGTATTTCTCCGACTTTATAATCAGCAAATGCATATAAATCGTTATATTTATATATAATAAAAAAAAACCTAGTGGTCAGCACATACGAGTAAATATATGAGGTTAAGCATATTTCGAGGTTATGAATGAAGGAAAATCGATTTTACCTAAGTTAAATAAGCGCAAAAACACTTTTATATTCGGCAAATATGTGTATATATTTTATATATTTATGTATATATTTAAATTATTTCAATTGAACGCCGCTCATAATCAATTATTTTATGGTTATGTTAAAATATTTAACAACTGATGCAATTACTAAAGTAAAAAATTTTCAATTTTTAGAAAAATTAAGGCATTTTACACATACTACGAGCAATGATGAGTTAAATGTAAGCAAAATATGTTGTCTAGGAGGAGTTTTGGCACAGATTTTAGAAATTCTCATTTTTTTTTTCTATCTCAAGCACTGAGGAAAGCTAATGAATACCATGACTTTTGTATTTCTATAGATTTTTTTTGGACCTCTACTTGTGAGTTGAGCTCTACTTATTATGCAAAAAAAAAAAAAAATTTGAACATCAACGTGTTTTTCTTCTTATTTTGAGCTACCACAAACACAAATGAACTTATAAAGGGTGATCCAAGTAGAGGTACTTTTTTCAATAGCTTTTTTTTAAGAGATCACGCGTGAGTCGTGTCAAGCTGTCCTTATATTTTTGTTCAATATTGTTTGGCATTTCATCATGGAAAGACTTACGCCTGAACAATGTTTACAAATCATTCAACGACGAATTACGAAAATTCATGTTCTGTAAAGAATGTGTTTCGCGCACTTCACTCAACTTATGGGCAACATAATCGGCCTACTGATCGTACTATTGGCAACACCATCACCCATCTTGTGCCTCAGCATTCATTATTGGATAATATTCGACCGAATAGACGACGTCCAGCCCGCAATGAAGAAAATATAGCAGCCGTAGCTGAGAATGTACACGATTCGGCGCCGTTCGCAGCAACTCGGACTACTGAAGTATGCAACGACTTGGCGCATTTTACGTCGAGATCTTAAATTGGAAGCGTAAAAAATGCAGCTTGTGCAAGAATTGAAGCCGTTCGACTTTCCCAAGCGACATCCCTTCGCTCTATGGGCTCTTGAAAAGTTCCAAGAAGATCCGACGTTTTGGAGCTAAATTTTGTTCAGCGATTAGGTCCATTTCTGGCTCAATGAGTATGTAAACAAGCAAACTGGCCGCATTTGGGACGAAGCGCAGCCTGAAGAGGTTCAAGAGCTACCATTTCATCCAGAGAAAACAACGGTTTAGTGTGGTTTGTGGGCCGGTGGAATCATTGGTCCATTTTTATTCAAAAATGATGCCGGTGAGAACGTAATCGTCAATGACGACTGTTATCGCGCCATGATAATCGACTATTTGATGCCTGAAATTGAAGCTCGTGATATCCGCGACATTTGGTTTCAACAACGCCATGGCGCCACTTCCCACATATCGCATCAACCAAAAATTAAGGCATTTTACATTTTGTTTATTGAGAGTACACTTCGGCGAGCAGATAATTTTACGTTTTGGGGCGTTCGATTGGCCACCAAGGTCATGTGATATCACACCGTTAGACTTTCTCCTGTGGGGTGTATGTAAAGTCTAAAGTCTATGCGGACAATCGCGCTTCGATTCAGGCCTTGGAGCAAAACATCACGCGTGTCATACGCCAGTTACCAGTCGAACGAGTCATCGAAAATTCTCAACGGACTCAACGGATGGACCAATTGAGGCGGCGTGGCCGCGACCAACATTTCCCATTAAATTTGAATTTTCTGTATTTTTTTCTTTAAAAAAGTAGGAAACCTCGAAATGGATCACCCGTTATATAGTTCCAGATTTGAAACACCACGTAAATATGGTGAAAAAACGACGAAAATGCGACAATGCCACCACCAAACAACTAACGTACATATCCAACCCCAACACCGACGTAAACGTTTAGCATATTTAAATATTATATTGAATTACGCATAGTTGGAAGTCATGATGGTGTCCACCACCGCCAGCAAACAGTTACGGCATTATGCTAAAGCAACTATTACTCCATCCATCACAGTGGCAGAAGCGAGGAGCGTGCTTGTTTGCAGCAACGCAGAACAAATCTCGAACTATTGTTTTCCATATGATTCGTTGAATTCCTTATTTATGGTGCAAATGAAATGCATTACTTTTTTCTGGCGGCGTTTATGTACATATATACAATTATTAAGCAGCGTTTAGCAAGCACAGCATAGGCGCTTCTCTGCAAGTGATGACGACGTGAGAACGATAACATAGAGCAGCGCATAAACATAGTTTTTTATTTTTCAAATTTTTTTTTATAAGAAAAGGCAAAAGGAACTCATAGCCTTTCTATAATATATAATGAAGCTATCGCCAGCAGTCAGTATAAACAGTAAAAAAAAAAATTGAAATGCATAAAAAGCCGCAAATCGTAAAATTTTTTTTTTTTAACACAAACCGCATTGATAAGGCAGCAGTGGCACGCAAAGTGGTTACGTACAGTGGAAAGTGGAGTGGTTGGTGCGCATGAATTATGAAAAAAAAATTTCAAATTGTTTTGTTTGCTCCAATTTATTGCGATTCGATTTGATTTGAGTACTCAGCTACCGTCTTGCAGCTGAACATAAATTTTCTACTCAGATTCTCGGTGCTCGACTCGCTGAGCGGCATACTTTTCAATGTTTCTTCAAGCGTATGTTGCTCATTATGTAAAGCTGTGTGCCATTTTATTGTCTTTTCAAGTACATTTTTTATCGCTCCGACGCTAGCAAAACTCACACATCAGCAAGGTTTCTTCTGTTTCTACTAAGCAAAACAATTTATTTGGCGTTGATTGATTGACTTTCAATGCATGCAATTTTATTCTTTTTAGAAATTCTTTTTTTGTATTTTCTATTATTTATAATTTTTTTTTTGCATTTTCCATTTTTTTTTTTTTTTTTTTTTTTTTTCATCTTCCCATTTAATTTTTCTTTGTTTTTGTCATTTTCTCCTTAATTTCGTTTCGTTTATCGCAAATATTCGTTGTATGTACATATGTTCGATCGCTAAACAGACATTCATATGTATATATATGATTGTTTGTATATTTTTCACTTAATTTATATTTTCCTCTTCTTTTTTTTTTGTTTTTTGTTATATGTATTTTCCGAAAATTTCCTTTCTTTTGTTTTAACACTTGCAATTTCCATAAATTTCGTTAATTACTGTGTGTTGTATTTTATTTGCTTACGTATATGATAATATTTCAAGATCACGATTTTTGTATAGTTGTTGTTGTTGTTGCTTTGATGCTCTCTCTGTTTATTTATTTGGGCGATAAAAACGTGGATTATACAAACGCCAATCGCTGTTGAGTGAAAATTTATTGTCTGATTTTAATTTTTTATTTCAATGATTAATTTTTTAATTGATTAGCAGCAAAAAAACAAAAAATATTATGAGGATTGAAGTTGAAGAGGAAACAAAATTTTTAGATGGATATTACCTTCGAGTATCAAGGTAAAGAAGTAGGTGCAGTATGAAATGGAAGGGAATTTTGAGCGTCTGATTTATTAATAATGAAGAACCGAAATGTTAAATAGTATGATTTTAATGGAAATTTTTGGATTTATTTATATGGAAAAAATTAAGAGTTAAAATTAAAAACCAAAATAAAATAAGTTAATCATCTTTTATAAGTAAATAATAAATTAAAAAGCAATATTATTAACCATTTTATTCAGATTTACGAGCAAACTAAAAAAGAAAATTTAAATTTATAAAAATAAAAATAAAAATAAAAAAGTATAAACCATAAAATAAAATTTAAAAAATTAAAAATTAACAAAAAAAAAAAAACAATATAAAAAATATAAAAGCAAATATAAAAGAATAAAAAAATGAACATAAACAAATAAATAAAAATAAAACAATAAAATTTAAAATAGATACAAAAATATTAAAAAATTAATTAGAAAGTTTAAAATTTAAATTTAAATAAATTTAACACTGAAAAATTTGAAAACTTAAATTTAAAAAAAAAATGCAAATTTATATTTAAGAGTTTAAAATTTTGAAAATTTAAATGAAAAACTTTGAAAATATTTAAAAAAAATTAATAAGGCTTGGAAAAAATTTTGAAACTTCGAAAAAAATTTAAAATCTAAAATATTTGGACATTGAAATGTTTCCTTAAAATTATTTAAAAAAAAAAATTAAATTAAAAATAAATAAAAATTAAAAAAAAAATTTTTAACCAGAAAAAAATTCAAACAAAAAAATTAACAATAAAAAAATTATAATTACAAAAAAAAATTTAATTAGAAAAAGTTTAAAATTTTGAAAAATTTGAAATTTTAATTAGTTTAAAATTTTGAAAAATTTGAAATTTTAATTAGTTTAAAATTTTGAAAATTTTAAATTTAAATGAAAAACTTTTAAAATGTTCAAAAAAAATGTAAAAGCTTCGAACAAATTTTTTAAAATCGTCGAAAATTATTTTAAACAAATTTATTGAAAATAAAATTTTAAAAATTAATAATTTTCAAAAAAAGAAATTGCAAAAACAAAGATTGGAAACAAAAAAATAAACATTAAAAATGTTATAATTATAAAAAAATTATAAGTTTAAGTTTTGAAAAATTTTAAAATTTAGACTAAAAGTTAGAAAAAATTTATATTTCCTTTTTTAATTTCTTTTTTAAGTTTTTTTTTTAATTTTTTTTTAAGTTTTTTTTTAAATTTTTTTTTTAAGTTTTTTTAAATTTTTTGTTTAACCTTTTTTTATTTTTTTTTTTTTAATTTAAAATCTTCGAAAATTGTAAAATGAAATTTAAAATCTGAAATATTTAAATATTGAAAATTTTCTATAAAATTATTAACAAAAAAAAAAATAAAAAATAAAAAAAAAATATTAAAAAAAAAAAATAAAAATAAAAAAATTAAGTAATTTTAAATTTTAAATTTTCGAAAATTTGAAGAAAAAAAATAGGGAAAATAAAAATTAAAATACATTTGTACAAAATTAAGAATTTCAAAAAAAAGAGAGAAGCTTAAATAAATTAAATATTTCAAATCAAAAAGAAAAATGTATAAAATTCCTAAATTTAAAAATTACAAAACTTTTAAAATTGAAAAATTTAAAATATTTAATAACATATTTAGGAAACCCAAAATATAAATTACATAGTTTGTTTGATAACGATAAAATTTAAAATTTTTAGATTTGGAAAAAGTTGGAAAATTTAAAAAAATTGGAAAAATCAATATCCATTAAAAAAAAACCAAAAATTTAAATACTTTTAAAATATCAATAATAATAAAAATTAAGGGGGAAAACAAAAAAATACTTGGGAGTCCAAAAAAAAACCATTTTTAATTAAAAAAATAATTTTTTTGGAAAAGAAAAAAATTTGAAGAACAAAAAATTGGAAAAGAAAATATTTTTAAAATAAAATGTTAAAAATTAACAAAATTTTGAAGTTACGAAAAAATGAAAACAATCAAAAACAAAAAATTAAAAATTAAGAAATAAATATTTCAACAAACTGCAAAAATAAATAAAATAAAAAATGTTTGAATGGTTAAACAATTTTATAAATAATAAAAATATTTGACTTAAAAAATTTTTATGAAAATTTTAAAATTTAACATTGATGAAGTTAAATAAAGATAAAGTTTGGTAGAGATAAAATTAAAAATTAATAAATTTGGAAATTTAAAAAAAAAATTTGAAAAATCAATAATATTGGAAAAATTAGAAAGAAATTAAAAACATTAGAAAAATATCAAAAATTAAAAAATTAACGCAAAAAATAAAAAAATTTAAATATACATTTTGAAATTAAAAATTATTTTTAATATTTAAAAATAAAAATGTTAGATTCATAATATTTTTAAAATTAAAAAAAAATTTTAAATAAATAAATAAATAAATACAAAGACATTTCAAAAAACTACAAAAATAGTTTCAAAATATTTAAATTTTGAAAAAGTAAACAATTTTATAAGCAAAAAATATTTAAATTTAAGTTTAAAAAAATTAAATTTTAACTTTAAAAAGTTTTTTATATACTGCAAAATTTCAAATTTTGAAAATTAAAAAACTTTTTTTAAATCATATATTTCCTATATAAATGACATGGAAAGGAATATATAAATATAAATAAATGCCCAAAAAAATTAAAACTTAAAAACAAAATATACAACATGTAAGATGTTTAAAATTTTTTTTTATTAAAACTAAATTAAAATTGTTAAAAATTTTCCACATTTTGGAAATTTAAAAAAAGTTGATAGATGATAAGAAAAATTGAAATTTGGGAAATATTTTTAAAATTTAAATACATATTTGAAAGTTGTTTAATAAATAGCAAAAAATTTAAAGCAAATAATGTAAAAATTAAAAATATTTTATTTAATTTAAAATATTTAATAAATTTAACCTCCAAATTCAACAGACTAAAAAGAAAAATTTTAAAAATTAAAGCTTCAAAGAAATGAAAATATATTAAAATTAAATTATCAAAAAATCCTTTAAATTAAAATAATTCAAGTTTAAAAAGAAATATATATAAATGCTATAAACTAAAATATTAAATTTAAAATTTTTAAACATCAAAAAAAATTTCAAAAAAAAAAATATAAATAAATAAATAAATAAAAACACAAAAAAATTTTATTTACAAAATTAAAAAATTTTAGAAAAAAATTTTTTAAATAAAATAATTCAAAGCTTAAAAAATATTTGTGAAATAAAAATTTTTAATTTAGAAAAATTAAAATAAAAAAATAAAAAAAATAAACAAAAATAAATAAATAAAAATCTGAAGGTTTAACAAAAAATAAATAAACAAAAAAAATAAAAAAATTAAATATTCAAAATAATTTTATTTAAAAAAAAAATTATTATTTTAACTATTTTAAATATTTTAAACATTGAAAAAAGAAATTACATTTCAAAAAATTAAATGTTTGAAAATTAAAAATAATGTTAAAAACAAAAACAATTTACAAAAAAAAAATTATAATTTCGAAAAATTTAGAAAATCATATAAAATACCTTTTATCTCGACTACAATTGATGAAAAATTCAGTTAAATTCAAAGAAGCAAGAGCAAGGATTTTGAAACCACTAACTTAACGTAGAAAAGCGATTACGACGTACATACTTGAAGGGTTGTAGCATTTGAAGTTAAATGACGAAATTAATTAAGAATAAACGCGCAACAAATTCTGATTGATAGTAGTTCGATCGACTATGCTACTTCTTCGTGGCTGCGGGTGTATTATCGTAGCGCAGTGTGGGAAGTTTGGGAAAACTAATAATGCTGATTTTTATATTTTCGAAAATTTGATTAGTACAAATGATTCTGATACTTGATTTTGTCAATTTTCATTTTGTTCATTTTTATTTGGAGTTTTTCTTTTTATTTTGTGACACAAACCTTGTCGTTGGCGCTGTGCTGTGGCTGTGATTGGTCGGTGCGGTGGCTAGCGGTGACGATGGTGGTGTACGCAATGGACGACGTGCTGAAATGCCACGGTGATAACCGGCGGCTGGTGAGCGACGTTGTTGTTGTGCAGAAGATGATGTCAAATGGCTGCTGTTACTGCCAGCTGTTGTAGTTGTCTTATTGTTGTTTGTGTTATTGGCGGCGGTGGCGGTGGCGGTGGCGACGGCAGCGGTATTTGAACGTTTTGCGGTTTGACTGACGTTAGAGTTGGCGTTCAACTTTTCAACAGATGATGATGAAGTGGACAAGGGAGAGCTGTATTTGGAACGTAGTGCGAAGAAAAGTTCGAAGAAAATTGTTGTCAATACTTTTTTTTTTTTTTTTTTTTTTTGGAGAAGCACATTTAATAAAAATGTAAAGTTGTTGGTGGTGGTGGTGGTGGTGATGTTGCCTTTTTTTCTTTACTCTTTTTTTGTGAGCAAAATTTTTATTTACAAATTTGTTTTCGTAGAAAACATGGCGTGTGTCTGTCGTTTGTGCGAAGTTATGAAATGTTATCACTTAAAACCAACCAAATTTAGTTAAAATGTGAATTTCTTAAAATCTATGGTAGGTTGAGTAATCAAAACTGTACAATATTAGAATTTATAAATTTTTTTTTTAATTTTTATTCTTTTTTTTCGAAAGTTTGTTGCTCGTGGTGATTTTTAAGCATATTCGAATTCTGTATACAAAATTTACTAATTCAAATTCTAAAATTATGGCATATCGAATATAAAATAATTCAACATAGCAAATGCTCTACCGCAAATAAAGATTTTAGGAGGCTACGCGTCTAAAACTCTGCAGCGTAGAAAGTATAAAGCAAAATTTTAGGTTAGAAACTCTTTTTCAACATAACATTTTGAGACGTCATTTGAAAGTATAACCGATTTTCTGTGAAATTCTCAAAAAACAAAACTGTAGATATGTATTCAGTAACTTTTCCTCAACTCTTATATGAAATTTTAACTATGAAACTACATAATTTAAATTATGATTCTACATTAAGGTTAATTGGTTGAAAATGAATATGCAAAAAAAAAAAAAAAAAAAAAAAAAATTATGAAAATTAATTTTAAAAACTATATATATTTCGAGAAATGTTAATAAACGCTAAATAGTACAAAGAAATATTGAAAACAAACTTTCAACTACCAACACAAGTAGACGAAAATGAATACAATCATAGAACTTCTAAGGAAAAAAAATATTATTTAATTTACAAAATGGCCTACCTCGAATTTGTGAGTGTCGAAAATATTGCTTTTCTATGGTATTTTACGGTACGCTTTTAATTCAGTTTTTAGTACATTTATACGCTGTTACTGTTAGTCGTAATATGTGAAGTAGTAGTAGTTGGGGAAGTAGTTGGTGTTGTGAAATTTTCAAAAACTCGTATTTTCAAATTTTTTTTCTCTTTTGTTTTTGCAACTGTAGTTATATTAATTTTAACATTGATTGTTATTAATCTGTATATATCAATTCAAGCATTTTTATATGTATTTGGCGCTACATTTTGGTGTTATTAGTTTAACGTTTAATATGTATTTCATTTTTTCACTCTTCTGCTTTTTGACAAAAATTTTCTTATGATTATTGCTTGCAGTTTCTACATTGTTTTTTTTTCGAGTTCTGGGTATGATAGCGGTAGTTGATTATATATAGATTACGGATATATATATATATATATACATTTTTATTAGTATGTAGTAGTAGTAGTAGGAGAGTAGTTATGCTAGTCGAAGTTTTTTTTATTCAATCCTTAATCAATCAAGTTTCATTGTTTTTTAATATTTTTTGTTTCTTATATTTTATCATATCTGCAAGTAGATATAAAGTAACAATTCGTTGTTTCAGTAAACCAGTGAATGCTTTGAGTACGAATAGCGCAAATAGCTTCAAAAACTCAAAGTTAAATTATAAATAATAAAATTATATGTGGAAAAATTGTAAGCTAAAGTGAAGGTGATAGATAGAACACAAAATACAACAACACAAATGTGAATTTTGGAATATTGTCAATTATTGTAGAAATACAAAACATTTAAGTAGTGGAAAAATGAAAAGCAAAAGGAGAGGATTACGAGGATTTTTTTTATTTTTATTTTTTAATTTCAACCTAACCTTAGTTTTTAAAATTTTTAGGCAATAATGTTAGTTTGCGCACTAAAATTGGTTTATTTTTGTTGTAAGCATAAAAAAAACAAAGGTTTAATGTTATATTTAATAAAAAACAGAAGAAATATTTAGTAAAACAGAAGCAATGTATTCTAATTAAAATTTTAAACAACAAAACGCACAACTAAAACCTTTCAAAAAAATTAAAAAAAAAATAAAAATGACCAAAAAATCGATTTATTTTCTTACAAAAATGTGCCCATTTCAGTTCAAACACTTGGCACCGTAAACAAAAATTTGTACATATCTACCTACAGCCTAACAGCATACACACACACCAATACAAAAGTAAATAAAACACAATAAATATCAATTAAACTTCATTATAAATTAGCGAAAATGCACTTAATGACTTACCTATTCTGTTGTTGTTGTGGTGGTGCGGGCAATGCTGGCAATGGTCTACGTTGCTGTCCGGCACTACCGTGATGTCTGCTGCTATAATGACGCGGACGTGCACCACCATCATCATCATCATCGGCCGATTCAATTGTGATCATCTCCTGTGGGCGCGCACCACGCACACCACCCATACGTGAACGATTGGTGAATTCACGATCGAAATCTTCTGCTTCATCTTCATCTAAATTTATGAATTCCTGACGTTCCTCCAATTGACCCGAACGTATGTCTTGTTCTTTCTCAATAATATGTGAACGTTCACCAATGTGATGGCCGATGGCCATTTTTTTCATGCCACGTCTGGAGTCTTCCACTGTTTTACGTGTTTCACGTATGCCACCCGGGCCGGTTTTTGTACTACTAGTTGCCTGATAGATTTGTGGACGACCATCAGGGCCAGAGGACATGGTGATAACTGAACTGGAGCAATATGAGGAGCCATTTGGTGAGCCAATGTCTATAAGTATAAATTAATTTATATATATGTTTAGCCCTTTTTCTATTTAATACCTGATATTAAAGTATGTATGCATATAGTTAAATGAACTCACCCGCACTTAGTAGTCGATTCATATTTGGCATTGCAGGAAATCCAAAAAGTCCACCCATTGCATTACCGCCATGTGGATTGCCACGCTCCATAAGCGCATTCTGTTGGAAGCCTGCATCGAAGGGTGCCAGCATATTGAATGGGTCGGGCATGAATGAGTTCATCAAACGATTCATTTGACGCATTTGCATGTTCATGGCATTCATGTGATTGCTGAAATTAGTGCAATTAATGTAAGTTTAGTGTGAAAGTGTAATATGCAAAAATAACATACGAATGTGATCGCAGCCGCCTTCGTGTGCCGTTAGGCATTTTCAAAAACAAAATTTTTACTCCAAAAATAAAAGTTGATTATATAAAACAAAACGCCCAAAACAAATTAATTGTGCCAGAAACTGTCTTTTCTATTAAAGTGTAATGCAAAGTTTACTAAATGGAAAAGAAAATTTTCTTTGGGAGAGTTTATAATGAGTGCACAGAATAAATCGTTATCTAACCTTACTTTTATTTAAGAATATAACCATATTGTTATTACTTGTGTTTTTATATTTGTATTATGTTACTTGCGTTATATATTTATAAAAAACAAATTGCTGCTCGTCAAAATAATAAACATTGTTTACGGGTGAAAACCATTTGAGCTTGCAAGTGATGTTGATGTCACTAACTTCAGTTCTACGCCTATATTATGGCAAATTTCTTATTAAAACTTTACAAATCATGCAATAGACAATCTTATCCTCTATTACCTTCATTACATTTTGCATAATAGAAGCAAACATTTTTTCAATTAATAAATTTCTGCTCACCCCAACTCGAAAAGCTTGCAATAAGCATTTGCTAAATTAGCATTAGAAGTGCCTAAAGAAATGAGCGTCGACAAAAAAGGCAATTGGAAAATTTTTTTTTTTTTTTTTTTGGAAAAATCTAGTGAAAAACCTGAGGAAGAGATGATTATTGGGCCACCAAGGAAATTTCTATTTCACCAAAAAAGCAAGTGGAAAGTAAAAAAAAATATATATTGATTTTCTTGATGTACGACTACCGTTGTGTCGCGTTCGTCGCCGCCGCTGACGTATTGTAATCTATGTATGGATGTGCGCGCTGAAAAGAAAATTTCTAACGTAAAAGGCAGTTACAGCGGTCTTTATTTTTATGTACGTCCCTGAAAAAAAAAAGTGAGCTATAAATTATAAATCAAATTGCGTGTGATAAATTCTAGCCGGTTCCAAATCCGAAAGGTGACTTACAATTTATTGCCCACCTGAACTAACAATTTGTAATATACACATCCATCATTTTTTATCTCAATCGTGCGCACTAAACATATCCACTTCAATTCAATGTACCCCTCCCTATGACAGTTGTGTTAAAAACTTGAAATTTTCTCTTCCTAAACATTACAACAAAATTGAAAATTATTTTCTAAACTTTTCAACACATAATTTTCCTACAACCGCAAGTAAGATCTTTGCGGAGCACATAACAATAACCTACGCACTTATGTATACACACACACATGTGCCCTCAGTTAACATTTTTTTTTTTTTAATTTTTTTAATTTTTTCCACTTCAACCGAGCGCACCCAGCTGCCGTGTAGTCTCTGTATAGCCATTAACTTACCCCATGAAAAGGTCATCATCGAAATCTCCCATTAATGAGCCGAATAGCGACATTTTGTTGTAGTTATTTGTTTACACTATTTATATGAAATATTTTCCCAATTATTTTGCTAGTTTTGAGCAATTAAAAGTATTGAAAATCAATTTTATGACGCACAATATTTAAGCTTTTTGACGTAAAACACGTTCACTTCGCAATGCTTCGTTTAAAATTCTACAAATTTCTTTCCCTTTGTGCCGAACACGAAGCAGTATGGTTGTGTGTGCGCGCGTGTAAAAACGTACAGAGTTGCTTCAAATGTTATTTATGGCATGCCATTTGTAATTTTTGATGGCAACGTTGACAGTTGTGCAATAAATTATATATGCAAATGTAAACTTATTTATAAATGATAACTGTAATAATAACAGACGTTCTACCATTCGTATATGTGTGATAAAACAATTTCATAAAAATATTTATTTTTCATTGAATATGACTCAATATTAATCAGAAAAACTTTGAAAAATTATTTCGTTGTTGTTGTTGTTGTTGTTGTTGTAGCGGCATCGCCGAAAGGGTGACAGCCCTTGGCCGGATAAAATCCGGGTCAACTCCGGTGCGTAGAGCCGGCTGTCGTGGGAGTTGAAAAAAAAAATTATTTCGTGTATGGCAGCGCTGTAAAGATAGCATTAGCAACCCTGATGAATATGCCACCTATTCTCAATGTAAAAAGGTTGTTAACTCATAAGTTAAAAAGAGACAACTTGTGCATAAAATATGCTTTCCTTTTTTAATAAATAATGTAGCTTCCAGAATTTCGAGAACTTTCGAAGTACATATAAAAAAACGCAACTACAGTGAAACGCTAGAACAAAAAACTATTATTTTTATTATTGTAGCAGTTAGGGAAATGTTACTATATACAATCAGATGTTCGATATTTATGCCAAGAACTCATAATTTTAAGCCAGCAGCGAAGAAGCTGTTCTACTTCTTGTCTGTCTGAGCAGGTATAATATGCTTCGGGCCGGCAGCGAAAACTTGCTTGCTTGCTTGGAAAGTGGATTTTCGTCCTTAGACTTGTGTAGGCGAAAAAACATGTAAAAACTGTCAAACGAAACCACATCTAAAACCAGTTTTCTCTGAAAACCATTTAAAAACTCGCATTCCATTTATTTTATAGCTAGAAAACAATCGATTGCACTATCTTTGGTATCGATAGATTAGAATTGAAAGCATATAATATTGTGACGGAAATCCCAAATACGAAGAACAGATTGAAATGAGTAGCAGTGTAACGAGATTTCCAAATAAAGAAATAGACAAAAGAAGCGGCCGTATACTCGTACCAAGGACAAACAAAAGGGTTGACAATGTAAAGGCAATTCCCCGAAAAGGACAGAAAGAAAAAAAGCGGCCGTATAATGCAAATTACTCGTACCAAGGACAAACGAAAGGGTAGACAGTTTAAAGGAAATTCCACGTCGTTAAGGATAAACGGAGCAGCTGCAGCTACCGCAGGTAAACGAATAATCAGCCTATTCTTGATCTTGTGAACAGAATGTTGGACCATCGCTAGGTGTAAAAGGAGCGGCAGCAGCTATTTGCGGACAATTAAGTTGAAGACTCAGTACTAGTGTGAATTAAGCGTGAAGAAGTAAAGATTAAAAAGATTTGTAAAATAAGCCATTGGCTATAGTAAAAAAATTTTAATTACTGTCCAAATAAGTTCCTGACGGTTAAGAGGCCAAACGAACAAATCTTCGGAGTTTTACTTAGCAATCTAGTGATCGGACTCGAAGGATTTGGGAAATCATCGAGGTAGCAACGAAAAACGTTACAATATTTTATTAAAAGCTTCAAAGCCAACACCATCACCTGAACAGCTACACGAACAAAGAGATTTTGATTAAACAAAGGAAAAAGTCAAACAAAAGATTACTTCATGCAGAACAGATGCAGTCATCGAAGTGCAACAATATTTGGCGGCCCAAAATGAGCGCCATGTTCGCGAACCTCTCAAATATTGGCAGGTAAATTTGCCTGTGCATTAATTATTAATTTAAAATATTTTCATTTGCGTACTGGCTTCATCCTGCGAGTTTGAACGAATGTTCAGCAAGGCCGGAATATTAATTAATTTAATGAAAAAATTTTTTTAACCAAAACCTCGGAACTTTGGACAGTCTTACGTTTACGTATTAACATTTCGTGATTTTTCTTGTTTTTATAAAAATCCGAAGTGTATTGCTTCTCTTTTGTTTTAATTCTTTAATATAAATACTTAGTTTGAAAAATACAAAAAGTTTTTTTTATTTTACATAGGAAAAATTAGGAATAAAAATATCGATAATATCTATTCCCATCGTTGCCTGCACTAGTTTCTACGATATATTTATCGAAAGTGGCAAATACATTTTGTCATATCTAAATATTTATTGTCAATAAACTGTCAGCCGGTATTTAAAAACTCGTCAACATTTCTAATGAAAAAAAAAATCACATTAGAACCGTGGAAGCGGGAACGAGAAGTGGGAGGATATTTTGAAAGATCTGTGGTAAAGCAGGGTTGTGATGAATGAAGGTTGGCTGACTGCTGCGACAGAAGAATTTTGTGCTTCGTTATACCAATCGCAAATTTCATCTTCCAGCAAGGTTAGAACCACAGACGACGACAGTTAGAATAATTGATTTTCTATAATATTAGATTTTGGTAGAACCAGCACTCGGTGGTCCATTGGTAGTTGGCGGCGAGCTTACTGCCATGGTTATTAGGGTTATTGATTGACGGCGAGCCCATTATCCAGATATGTATGTACATAGTATAACAGTGTGCCGCGGTTCAGTTATTGGGTTAAGTAAAAAGTTAAACAATTTCAATAAGTTATAATAAAGAATAACGTATAAGTGCCACAAAAAAAACAAAAAACAAAAAAAAATGGGGGAAATTCTGTGTCTAGGAAAAGCATACTATGCAAATATTTCCTATGAATTGTGCCAAGGATCGAGAGCGCACCCGTTGACAAATTGTGATATATTCAAGAGAAACAATAACAACAACACGACACAGAGTTGCTTTTTTCTTCTTGCTAACTGTGGGAAATAAATATAAAGGGTTATCCAAGTAGAAGTACTTTTTTCAATAGCCTTTTTTTTTTTGACAGATCACGCGTGTGTCGTGGCAAGCTGGCATGTTATTTTTATTCAGTATTGTTTTGTATTTCATCATGGAAAGACTTACGCCTGAACATTATTTACAAATCATTCAACTTTATTACGAAAATTCATGTTCTGTAAAGAATGTGTTTCTCGCGCTTCGCTCAATTTATGGTCAACATAATCGGCCTACTGAGCGTACTATTCGCAACACCATTAACCTTCTTGAGACCTAGCATTCATTATTGGATATTCGACCGAATGGACCACGTCCAGCACGCAGTGAAGAAAATATGGCGATAGTAGCTGAGAGTGTACACAAAGACCGTGGAGAGTCGATTCGGCGCCGTTTGCAGCAACTCGGACTGACGTATGGAACAAGTTGACGCATTTTACGTCGATATCTTAATTTGAATGCGTACAAAGTACAGCTTGTGCAAGAGCTGAAGCGCATCGACTTTCCCAAGCGACATCGCTTCGCTCTATGGGCTCTTGAAATTTTGAAAAAGATACGACGTTTTCGAGCCAAATTTCGTTGAGCGATGAAACCCATTTCTAGCTCAATGGGTATGTAAGCCAGCGAAATTGCCGCATTTGGGACGAAGAGCAACTTGAAGAGATTCAAAAGCTGCCATTTCATCCAAAAAAACAACGGTTTGGTGTGGTCTGTGGGCCGGTGGAATCATCGGTCCATATTTCTTCAAAAATGATGCCTGGGAGAACGTAACCGTCAATGGCGACCGTTATCTCGCCATGATAATCGACTTTTTGATACCTGGAATTGAATCTGATTCAAGTGATCTCCGCGACATTTGGTTTCAACAAGACCGTGCCAATTCCCAAACATTGCATCAATAAATGGATTTATTGAGAGAATACTTCGGTGAGCAGATAATTTTACATTTTGGGCCGGTCGATTGGCAACCAAGATCATGTGATATCACTCCGTTAGGCTTTTCCCTCCTGTGGGTGTATGTAAAGTCCAAAGTCTATGCGGGCAATCCCGCTTCGATTCAGGCGTTGGAGCAAAACATCGCGCGTGTCATTCGCCAGTTACCAGCCGAAATGCTCGAACGAGTCATCGAAAATTTAATAATAAACATTCCCCATTAAATTTAAATTTTCTGTGTTTTTTTTTTCTTAAAAAAGTAGGGAACCTCGAAATTGATCACCCTTTATAAAGTTTTTTTAAGGATTTGTTTTATTTTGGAAGGATAAAGGTTCATTGCACATACATATATATGAAACAGAGACAGAAGATATATTTCATTGGTTAGTGTAGAGCTGTCGAGTGATACATCCAACGAGCTGCTCAAATGATCAGCCAAATGCGGGGTTGCACTGTTCCAGGAAAGGCTGAATGTTGTATAAATATGTATGTATAGTATGTAAATTTGTTCATAGGCTTTTAATCGTTTGCAAAGAATAAAAATATCTCAAATCACTACAAAAAGCACTTTCATAGCGCGTTTGCGTTTCTCTGCCCCACTTCCCCCCACTACTCCTTTCAAAGCCTCTGCACTCACAAATACGCCGCCGCCTGCTGCCTAATCCACTCAGCATGATATGGTACACTCGCGTATATGCCAGGGTATGCCTGAGCACAACCAATACCCCACGAAACAATGCCAAGCAGTTTGCCATCGACAGCCAAAGGACCACCAGAATCGCCTTGACATGTATCCTTCACACCATCCTCAGCGCCTGCGCATAACATTTCTTCTGTGATAACATAATTTTTTGTCGCATATTGCAGACCACACGTTGCACTATCGACAATTTGCAATTCGACAGCTTGCAACAGTTGGGACATTTGTTGTGCCTTCTCCTCGTCTTTACCCCAACCGGTAGCTATAGCATGCGTGCTAACCTTAACCGGACTAGCCGCCAATTGTATGGGCTGTACTGTGGCGGAGTACACTAGAGGTACTTTCAAAATGATCAGACCAACATCATTGGAGTGTGTCTTCTTCTTGTAACCACTGTGATAGATGAGTTTCTGTGCTGCCACACCCTGTTCCGTACGATCAGCAATTGTGGAAGAGCCCGCTACCACGCGTATCGTTGAGGCATAACGTCCTTTCAAACAATGTGCCGCCGTTATAATGATGCGTGGCGCATAAATCGAACCACCACAAATGTGTATCAACACCGAGGAATCGAGACGTATGGACACCTGGTAGGGAAATTGTCTAATGTCCGTTTCTTGACCGCCCACAATGCGACCTTCCTGCAATGGCTGAGAAAGTTGTGGTAAACTAGCCCCTTGAAAGCTGGATAAACAACAGCTGAGCAGGATCAGTGCACCTGTACAGTGTAGAGTCGATTTCATCATTCGCTTTCGAATGATTAAATGTTAACGGTTGTGTTTTGCCGAATTAAATAAGCACTTTGATAGCGCGTTTGCGCTTATTAAACGTATTTATACCAGTAATGTTAGCTGACCAAAGCACTGTGGCTATATAGGGGCACTAGCAAAGTCAAAATGCTGTGCGAAAATGAAATCGATATAAAGTGGGGAGGTTTTCAACTCAATTCGAGCTGAAATAACTTGTATCTCGGTCAGCGCGGGCTGCCACTATGGTTTGAGATATTTAAAAAGATAATTTGTTCTACCTCCTAAGAGATGTCGAGCTAAACCAAGCTTTGCGAATAAATGGCCAAGTTAGCAGAGCTAGTTCAGGCGCAAAGAATTTTGAGTTCACTACTTAAGAGAAAGTAGGTTATAAAAAGCGAACTTAGGTAGGATATATGATCGATAGAAGCATTGATTTCAGTTAGAACTACAAGAGATAAGGATATTTTATCGAATTCTCTGTTCTAACTAATCGATTATTTAAAAAAGTAGGTTTTTTGCATCAAATCTCCAAAAGAACGCCCAGGTAGCTTATTTTCAACTGGCTTATAATTTGATTTTGAAGTTTGACTGAAATTTCAGAACAGATTGATGCTTAGCGAGAACTTCTCTTGGGTTTCACAATAGTATTTTTTGCACGATTACCTATATTTTATCGAATTTTCTGTTCCGACTAATCGATTATTAAGCAAATATAATAATAGCTGGTTACACCACTAAAAATGAAACAGAAAAAATAGGTGTATTCTTCTGCATCCGACCTGCAAAAGAACGCCTAGGCGGCTCGCAGTCCCTAAAATTTCGCAACGATCCTATAACATTTCTACTACAGCACTTTGACTTTTGCGCACTTTATGTCCGCCGCCGTCCGCCGTCAGCCGAATAGAAGGGATTATGTTCATAACTTTTTAAGTAGATAACATTGTAGAAATTATCCATCATAAAGAAATTAAATTCGCCTTTAAGTGTAAATAT
Source organism: Neoceratitis asiatica (assembly GCA_030068015.2). NCBI lineage: Eukaryota > Metazoa > Arthropoda > Insecta > Diptera > Tephritidae > Neoceratitis > Neoceratitis asiatica. The sequence continues at coordinate 66,322,628 of CM061527.1, read as the reverse complement.
ATGTATGTATGTATATGTCGACGAAGAAAAAAAGTAAGATTTTCGTTTTAGAAATACAATTCAAAATAATCCATAGATAACCTCAAATAAAAATGTATTTCCATATCAAAACGCTTTATATCTATCATAAATTTTTGTCGGTAGCCTTTATAATAAAATTGGCATAAAAATTATCAATTGAATGCGACAAGTGTTGTTTTTTTATTTCGATGTCATTCATACATACCTGAAAATCTACATATATATGGGATTAATCGCGATGCAATGTAATAATGGCCTAGGTTTTTAGAATAATGTTCTCCTCGGTAATAAAAAAAAAACACAATCCTTGATCTTCGACTGTTGGAAAATTTTTGGATTTAATTTAATTTTAAAGAATGTGTTTCGCGCGCTTCGTTCTCAACTTATGGTCAACATAATCGGCCTACTGAGCGTACTATTCGCAACACCATCATCCATCTTGAGACCCAGCATTAATTATTGGATAATATTCGACCGAATAGACCACGTCCAGCACGCAGCGCTCGTAGCTGAGTGTGTACACGAAGACCGTGGAGAGTCGATTCGGCGCCGTTCGCAGCAACTCGGAGTGACGTATCGAACGACGTGGCGCATTTTACGTTGAGATCTTGAATTGAATTGAAAGCGTACAAAATACAGCTTGTGCAAGAACTGCAGCCGTTAGACCTTCCCAAGCGACATCGCTTCGCTCTATGGGCTATTGAAAAGTTCCAAGAAGATCTGACGTTTTCGAGACAAATTTTGTTCAGCGATGAGGCCCACATCTCTGGCTCAATGGGTATATAAACAAGCAAATTTGCCAAATTTGGGACGAAGAGCAACCTGCAGAGATTCAAGAGCTGCCATTTCATCCAGAAAAAACAACGGTTTGGTGTGGTTTGTGGGCCGGTGGAATCATCGTTCCTTATTTCTTCAAAAATGATGCCCGTGAGAACATAACCGTCAATGGCGACCGTTATCGCACCATGTTGACCGACTATTTGATGCTTGAAATTGAAGTTCGTGATCTCCACGACATTTGGATTCAACAAGACGGCGCCACTTCCCACACCACATCGCATCAATCAATGGATTTATTGAGAGAGAACACTTCGGTGATCAGATAATTTCACGTTTTAGATTGTGTGATATCACGCCGTTAGACTTTTCCCTATGGGGAAAGTGTAAAAAACGATGCGCAAAAATTTTTTTTACGAAGCAGTACGCACCTCGAACGAAAAAAAAACACAATTTTCTACCGCCTTTTTCTAAAGTTTTTAAACAAATACGAAAGCACGGCCACACATGTCTCCGAGCGAAATAAATAGCCTCATATATATTTCGCGAGAAACAAAAGGAAGACTAATATTCAAACATATTAAAGCAAGCTTATAAAGCAATTTATGTAATGTTTTTAGATTTTTCATCAATTTCTACACCTTTTATTTATATTTAGTCATGGAAAACGTTAGTATACATAATCAGCGACAAATATTTACTGCGCTCAAAGACGTTTTGTTTATTTACGTTTGCATATCTTCTTTCTATGTAAAGAGCTGTTCACAATAGAAAATCATCTGTCAAATTTCCGTGCCTTTTACATTTTTCCATCCACGAAATATATGATTTTTTTTTTCGCTAGAAGTGCATACCGATCTTTACTATGCAATTTCAATGAAAACTAACGTCATTGTGAATTTTCATCGTTTGAGCTGTTCACAATGAATACTGCTGTCAGCTGATGCGGTTAAAAAAAAGCAAAGAATTTAGTTTGTTTATAATTTGTTACTAATATATTTCGAGTTGTATATTTATTTATTTAATCTTTGAAAGTGTTACATTTCTTACAGACAAATTACAAAAAAAAAAAAAGTAGGCAAATACAAACTAACTTAACTGGTCATTAAGTAACATTTTGAACTGTTTTCCACAATAGGAGAAATCCAAAACTGAAGAATTCGGGAGCAAATTAAACTCATTAAGCGCTCTGACAACAGGAGCACTAGCAGCATAATTGGTCCTCGCCAGCCCCACATAAAATGTGGCATGATACCTTAAACAAATATTAGGAATAAGAAAGAAAACACGTTCAAGTAAAAAGGGGCAATCCACCACCCCAGATATCAAGTTAAAGATGAAAGTTAGAGATAAAAAGGTTCTCCTACAATTTAATATCTTAAGATCTATAAGCAAACATCTAGATTCATAAGCGGGAACTGGAAGTTCAAAATGAAGGGGCCGCAGAGCATACTTTATAGAGATTTTCTGAACTCTCTCCAATCGACTAACATGACAAGCATAATACGGACGCCAGATAATAACAGCGTATTCTAGTTTCGAGTGATGTAAAAAGTGTCTTTAAAGTATATGGATCTGAGAAATCTGAACTGAAACGTCTAACAAGAGCCAGCATAGAGTACGACTTAGCTAGGGTATAATTAAGATGGCTTTGAAATGAGAATCAAATACCACCCCAAGATCAGTGATTTTGGAAACAATGCCTAATTGTGAGCCTCCAATAAAATATGAAGTAGGCATAAGAGTACGGGACTTGGAATAGGAGACATGGGAACATTTTTTAATATTTAAGGGAAGCATATTTTTCTGGCACCAAGCTACAATATTGTCTAGATCACTCTGAAGTTTAAACGAGTCAGAGGAACACGTTATATTGCTAAAAATCTTCATGTCATCAGCACACAAGAGACATTTTGAATACTTAAAACAAGTAGTAATGTCATTGATGAACATCACAAAAAAAAACGGACCCAAAATACTTCCCTGAGGAACACCTGACGAGGCAATAAAAGAATACGACGACAACCCATCAACTACAACTGCACAAGATCGATTAGAAAGATACGACTTAACCCAATTTAAAAAATTTGAGTGAAAGCCAAAACTCTGTAACTTTAATAGCAAAATGCGATGATAAACTTTATCAAACGCTTTCGAAAAATCAGTATACACGGTGTCAACTTGGGCCCCGTTACTAAAGGCATCAATACAGTATTCAGAAAAAAACTGCTAAATTAGAGGCAGTTGATCTCCCCGATATGAAAGCGTGCTGATCTACAGAGATGAGACGATTAATTGAAAAAAAATTTTTATTTTTTACTATGCATTCAAAAAGTTTTGAGACGGTAGAAATTTTAGAAACAGGGCGATAATTAGCAAAATCATTTTTATTGCCAGATTTAAAAACCGGAGTGATAAAGGAGATTTTCCAAGCATCAATGAAAACTCCTTTCTCAAGAGATTTATTGAAAAGCAGCCAAATCGGGTAGGCGAGAGCTGAACAGCTTTTAAAAAGGTGAGACGACAAACCATCAACATCAGTCTGAGACGACATTTTGATTTGACGAATTCCAAGTTCAATATCGTCTAAAGAGAGTTCAAGAGCCCCAAAGTTTAGTGAAGAACAACTAGCATCCAAGCCACTGTAAAAATCACCACTACTCAGGTCAGGGTCAGCCTCAAAATTCGAGCTGAAAAAATCTGCAAACAGATTTGCAGCATCTAAAGCCGAATCTGCTTGAGCATCTTTGTAAAATACCGCAGAGGGAATACTAGAACACGATTTCTTTGAATTTACATAACGCCAAAAAGCCTTCGGATTCAGTTCAGATAACGTCTTCGAATTTACTTATATAATTCCGCTTCAAAACTTTGCTCAATGATTTAAATTCGTTTAGATAATTTAAATACAAGTCTTTGTAAAGAGGAGACCTAAGTTTTTTAAATTTTTTGAAAAACTTGTTTCTCAAATTCTTCAGTTTTTTCAACTTGCTTGTGAACCAAGGAATTTTGTAAACCTTTTTTTTTACCCTCGGAATATGTTCACAACAAATGCAATTTAAATTACTCTTAAAAATATTAAAACAACTGTTAACTTCAACCTCAGCAAAAAGCGAGTCCCAACCAATAGACTCAATTGCCACATTAACAACATCAGCATTATAATTTTTAAAACAAAACTTGGAATGCGTATCTTCAGCGTACGTGTTAAACTCATAAAATTCTAAACGAAGAACAAGCGGTACATGATGGGGACCAGGATTGGACAGAGGGTCTAGACATTCGTGGAGGCGAAAATTCATATTATCACTTAAAAATATGAGGTCTAATATGCTATTTAGACCATTATTAAAACTATTGATCTGACTAAGATCACATCTTGGAAAGCCGTCAATCAAATAGGTTTCAGCAAACGCATTTGAAGACTTAGGAAGAAGCCCACGACTATTATCAAAGGAAGACCATTCTAGATTACTGAGGTTGAAGTCACCAATAACACAAACGTTTTCGTGACTAGATGCTAAGGCTAAAATTTTATCAACATGCTCTTTATAAAGGAAATCGCTACTAGTAGACGGTACATAAGAAGCACACAATAAAAGTTTAGAAATTCCATGAACAGAAACGCAAAGCATATATATAAAAAAAAAAGAGTTAGATAGACCCTTGGTCTATTGTGCCTCCTAGCTCCTATCACATTACATTACGCTACTCAAAGGTACTCAGAAACCTTTATATATATATATATATATATATATATAGACTAGAAGAATTGATCGATTTAAAAACAAAAAATGCTGTCTTAACTGACATGCATAAACGTGTTAGAGAATAATTTTAAACTTTCATTTTATAACATTCACCTTGCATCATCTACTAATTAAGTGGATTAAGTCAAATAGGCATTTGTTCCCGCAAGCTCCATAAAGTTAATTTGACACTTGAGACAAGCTAAAAATATTAGCCCCAAATATTTATTATATATGTACATATATGACAAATATTATTTATAAAAGTACCGCTAATCAGCGTGACCATGAGCCATTCATAATTTTTAATATGTCTTGAATAGGCCGCCTTATCATTTGTTATCACTTTTTCAAGTTAAAATTCATAATAGAACTAAAAAGTTATATGCTTTTCCACAGCAAACACTTCTAGCTGTTTGTAATGTGGTTTCTTTGTGCATAAATTGCTAATCATGTTTACATAAAAGCGCCTAAAAGTATGCTATGATTTCTTATAAGGCCATTCGGTCTCTATTCAGCATTTCTGCTATGAAAAAATGGCAAGCAGTTATTTGCATTGATATTGCACCGGAAGCTGCAAGCAACTGTAGATGTATGTTTTTATGCATTTGTATGTGTGTGTGTTTTTTTAAATTTAAAATAATCTTATATCCCAGTAAGCATGAAAACAAACTTTTTCCAACGTTGTTTCTCCACTTGAAATTTGAATTTTTTTCTCAAATTTGGATTTCCATTAGAAAACGAATGGAGGTATCAAATATTTGACATGTGGCAGCACTATTATTGGATTAACGATTTTATGTCCGAACCTTAAATCAGCTGACAAAAAAAAGTGCAAAAATTATTAGGCAAATACGCCGAAAGACCGGTTCATTTGGCCATGGTCACATTTATGCTAAAGCCATAAAAGCAACGAAATTGGCTGTTCTTGCCAGGGACGAAAAGAGCCAGAACAGCTCACCGAAATTCATGATGCAATAGCAGACTACAAAAACGAAAACACAGCAAAATGGCTAACAAAAGTAATACCAAAATTAGGTGGATGGTTAGGAGTTGAATTGAACACGAGAACACACAACATAACTAACGGGTGATCGATTTCGAGGTTCCCTGCTTTTTTAAAGAAAAAATCACAGAAAATTCAAATTTAATGGGGAATGTTTTTGTTATCATTCGAAAGAACACTCTTTGACATTTATTTTTTTTTAAGATTATCTCTTTCAAATGTTGATCTCAGATGGTCCATCCGTTGAGTCCAATTTTCGATGACTCGTTCGAGCATTTCGACTGGTGATGTTTTGCTCCAAGGCCTGAATCGAAACGGGATTGTCCGCATAGTCTTTAGACTTTACATATCCGCACAGGAAAAAGTCTAACGGTCTTGGTGGTCAACCGCCCGACCCAAAACGTGAAATTATGTGCTCACCGAAGTGTTCTCTTAATAAATCCATTAATTGATGCGATGCGTGTGAAGTGGCGCCATCTTGTTGAAACCAAATGTCGCGGAGATCACGAGTTTCAATTTCAGACATCAAATAGTCGGTTATCATGGCGCGACAACGGTCGCCATTGACGGTTACGTTCTCACCGACATCATTTTTGAAGAAATATGGACCGATGATTCCACCGGCCCACAAACCACACCAAATCGTTGTTTTTTCTGAATGAAATGGCAGCTCTTGAATCTATTTCCAGGTTGCTCTTCGTCCCAAATGGGGCAATTTTGCTTGTTTACATACCCATTGAGCCAGAAATGGGCCTCAGCGCTGAACAAAACGTCGGATCTTCTTGGAACCTTTCAAGAGCACATAGAGCACAAGCTGTATTTTGTACGCTTTCGAAGTAAGTATCTGGACGTAAAATGCGCCAAGTCGTTCCATACGCCAGTCCGAGTTGCTGCGAACGGCGTCGAACCGACTATCCACGGTCTTCGTGTACACTCTCAGCTACGGCCGCTACATTTTCTTCAGTGCGTGCTTGACGTAGTCTATTCGGTCGAATATTATCCAATAATGAATGCTGGGTCTCAAGATGGGTGACGGTGTTGCGAATAGTACGCTCAGTGGGCCGATTGTGTTGACCATAAGTTGAGCGAAGCGCGCGAAACATATTCTTTACAGAATGTGAATTTTCGTATTTCGTCGTTGCATGATTTGTAAACGTTGTTCAGGCGTAAGTCTTTCCATGATAAAATGCCAAACGATACTGAACAAAAATAATATAACATCTGGACACCACTCACGTGAGATCTGTCAAAAAAAGGCCATTGAAGACCACCCTTTATATTCCTTTCAAGAAATGTAGAAAAAGGACGCACAATGGAAAGTGTTTGAAAGCAAAGTACATGGCATATGTTCCAAGCTGAATATTTGCGTCGACGACGAGTCTTTCAACAGCATGGTAAGAAACAGTTTGATTAAATTTCAGATTCGGTTGTATTCTATTAAAGTCATGAAAGTCGAATATACAAGAAGACGACGCTGAAGCAACTCCTATGGAAGCTGAACTCTCACCAGAAGAATCCAAAAAGAACCCAACAGAAGAAATTATCGTTGAGGAGATCTATTCGACGAAAGAAGTTGAAGAGTTGGTAGTAGGATTGAACCTTATGGATACCCAAGGAAACAATTAGGACCTAATGCACTCCGATCTAGAAGAACCCACGGGCCTGAAGAATTGATGCCAAAAATAAAACTAGTCCAGATAAACCCTCATCAGGCGATAGCTGCTCCGGCAGTTGGAGATCACGATATATGTTCTCGGATGATCTTGACATTGCTTTGGCGCAAGAGTCATGTGCATCCAAAGTCAAAATTTGTAAACAAAGATCTGTTAGCAGTGAGAATTTCCACTGAACTGGAAGATAAGAAGATTGAAGTAGTGTTGGCATCAGCCTACTTCCCAGGATAAGAGAACACCATACCACCTCAAGAAGCTGAAGGTCTAGTGGACTATTGTAATCAACCGCACCTTCCGCTAATATTAGGATGCGACGCCAATGCACACGGTATAACGTGGGGCAGCTCCGACGACAATGTCAGAGGTATTCTAACAGGTCACTGTAGACTGCGATATCACATTGCACAAATTGGGCATCAGTACAGAGTACACATGCCGTTTTTGTAGCATGGAGCCAGAAACTTCAGTGCATCCAGTTAAAAGAGTACATAGCGGTCGCAAGAAGAAGGCTAAAACACCTCGGAGATATATAAGTACAGCCTGAGTTGAATCACATTACATCTGTCGATCCCCGCTGTCTTATATGAGTCCGGAGGGTACAATAGACCTAAGACCGCAGATCCTCTATACTATGTAATCTAATCTAATGCCGCTGTTGAGGGTGGCGGTTGAGATGCATTCCAAGGTGAATCCAATGGACAGTTGATCAACTGTTGGTTGTTACTTGTTGGTTGTATGCGCGTCAGTGACGGTTTCGGCTGACTGGATTAAGGCGACGCTGTTGAAAATGAAAATCAAGATATGAATTTATAGAAAATATATCGAGACTATTTGTTCTATATAGGAATAGAAGGTCGTTCAATAATCACTAAAGTTTCTTTATTAAATTAGTTTCTTAATAAAAACACAAATTATTAGATAAACACCTTTCACACGACAGCTCTCCATCACACATGGGCCTTCTGCAACTCTTCTAAAATCCAAGACTTCAAACTAGTCACATCGGTGTAAGCGCTCGGATATCCGGGGCGTGCACAACCACGACCCCATGACACAAGTCCAACCAATTCGCCCTCATACATCAACGGACCGCCAGTGTCGCCTTGACACACATCGTGACCGCCAGTACGCACATAACCCGCACAGATCATGCGCTCGGTAACCTCACTTGCACCATAAATGGCGATACACTCTGCATGACTAACAATTGGCACCGTAGTCTCCTCCAAGCGATAAGATGATGGCCCAAACTCCTCACGATAACCCCAACCAGCTACAGTGGCTAAACGATTTACGGCAGGACGCTCTGCACGTATGCTAATGCCACGCAATATCGTTCTGCTGTCATATAATTCAAAAAGCACATCAACAAAGATCAAAGCAATATCATAGTCCATGATGTAGGTGGAAAATTTCGGATGTTCAACCCATTTACTTGCCGGATACAGTTTACCTTCACTGCCTGTGCGTAGATTACCGCCAACAGCGATCATAACACGTTGCGTCTGGATTTCACGTAAGCACTGTGCGGCGGTTAGTACAGCCGTCTCTGTTATTATAACGCCAGCGCATTTATGCCAATATGGACCAATATCGTTTTGCAAACGATAACGTATGGAAACGAGGTAGGGATATTTCACAATCTCAACTTCATTGCCACCAATGATCGAGGGTTGTATTTCCAACGTTGTAGCGACTGCAAGCGTTATGAGTGGGACCAACGCGATGCCGACTTTGAAAAAGTAATTCGTGTGGGACATTTTATTTTTTGCTGCCCAGTTTACGCTCATTAAGGCACGCGCACAGACTAATTGTAATGCGAAGCCAAAGTTTTACCGTGTCGGATGTTCTGCTTTTGGGGATTATCGCATTTTATTGTATTGATTTATCGTTCACTAGCTTATCGATCGATAATTACGATAAGCCGTTCGAATTCGGAATGTAGTGTTGATAACTTGACTATTTTTGGTTTTGAAATTGCCGATCTTTATGATCTTTATTGCTTATCGTTGGAAGTATTTACAAACACATATAAATTTTTTTACAAATCTACTTTATACGAGTATGTATGTATGTATATAGTAATTGTTGTTCTCAGCGTAATCTTTGAGAGCAATGTCCTTGAGGAACAGAAGTGGTTGCAAGATTTTGTTTTATTTCGACACAGAAATGCTATTATATAATCTTTTAATCGACAGTGAAAGACTTTATTAATTTTTAATTGATTTTACTTAGTTTTACACGATTTGTTTTTATAAGAGCTTTTTTGCTCTAGAGCTTGCTCTCAACCACAAGGTGGCCATTTATCCGATAATGAATTCCAGTAGATAAAGAACCAACTGCGAAGAGATAGTCATAGTAGATACTATAAAGCAAATAAATACAGACTTTTTCTGTTATCAGTTCAAGATCCTTCGCATCAAAACTGAATAGTAGAAGCGTAGTAATCTTCTTGCACTGGCACACAGACAAAAATTCATTATTAAGGTACCATTGTGAATAGGCCGATAGTAAAGCCAAAGAGAAATTCTCGCTAAACGTCAAATTGTTGTGAAATTACAGTCAATCTTCGAAATTCAATCACACTTCAAATGGAAAGAAAAGTAAAATCTCTCCTCATAATTTATTTAAAAAAAATAAATAAAATAGGAATTAAATTTCGGAATATTTATTATTACTTTCAACTAAATCTATTTATTCATCAAAGATCCTTCGAAATAACCCATTTTGTTTGGGGTTTCGCTTAAATATTTCAAAAATAAACTTTTTTTGTATTATTACAGCTACACCAGTGTTGCAAATCATAAGCTAACTGAATAAATAAGCCAGCTGGGTGTTCTTTTGCAGGCCGAGTGTACACGAAAACACCTTACGTTGAGCAAAAAAAAAACCTTATTTGATAAAAGAAAGAACTCTTTTTTGAAAAATAATTTAATGATAATGATAATTTAACAAATTCATGCTGCAAGAATCGGTAAGAATTTGCCATTCCAGAAAGTGCAGAGAACTTTGTTCGCTTCTACTCAAATACATATATAAACCCTGAAGCAATTTTCGGCCGATATCCTCCTCCAATTTTAGGTCTACATAGCAGGTCAATTAAAAAGTCCCCGGCCTACGATCGTGAAATACATTTTTTTGTGCAAAATTTATTTTTTTATTCAACATTCAAGGGTGATGAACTGATTATAGCGGCCCCCCAACCATTTTGGTAGTACGATTTGTCCTTTGTTTCAAAATAGGCCTAAGTTTCGGCGATCACCTCTCCATTCGACGAAAATTTCTTCCCAGCGTGCATTATTTTGAGATATGAGAACAGGAAATAGTTGGTGGGGGCCAGATCTGGAGAATACGGTAGATGTAAAAGCAATTCGAAGCCCAATATATGGATTTTTGTCATCGATTTCACTGACTTGTGACACGGTGCATTGTCTTAGTGAAACAGCAGTTTCGTTTTCTTGAAATTCGTCAATTTTTCGGCGATTTCGTCCTTCAAACTGTTTAATAACACTATGCAATAGTTGCTGTTGATGCTCCTTCCTTTTTCAAGGTAGTCCCAAGTCCCAAAATACAGACGACTGCTCCGCTTTTCCGCGCTTTGGAGCGGGTTCATTGTGTGCAGTCCACTCGGCTGACTGTCGATTGGACTTCGTAGTGAAATGATGAAGCCATTAAACTGTCACATATTGACGCAAAAACTCAGGTCTATTACGTTTGAACATCTCCAAACACTACTCCGAAGCATCAACTCGTCGGTTTTTTTGGTCAAAAGTGAGCTCGCACGGCACCCACTTTGCACAGAGCTTTCTCATACCCAAATTTTCGTGAATGCTATGATGTACACGTTCAATTGATATCTTTAGAGTGCCTGCTATTTCATTTAATTTTAATTTACGATCATTCAAAATCTTTATGTGAATGTTTTTTTTTTTTTTTGATATTTTCGTCGGTAACAACCTCTTTTGAGCGTCCAAAGCGTTCATCGTCTTCGGTGCTCATTTCACCACGTCTAAATTTAGCATGCCAATCCTTGATGGTTGATCTTCGTGGGACAGTGTCCGGAAACTCGTCATCAAGTCAAGTTTTTTGCTTCAACTGTATTTTTCGCTTCAAAAAGGAATATTTTGTCAACACTCGAAACTCCTTTGCTTGCAACGGCGAAATGTTGCCAACTGCCACTCTGTATACTTCTAAACAAATTTGAAATTTTCGTTAACAAATTCTCAAAATTTACAGGATCGAATATAAACGCCAATCAAATATACATGATCTATATGGTAAAAACTAATCAATTACGATTTCAGTTTTCATTTATTTTGAAAGAAAGAACATTTTTTTAGTTCATCCAAAATTTATTTATAAAAGTTCATACTGGCAACTTTGTATAACAGCGAGCTATCAGCTGACTAAGTTTTACTCAAGGCGAATTCATAAAGGTGGGAGCAGGAGAACAAATACAAAAATTACCGTTTATTTGGTTTTTGCTTCTGAGTACTGATTGTCAAAATCATTAAAAATTCTTTCGCTTTCAAAACTGCACAAACCCGCTGTTCCACTCTCACAATCACAAAGCCTTTTTCTCAAGATTTTCACATTTACAAATAGAAAATCAAATCAAATTCAAGCAAAAAAAAAAAAAAAACAAATTAAAAATAAAGGGTGATCCAAGTAAAGGCACTTTTTTTAGAATTAGTAGAATTTTTTGACAGATCACGTGTGAGTCATGCCAAGGTGACATGTTATTTTTGTTCAGTATTATTTGGCTTACACCCGAACAAGGTTTACAAATCATTCAACTTTATTATGAAAATTCACGTTCTGTAAAGAATGTGTTTCGCACGCTTCGCTCAACTTATGGTCAACATAATCGGCCTACTGAGCGTACTATTGCCAACACCCTCACTCATCTTGAGGCCCAACATTCATTACTGGATAATATACGACCGAATTGACCACGTCCAGCACGCAGTGAAGAAAATATAGCGGCCGTAGCTGAGAGTGTATACGAAGACTGTGGAGAGTGCAAGAAATGAACCTTCCCAAGCGAAATTGCTTCGCTCTATGGGCTCTTGAAAAGTTCCAAAAAGATCCGACGTTTTCGAACCAAATTTTGTTCAGCGATGAGCCTCATTGCTGGCTCAATGTGCTCAAAACAAGCAAAATTGCCGGATTTGGGACAAAGAGCAACTTGAAGAGATTCAGGAACTGCCATTTCATCCAGAAAAATAACGGTTTGGTGTGGTTTGTGAGCCGGTGAAATCGTCGGTCCATATTTCTTCAAAAATGATGACGGTATACCCATTTGGGTATACGTAAAGTCTTAAATCTATGCAGACAATCCCGCTTCGATTCATGCCTTGGAGCAAAACATCACGTATGTCATTCGCCAGTTACCAGTCGAAATGCTCGAACGAGTAATTGAAAATTGGAATCAACGGATGGTTCATCTCAGATGTAGCCGCGGCCAACATATGAAAGAGATAATCTTCAAAATATAAATGCCAAAGAATGTTCTACCGAATGATAATAAACATTCCCCAGTAAATTTAAATTTTCTGTGTTTGTTTCTTTAAAAAAGTTGGGGACCTCAAAATGAATCACTCGTTATAAACTGAAAAGTACTTTTGACAAACTTAGTGTTCAATTTATAAAAAACAGTTGAATTCGCTGCCATAGTAACTCCACCTTGTTAAATTCGCCTTGATTTCGTGGTAAAAATCCAATCGCCGCTGGTTGCAACGGTAAAAACGTCAGTAACGACATCGTCAAACGGTGATAACTTTTTATTTCCATCTGATATGAGAAGTTGTGACAGTTGAGTCGCTATGTGCTTGGCTAGTTGCAAGTTGCCGCATTAGTTGGTTGGCAATTATGCTTATCGATTAACTACTACTATAAATGGTTTATCTCTAAATCGTAAGAAAACCAAAAGGTGTTAGTTTTTTAATTAATTTAATGATTTTAATTTTCCATGCATACATAGTTTTTTTTTTTTTTTTTTTGTGAAACATTTTATTGACACGATCACCGTATCTAAAGCGATATTAAATTTCTTAAGCCGCTTTGTTCGCCTCGCTCTCAATCCACTCCTTAAAATGGGCCAAATTCGTATAGACTCCGGGATAACCTACGCGACCACAACCATTACCCCACGATACCAAACCCACAGCGGTGCCATTGAAAACCAACGCACTACCGGCATCACCTTGACATGCATCGATTATACCATCATACGCGCTCGTGCCACTTGCACACAGCATAGCCGCACTAATGCGTTGCGCGCCATAAGCCTGTTTGCACAACGCAACGCTTAAGATATGCAAATTAGCCTCTTGCAGCTGCTCCTCATATGCGCCATACTCAGCTGCAGCACCCCAACCAGCCACTGTTGCGATACTATTAACAGCCGGCAATGATGCCGCCACCTCTATGGGCTGAATTACTGAACTGTTGTGTTGTTTGGTGATCGCATTTTCTAGATGCAACAATGCCAAATCGTTATCCATAAACCAAAAATTGAAATCTGGTTGCAGGACAATTGATTTCACAGCAAACAAATAACCATCACTCTGTGCGCGATAACTGCTGCCCGCTACAATTAACAACTGTTGACGCTGCAAGCCTGCGACACAACGTGCTGTGGTCAATATGATGTGCTCTGAGTATATCGTGCCGGAACAGCGATGTTTGAAGTGTGACGTAGCGTTACGTTTGTAACGTAACGTAACTAAGTGTGGCGCGCTGTTAATATTCACCGTGTAGCCGCCGACAATGCGTGTTTGTTGTGCTGTTGCGCCGTAAGCCGTCCAGATAATGGTGAGGCAGTAGGCCAAAAGGAGAATGTGTTGTGGTGTGCTTCCGAGCGCCATTGTTCACTACACAACACTACTATTTATACTAAAGTCCGTTAGGGCAAGCCTTGCTGATAGTGCTAGCAAACACAAACAAAAACAAGAAAGAACGGCTGTCCTCGGTCATGCCGAAGTCTTTATACCCTTCGTGAACATATCAAATTTATTGCGAATTGCAAAATTCGATTTCGATGATTTTCAGTATCAATATGAACTTGAATTTACGTCTGTAGAGTACCAAATTTTACGCTCTTAGCTGCTTTTTTGACGGATTTTTGACCCAGAACCTCATATCTTAACAAGTCGGCTGTAGGGGGGCTATACGATATAGTCGTCCGATTTCTATGATTTTCAGAACCAGTTTTCATATCATTATGTACGTGAAGTATATCAACTTTCACGATCTTAGGTACTGTTTTGACGGATTTTCCACCCAAAATTAGTAATTCGAAAAATCGGTGGCCGGATCTGGCCGGTTCCGACAAATGATCCTTTAAACATGCATTTTTCGACCAATTTTGGGCTAGCTTGCGTTCAAACAGAAAGACGGACGGTCCAACGGACAGACATAGCTAAATCAACCCAGCTCGTGTATTTCTGATACGAACGGTATAAATTTCGTTGGTCCTAACTCTTCTCCTTCTCGTAACTACATACATACTAAATGGCGACTTCATTTAGAAAAAACGCTAAGCATTCTATAATTTTGGTTGTTAAAGTGAACCCATGACCCGCCAGATAGTACCATACACTGCTGGCCGCCCGACTACTGCAGTCGCGAACTTTTTTGATCTTCCTCAGCGCAGTTTAATGCTTCGAAAAAGCTTTACTCCTTCTTCTTCATTAAGCAGTTCGCTCTCCACCTGATTTTTCCGATGGAGTGGTGGTCTTCCTCTGCTTTCTTTCATTCTGCATCGATTACTGGACTGAGTGCTTCCGTCCTTTCGGACAGCTTGCAACTCTGGAAGGCCTCGGCACTGTGTAGCAGGACGGAAATTAAGAGCAGCATGGAGAATTTGGTTTTGGTTCGTTGAGAGTTCTCCAATTGCCTACTAATCCAAAGTAGCACCAGTTGGTGATTCTGTGTTGGACTTTCAGGCTGACATTGTTGTTGGTATTAAAGCTGATTCCTAGATAGACGAAATTATCTAAGACTTCGAAGTTATGACTGTCAGCAGTGACGTGGGTACGAAGACGCAAATTCGCTGACTGTTGATTTGATGACAGCAGATAATTCGTTTTGCCATCATTCATTACCAGACCCAATGGCTCTGCTTCTTAGTCTAATCTGAAGAAAACAGAACTAAATAAACCAAAGATGTCAATAACATCGGCATGTGCCAGCAATTGCACATTCTAGTAAAAGATTCCGCAATGTCATGGTGGGATTCTCTTTTCCAATTCTAAACCCGCTTTTGGTATAAAGTCAGACATAGCACCACAGAGGCAGTTGCTTATCGTACTATCAAAGGCAGCTTTAAAATCGTCGAAAATTTGGTGTGTATCGACTCTTTTCCAATGAATGTTTTCAAAGATTTGATGCATGGTGAATATATGCTCAATGGTGTATTTACTAGATCTAAAGCTGATCTATAATGCTGCATAGAGCCATGGTCAAACGTCTTTCATGCGTTAAATGGAAGTGAGATTGGGTCATTGAGTCATTTCGGTCAAGCCTCGTCATGCTTGCAATCTAATGTTTGCTCTCCCAGCGCCATCTAGCGGACATCTACATTTATATCACTATTGAAATGTGTAAAATTTCTCGCAGGTATTTTATAAAAATTGTATTATTTTATGGTTTCATATTATAAAAATCGTTTCTTATCAACGGTATCGCATGACGTGGTTGTGGTCAACTCAACACAAAAGGTTTTACAAATATATTATTGTTGAATTCTCCTTTTTTTTATAGGGCACTTGCAAATTATATTGCTGCAGTTTTTTTTGTGGAACCGATAATAAAATACAATAAAATTCAAAAATGCTCTTGTCATTTGGATGACTAAATTTGGAGAGCTCTTTCCATAGCGCTCGGAGCAATGCAATAAAATAACGCTGAAGAAGAGAATCGACTCTTGAAATAAACTTCTCCATCCCTAGTCTGTATTAAGCTTGGGTGTGAGAATGCCATCCAAAGGAATTTATGAGAATTGAGACACAGAATGAAGCTTTGAGCAAGAGTAAAGCCTGAATTCAGCTTATTTAAAAGGAAATCGGTCGCTCCAATCAAATTCAATTTCAACGCATAATTTTTTTTTATTACAAATGTATTTACAATCATTATTTGAGGGTTTTCGGTAACATATACATTTACTTGCTCACCTTCAAACCTCACATTAATTCTCCGAAAGTAGTGTAGACTCCACCAAAGCAATCTTTTCACGCAACCAAGGCAATAAATGTGTTACATTAGAATAGACACCAGGATAATTGGCAAATGCGCAACCATTACCCCATGATACCACACCAGCTAACTTGCCATCGATCACCAGTGGACCACCAGAATCACCCTGACAGGAATCCTTGCCACCAATACCGCGTAAACCGGCACACAACATAGAATCCGTAATACGATTCGGGCCATAATCCTCCGCGCATAATTCATTACTTACAATCGGCATTTGTACTTCCTGCAAGAAATCTGAACTCCTGCCCATGAATTGAAGGAAACCCCAACCGGTTACCGTTGCGATAGCACCATGTTTCGCAGGTTTATCTGTCAACTCTATAGCTTTGATTGTAACATTATTAATTGGCAGCGGTACAGCGAGTACCACAATAGCGATATCATTGTTATAGCCTTTTGGATTATAATCCTCATGCAAGATGAACTCTTTGATGGTCGCAAGTGCACCATCGGCACTTCGTATTTGATTAGCGCCAGCAACAATTTGATATTGACTTGGTACTTTGCCGATGACACAATGTGCTGCTGTCACCACTATCCGATCAGATATTATGGAGCCGCCACAATTATGCGCATATGGCCGCTCCGGGCGCAGTATATTCTTGAGACGCATGCTCACTTGATGTGCATGTTGTGTTATGTCAGCAGTTTTGCCGCCAACAATGCGTCCGTCTATGATGTTGCTCAACTCGGGCGTCTCAACGGTGTCTACTTCTTCGCTGACTGCGCGTGCCCAGGAAGTGTTGATCATGGCTAAAGTCAAGATGGCGTTGATGAAGACGAAGGATTTCATTGTGGAGCTTCAGTTGAATGGCTAAATTTAAAATAAATAATTTGAAATTCTAAACCTATTGGCCGCGCGGTTGGCCATAGACTAATTTAGTGGTCTGCAAATCTGCCATAGTTGACTGCTTGAAATGTGCCACAGTTGACGTCTTATCGCTGATAAATCACTTAATTTGGGTATAGAACACGATCTGATAATCGCTTTGTTTTGCGTATTTTTTTGTTACGTTTAATTGAATTATCAAAATTTATGATGTTAGTAGCCATGCTAATAAAGTGCAGAATCGATTAGGTGTTTAACAGCAAATTTTTTTGTTTCAATAAATTTTTAGAAATAGTTAAAAGTAAGTAAGGTATAATAACAATTTGGTGATAAGATAGAGGCGATGGGTTTACAAGGCTCAGTACGTATGGTAATTGCTACTGAAGGCTAGATGGCGCAGCGTCAGCGTTACAGGGTTGCTGTATTTCTTTGTTATTATTCGGTGCTGTTCTGAAATCGAAACGGAATTGATTTCGTAACGATTTGGATATTCGACTCGGATCACAGAGATGATTGGCAACTCTTTTTTTCTCTTTTATTACGGTGTTTTATGGTTCATTGTAAGAGGCTCCTGAAGGGTATCAGATTCATCATTCTGAGAGATATTGGTACCAAAAAGGTACTTTCTTACAGCATAAAGGGAAAAAAATATTAAATTTCAGGCAATTTTTTTCAGCATCATCGTTTGATATAAATGCCGGAAATAGGGGATGACAGTATCTATCAGTACCTTGTAGTGAAAGATGGGGTAAGTTCATGACAATGGGAAAGGTTCTTGACTGCCATTCACCTAGGATTGCTGGGAAATGATTATTTTACTTACGTTTGAAGGCGAACTAAAGCGAGGAGCTTGCAAGTATTCTTTGGGGCTCCACATATAAAAAAAAAAGCTGCAATGGAAAATTACAATAAGCCTCGGATGAGTGGCCCGTTCTTTGTGCTCATTTAATTGGGAAAGTAAGAACGGAAGCAAGAGGTTCCTTGTGACATCTACTATAGTGGCCATCTGAACGAGGCCGATTTTGGTGTTGAATTTGTGGTGGTAGAGAAATTCCATTGCTGAGTCCTGGCATTACACCTAGTATATGAATATCTCGTCGCAGTCCGCATTAAAGCGAAGTTCTTCAAATTATCGGCAATTTGCGCCCACGTTCCGACGGAAGAGAAGGACAATGTGATTAAAGAGTTCCTGGAGCTCACTTATAAGCGCCACCCCCGATAAGTTGTCCAACTTGTACTTGGTGATTTTAACACCAGGGTAGGCAAATAGGCAATTTTTGGCGCAACAGTTGTGCACAGTCAGCAGGTTTTCCAAACGAGTTGCGCACCTATTTTGCATCAGGAAACGTTGAGAACTCCTCTGTATTTCTGACGTAAAGCTCCTCTCTATGAAAGCTCAAAACACAACTCTCGAATCCAAACGAAGATGAAAATCACAACAAACAGCATAAGAAAGCGAAGTTAGGCACAAGAGCAAAGAACAAAAACGGCGCGGCTGTTTGATCTGAACAGTAGAACACAGAGATTTGCAGATATTTGCAGCTGAAATTTACACTAAATAAAAAACTCTAAGTGAAATGTAAGGGTAAACACGAATTAATACTAAAAAAAAGGCACAAATGTTACACAAGTAAAATTAATTACTTTTTTAAAGAAACAAATACATTCGAAAGAACATTATTTGGCCTTTTTTTTCATTGATTATATCTTTCATATGTTGGCCGCGGTTACGTCTCAGATGGTCCAACCGTTGAGTCCAATTTTCGATGACTCGTTCGAGCATTTCGACTGGTAACTGGCGAATGACACGCGTGATGTTTTGCTTCAAGGCATGAATCGAAGCGGGATTGTGCGTATAGACTTTAGACTTTACATATCCCCACAGTTTAACGGTGTGATATCACACGATCTTGGTGGCCATTCGACCAGCCCAAAACGTGAAATTATGTGCTCACCGTAGTGTTCTCTCAATAAATCTATTAAATCCATGGATTGATTCGATGTGTGGGAAGTGGCGCCGTGTTGTTGAAACCAAATGTCGAGATGAGATCACGAGCTTCAGTTTCAGGCATCAAATAGTCGGTGATCATGGCCCTGTAACGGTCGCCATTGACGGTTACGTTCTCACCGGCATCATTTTTGAAGAAATATGGACCAATTATTCCACCGACCCACAAACCACACCAAACCGTTGGTTTTTCTGGATGAAATGGCAGCTCTTGAATCCCTTCAGATTGCTTTTCGTGCCAAATACGGCAATTTTGCTTGTTTACATACCCATTGAGCCAGAAATGATCCTCATCGCTGAACATAATTTGGCCCGAAAACGTCGGATCTTCTTGAAACCTTTCAATAGCCTATAGAGCGAAGCGATGTCGCTTGGGAAGGTCGCGCGGCTTCAGTTCTTGCACGCTTTCAATTTAAAATCTCGACGTAAAATGCGCCAAGTCGTTCCATACGTCATTCCGAGTGGCAGCGAATGGCGCTGAATCGACTCTCCACGGTCTTCTTGTACACTCTCAGCTACGGCCGCTATATTTTCTTCACTGCGTGCTGGATCACCCTTTATAATATAACGCTCATTTTTCCTAGAAGCAATTCTTCTTTGTCTCAGGCACGGCTTTCGTTGCCGAATGAACAATAGTCTCATCATGGAAGCCGAATGTTCCGACCTGTGCCAATTGTGCCAAAGATATCTTCTTTGCCTACTCTGGCATTAAAATAGCACAACTTTAACGGAGCAGCACTCGTAAATGCGATGCCACAAGAACCCGATTGCTAATCTCAACAAAGTCACTGAGCTTTGACAGTTCAAATTCGATAGATTCACCACGCGCCTCTCCTCTGATTCCTAGTCGAAATCGTTGCGAAATCAATTCCAATTCGATTTCAGAACATCAGAGAATCAGACGAAGAAATATAATAACCCTGTAACGCTGACGCAGCGCCATCTAGCCTTCAGTAGCAATTACCATACGTACTGAGCCTGGTAAACCCATCGCCTCTATCTAATCACCAAATTGTTATTATACCTTACTTACTTTTAACTATTTCTAAAAATTTATTGAAACAAAAAAATTTGTTGTTAAACACCTAATCGATTCTGCACTTTATCAGCATGGCTACTAACATCATAAATTTTGATAATTCAATTAAACGTAACAAAAAAATACGCAAAACCCAGCGATTATCAGATCGTGTTCTATACCCAAATTAAATGATTATCAGCGATAAGACGTCAACTATGGCAAATTTCAAATCTATCAATATTTTAACCGTCTATTGGCAGGCCAGTGAGTTAGTCTATGGCCAACCGCGCGACCAACAAGTTTCGAATTTCAAATTATTTATTCAAAATTTAATCATTCAACTGAAGCTCTGCAATGAAATCCTTCGTCTTCATCAACGCCATCTTGGCTTTAGCCATGATCAACACTTCCTGGGCACGCGCACTCAGCGAAGAAGTAGACACCATTGAGACGCCCGAGTTGAGCAACATCATAGATGGACGCATTGTTGGCGGCAAAACTGCTGACATAAAACAACATGGACATCAAGTGAGCATGCGTCTCAAGAATATACTGCGCCCGGAGCGGCCATATGCGCATAATTGTGGCGGCTCCATAATATCTGATCGGATAGTGGTGACAGCAGCACATTGTGTCATCGGCAAAGTACCAAGTCAATATCAAATTGTTGCTGGCGCTAATCAAATACGAAGTGCCGATGGTGCACTTGCGACCATCAAAGAGTTCATCTTGCATGAGGATTATAATCCAAAAGGCTATAACAATGATATCGCTATTGTGGTACTCGCTGTACCGCTGCCAATTAACAATGTTACAATCAAAGCTATAGAGTTGACAGATAAACCTGCGAAACATGGTGCTATCGCAACGGTAACCGGTTGGGGTTTCCTTCAATACAGGGGCAGGAGTTCAGATTTCTTGCAGGAAGTACAAGTGCCGATTGTGAGTAATGAATTATGCGCGGCGGATTATGGCCCGAATCGTATTACGGACTCTATGTTGTGTGCCGGTGTACGCGGTATTGGTGGCAAGGATTCCTGTCAGGGTGATTCTGGTGGTCCACTGGTGATCGATGGCAAGTTAGCTGGTGTGGTATCATGGGGTAATGGTTGCGCATTTGCCAATTCTCCTGGTGTCTATTCTAATGTAACACATTTGTTGCCTTGGTTGCGTGAAAATATTGCTTGGGTGGAGTCTACATTGCTTTTGGAAGATTAATGGCAAATTTTGTTGAAGAATGTATACAAAGTCAACAAAAAACCCTCAAATAATAATTGTACTTATAATTATATGTATATATAGATCAATTTGTAATAAAAAGAAGAAAAAAGTGCTCACTTCGACCATGCCGAATTCTTTATACCTCCCATGCACATATCAAATTTATTGTATTCCACTTTAAGATAAAATATTAATTCTAATATTGAAAAAAAAAAACATTTATAAGGGGCTGCATAATATAGTATTCCGATTTCGATAATTTTAGGTGTCAATATTTGTTTGTATATATTCATCTACTTTGGCGTAGGCAACGCTTCACAGTGGTCGGCCCCATAGGCAAAAAAAAAAAAATCAAAGTCAGAATCAGAATTTTAGCCGGAATGTATCAACACTATCTTATGATACGTCTATCTATTGAAATTTATTCTTGTTTTTGCTTCACCATAACGGGTCTCTATAAAAACACCTGCAAAAGGTAGATAACGAAACTAATTTGGTACTGATATGTGAGTAAAATGAAAACGAAGGTGTCAAGAATATGGAAAATACGCGACAAAAACAATGAATTTGGACAATAAAATATGATAAACAATGGTATTTAAAGGGTGATCCAAGTAGAGGTACTTTTTTCAATAGCCTTTCGCGCGTGAGTCGTGTCAAGCTGTCACGTTATTTTTGTTCAGTTTTGTTTGGCATTTCATCATGGAAGTAAGTTTTTCCACGTCGCCCGAACAACGTTTACAAATCATTCAACAACGAATTACGAAAATTCACGTTCTGTAAAGAATGTGTTTCGCGCGCTTCGCTCAACTTCTGGTCAACATAATCAAGCAGGTCACGACTTTCGGTATCCTCTGGGTAGCCAACAAACATCCGTTTAGAGGCGAGCTAAAGTGAGAAGGCGAATCCCCTGCGGTTGTGCGTAGGGTTCGAACCCACCTTATAAAAACTATACTCCAATGAAAAATGAACAAATGCCTCGGATGAGAGATCCCCCATTTGATGACGACCCCCGCAAACGTTTAAAGGATCACGATTTAAGGGCATGCACCTGGAATATCCGATCCCTTAATTGGGAAGGTGCCGCTGCCCAGTTGGTTGATGTCCTGGTAAGACTAAAGGCTGACATCACCGCCGTCCAAGAAATGCGATGGACGGAACAAGGACGGAAGAAGGTGGCTCCTTGTGAAATCTATAACATCGGCCATTTAAAGGAGTGCAAATTTGGTGTTGGGTTTGCGGTGGGAGAGAGATTCCGTCGCCGAGTCCTGGCATTCACCTCGATGGATGAATGTCTAGCCGCAATTCACATCAAAGCGAAGTTCTTCAACATATCGTTAATTTGCGCCCACGCCCCGACAGAAGAGAAGGATGATGTGACCAAAGCTGCTTTCTATGAGAATCTAGAGCGAACTTATGAGCACTGCCCCCGCCACGATGTCAAAATTGTGCTAGGCGATTTCAACGCCAGGGTGGGCAAAGAAGGCATTTTTGGCGCAATAATCGGAAAATTCAGCCTCCACGACATCCCCGAACGGGCTGAGGCTGATTGACTTTGCCGGGGCCCGAAATATGGTTATCTGAAGTACCAGATTCCAGCAAAAGAAAATTCATCAAGCTACATGGCTGTCGCCAGATCGTAAAACACGCAACCAAATCAATCATGCTGTGATAGACGGAAGACATGTACCCAGTGCTCCAGCCGTGCGTACGTTCCGAGGGCCAAATATCGACTCAAATATCGACTCGGATCATTATCTTGTAGCAGCAAAAATACGCACCCGCCTCTGTGTGGCAAAGAACGCCCGTCAACAAACAGAAGGAAGGTTTGACGTCGTAAAGCTGCAATCACAGTAGATAGCCAACAGGTTTTCTACTCGGCTTGCACACCTGCTCTCTGAGAGGAACGAACGTAACAAATTCCTTGCGTACCGCTGCTTCGGAAACAATTGGTTTTCAACAATACCAGAAAAAAGGTGGTACGATGAGGAATGTCGAACTGCAGTGGAGAGAAAGCAGACTGCCTACCTCGCAACCTTGCGATGGACTACAACGTGTGCGGGATGGAATAGATACCGAGAGCTGAAAAGGGAAACGAGACGCATTTGCAGACGAAAAAAAAAGAGAAGCTGGTCGACAAAGGTAATACTCGATGGAGATGGCGAACCCAAAACCCCAATCGATGACGATGGTATAGAAGTACCATCACTCGACTATGAAAAAGTTCGAATAGCGATTGTCCGCTTAAAAAATAACAAAGCAGCGGGAGTCGATGGTTTAACGGCAGAATTATTCAAATACGGCGGCGAAGAGCTGACAAGTAGCATGCATCCGATGAGTCGGCTTTAGAAGTTTTCGAGAGAAAAGTTTTGCGGAAGATTTATGGTCCTTTGTGCGTTGCGAACTGTAAATACCGTAGACGATGGAACGATGAGCTCTACGAGCTATACGACACCATTGACATAGTTCAGCAAATCAAGAGACAGCGACTACGCTGTCTAGGTCATGTCGTCCGAATGAATGAAAGCGCTCCAGCTTGAAAGTATTCGATGGAGTACCCGCTGGTGGTAGCAGAAGAAGAGGAAGACCTCCACTCCGTTGGAAGGATCAGGTCAAGAGCGAGTAATTCTAACTGGCGTCAAAGAGCAAAGAGAAGAAACGAGTGGTGCGCTATTGTTGACGAGGTTATAATCGCGTAAGCGGTTCCTACACGAAAGAAGAAGAAGGAGAAGATGGACCATCTGAGACGTAGACGCGGCCAACATATCAAAGAGATAATCTTCAAAAACTAAATGCCAAAGAATGTTCTCTCGAATGATAACAAAAACATTCTCCATTAAATTTGAATCTTCTGGTTGTTTTCTTTAAAAAAGGCGGAACCTCGAAATGGATCACCCTTTATTTATATATAGTAACCAAAAAAAAAAGGGTTGCAACACAATTAGCAGCGCCAAAATTCTAAAATTTTAAAAATCTTTCAAAAAATTAAATACTAAAAAGACTTTACTTTAAACAAATTATGTCAGAAATAAGAAAACTGAAATTTTATTCAACATTATTTTAAAAAAATATGTATGCATGCACAACAAACTCATAATATTTCTTCAATTCTCGTTCAAAAACTTCGTCTCCACCGCCGCAACCTTTTCGCGCAACCACGACAAAAAGTACCAGACATTCGCATAAACACCTGGAGAGCCAGGCGCTGCACAACCGCTACCCCACGACACAACACCAGCCAATTTACCATGCACCAATAGCGGGCCACCTGAATCCATTTGACATGCATCCTTACCGCCAACATCCAGTAAGCCCGCACAGAGCATATTGTCTGCGATTAGACCCGAATAACTTCTATTACAAATTTCATTACTCACAATCGGCACTTGCACTTCACGCAAGAAATTAGAGGCCGCACCATTTGATGAGAGTAAACCCCAACCGGTTATTGTGGCAACATCACCATTACGTGGCTGTACCGTCGTCAATGTCACCGGTTTAATTGTGAAATTATTAATTGGCAACGCCGTAGTGAGCACCAACAAAGCAATGTCATTGTCGTTGGTTTTGTCATTGTATTGCTCGTGCATTATGATCTCTTGCAGCGTCGATATGACACCATTAGCGCTGGTACGTGCATTTACGCCTGCCACCACCACAAGTAGCTCTTTCACTCTGCCAAACACACAATGGGCTGCGGTGATCACAATGCGTTCCGTATAGAGGGTGCCGCCACAGTTGTGTTCGTATGGTGTCAGGATTTGTGAATACCTATCTCTTTGACGCAAACTGATCTGATGTGGATGTTGAATGATGTCAACCACTTTACCGCCAACGATACGTCCATTTATGGTCTTACCGTCACTGTTGGATTTGAGTTCATTTCGAGAAATCGTGCCCGCGTAGGTTGGGGCAATAAAAGTGAATGCCAAGAAAGCGATGCAGTAGAAGTGTTGAGCGGTTTTCGTCATCGTTCTCCACTGTTGCTTCATTCTCGACGTAGTATGATCGTAGATTGCCATTGAGCAGCATGTTTTATACAATTTTTGTATTTTATAATTTATTAGCTCACCTAAGCACTTCAGAAATGGGGAAATTCTCTTATATAGTAAGATAGCATCTATTAATATTTCTGTGTGCGAGTGGAGCTAGTTAAGTCTACATCTGGTATAAATGTCAAAATTTAGTTCAGCACATGAAAGCCGGACCTCCGGCTGCACACTCAACTACCATCAGAAAGAACTCCTTTCTCCCTTTATGTAGTCTAATGTAGTCTTTCCGTAGCTTTTTACTACGCAGTTATGTGGCTCAGCATAACATTTAAACTAGTCTCTCTCTTCTCTTGACTGAGTTGAGTTGTTTATAAACGCCCTCCAGCCAAAAATAATTTTTTTCAATGTTGTTTTCCTATGTTTATCTCAATACTTAAGTAGTACCCGTCTCATAACGCGAAGTAGATTTACTATCTCGAACCTAGAAATCAAAATTAATTTACATTTTAGCGCGATTATTTTATTATTAAATATCTATATATGCATGTATATTTATATATGTAATAGTATATAACGGGTGATCCATTTCGAGGTTCCCTACTTTTTTAAAGAAAAAAAAAAACAGAAAAATCAAATTTCCCCATATTCCCCATGTGTTTATTATCATTCGAAAGAAAATTCTTTGGCATATATTTTTTGAAGATTATCTCTTTCAAATGTTGGCCGCGGCTACGTCTTAGATGGTCCACTCGTTGAGTCCAATTTTCGCTGACTCGTTCGAGCATTTCGACTGGTAACTGGCGAATGACATGCGTGATGTTTTATTTCAAGGCCTGAATTAAAGCGGGATTGTCGGCATAGACTTTAGACTTAACATATCCCCACAGGAAAATGTCTAATGGTGTGATATCACACGATCTTGGTGGCCAATCGACCGGCCCAAAACGTGAAATTATCTGCTCACCTAAGTGTTCTCTCTCAATATAACCATTGATTGATGGGATGTGCGGGAGTGGCGCCGTCTTGTTGACACCAAATGTCGCGGCATCATTTTTGAAGAAATACGGACCGATGATTCCACCGTCCCACAAACCACACCAAACCGTTGATTTTTCTAGATGAGATGGCAGCTCTTGAATTTCTTCAGGTTGCTCTTCGTCCCAAATGTGGCAATTTTGCTTGTTTACATATCCATTGAACCAGAAATGGGCCTCATCGCTGAACAAATTTTGGCTCGGAAATGTCGGATCTTCTTGGAATTTTTAGAGAGCCCATAGAGCGAAGCGATGTCCCTTGGGAAGGTCGAGTGGCTTCAGTTCTTGCACAAGCTGTATTTTGAACGCTTTCAATTTAAGAGCGCGACGTAAAATGCGCCAAGTCGTTCCATATGTCAGTCCGAGTTGCTGCGAACGGCGCCGAATCGACTCTCCACGGGCTCCGTGTACACTCTCAGGTACGGCCACTATATTTTCTTCACTGCGTGTTGGACGTGGTCTATTCGATTGAATATTATCTAATAATGAATGCTGGGTCTTAAAATGGGTGACAGTGTTGCGACAAGTACGCTGTGGTCGCCAGCCACATTACTAAGGTCCAAATAGTAAATTAATTCAGTATACTCTGGGCATCAGTCGCTAGATCACCTCTTTTTTTTCCTAAATGAGTATGCTCCGGTCCTGCAGCCTTTTGTAAGTCACCGTTTCTTCTCATAGAATTTTCGAGCATAGATAGCCCTTGTCGGTCAGCTTCTCAACCCCTTCATACTCACGTCTCGCTTCCCTCTTCAGCGCATAGTATCTATTCTGTCTGCTGGCTTTCTGCTTTCTCTCCACTACCGCACGACAATACTCATCGTATCAGCTCCTTTTTGGATCTTGTCGAAATCCTATTGCTTCAGCAGCGACAGCGGAACGCGCTATATCGTCGGTTGTGATTGCAGCTTTTCGACGTCGAACCTTCCTTGTTTTTTTTAACGGGCGTACTTTGCAATAGGACAGATCCTCAGAACGTACGCACATCTAGGACACTGGTTACATGTCTTCCATGAAGACAGCCATATAGCCTGATAACTTTTCTTGTGCCGGAATGTGGTACTACAGATGACCGGTGAAGTCGATCATCCTCAGCCCGTTTGGGTATGCTTCTTCATGAAGGCTGAATTTTCGAACTGTTGCGCCAAAAAAACCTTCTTTGTCCACCCTAACGTTTATATCGCCAAGAATGATTCTGATATCGTGGCGAAGGCAGCGCTCATAGGCACATTCTTGGGGCTCATAGTACTTCTCTTCCGTTGATTTTCACTTAAGCTCGTCTCCAAACGGATGTTTGCTGGTTATCCAGAGGATACTTGGAATGAGACCGGAAGTCGGGAGGTGCTTGAACCATATATAAAAGAAAAGTTTATGGTCACTCCCAGGTGAATGGTAATCAAAAACTAACGGCATAACATAAATTTTCCCTCTTTACTAATTACTTTGCAGCTCCTACATCATTTCCTGTAAGGAGCTCTAAGTACGCCTACATGCCATTTTATTAGAACTTCTCTTATCTTGAATTTGCGGAATATTTTCTTATCCCTTTTCGACATTTACAACGAGCAGTGAAGAAAATATAGCGGCCATAGCTGAGAGTGTACACGGAGCCCGTGGAGAGTCGATTCGGCGCGAACAACTCGGACTGACGTATGGAATGACTTGGCGCATTTTACGTCCAGATCTTGAATTGAAAGAGTACGGGATACAGCTTGTGCAAGAATTTAAGCCACTCGACCTCCCAAGCGACATCGCTTCGCTCTATGGGCTCTCTAAAAGTTCCGGGAAGATCCGACGTTTTCGAGCCAAATTTTGTTCAGCGCTGAGGCCCATTTCTGGCTTAATGGGTATGTAAACAAGCCAAATTGCCGCATTTGAGACGAAGAGCAACCTGAAGAGATTAAAGAACTGCCATTTCATCCAGGAAAACCAACGGTTTGGTGTGGTTTGTCGGTCGGTGGAATCATCGGTACATATTTCTTCAAAAATGATGCCGGTGAGAACGTAACCGTCAATGGCGACCATTATCGCGCCATGATAACTGACTATTTGATGCCTGAAATTGAAACTCAGTATCTCGGCGACATTTGGTTTCAACAAGGCGGCGTCACTTACCACACATCGCATCAATCAATGGATTTATTGAGAGAACACTTCGGTGAGCAGATAATTTCACGTTTTGGATCGTGTGATATCACACAGTTAGACTTTTGCCTGTGGGGATATGTAAAGTCTAAAGTCTATGCGGGCAATCCCGCTTCGATTCAGGTCTTGAAGCAAAACATCACGCATGTCATTCGCCAGTTACCAGTCGAAATGTTCGAACGAGTCATCGAAAATTGGAATCAACGGATGATCCATCTGACACGTAACCGCGGCCAGCGTTTGAAAGAGATAATCTTCAAAAAATAAATGCCAAAGAATCTTCTTTCGAATTATAGTAAACATTCCCCATTAAATTTGATTTTTCTGTGTTTTTTTCTTTAAAAAATAGGAAACCCCAAAATGGATCACCATTTATATGTATCTCAACGCTATCTACTAAGGTATCGAAGATATATGTAGGCTATTCTTTCCTTTTGGGATAGAAAATGTGCTTTGTTTTGGCGATCTCCTGCAGATATCTCCTGCTACAGTACAGCAAAGTATAAAACACATAAGGAATGACAAAATGCATTTCAAATTTCATTTATTAACAATATTAATTATGCCATTTTTTAAACTCATTCATATAACTTACATACATATGTATGTATGTATGTGAATCTTCATTTACTCTTCTTCTCAATCCAACCCCTCAAATTGGCCACACTGCTGTAGACGTCGGGGAAGTCAGGATGCGCACAACCCACACCCCATGACACGATGCCAACCTGTACACCATTCGCCACTAATGGACCACCAGAATCACCACCACAAACGCCCTCACCACCTTCGAGGCGAGCACATATCATGCGCTCAGTTATCGGATCAATTCCAGTATATTTCTGATTACACACACCATGATCAACAACCACTGTGGAAAGCTCTTTCAATATATTGACTGTAGGACCCTTTTCATCGTCTTGACCCCAACCGGTTACAATGGCATTAGTGCCAGCTGATGGATTTGCCGCTGTAAGTGGAATAATACGCGCGTTCGCATTGAGACGTAATGGTGTGGTGAGTTTTATTAGCGCAACGTCATAATCGAGCGTAGAACGATTGAAATTTTCATGCGTAATAATTTCAGCGATTTGCACCACTCCCTTTGTGCTCTTAACATTGGTAACGCCATATTGGACCGTATATTCTTTTAGTGCATTTTCAAAGATGCAATGCGCCGCAGTCAAAACCAATTTCCGAGCAATTATGGAACCACCGCAGAAGTGTGCGCCACGCAAACGCACCGACACTTGATACGGATGACGTCCAATTTGGGTATTCGCACCGCCAATAATGCGGCCATCCAATTGTGGTGCACCCACAGTACCTGCGTTAGCGTAGCCGCGGCTAAAAAGCGCGTAAGACGAAAGTACCAGAAGTGTAACACGCAACATTCTCTCCAACAAACTGAAGTAATTGAAAAAATTCTGTGGATTTTATAGGCTATTTTGGGGTGAATTTTGTGAGATTTTAGTGTGATTTTTTTCCTCATTTTCTCATATTTATAAATTTCGTATTAATTGTACATAATAAATAATAATTTATCAACTTTAAAAATGTTGTCGATAAGTTTTGAAAACAGTCTTTTGTATGCACATATAACAGGTCAATTTAAAAGTCCCCAGTCTACGATAGCACACATTTTTTTGGCAAAATTCATATTTTTTATTCAACATACTCGTAGTCCCTTTCAAGGGTGATACACTGATTATAGTGACCCACCAACTTTTCGATACTATTTACGTAGTATGGCTTGTTCTTTGCTTCAAAATGGGCCTCAGTTTCGGCGATCACTTCTTCATTCAACGAAAATTTCTTCCCAGCTAGTATGCTTTTGAGATCTGAGAACAGAAAATAGTCACTGCGGGCCAGATCTTGAAAATACGATGGATAATACGATGGATGCGCAAGCAAATCGAAGCCCAATTCATGGGTTTTTGTCCTCGATTTCACTGATTTGTGACACGTTGCATTGACTTGGTGAAACAGCACTTTCTTTTTCGGCGATTTCGTCCTTCAAATGATCCCATAATGCTATGTAATAGTCGCTGTTGATGGTCGTTTCTTTTTCAAAGTAGTCAATGATAATTATTTCATGCGCATACCAAAATACAGACCCCATAACCTTGCCAGCCGACTTTTGCGTTTCTCCACGCTTTGGAGCGGGTTCATCATGTGCAATCTACTCAGATGATTGTCGATTGGACTTCGGTGCGAAATGATGGAGCCATGTTTCATCTATTGCCGCAAATCGACGCAAAAACTCGGGTTTATTACGCTTGAGCATCTCCAAACACTACTCCGAATCATGAAATGCGTGATGCGTTGTTTTTGGTCAAAAGTGAGCTCCCGCAGCACCCACTTTGCATAGAGCTTTCTCATACCCAAATATTCATGAATGATGTGATGTACACATTCAGTTGATATCTTTAGAATTTCTTCTATTCTATTCACTTTCAATTTACGGCCATTCAAAATCATTTTGTAAATTTTTTTGTAACAACCCCTTTTGGGCGTCCCCTGCGCTCACCGTCTTCGCTGTTCATTTCAACACGTCTAAACTTAAGATACCAATTCATGATGGTTGATTTTCCTGGCGCAGTGTCCGGAAACTTGTCATCAAGCCAAGTTTTTGTTTCAACTGTATTTTATCCCTTCAAAAAGCAATATTTTATGAAGACGCAAAATTCCTTTTTATTCATTTTTTTCACAATAACAAAAGTTGATTCACTCAAAATGCTAAAAATTCACAAACTAATGAACCGACAGCGGTCAAATTTATACACGCGTCAGGGCTAACTAAAAATCATTAATTGATTAATTGTAGTAGCGCCATCTATGTGTCAGGCCGGGGATTTTTCAATTGACCTGTTATATATTCCACAAGACGAAGTCGGCGATAAAGCGCTCCGCTGCAGTAAATTATTACCAAAATATTGTGCTGATTGAGTACTCTCGCATAAAGGAGCCGTCAGATGATGCAATTTTTATGAAATTTTTCTTTCGTTCACGCATTTTTCTGTCAAAATCTTTCAATTTCACTGAAAGTGCTGTCAAATTTTAGCAAAAATGGGAAATAGTGAATTTCCTGTGCTGAATAAGCGCTTTGCGTTTGCGTGAAAAACGCATAACCGAAACCAAGGAAGGACTTGATAAATGCTATGGAAATCACTGCACCATCCATTTCAATGGCTAAGAAGTGGTTCACTGAATTCCATAGTTGTCGTACCAGTACAAGTGACGCCAAATGTTCAGTTCGTCGCCCAAAACAGGTCGTCACGCCAGAAATCATCTATAAAATCCATGTAATGGTATTGACCGATCGGAGTATTAAAGTGGGTGTGGTAGCTGAAGATGTAGGCATCTCAACCGAGGAGGTGCATCACATTTTACATAAATATTTGGACATGAAAAAGCTAACCGCGCGATGGATGCCGCGATTGCTCACAAACGAGCAATCCATGCAACCGTGTAACCACTTCAAAGGATTGTTGGGGTGATGTTCAAAGGCTATCCAAACGAATTTCGGCGGCGTATCGTTACTGTAGACCAAACATGGATCCACAACAACACAACAGAGACCAAAGAACAATGAAGACAGTGGGTTTCTCCGAGTGAACCTTCACCAACGAAGACCAAGGTGGCTTTGCCGGCCAATAAGGTCATGTCCATAGTTTTAGGGATGCGCGTGGTGTCATTCGCATCGATTACCTTGAAAAAGGCTGACACGATCTCTAGGGAATATTATTCAGCACTTTTTGACAGATTCAAAAATTCACAAATTGGGCTGCCCCATTCAGCATATTCTCCAGAGTTAGCCCGCTGCGACTATTTCCTGTTTCCAAACCTGAAGAAATCGCAAAAGATTTGGGTCGAATGAAGAGACCATTCTAAAGTAGTTTGAGTAGATCTTCGCTACCTCTAAAATATTATAAATTCGTAAAGAAAGTGAGTAGTACCTCCAAATGGCCTCACCACCTCTAAAAAAAAAAAGGCTTTTGATTCTGGCGAGTAGCATCAAGAAGGTGAATTTTTGGATGCAAGTTTTTTTTTTTTTGGTGTAGCCAAGAATGGTCAAGCTTGTGGCGGTTTACCTGGTAGTCCTGTTGTGGCCAACAATGAATTGGTCGGTTTGGTGAGTTTGGATTATGATCGAGAATAAAATAACATAAAACTAGGACTTTATCATATACATAGTTAGCTCCCATAAAAACGATTTGTTCATATATGGGACTTTGGGACAAAAATCCGTCGAAAAGCATCTGAAGGCGTTAAATTTGATATTCCATACATTATGCTCACAAATTCATAACAAATTGAATGAGAAATTCGAAAAAAAAATTATTTCGAAAAAGTATCAGAATCCTAACATGCTTTAAAAATTTAATTACGGAAATTTTGAACATAACCTCGCTTTTCCGAAGATATTTTGAATCAATATAGCACTTATTTTTTCTTAGAAACTGCTATTATTACCTAGAATATATGCAAAATTCTGATCAATCGCTTCAGAAGATCTTGACGAAGAAATGACCCTCGATTATAAGAAAATGTTAATTTTTTTCGAAAATAAATAAAGATCTTAAACTTAAATTCATGAATTATGTTATTGCTAAAAACATTTCACGAAACAATGAATCCGATACCTTTCTGGGGCCGATTCACTAATTTCATTCAAAAATATTTTGTGTAAAAATCTTCTACATTTGCACCACTATACCTAAAAGCAATTAATGTTTAGTTGAGTCTCACTGTGCATTTGACTTCCGCCTCTTTTTGTTTGTTTTGCCTCAGCGCTTCCGAGTGCAATCCGTTGGTCAGTGTGGGTGGTGAGTGTAAGTGATTGAGTACGGTACAATTGTGTGTGCTGTATCCCTACAAACATTTGTGGCCCATAGGGTCTATTGGAGTAGGTACAAATATACTCCTCTGTGGGAACTATTGGACCAACTCATGTTTTTATACGGACTTAGGGCGGTACCACTCTTCGTGTTATATCGATCGTCATCACTACACGAATTTACAATTGCGCAATAAGTTTTATACCCGTATACCGAAAATGTGAGAAAATTTAACTGAGTCACTTTCGTTTCGCTGTTGTGCTCTGCTGGTAGGCAAAATGCGTGCGGAATTTATTATTATTTCAATGAAAATATGTAGAACAAATACGCAAACTAATAAATATTATATATTTATTAACAATAAATTATTAATATTAATATAAATTTACACCATAAATAATATGTTTTAATAATTTTTCACCAAAGCAGATGGTATTCGAAATAAAGAGCATTTTCGAATGTAATTTTTCGCATATACTCCAAAATATAACCCCCTGTAGGTACTCCATGGAGTTCTCGGGTGTTATGCAGAGATAGATTATATGGTCCAGCCCTAGGACATCCCAATGTTAATTGGACCATATTTTTTGTATGGATTGTCGTAGGTTTTGGTTACTCTATTGTCAGCGAGGAGTATATATTTCACGCATGCATGGAGTACTCGCGTTGTTTGCAGGGATTGTGAGAGATATTTCATATATACATACTTGTGTACATAACGACTATGTTGAGGGCGAACCACCAAATCGATTTCGGTAGCGTTGAGCGGCAACACCGTATTTTTTTACAGCTGAGAACATGTTGGCGTTGTCACTTGGGAAAGGAGCAGAACAGGCTATGAATTACAAAGAAAACGTAAGGAGGTCCATGTCCTCAACACATATTTTCCATACAAAGGGTGATCCAAGTAGAGGTGCTTTTTTCAATAGCCTTTTTTGACAGCTCACGGTGTGAGGCGTGTCAAGTTGTCATGTTATATTTGTGCAGTATTGTTGGACATTTCATCATGGAAAGATTTAATCGGCCTACTGAGCGTACTATTCGAAACACCATCACCCATATTGAGACCCAGCATTCATTATTGGATAATATTCGACCGAATAGACCACGTCCAGCACGCAGTGAAGAAAATATAGTGGCTGTAGCTGAGAGTGTACACGAAGACCATGGAGAGTCGATTCGGCGCCATTCGCAGCAACTTGGACCTACGTATGGAACGACTTGGCGCATTTTACGTCCAGATCTTGAATTGAAAGAGTACGAGATACGCTTGTGCAAGAATTTAAGCCGCTCGACCTTCCAAGCGACATCGCTTCGCTCTATGGGCTCTTGAAGAGTTCCCAAAAGATGCGATGGTCGAGTAAATTTTGTTCAGCGATGAGACGAATTTCTGACTCAACAGTTATGTAAACGAGCAAAATTGCCACATTTGGGACGAAGAGCGACCTGAAGAGATTCAAGAGCTGCCATTTCATCCAGAAAAAACAACCGTTTGGTGTGTTTTGTGGGCCGGTGGAATCATCGGTCCATATTTCTTCAAAAATGATACCGGTGAAAATGTAACCGTCAATGGCGACCGTTATCGCACCGTGATAACCGACTGTTTGATGCCTAAAATTGAAGGTCGTGATCTCCGCGACATTTGGCTTCAACAAGACGGCTTCACTTCCCACACACCACATCAATCAATGGATTTATTGGCAGAACACTTAGGTGAGCAGATAATTTCACATCTTGGGCCGGTCGACTGGCCACCAAGATCGAGTGATATCACACCGTTATATGTAAAGCCTAAAGTCTATGCGGACAATCCCGCTTCTATTCAAGCAAAAATGCCAAATAATGTTATTTCGAATGATAATGAGCAATCCCCATTAAATTTGAATTTTTTTTTTTTTTTTTTTTTAAAGTACGAAACCTCGGAATGGATCACACTTTATAATTAAATGCTTTAATAATGGATTTTGTACTGCCTAACGAATATGCTGTACTCTAAAAACCAAACAGAGAATATATTTATAACAATTTTGACTCTAACAGAAAATTAAATAAAAACACAACAAAAATTCCAACTAAATGCTGAAGCACAAAAATCCACAAGTTTCAATGAAAACCAAATAAATTTTATTTTATTTAAAAAGAAAATTTTACAATTTTAGTGCAGTCTCACTGACCCATGATTCCAATTCTGCAACATCAGTCAAAACAACTGGATTACCCTTGTTACCGCAACCATAACCCCAAGACACCAAACCGACCAATTTATTGTTGACCACAACAGGACTGCCGGGAATACCGCCGCAAGCTTGACCATTCTTAGCCAAACCACAGAACATACCATCCAAAATCTCACCTTCTTGGTACTTATACTCGCCATCTTGACATTCCGCGGCACTAAGTACGCTCACAGGCACATCGACGACCTTGTTATCAGCAGCCCAACCAATGAGAACACCATTTGCACCATTTGCTGGTTGACGCTTAACCAACGAAATGGAACCAAGATTCACGGGCTCAGCTAATTTCAATACACCAATATCATACTGATCGGTGATGAGATCAAAGTTGGGTTGGTAACTGAAGGAAGCAATTTTAACAGTTTGTGCACCATTGTTTACACCAACCACCAATTGGGAGACAACGTAGAAGTACAAGCATTGACCAGCTGTAACAACGGTATCTTTATTGATGAGTACACCACCACAAATGCGTTGACCATCCTCGGCACCCTGTATTGAAACGAGGTAAGGATGAGCGGCAATAGTTGTTGGCAGGCCATCTTCAATGCTTTCAGCGTAGGCACAATCAGTACAGGCAGCGAACAGCAGCAGGAAACCGCAAACGAATAAATTGGCCATCTTTAGAAGTGATTACTGTTTGATTTGAAATTTTAAACATCAGTCATCAGTTTATTGAATATTATTGAATATTGAAACCCAAAGCGCTTATCATCATCACATGGAGTAAGCATGGAGTGTGAGTGGGTGACGATATCAGTGCACTCAAGTTCAAGTGTACTGTATTGCGTTACAAAATTTGAGGCACTGAGGCACCCTTATTCGTATGCGTTGAAAATTTTTAATTCATTTGTTGTTTTATTTTTAATCTAATTTTTGTTTAAGACAAAACTTCCACCGATTTTCATCAAGATAACCCGATTTTAATTATTATTTTAATATAACGGGTGATCCATTTCGAGGTTCCCTACTTTTTTAAACAAATAAAAGCACAGAAAATTCAAATTTAATGGGGAATGTTTATTATCATTGGAAAGAACATTCTTTGGCATTTATTTTTTGAAGATTAACTTCTTCAAATGTTGGCCACGGCTACGTCTCAGATCGTCCATCCGTTGAATCCAATTTTCGATGACTCGCTCGGGCATTTCGACTGGTAGCTGACGAATGACACGCGTGATATTTTGCTTCAAGTCCTGAATCGAAGCGAGATTGTCCGTATGGACTTCAGACTGTACATATCCCCACAGGAAAAAGTCTAACGGTGTGATATCACGCGATCTTGGTGGCCAATCGACCGGCCAAAAACGACAAATTATCTGCTCACCGAAGTGTTCTCTCAATAAATACATTGATTGATGCGATATGTTGGAAGTGGTGCCGTCTTGTTGAAACCAAACGTCGCCGAGATACTGAGTTTCTATTTCAGGCATCAAATAGTCTGTTATCATGGCGGGATAATGGTCGCCATTGATGTTTACGTTCTCATCGGCATCATTTTTGAAGAAATATTGACCGATGATTCCACCGGCTCACAAACTACACCAAACCGTTGTTTTTTCTGAATGAAATTTCAGCTCTTGAATCTCTTCAGGTTGCTCTTTGTCCCAAATGCGGCAATTTTGCTTGCTTACATACCCATTGATCCAAAAATGGGCCTCATCGCTGAAAAAAATTTGGCTCGAAAACGTCGGATCTTCTTGGAACTTTTCAAGAGTCCTTAGATCGAAGCGATGTCGCTTGAGAAGGTCGAGCGGTTTGAGTTCTTGCCCAATCTCTATTTGGTACGCTTTAAATTTAAGATCTTGACGTATAGTGTGCCAAGTCGTTCCATATGTCAGTCCAAGTTGCTGCGAACGGCCGCTATATTTTCTTCACTGGCGTAAGTCTTTCCATGATGAAATGCCAAACAATACTGAACAAAAGTAACATGACAGCTTGACACTACTCTCGCGTGATCTGTCAAAAAAAAGGCTATTGAAAAAATTACCTCTACTTGGATCACCCTTTATATATATATTTGGCGCTTTATAAACGCTGAAGCGATTTTCGGCCGAGCTCCTCCTCCAATTTATGGTTTTGCGTCTTAAGTTTTTACCAACAAATGGAAGGACCTACAGTTTATTCTAAGCCGCCTTTGAACGGCCGATGGATTTTTATGAAGAGCTTTTATTTCATGTCCGAAATACACTCGAATGGCTTGACATTCCCTGCCGAGTGGCCACTATATAATTTGGGAAGCTGATCGAACCTGGAGTCAAGCCCAGATTTAGATGCTGAGCCCCAGTTGGATTCCATACATGCAAGATGGCTTCATAAGTAATACTTTGTTTTCTAAACATAGATTCGACTGAGAGCCTTTAATCCAATGCAAACGCGCAATTTTCAATTTAGTTTGGGTAATTCCTTTATCTATGTGGTTGTTCCAAGTATGTCTTCGATCTAATACAATTCCCAAGTGAATAACGAATTCTTTCCTTACCATTTAAGGAGATTGAGCATGGCTTGTTACTTGTATACACTGGAGACTCATTGACTTTAATTCTCCAAGTAGTTAGCCATTCTTCCACTATTTTTCCACGTTGTTGTACTCTGTAAGTGCTCGTAACGGTAACTAGTATTTAACTAGAATTTTACATTTTCACTGCAGCGAAATTCTGCAACAAACAGACTCACAAATTGTTTTATCGACTTGCCGAGTAAGCGCAGTTTCGCACCATTGCTCTAGGGGATATGCATGCACACTCTCAACTACACTTATACATGTAAACCTCAAAATAATATATTTTTATTTGATTTTATTTTTCCTTTTAATTTTAAATTAGTCATTTCAAGAATATTTAACTTAAACATAATCAGAAGCTACCTGAAAGTAAGCAAGAATCTCCTCTGAAACCAACACGAGCTCTAAAACGGCCAGTGCAGCTGTAGCTAAGCTTAGCTGCTGGAAGGCATTCGCTTGAGCAGCAACCCAAAGCAGGCCTAGTAACCAGAGTCTGGATTAATTAGATTAATTATTAAGTAATATCCTAACGATATTTGAATAAAAACGTTTGACCAGAGGGGTAGGAAAGGCGGAATGTTTCATTGATTTTAAATTTAAAAAAATACAAAAAAAAAAATAAAATAAAAGAAAAGAAATTAATTGTAATTAAATAAAATAAAATTAAATAAAATAAAATAAAATGAAATGAAATGAACTGAAATGAGATGAAATGAAATGAAATAAAATAAAATTAGAAAAATTAAATAAAATTAAATAAATTAAAAAGCAAAATAATATGAAATAAAAAAAATTAAAATAAAATAAAATATATGCTCGAATCTGGACTCGAACCCTGACCTTCCGCATCCATCGTATTCTCCAGATCTGGCTACCAGCGACTATTTGCTGTACTCAGATCTCAAAACAATGCTTGCTGGGAACAAATTTTCGTCGAATAAAGAGGTGACCGCCGAAACTGAGGTCTATTTGCAAGCGAATTATAAATCTTACTACAAAAATGGTATCAAAAAGTTGGAGGCTCGCTAAAGTCAGTGTATCACCCTTGAAGGGAACTCTGTTGAACAAAAAAATGAATTTTGACTATTAGTACGAAGAAGTTTTAAAGAGATGTGTGAATATTTATAGCACAGCAGACAGATATCGTCCGCATAATCCAAATTTTCTAGGCAACCATTTAAACCCCAAGATATGCTTCTGTGCATCACACACTCTTGTTGAATAATCAAATTCAATACCAAGTTGAATAACAGCGTGGCTGCTCAGCAAACTTTTCAATTATTTTATTTACTCAACACAAACATGAATGCCTAACTGTTTGTCTGCACCTAAGAAACATATGTGAAAGCTTTTAAACTGGCAGAGAAAGCAGCGCTAAGAATAGTATAAAAGCACATGAGAAACGCGAGCAAAGTATAGTTGAAACTTTCACACCAAACCGAACAGAGTTTGAGAGGAGAAAAATGGCTAAATTATTCGTTTGCAGTTTCTTGTTTGTGCTTGCAGCCTGCGCGGGCAATGCCTCCGCTGAAGCTATAAGGGGTGGCTCATCAACCAGCATTGGGGCACGTCCTTACCTCGCTTCGCTACAAACCAAGAATGGTAACCGTGTCTGCGGCGGCGCTCTGATCAATAAAAATACTCTTTTGACTGCTGCCAGTTGTTTGGCCTTCTACGATGTCTCCCAATTGGTTGTTGGTGTTAAGAATGGTGCTCAAACTGTAAAAATTGCTTCATCTCGTTTCAGTCCCAAGTATGATCCTATCACCAATGCAAATGATGTTGCCATTGTGAAGCTGGCTAAGCCAGTGAGTATTGGTACGATCGCTTTGGCTACCAGTGAACCATCAAACGGAGCAAGCGGTGACCATCTCGGTTGGGGATCTGGCAATAATGTTGTTGATGTCAATGTGAGCATCTTGAGTGCAAAAGCATGTGGTTCCGGCGCTTACTCGTACAGT
The DNA here is from genome assembly GCA_030068015.2 of Neoceratitis asiatica. NCBI lineage: Eukaryota > Metazoa > Arthropoda > Insecta > Diptera > Tephritidae > Neoceratitis > Neoceratitis asiatica. Next base: position 66,282,352 of record CM061527.1, on the reverse strand, counting down.
AGCGATGATATAGATAATTCTATGTTGTGCAGTCTGGCTAAGAATAAGAATGCTTGTGGCGGTCTAGCTGGCGACCCGGTCATTGCCAATAATAAAGTTGTTGGTGTGGTATCTGGAGGTTATGGATGTGGCAACAAGGGAAATCCAGCTACATTGGCTAATGTTGCTAAATTGCGTTCATGGATCAATCAGGCAGCTAAATAAAATTTTGGGAAATGTAATTCGAAAATTTCCAGCTGCAATAAATGAGCATATTTAAAAAAAAATATAAAAATTAATTGTCTTTGCTTTGAGCTAAATAGGCCAAAAATAATACGTAACAATCATTTTGAAATACAGATTAATGTCAGTGGTCTTTAGATGATAAAAATGGGGTAAAGAGCTCTAGTAAAATACAAAAATGTAGAAGAATTCGATTCTATTGATATCCAGCGGAGTTTATTCATCATATATTTTACGTTGAAGTTGTTGCATACATTGGATGTCCTACATACTTATATACTTGCAGGAGTCGGCGGTTGGAGTACTTTTTGCTGTAATTCCTCGATTCCGTCGGAGGAGGTTAACCTTGTTTTTGTAGAACCAGTTGAATTTAAGTGTATTCGAGTACATGTTGGAAGAGGTTATATATATTTAGCTCTCCTCTCTTATTCTCCTCAATCAGACATCTCTGTATATTTGCAACCTATCTCTATTTTGAAATCAATTAACGTAATGTTTTGGGGCGATTTTAATCTTCCATGTGTATCATGGAATAAATTTGACGGTTACATCGTACCTCACAGATGACTGACATCAGCCTAAATCAAGTGAATCTATATAAAAATAAGTCGGGCAACATGCTTGACCTAATTTTTGTTGATAATGCAACTAAAGCACTAGCAGAGAACATAGAGATAAGCACTCCTCTAGTTACACCAGACCACGTTTACCATCCTGCTCTTGTTATTACCTACGAAACTATATGTGATCACATTTTAATAACTTATAAAATTGGATCGACTCTTCTTCTTTGGCGTAGGCACCGCTTACGCGATTATAGCCTCTTCAACAGTAGCGCGCCACTCGTTTCTTCTCTTTGCTGTTTGGCGCCAGTTAGAAATACCAAGTGATACCAGGTCGCTCTTCACCTGATCTTTCCAACGGAGTGGAGGTCTTCCTCTTTCCCTGCTTCCGCCAGCGGGTACTCCATCGAATACTTTCAAAGCTGGAGCGCTTTCAACCTTTCGGATGACATGACCTAGCCAGCGCAGCCGCTGATTCGCCTGATTCGCTGAACTATGTCAATGTCGTCGTATAGCTCGTACAGCTCATCGTTCCATCGTGTGCGGTATTCGCCGTTGCCAACGCACAAAGGACCATAAATCTTCCGCAAAAGTTTTCTTTCGAAAATTTCTAAAGCCGACTCGTCGGATGCATGCTACTTGTCAGCTCTTCGCCGCCGTATTTGAAAAGTTCTGCCGGTAAGTCATCGGCTCCCGTCGTTTTGCTATTTTTAAAGCGGGCAATCGTTATTCGAACTTCTTCATAGTCGGGTGATGGCACTTCTATACCATCATCACCAATTGGGGTTTCGGGTTCGCCATCTCCGGTGTTTTCACTTTCACTGCCATTGAGTAGGTTGGAGAAGTGTTCCCTCCATACACTAAGTATACTCTGGACATCTGTCACCAGATTACCTCCATGGTCCCTACACGAGTTTGCTCCGGTCTTGAAGCCTTCTGTAAGGCGCCGCATCTTCTAATAGAATTTTCGAGCATTACCCTTGTCGGCCAGCTTCTCAAGCTCTTCATACTCACGCATTTCGACCTCTTCTTCTTTTTTCGTCTGCAAATGCGTCTCGCTTCCCTCTTCAGCTCTCGGTATCTATCCCACCCGGCACATGTTGTAGTCCATCGCAAGGTTGCGAGGTAGGCAGTCTGCTTTATCTCCACTGCAGTTCGCTATTCCTTATCGTACCAGCTGTTTTTCTGGTATTGGTGAAAACCAATTGTTTCCGAAGCAACAGTACGCAAGGAATTTGCTATTTCGTTCCACAGCACCCATGTATCGAGTCGCTGATGAGTGGAGGTGTGCAAGCCGAGTAGAAAACCTGTTGGCTGTCTGCTGTGATTGCAGCTTCAGAAGCTTTCCTCACTTGCGTGAACTTCTCTACATGGCTCCTTCCATCGGGTGCCCCTAAATCTGAAGAAATGCAAAGTATGTGCTTCTCCCGAAGAGCCACATGGACAATTACTTACACTATAGATAGTTGCAATTAGGAACAGGTTCGCAATTTTATTGACCTGGGGATCACTATGGACCCTAAATTGAACTTCACACATTGCGTTGGTGTGATAGTCAACAAAGCCAAAGGCATCTTGGATTTTGTAAAATGGTGGTCGAAAGAGTTTAATGATCCTTAAAGCTTTGTATATAACATTAGTAAGACATTTTCTGGAATTATTGAAATACACACTTTTCTGCATGTACTTAGTTTACATTGCATTACACAAAAAATATTCGGTTTCGAGATTTTTTGTGTTAGAGTCCACACTAAGTACTGACAGCAATGTGGCAACCATATGAAACCCAATTGAGCGTCATGCCTTACAGCCGAAGTCATCGTTTGATCGTTTGACCGTCGACATGTGGAGGAGAAAATCTCATTATTACCAATTAATTAATTGATTGTTACTAAAATTGAATATTTAATAAAATTAAATTATAACAAACTTAGAGCGCTCCTGACTACTAATTATTTTATGTACACATCAGCCATACCGGCAGACACAATATTTTCTAATGAGATCATTTGCAATGATATTTGAATTTTTTTAAATTTTTTTTTAATTTTTTTTTTTTTTGTGAAACAAATGCATTTAACCAAAAATTAAATAATAATAAGTGAAAAGCAAAAACCTTTATATGTGTGTTGGTAGTTCTTCCTGTGCTAACCTCTATAATTGAGAGCCTATTTTGCCTGTATCTCTATAGATTTCACTTATCTTGACTAAGCTTCAATGAAAGAATTAATACAAGCCGCTAATAAAGATACTCTTTGATCTATCTTCGAATTTTTTTTGTAGACCGTTTAGACCACAGATAGTAACTAATCGTTTAGTAGGTTAGAATGTGGGAGCAACAATACACTTGGCCCAGATAATACACTGTCTTAATACAGAGGTTATCTTATAAATATTTTTGTATCAGGCTTGACTTGCCGCGGATATGCTGCAATTCATAATATGAGCCCATTTAAAGGGTTTTCCAATAGGGATGATATGACACGCTAATGTTTACAATTTCATCCATGAACTTCCATAAACGTCGTGAATTTGCTGATTTTGCCTTGGAACAACTTGAAAACGATAACGATTTTTTTTTTAAGAAAAACGTCTTCCACGATGAGACTCACTTTCATCTGAGTGGTGTGGTATAAAAACAAAACTGTCATTTCTGGTGAGAAGAAAATCCACAAATTACTCATGAACAACCATTACATTGACCTAAATTGACAGTTTTGTGTGGTGTGGTTTTTGGTCTGTTGGCGGCATCGGTCCGTACTTCTTTCGAAATGAAACTGGTAGCACCTGTCACTGTTACTGTCAATGGAGAGCGGTATAGATTGATGATAAACAACTTTTTATATGACGACAATTGGAAGAAGTTGATCATAACAACATCTTGTTCCACCAAAAAGACGGGGGCTACGTGTCACACGATTATTTCAAGAAATTGTGACAGCAGAAGTTGTGATTTAACACCAGTAGACTACTTCTTATGGGATTATTTGAAGTCTTTAGCGATAAACCAGACTCTCTTCAAGCTTTAAAAGTCAATATTGAATGTGCTATTTTCATGACATACGACTTGACATTAAATTAAAAAAAAAACCCTTCTGTCTGAATTTGGTATCTCTGCCAAACTTATACGAGTTTGTAAACTGACGCTGTATACTACCAGAAGCGCAGTCAGAATTGGGAAGACCAACTCAGACAGAGTGATTCTTTATTGTGCGTTTTCTTCATTTTGATGCTGGTAAAAATAATAATAATAATATTTTACGAAAGTGCGTACGCCCCGTTAGTTCGACTTTCTCCAGTCACTAAACTGTTACAGTTAGATTTTCATTGATTTTGCTTTTAGTTATGTATGTAATGGGTGATCTATTTCGAGGTACCCTACTTTTTTAAAGAAAAAAAAACACAGACAATTCAAATTTATTGGGGTGAAGATTATCCCTTTCAAATGTTGGCCGCGGCTACGTCTTAGATGGTACATTCGTTGAGTCCAATTTTCGTTGACTCGTTCGAGCATTTCGACTGGTAACTGGCGAATGACATGCGTGAGGTTTTGCTTCAAGGCCTGAATTAAAGCGGGATTGTCGGCATAGACTTTAGACTTTACATATCCGCACAGGAAAAAGTCTAACGATCTTGGTGGCCAATCGACCGGCCCAAAACGTGAAATTATCTGCTCACCTAAGTGTTCTCTCTCAATATAACCATTGATTGATGGGATGTGCGGGAGTGGCGCCGTCTTGTTGACACCAAATGTCGCGGCATCATTTTTGAAGAAATACGGACCGATGATTCCACCGTCCCACAAACCACACCAAACCGTTGATTTTTCTAGATGAGATGGCAGCTCTTGAATTTCTTCAGGTTGCTCTTCGTCCCAAATGTGGCAATTTTGCTTGTTTACATACCCATTGAACCAGAAATGGGCCTCATCGCTGAACAAATTTTGGCTCGAAAATGTCGGATCTTCTTGGAACTTTTAGAGAGCCCATAGAGCGAAGCGATGCCCCTTGGGAAGGTCGAGTGACTTCAGTTCTTGCACAAGCTGTATTTGGAACGCTTTCAATTTAAGATCGCGACGTAAAATGCGCCAAGTCGTTCCATATGTCCGAGTTGCTGCGAACGGCGCCGAATCGACTCTCCACGGGCTCCGTGTACACTCTCAGGTACGGCCACTATATTTTCTTCACTGCGTGTTGGACGTGGTCTATTCGATCGAATATTATCTAATAATGAATGCTGGGTCTTAAGATGGGTGACAGTGTTGCGACAAGTACGCTGTGGTCGCTTTGCCAGGTCTAAAGCCACATTACTAAGGTCCGAATAGTAAAATAATTCAGTATACTCTGGGCATCAGTCGCTAGATCACCTCTTTTTTTCCTAAATGAGTATGCTCCGGTCCTGAAGCCTTTTGTAAGTCACCGTTCCTGCTCATAGAATTTTCGAGCATAGCCCTTGTCGGTCAGCTTCTCAACCTCTTCATACTCACGTCTCGCTTCCCTCTTCAGCACATAGTATCTATTCTGTCTGCTGGCTTTCTGCTTTCTCTCCACTACCGCATGGCAATACTCATCGTATCAGCTCCTTTTTGGACCTTGTCGAAATCCTATTGCTTCAGCGGCGGCTGCGGAACGCGCTATATCGTCTGTTGTGATTGCAGCTTTTCGACGTCGAACCTTCCTTGTTTTTTTTTAACGGGCGTACTTTGCAATAGGACAGACCCTCAGAATGTACGCACATCTAGGACACTGGTTACATGTCTTCCATCTAGCACGCCATGATCGATTTGGTAGCACGATTATTTTGCCGGAGACAGCCATATAGCCTGATAACTTTTCTTGTGCCGGAATGTGGTACTACAGATGACCGGTGAAGTCGATCATCCTCAGCCCGTTTGGGTATGCTTCTTCATGAAGGCTGAATTTTCGAACTGTTGCGCCAAAAAAACCTTCTTTGTCCACCCTAACGTTTATATCGCCAAGAATGATTCTGATATCGTGGCGAAGGCAGCGCTCATAGGCACATTCTTGGCGCTCATAGTACTTCTCTTCCGTTGATTTTCACTTAAGCTCGTCTCCAAACGGATGTTTGCTGGTTATCCAGAGGATACTTGGAATGAGACCGGAAGTCGGGAGGTGCTTGAACCATATATAAAAGAAAAGTTTATGGTCACTCCCAGGTGAATGGTAATCAAAAACTAACGGCATAACATAAATTTTCCCTCTTTACTAATTACTTTGCAGCTCCTACATCATTTCCTGTAAGGAGCTCTAAGTACGCCTACATGCCATTTTATTAGAACTTCTCTTACCTTGAATTTGCGGAATATTTTCTTATCCCTTTTCGACATTTACAACGAGCAGTGAAGAAAATATAGCGGCCATAGCTGAGAGTGTACACGGAGCCCGTGGAGAGTCGATTCGGCGCCGTTCGCAGCAACTCGGACTGACGTATGGAATGACTTGGCGCCTTTTACGTCCAGATCTTGAATTGAAAGAGTACGGGATACAGCTTGTGCAAGAATTTAAGCCACTCGACCTCCCAAGCGACATCGCTTCGCTCTATGGGCTCTCTAAAAGTTCCGGGAAGATCCGACGTTTTCGAGCCAAATTTTGTTCAGCGCTGAGGCCCATTTCTGGCTTAATGGGTATGTAAACAAGCCAAATTGCCGCATTTGAGACGAAGAGCAACCTGAAGAGATTAAAGAACTGCCATTTCATCCAGGAAAACCAACGGTTTGGTGTGGTTTGTCGGTCGGTGGAATCATCGGTACATATTTCTTCAAAAATGATGCCGGTGAGAACGTAACCGTCAATGGCGACCATTATCGCGCCATGATAACTGACTATTTGATGCCTGAAATTGAAACTCAGTATCTCGGCGACATTTGGTTTCAACAAGGCGGCGTCACTTACCACACATCGCATCAATCAATGGATTTATTGAGAGAACACTTCGGTGAGCAGATAATTTCACGTTTTGGATCGTGTGATATCACACAGTTAGACTTTTGCCTGTGGGGATATGTAAAGTCTAAAGTCTATGCGGGCAATCCCGCTTCGATTCAGGTCTTGAAGCAAAACATCACGCATGTCATTCGCCAGTTACCAGTCGAAATGTTCGAACGAGTCATCGAAAATTGGAATCAACGGATGATCCATCTGACACGTAACCGCGGCCAGCGTTTGAAAGAGATAATCTTCAAAAAATAAATGCCAAAGAATCTTCTTTCGAATTATAGTAAACATTCCCCATTAAATTTGATTTTTCTGTGTTTTTTTCTTTAAAAATAGGAAACCCCAAAATGGATCACCATTTATATGTATCTCAACGCTATCTACTAAGGTATCGAAGATATATGTAGGCTATTCTTTCCTTTTGGGATAGAAAATGTGCTTTGTTTTGGCGATCTCCTGCAGATATCTCCTGCTACAGTACAGCAAAGTATAAAACACATAAGGAATGACAAAATGCATTTCAGATTTCATTTATTAACAATATTAATTATGCCATTTTTTAAACTCATTCATATAACTTACATACATATGTATGTATGTATGTGAATCTTCATTTACTCTTCTTCTCAATCCAACCCCTCAAATTGGCCACACTGCTGTAGACGTCGGGGAAGTCAGGATGCGCACAACCCACACCCCATGACACGATGCCAACCTGTACACCATTCGCCACTAATGGACCACCAGAATCACCACCACAAACGCCCTCACCACCTTCGAGGCGAGCACATATCATGCGCTCAGTTATCGGATCAATTCCAGTATATTTCTGATTACACACACCATGATCAACAACCACTGTGGAAAGCTCTTTCAATATATTGACTGTAGGACCCTTTTCATCGTCTTGACCCCAACCGGTTACAATGGCATTAGTGCCAGCTGATGGATTTGCCGCTGTAAGTGGAATAATACGCGCGTTCGCATTGAGACGTAATGGTGTGGTGAGTTTTATTAGCGCAACGTCATAATCGAGCGTAGAACGATTGAAATTTTCATGCGTAATAATTTCAGCGATTTGCACCACTCCCTTTGTGCTCTTAACATTGGTAACGCCATATTGGACCGTATATTCTTTTAGTGCATTTTCAAAGATGCAATGCGCCGCAGTCAAAACCAATTTCCGAGCAATTATGGAACCACCGCAGAAGTGTGCGCCACGCAAACGCACCGACACTTGATACGGATGACGTCCAATTTGGGTATTCGCACCGCCAATAATGCGGCCATCCAATTGTGGTGCACCCACAGTACCTGCGTTAGCGTAGCCGCGGCTAAAAAGCGCGTAAGACGAAAGTACCAGAAGTGTAACACGCAACATTCTCTCCAACAAACTGAAGTAATTGAAAAAATTCTGTGGATTTTATAGGCTATTTTGGGGTGAATTTTGTGAGATTTTAGTGTGATTTTTTTCCTCATTTTCTCATATTTATAAATTTCGTATTAATTGTACATAATAAATAATAATTTATCAACTTTAAAAATGTTGTCGATAAGTTTTGAAAACAGTCTTTTGTATGCACATATAACAGGTCAATTTAAAAGTCCCCAGTCTACGATAGCACACATTTTTTTGGCAAAATTCATATTTTTTATTCAACATACTCGTAGTCCCTTTCAAGGGTGATACACTGATTATAGTGACCCACCAACTTTTCGATACTATTTACGTAGTATGGCTTGTTCTTTGCTTCAAAATGGGCCTCAGTTTCGGCGATCACTTCTTCATTCAACGAAAATTTCTTCCCAGCTAGTATGCTTTTGAGATCTGAGAACAGAAAATAGTCACTGCGGGCCAGATCTTGAAAATACGATGGATAATACGATGGATGCGCAAGCAAATCGAAGCCCAATTCATGGGTTTTTGTCCTCGATTTCACTGATTTGTGACACGTTGCATTGACTTGGTGAAACAGCACTTTCTTTTTCGGCGATTTCGTCCTTCAAATGATCCCATAATGCTATGTAATAGTCGCTGTTGATGGTCGTTTCTTTTTCAAAGTAGTCAATGATAATTATTTCATGCGCATACCAAAATACAGACCCCATAACCTTGCCAGCCGACTTTTGCGTTTCTCCACGCTTTGGAGCGGGTTCATCATGTGCAATCTACTCAGATGATTGTCGATTGGACTTCGGTGCGAAATGATGGAGCCATGTTTCATCTATTGCCGCAAATCGACGCAAAAACTCGGGTTTATTACGCTTGAGCATCTCCAAACACTACTCCGAATCATGAAATGCGTGATGCGTTGTTTTTGGTCAAAAGTGAGCTCCCGCAGCACCCACTTTGCATAGAGCTTTCTCATACCCAAATATTCATGAATGATGTGATGTACACATTCAGTTGATATCTTTAGAATTTCTTCTATTCTATTCACTTTCAATTTACGGCCATTCAAAATCATTTTGTAAATTTTTTTGTAACAACCCCTTTTGGGCGTCCACTGCGCTCACCGTCTTCGCTGTTCATTTCAACACGTCTAAACTTAAGATACCAATTCATGATGGTTGATTTTCCTGGCGCAGTGTCCGGAAACTTGTCATCAAGCCAAGTTTTTGTTTCAACTGTATTTTATCCCTTCAAAAAGCAATATTTTATGAAGACCTTTTTATTCATTTTTTTCACAATAACAAAAGTTGATTCACTCAAAATGCTAAAAATTCACAAACTAATGAACCGACAGCGGTCAAATTTATACACGCGTTAGGGCTAACTAAAAATCATTAATTGATTAATTGTAGTAGCGCCATCTATGTGTCAGGCCGGGGATTTTTCAATTGACCTGTTATATATTCCACAAGACGAAGTCGGCGATAAAGCGCTCCGCTGCAGTAAATTATTACCAAAATATTGTGCTGATTGAGTACTCTCGCATAAAGGAGCCGTCAGATGATGAAATTTTTACGAAATTTTTCTTTCGTTTACGCATTTTTCTGTCAAAATCTTTCAATTTCACTGAAAGTGCTGTCAAATTTTAGCAAAAATGGGAAATAGTGAATTTCCTGTCCTGAATAAGCGCTTTGCGTTTGCGTGAAAAACGCATAACCGAAACCAAGGAAGGACTTGATAAATGCTATGGGAATCACTGCACCATCCATTTCAATGGCTAAGAAGTGGTTCACTGAATTCCGTAGTTGTCGTACCAGTACAAGTGACGCCAAATGTTCAGTTCGTCGCCCAAAACAGGTCGTCACGCCAGAAATCATCTATAAAATCCATGTAATGGTATTGACCGATCGGAGTATTACAGTGGGTGTGGTAGCTGAAGATGTAGGCATCTCAACCGAGGAGGTGCATCACATTTTACATAAATATTTGGACATGAAAACGCTAACCGCGCGATGGATGCCGCGATTGCTCACACACGAGCAATCCATGCAACCGTGTAACCACTTCAAAGGATTGTTGGGGTGATGTTCAAAGGCTATCCAAACGAATTTCGGCGGCGTATCGTTACTGTAGACCAAACATGGATCCACAACAACACAACAGAGACCAAAGAACAATGAAGACAGTGGGTTTCTCCGAGTGAACCTTCACCAACGAAGACCAAGGTGGCTTTGCCGGCCAATAAGGTCATGTCCATAGTTTTGGGGATGCGCGTGGTGACATTCCTAATGGATTACCTTTAAAAAGGCTGACACGGTCGCTGGGGAATATTCAGCACTTTTTGACAGATTCAAAAATCCACAAATTGGGCTACCCCGTTCAGCATATTCTCCAGACTTAGCCCGCTGCGACTATTTCCTGCTTCCTAACCTGAAGAAATCGCAAGAGATTTGGGTCGAATGAAGAGACCATTCTAAAGTAGTTTGAGCAGATCTTCGCTATCTCTAAAATATTATAAATTCGTAAAGAAGGCGAGTAGTACCTCCAAATGGCCTTCCCAGGGAAGATGTAGTTCCTCAACAGTTCTAAAAAAAAGGTTTTTGATTCTGGCGAGTAGCATCAAGAAGGTGAATTTTCGGACGCAAGTTTTTTTTTTTTTTTTGGTGTGGCCAAGAATGGTCGAGCTTGTGGTGGTTTACCTGGTAGTCCTGTTGTGGCCAACAATGAATGTGTAGGTTTAGTGCCTTTGGGTTATGGTCGTGAGAACAGGTGTAATGCAGTGGTTCTTTACCGATATTGCAACCCTGGAATCATGGATAAGTTAGACCGCAGTAAAATTGTAAAATTCTACTGAGATTTTTTAAATAACACAAAACTGGGACTTTATTATATAGTTAGCTCCCATACACCCGATTTGTTCAGGTATGGGACTTTGGGACAAAAATCTGTCGAAAAGCATCTGAAGGCGTTAAATATGATATTCCACACACGATGTTCATAATTTCATAGAAAATGGAATGAGAAATTCGAAAAAAAAATTGTTTCGGAATTGCATTAGAATCCTAAGATGTATTGAAAATCAAATTATAAAAATTTTGAACGTAGTCTCGCTTTTTTGAGAAATATTTTCCTCGATATAGCTCTAATTTTTTTCCCTACAAACTACTATTATTACCTAGAATATATGTAAAATTCTGATCAATCGCTTCAGAAGATCCTGACGAAAAACTGGCACTCGATTATGAGAAAATTTTGTTTTTTTCTCGAAAATAAACAAGAAACCTTAACCTTTTTGATTGGCACCAAAATTTCCAAAAATATTGAGTGCGTTACCTCTGTGGGGACGATTCACTAATTTCTTTTATTTTATGTAAAAATCTTTTACATTTGCACCACTATATCCAAAAGCAATTTTTGTTTAGTTGAGGCTCAGTGTGCATTTGAGTTCCGCCTCTTTTTAGTTGTTTTGCCTCAGCGCGTCCGAGTGCAATCCGTTGGTCAGTGTGAGTGGTGAGTGTAAGCAATTGAATACGGTACGATTGTGTATGCTTTGCCATTTTGTTAGAGATATTTTATATAGGATTTTCCAATAAGAGTGTTATGATTTCTTTAAAAAAACACACACACACTAATTATTAAGGAAATTCAAATGTTTTTTATTTAATGTGAAGTACAATCGATACAATTAAGTTCTGAATATCATCATCATTCAAATGGCCTCCACGACTTCTTTTGCAAGAACGAACTCGATGAACCAAATTTTTGAGCACTTTTTCCACTAAATGAAGTCGTGTGTCATGAAAATAGCACATTCAATATTGACTTTGAAAGCTTGAAGAGAGTCTGGTTTATTGCTAAAGACCAATGACTTCAAATAATCCCACAAGATGTAGTCTACTGGTGTTAAATCACAACTTCTTGGAGGTCATTCAATGTCACAATTTCTTGAAATAATCAGAATCTCCAAACATTTCTCGCAATAATTCGGTGGTTGCACGTGCTGTGTGACACGTAGCCCCGTCTTGTTGGAGCCAGATGTTCTTAAGTTCAACTTCTTCCAATTGTGGCCATAAAAAGTTAATTATCATCGATCTACATCGCTCTCCATTGATAGAAACGGTGCTACCAGCTTCATTTCGAAAGAAGTACGGACCGATGATTCCACCAGACCCAATACCAAACCCAACTGTCATTTTAGGTGAATGTAAGGGTTTTTCATGAATAATTTGTGAATTTTCTTCGCACCAGAATCGACTCATCGGGAAAGACGATTTTTTTAAAATACACATTATCATTTTCATGGTGGTCCAAGGAAAAAACCAGCAAATTTACGACGTTTATGGTGGTCCAATGATGAAATTTTAAACATTACTGAATACAATGACAAAAAAATGACACATCATGACATATTAAAAATGGCCAAAACGACACTTAGAAATCATATCATACCTATTGGAAAACCCTTTATATACATACGTGTGTACATAATGACTATCTTGAGGCCGAACAGCATAGAGATTTCGTTGGCGTTGGGCAGCAAAACAGTATTTTCTACAGCTGAGAAAATGTTGGTGTTGTCACTTGGGATAAGAGCAGAAGAGGCTATGAATTACACCGAAAACGTAAGGAGGTCCATGTCCTCAACACATATTTTCCGTACAAAATACTCTCGGACACATAACATACATATTTTTATGAAAATATATTGAGATATTCCTAAGAGGATGGGCAAGAACAATAAAATATAATAAAAATTAATATTTAAATGAAAGCGCATTTTCCTGGTGTTAAGAAGGGCGGATTCTGTGAATTGCTGAAGTTCTCTTCATTGGCCCATTCACAATAGTACTACTTCTTTACTTTGCAACCCTATTCTTAAGTAGGTCGTGTATTGTTTAAGCGATTTCAATTCGAACCGCTTAAATTAACTTAAGTTGCTTATTTTGTGTCGTTTTTTTATATGTCATCTGATAACCTAACGTTCTTTTGTAGGTCGGGTGCAAAAGAAAACGCCAGCAAAAAATCATATTGCCTAAATTTAGAATATTTTCAGATTTCAATAAGAAATTAATATGAAAAATTTAAAACTATCGCTCAAATGAGTGAATAAAGCTTAAGGAAGCTTCAAGTTTTCTTTAAAAAAAAATTTTATACACAGCACATCACATTTATATTCAGAATATATACCAAGACTAAAATTATAAACACACAACTGCTGAAAAACTTACTTACGCGTGTTAGTAGAAAAAAAACTATTTAAAAAAAAAAAAAACTAGAAAGAACGGCTGTCTGCGGTCATGCCGAAGTCTTTATACCTTTCATGAACATATAAAATTTACCGAAAATTGCAAAATTTAATGTTGATAATATTCAGTGTCAATATGAACTCCAATTCATGTCGTAGAACACCAAATTTCACGCTCTTAGAAGCCTTTTTATCGGACATTTTTACCCAGAACCTCATATCTGAAAAATCGGTTGTTTGGGGGCTATTTGATATAGTATTCCCATTTCGATTATTTTCAGAACCAATTTGGAATTCATTATGTATATGTAGTATACCAACATTCACCATCTTAAGTACTTTTTTGACGGATTTATTACTCAAAATTTCAAATATAAAAAATAGGTCGGATATATGATATAGTGGTCCGACAGATGAACAGACGGAACTCGTGATTTTTATACGATCGGTATAAATTTCTATCTCTTCGCCTTCTGGTACATACATACTTCGGATCAAAGTTAATGTACCATTCACGTACGTAAAAGGTATAAAAATTCAGACTGAAATTAAAAATAAAACTTCTTATGCGGTATTTACCTAGTAAAGGGTGATCCAAGTAGAGTAGCTTTTTTTTGACAACTGACGCGTGAGTCGTGCTGTCATGTTATTTTTGCTCAGTATTAATTGGCATTTCATCATGGAAAGACCTGAACGCCTGAATAATATTTACAAATCATTCAACGAAGAATTACGAAAATTCACGTTCTGTAGAGAATATGTTTCTCGCGCTTTGCTCAACTTATGATCAACATAATCGGCGTACTGAGCGTAGTATTCGCAACACCAGCACCCATCCCGAGGCATTCATTATTGGATAACATTCGACCGAATAGACCACGTCCAGCGCGCAGTGGAGAAAATATAGCGGCCGCAGCTGAGAGTGTACATGAAGGCCGTGGAGAGTCAATTCGGCACCGTTCGCAGCAACTCGGACTGACGTATGGAACGACTTGGCGCATCTTACGTTGCGCCCTTAAATTGAATGCGTACAAAATAAAGCTAGTGCCAGAACTGAAGCCGCTCGACCTTCCCAAGAGACATCGCTTCGCTCTATGGGCTCCTGAAAAGTTCCAAGAAGATCTGAAGTTTTCGAGCCAAATTTTTTTCAGCGATGAGGCTCATTTCTGACTCAATGGGTATGTAAAGAAGCAAAATTTCCGCATTTCGGACAAAGAGCAACCTGAAGAGATTCAAGAGCTGTCATTTGATCTGGAAATAACAACGCTTTGGTGTGGATTGTAGGCCGGTGGGATCATCGGTCAATATTTCTTCAAAAATGATGCCGATGAAAACGTAACCGTCAATGGCGACCATTATCGCGCCATGATAACCGACTGTTTGATGCCTGGAATTGAAGGTCGTGATCCCCGCGACGTTTGGTTTCAACAAGTCGATTTGCCATCAAGATCGTGTGATATCACACCGATAAACTTTTTCCTGTGGGGATATGTACAGTCTGAAGTCTATGCGGACAATCTCGCTTCGATTCAGGACTTGAAGCAAAAAATCACGCGTGTCATTCGCCAGCTACCAGTCGAAATGCTCGAACGAGTCATCGAAAATTGGACTCAACGGATAGACCATCTGAGGCGTAGCAACATTTGAAAGACATAATCTTCAAAAAATAAATGCCTCAGAATGTTCCTTCGAATTATAACAAAAACATTCCCAATTAAATTTGAATTTTCTGTGTTTTTTTGTTTGTTTAAAAAAGTAGGGAACCTCGAAATGGATCACCCGTTATATTAAAATAATAATTAAAATCGAGTTATCTTGATGATAATCGGTGGAAGTTTTATCTTAAACATAAATTAGATTAAAAATAGAACAATAAATGAATTAAAAATTTTCAACACATACGAGTAAAGGTGCCTCAGTGCCTCAGTTTTTGCATCGCAATACAGTACACTTGAACTTGAGTGCACTGATATCGTCACCCACTCGCACTCCATGCTTACTCCATGTGATAATGATAAGCGCTTTGGGTTTCAATATTCAATAATATTCAATAAACTGATCACTGATGTTTATGATAAATAACAAAGAGATAAACAGCTCCATTGGACAGTTTGAATGTACATATATAAGCAAGCACAAATACCATTTAGAGCACAGTTTAAAATTTCAAATCAAACAGTAATCACTTCTAAAGATGGCCAATTTATTCGTTTGCGGTTTCCTGCTGCTGTTCGCTGCCTGTACTGGTTGTGCCTACGCTGAAAGCATTGAAGATGGCCTGCCAACAACTATTGCCGCTCATCCTTACCTCGTTTCATTACAGGGTGCCGAGGATGGTCAACGCATTTGTGGTGGTGTACTCATCAATAAAGATACCGTTGTTACAGCTGGTCAATGCTTGTACTTCTACGTTGTCTCCCAATTGGTGGTTGGTGTAAACAATGGTGCACAAACTGTTAAAATTGCTTCCTTCAGTTACCAACCCAACTTTGATCTCATCACCGATCAGTATGATATTGGTGTATTGAAATTAGCTGAGCCCGTGAATCTTGGTTCCATTTCGTTGGGTAAGCGTCAACCAGCAAATGGTGCAAACGGTGTTCTCATTGGTTGGGCTGCTGATAACAAGGTCGTCGATGTGCCTGTGAGCGTACTTAGTGCCGCGGAATGTCAAGATGGCGAGTATAAGTACCAAGAAGGTGAGATTTTGGATGGTATGTTCTGTGGTTTGGCTAAGAATGGTCAAGCTTGCGGCGGTATTCCCGGCAGTCCTGTTGTGGTCAACAATAAATTGGTCGGTTTGGTGTCTTGGGGTTATGGTTGCGGTAACAAGGGTAATCCAGTTGTTTTGACTGATGTTGCAGAATTGGAATCATGGGTCAGTGAGACTGCACTAAAATTGTAAAATTTTCTTTTTAAATAAAATAAAATTTATTTGGTTTTCATTGAAACTTGTGGATTTTTGTGCTTCAGCATTTAGTTGGAATTTTTGTTGTGTTTTTATTTAATTTTCTGTTAGAGTCAAAATTGTTATAAATATATTCTCTGTTTGGTTTTTAGAGTACAGCATATTCGTTAGGCAGTACAAAATCCATTATTAAAGCATTTAATTATAAAGTGTGATCCATTCCGAGGTTTCGTACTTTAAAAAAAAAAAACAAAGAAAATTCAAATTTAATGGGGAATTTTTATTATTCTTCGAAAGAACATTCTTTGGCATTTATTTCTTGAAGATTATCTCTTTCAAATGTTGGTCGCGGCCACGCATCAGTTGGTCCATCCGTTGAGTCCAATTTTCGTTGACTCGGTGAAGCATTTCGACTGGTAACTGGCGAATGACAAGCTTGATGTTCTGCTCCAAGCCCTGAATCGAAGCGGGATTGTGCGTATAGACTTTAGACTTTACATATCCCCACAGAAAAAAGTCTAACGGTGTGATATCACACGATCTTGATGGCCAATCGACCGGCCCAAAACGTGAAACTATCTGCTCACCGAAGTGTTCTCTCAATAAATCCATTGATTGATGCGGTGTGTGGGAAGTGGCGCCGTTTTGTTGAAACCAAATGTCGCGGAGATCACGTATTTCAATTTCAGGCATCTAATAGTTGGTTATCATGGTGCGATAACGGTCGCCTTTGACGGTTACTTTCTCACCGCCATCATTTTTGAAGAGATATGGACTGATGATTCCACCGGCCCACAAACCACACCAAAGCGTTATTTTTTCTAGATGAAATTGCAGCTCTTGAATCTCTTCAGGTCGCTCTTCGTCTCAAATTCGGCAATTTTGCTTGTTTATATACCCATTGAACCAGAAATGGTCCTCATCGCTGAACAAAATTTCGCTCGAAAACGTCGAATCTTCTTGGAACTTTCCCAGAGCCCATAGAGCGAAGCGATGTCTCTTGGGGAGGTCGAGCGGCTTCAGTTCTTGCACAAGCTGTATTTTGTACGCTTTCAATTTAAGATCTCGACGTTAAACGAGACAAGTCGTTCCATACGTCAGGCCGAGTTGCTGCTAACGGCGCCGAATCGACTATCCGCAGTCTTCGTGTACATTCCCAGCTACGGCCACTATATTTTCTTCACTGCGTGCCGGACGTGGTCTATTCGGTCGAATATTATCCAGTAATGAATGCTGGGTCTCAAGATGGGTGATGGTGTTGTGAATAGTACGCCGTTTATGTTGGCCATAAGGTGAGCGAAGCACACGAAACATATTCTTTACAGAAGTGAATTTTCGTAATTCGTCGTTGACTGATTTGTAAACGTTGTTTAGGCGCAAGTCTTTCCATGATGAAATGCCCAACAATACTGAACAAAAGTAACATGAAAGCTTGACACGACTCACGCGTGATCTTCCAAAAAAGGCTATTGAAAAAAGTGCATCTTTTTGGATCAGTCTTTATATGAGTTAAAGGTTTTGGCTCCATAGACACTATTTCTTCGATGTTACTTTAATGTCGATAGACATTTCACTATAGGTTTCTCCAAGTGTTGGCTGACGGGTAAAACAAAATTTGGAATCAACAAATTTTTCAAAAGGATATCATTAAAGGATAGATGAAAGGAGTGGCGGCAACCACCACAGGCAGACGACTTGGGTGGAGGGCGGTGTTACGGAAATCCCAAGTACGAAGAAAAGGAGCAACAGCAGCTATCGCAGGCAGGCGAGTAGAAAACGCGTGGATAAACTGTGTGCAGTGGAAAATATGTTAATTGTGTGTTGTTGTGAAAGTTTTTAAAATTAAGAAACCGAAAAAGCTCTTGGGACTTCCATTTATTTAGCAATCCAGTGATCGGACTCGAAGAATTCGGGAAATCATCGAGATTAATTACAAAAATCGTTAGAATTGGTATCAGGAGTGGGATTTCTAAATAAATCCTGAACAGAAATTGGCAATGGACTTGAACATGCTATTGGCTGTAATGTCACAGAAGTCGAACCATTTCGATGAACGGCCCCTGGTTAGAAGCGCCTTGCTTTGACGGCCTGATCTATTTCTAGATCTTTAAGCTACAGCAAATACCTGTAGCAATACCTGGAGCATTGAGGAGAAATCATCAGCACTATTCGTTGCATTGAAGGGATCACTAATGCGAGCGGTATCGAGCATAGAATACAAATCTATCAGATGGAATTAGAGAACCGCTACCAGGAGCCCAACAAGATCCTGCAGGAAATTTTCTGTGAGATTGAGAGGCTAGCTCATTTGGGTTATGGAGATAGCCTTGAAGAATACATCGAGAGAATAAAAATTCAGAGGTTTATCAGCGGAATAAGTGACACGTATAGCAAGCGTGAGCCGTATGCGAATCCATCCAAGGCTAACATTTGCTGAGACTGTCTCGTATGTTCAGACACAAGAAACGGCCGCGCTCTCATTTAGACCAGTATACAAAGCGAACTGTGCGAAATTGGAAAGTCCAGATGTGATGAAAGGAATCTGGGAAGAGTCGAAATTCCTTAATTGGAACTGTTGTAGCGGTACAACCGCTAAGAGGATTAGGACCAGGCTTTACTAGAACTGTAGAAGGCCAGTACCCATCGCCCGCGACTATAATATGGGCTGCACCAGATAAGTAGGAGCATGAAAATCTAAAGCCGAGGAAGAATGCTCTATAATCTCCGTCGTGGAGATCGATAATAAAGCGAACAACATTACTATCGGTGACTATGTCGAAGGATATGAGCGAGTACTGAGCGTGGATACGGTCGCGTCACACCCCATCATTCGATCTGATAACCAAGGAAATAAGTTGAGAACAGTAATTGATGAGGATATCAAGGTTCTAGGAAAAGCCACGTGTAAAATAATAATCGGGAATATGACAGTGTTATATGAGTTCACGGTAGCGCAAATCGTAGATGATATAATAGTTGGTGTGGACTTTCTCCTTGGTCAAGGAATGAATATCGATTTAAAGGAAGGAGTGATGGAATATGGCAATATGAAAGTGCCGTTAAATTTTGGCCATGATCGTGCATACAACGGCAATGATGTGCCTCTTGAGAAGTTTAGAGATGTACGTAAAATTGTTGCGCAATGTTCTAAAGTTATGAGTAACATGGTAGATGGATTACAAACAAATGGAGATGTCTACAGTTTATTCTAAGCCGCCTTCGAACGACCGATGGATTTAATGTCAAAAATATACTCGAAGGGCTTGGCATTCCCTGCCGAGGGCAAAGCCTGGCGGCAAAGCCTTAATCACAGCTCAAACTTAAATGCTTCCTCTGTAGTCGCTTGGCTTTGACTTCCGCTGTAATAACTTTGTAGCTGCTAGTTTGGGTGGATAGATAACCTTAAAGAGTAATTTTACACAGATACCAAGCAGCCTTGAAATATTGCTCTCAAGGCTTCAGACTGCAGCCTTTGAATTCTTTCTAGACTAGATTCAAGTACTGAGCCTCAAAGTAGAATTTCGTACATCCAAGATGGCTTTTTAAGCTTATAAGGGAATAATACTTTCCTTTCTAAGCTTAGTTTGGACTGAGTACCTTTAATCCAATGCAAACTCGCAATTGTCATTTTAGTTTGGGTAATTTTTTTTCATCTTTGTGGTTGTTCCAAGTATGTCTTTGGTCCAATGTGGCTTCCAAGTGAATAATGAATTCTTTCTTTACCATTTATAGAGATGGAGCAGCGCTTGTGTTAGGTTAAATGTTACTTGTATACACTGGAAACTCATTGGCTTTAATTCTCCAAGTAGTTAGCCATTCTTCCAATATTACAACAACGTTGAAAACTCTGTAAGTGCTCGTAACGGTAACTAGTATTTAACTAGAATTTTACCTTTTCACTGCAGCGAAATCCTGCAACAAAAAGACTGATAACTGTTTTATCGACTCGCCGAGTAAGCGAAATTTCGCACCATTGCTCTAGGGGATAGGCAATATTTTTTTGTTTCTATGCTGGCTGTGCTTCTGGTAGACAGGGCATACACACTCTGAACTATATTTATACATGTAAACCTCAAAATAATATATTTTTATTTTATTTTATCTTTCCTTTTAATTTTAAATTAGTCATTTAAAGAATATTTAACTTAAACATAATCAGAAGCTACCTGAAAGTAAGCAAGAATCTCCTCTGAACCCAACACGAGCTTTAAAACGGCCATTGCAGCTGTAGCTAAGCTTAGCTGCTGGAAGGCATTAACTTGAGCAGCAGCCCAAAGCAAGCCTAGTAACCAGAGTCTGGATTAATTAGATTAATTACTAATTAATATCCTATCGATATTTGAATAAAAACTTTTAACCAGATGGGTAGGAAAGGCGGAATGTTTCATTAATTTTAAATTTAAAAAATTCAAAAAAAAAGAGAAAAAAAAATGAAATCAATTTTAATAAAATAAAATAAAATAAAATAAATTAAAATAAAATGAAATGAAATGAAATGAACTGAAATGAGATGAACTCAAATGAAATAAAATTAGCAAAATTAAATAAAATAAAATAAATTAAAGCAAAATAATATGAAATAAAAAAATCAAATAAAATAAAATAAAATATATGCTCAAATCTGTACTCGAACCCAGGCCTTCCACTCGTCTATTGTGGCCGTCAAATTAAAATGAAATCATATCTTGGGAAAATCTAAGAAAAAAATGGCAAAGGTGTTCAGATGAATAACAAAGGTCAGTGAAATCGATTGCAAGAATCCATGAATTGGGCTTCGAATGGCTTCCGCATCCACCATATTCTCTAGATCTGGCCTCCAGTGATTATTTTCTGTGCTCAGAGCTCAAAAGAATGCTTGCTGGGAAAAAATTTTCGTCGAATGAACAAACTGAGGCCGATTTTGAAGCAAAGAACACATCGTACTTCAAAAATGGTATTAAAAAGTTGGAAGCTCGCTAAAATCAGTGTATCACTTTTGAAGAGAACTCTGTTGAACAAAAAAATGAATTTTGACTATTAGTACTAAGAGATTGAAGATTTAAAGAGATGTGTGAATATTTATAGCATAGCAGACAGATATCATCCGCATAATCCAAATCTTCTAGGCAACCACTTAAACCCCAAGATATGCTTCTATGCACCACACACACTTCTTGCATAATCAAATTCAATATTAAGTTGAATAATACCGTTGCTGCTCTGCAAACTTTTCAATTATTTTATTTACTCAACACAAACATAAATGCATAACCTTCTGTCTGCAGCTAAGAAACATATGTTAAAGCCTTGAAATAGCAGAGAAAGCAGCGCTAAAAATAGTATATAAGAACATGAGAAACCCGAGCAAAGTATAGTTGAAACTTTCACACCAAACCGAACAGAGTTTGAGAGGAGAAAAATGGCTAAATTATTCGTTTGCAGTTTCTTGTTTGTGCTTGCAGCCTGCGCTGGCAATGTCTACGCTGAAGCTATTAGGGGTGGCTCATCAACCAGCATTGGGGCACGTCCTTACCTCGCTTCGCTACAAACCAAGAATGGTAACCGTGTCTGCGGCGGCGCTCTGATCAATAAAAATACTCTTTTGACTGCTGCCAGTTGCTTGGCCTTCTACGATGTCTCCCAATTGGTTGTTGGTGTTAAGAATGGTGCTCAAACTGTACAAATTGCTTCCTCTCGTTTCAGTCCCAAGTATGATCCTGTCACCAATGCAAATGATATTGCCATTGTGAAGCTGGCTAAGCGAGTGAGTGTAGGTACGATCGCTTTGGCTACCAGTGAACCATCAAACGGTGCAAGCGGTGACCATCTCGGTTGGGGATCTGGCAATAATGTTGTTGATGTCAATGTGAGCATCTTAAGTGCAAAAACATGTGGTTCCGGCGCCTACTCGTACAGTAGCGATGATATTGAGGATTCTATGTTGTGTAGTCTGGCTAAGAATAAACAAGCTTGTGGCGGTCTAGCTGGCGACCCGGTCATTGCCAATAATAAAGTTGTTGGTGTGGTATCTGGAGGTTATGGCTGTGGCAACAAGGGCAATCCAGCTACATTGACTAATGTTGCTAAATTGCGTTCATGGATCAATCAGGCAGCTAAATAAAAGTTTTTTTAAATGTAATTCGAAAATTTCCAATTACAATAAATGAGCATATTTAAAAAAAATAAAAATTAATTGTCTTTGCTTTGAGCTAAATAGGTCAGAAATAATACACAATAATCATTTTGTAATACAAATTAATTTCAGAGGTCTTGAGATAATAAAAGTGGGGTACAGAGCTCTGGTATAATACAAAAATGTAGAAGAATTCGATTCTATTGATATCCAGCAGAGTTTATTCATCATATATTTTTTGTTGGAGTTGTTGCGTTGCATTGGATGTCATACTTGTTTATATATTGAAGGCAGAAAAGCTTCGGAGATGAAAAATTCGGTATTTGAGTTCATAATTAAGACACATCCGTATCCGTATATTATACAATTTATTACACAATAAGCAGCAAAGAGAGCCACAGAGTGGAAATTGTACAGATACCGTCAATCCTAGACGGCATGAACGATTCATACTGCTCGCTAAGGGTACACCTCTTTCGGGATCACGCCCAGTAAGTATTATCTCACTATGCTGGACTTGCGAAACAATACACCTACGTACTAAACCCTTAACTCCGACTGCAGTTCACTGGTACTACGGGACCGCCGCTGGGCATTTCTTCGCAGTACCAGGCTTAGCCAGATTGGCTCTTCATGGTCTATTTTCTGATCTATCCTCCGTTATGTCTTCTGTTTTCGCTACTGCGTAGCCGTTCTTTCATCAGTTCCTGGAGAGCGATTGCGTACCAAATTTTCACTTTATTCCACACGTTTTTACTTTGTATCATTTGGTGCACGATGTTTTTTTGGAGACACCCGTTGCTTAATAAGAGTCTCTCTTTGTTTGTGCTCTCTATTTTGTATTTGGGGCTGACGTGCTGCGCGTTTTCGCTACCATTACCACAGAAAGAACGATCTGTCTCGTCATCGTGACCGTACTTATTGAAGTATTCTCTGATGTAACCGTGTCCAGTTAGAATTGCGTTAGGTAGTGATCCGTCTCGCCGTGTTTTCTCTCCACTCATGCTTGCACGTTACCGATCGACTTGTACGTCCACCTACCTTTCTTTCTCTGATATGTCCCAGCGCCTTTGCCACTCTGTTGTGAGTCGCCTTCCAATGCCGGTACAATTTGTCGTAAACTCTTTTGAGTTTCATTGCCATTGTATCTCGTGGCATGATGCATCGTGGGCCACCGTAAGGAATTTCCTGATAAGTCTGATTGCACTTGGCCTGTTCACAGATCTTGCTACTGTTATTCGCGCCGCTTTTTCACATGCTTTCTCGATGTTCGTCTTGTAGTTTAGCCGCGTGACTATTATAATGCCTAGGTACTTCAGAGTCTGCTGAGTAGTTATGTTATAGCCATCGATATTAAGTAGGGCAGTTTCTATCTATTTCCTGCTTGCTATTAGTTATTATTTCCTGCTTCAGCTTTTAGTCCTGCTAGTTGGAGCTTTCTTCCTGTGAGCCAGTTTTTTTGATCATTAAAGCAGTGTTTTCACATAAGCTCCCTATTTGGCTAACTTTCTTTCCTCCCACAATTACTGCAATGTCGTCAGTGTACCCGATAGTTTGAACACCTTTTGGTAGCGGATGTCGCAGTACTCTGTGGGTCCCTCGTCGTTGTCATAAAGTAACAGCCTATTCGACAGGTATTTGGAGATAATTCTTAGTAGGTAGCTCGGTGTTCTCTTGTATTCGAGGGCGTTTATTACCTGTGGCCAATAAGCAGAATTAAAAGCCTTTTTAAAGTCAAACGTTACTACCGCGCGTAATATTCTTTTGTGCCATGCATCCACCTACCTCGTTCCTTCTACAGCCTTGCTTGCGACATTGGTCACATGTATGTATGTTTTTTTTTTTGTTTTTTTTTTTCCGAAGAGGAAATCTTCCAAAAATACTGCCACTGGCAGCATGCACGATTCATACTGTCCGCTAAAGGTACACCTCATTCGGGACCACGCCAAGTCGGACTTGCAAAACAGTACGTCTACGTACTAAACCTTTAACTCCATCTGCTATAGCTTATATTTGGACCTACGGGACTGCCGTTAAGCATTACTTCGCAGGTCCAAGCTGGGCCAGAATGCCTATTCACATACTCACTGCAGTGTTATTTATCCGGTCTTATGCCTCTCCGCTGCCGTTCCTTTATCCTCAGCCCTTTGAGCACTATAGCAGCACACTCCTTCAATTTATCCCACACAAACCTCGATTGAAACATGTAGTTCACAATGTTGTCGGGCGTCATCCTTTCCTTTATTATCTGTTCTATGGTAGCTCTCTCCATTGCATACCTCGAGCAAGAGAAGAATATATGCTCTACATTTTCTTCGGCACTACCGCAGAGTGAACATTCCATCTCGTCATTATGACCGAATCTGCAGAGGTACTTCCTGAAACAGCCATAACTTGACAAAAAACTGTGTGAGATAAAAGTCTGTCTCTCCATTTTGCCTCTCAATCCAGACTGGTACTCTCTTAATTAGCCTATGTGTCCATCTTCCTTTTTCTGTCGCATTCCATTGCGATTGCCACTCGTCAAGGTTCGCATGTCCCTCCTTTCTGCTCTCGTCGGCCGTCACACGTCACGTAGCTTTTTGGAACTGTATCGGTATCGTACAATAGCAGTCTGTGAGACAGGTAGCTACTGATTATTCTTAACAGATAACCAGGTGTATTTTTGGCCTCCAATGCACTCATAATATGCGGCCAGTATGGCGAGTTGAAAGCATTTTTCACGTCAAGTGTGACAATTGCGCAATATTCTCTCTCGCCATACATAAATATGGTGCCCCCTATGGCCTTCGCCGCAATGCCCGTTAGTTTTGCTACTGTGTCTATGGTAGATCGATGCCTCTTGAAGCCAAATTGGATTTCAGATATGCCAGGCGAATCCTTTTCAAGGTGACGTTCCAGGCGTGTACAGATCAGCCTCTCTAGTATTTTGGCCATTGTGTCAATCATACAATCTGGCCGGCACGCACTCGCCTCTCCTGCCGGGTTGTTAGGCTTCTGAAGAAGGACCAGTCGCTGCTTCTTCCATACCTTCGGGAAAACTCCTTCATTTAGGCATCTTGTACATAGCTCGGCGAAAACTCTGTTATTATGCTTGATGCCTTCAAGTCTAGGTGCTTTTGTATTGCCGAATCTTTCAGCCATTTCAGTTATCTCTTTCCCATCGATAGTGAAAACCTCCACTCCTGCGGGAATACTTCTGGCCGAATTGTGGTTCTTGCGTTGGGAAAAGTGTTTTCACCACCTTTTATAAAAGGTTGGAACAGGTTGGTGCGTGACCTCTATCCATTTAACATTCGCCATGACTATTTTATACACCCCATGGATTCTTGAACTCCTTACGTTTTTTCTTGAAATATTCGCGCAGTCTTGTATAATCTGGCGTACCTTGGCTTTTTTATGATAACCGCCTCGCTTTATGGCATTCTTAGCGCGCTGATATTTTCGTTTCGGGACTTGTTTTGTCTTTTCCTACACATGGCAGCATCGCAGGCTTTGCTTATGTGCTTCACCAGCATGTCAGCTTGTCGGTCTATGTTATTCGAGCTACCTGGGCTTCCATCCAACATGAGCTCGAAGATTTCCTCATTTACCATTTCCACCTTCTATCCTTTTTTCTGTGATTTTTTTTGGCTGGATGGCTTTTGTGTTTGCTTTCCGACTTCGATCAGAATGGCGAGGTGATCGCTATGATTATAGAAGTCGCACACTTTCCAGCTTGCCGATCGAGCCAGTGTGCTGCTGGCGAACGTAATGTCTATTATCAATACACGACCATTCTTGCAGCTTGAGCAAGACTGCGTCTAACACAGAAAATGCTTTGGGCAGCGCAATACCCCTCCTATTTGTGTGGCTACTACCCGATTTCACTGCCCAAGCACTGAAATCGCCTGCAATCACGTTCGGCGTGGTAGTAAGGGCGTCCTGAACTAGTTCGTCGAGGATCCTTTCGTGATTGCGATGGGGCACACTCGGGCGGGTTATTAGATAGCAACTGTAGAAGTAGATTCCACTTATTTTTGCCCGCGTATAGTAAGATTTTCCATTTTCAAAGGAGCGGCTTGTCTAGGAGAGCCTTGCCACCACAGGCCCATATGACAGCTTTGTTTTCATTATCAGAAATCCATGTTTCTATACTACTCACAGACTATAGCCACATCTGCCTTCTCCTCGTAGATTGTCTGCTTTGGTAGATCTTGTGCAGCTTCGCGATGATTAAGGTTGATTTGTAGTACTTTCTTTCACCTTTTTACATGCCGCTTGATATTGCTTCTACACTAAGATTAAACTAAGTATTATTATCAGCAATCTGGCAACCATATGAAAATCAACTGAGCGTCATGCGTTACAGCCGAAGTCATCGTTTGATCGTTTGACCGTCGAGATGCGGAGGAGAAAATCTCATTATATCTTTAAAATGCCTAAGGTTACAAAATTATAAAAATTGAATATTGAATAAAATTAAATTATAACATACATAGAGGTCTTCTGACAGTACTAATCACATATGTATGTATGTACACATCAGCCACAGCACCAGACATTATGCTTTTCTAATGAGATCATTTGCAATGATATTCGAATTTTATTTGTTGTTGTTGTTTGTTTATGACAAATAAAATAAAATGAAGTTATGACCCATGTATGCCGCTAAAAGCAACAACAATAATGATACACTAAATAAAGGGTGATCCAAGTAGAGGTACTTTTTCCAATAGCCCTTTTTTTTACAGATCTCGCGTGAGTGGTGTCCAGATGTTATGTTATTTTTGTTCAGTATTGTTTGGCATTTCATCATGGAAAAACTTACGCCTGAACAACGCCCACAAATCATTCAACTTTTTTACGAAAATTCACGTTCTGTACAGAATGTGCTTCGTGCGCTTCGCTCAACTTATGATCAACATAATCGGTCTACTGAGCATACTATTCGCAACACCATCACCCATCTTGAAACCCAATAGACCACGTCCAGCACGCAGTGAAGAAAATATAGCGGCTGTAGCTGAGAGTGTACACGAAGACAAGGGTAGAGTCGATTCGGTGCCGTTCACAGCAACTTGGACTGAGATTTGTAGCGACTTGCCGCATTTTACGTCGAGACCTTAAATTGAAAGCGTACAAAATACGGCTTGTGCAAGAACCGATGCCGCTCGACCTTCCCAAGCGATATCGCTTCGCTCTGTGGGCTCTTGAAATGTTCCAAGAAGATCTTACGTTTTCGAGCCAAACTTTGTTCAGCGATGAGCCCAATTTCTGGCTCAATGGATATGTTGACAATCAAAATTGTCGCATTTGGGACGAAGAGCAACCTGAACAGATTCAAGAGTTGCCATTTCATCCAGAAGAAACAACGGTTTGGTGTGGTTTGTGGGTAGGTGGAATCATCTGTCCATATTTCTTCAAAAATGATGTCGGTGGGAGTGTAACCGTCAATGGCGACTTATATCGCACCATGATAACCGACTATTTGATGCCTGAAATTGAAGCTCGTGATCTCCGTGACAGATCTCCATTTTCAACAAAACGGCGCCACTTCCCAAACATCCCATCAATCAATTAAATCTATTAGAGAACACTTCGGTGAGAACACTTCGAAACTTCACGTTTCGTGTGATATCACACCGTTAAACTTTCTTCTGTGGGGTTATGTAAAGTCTAATGTCTATGCGGACAATCTCGCTTCGATTCAGGCCTTGAAGCAAAACATTACGCATGTCATGCGCCAGTTACCAATCGAAATGCTCGAACGAGTCATCGAAAATTAGACTCAACGGATGGAACCTCTGCGACGTAACCGCGGCCAACATTTGAAAGAGATAATCTTAAAAAAATAAATGCCAAAGAATATTCTTTCGAATGATAACAAAAACATTCCCCATTAAATTTAAATTCTCTGTTTTTTTTTTTTTCTTTAGAAAAGTAGGGAATCTCGAAATGGGTCACCCTTTATAAGAACATTTCTCAAGGCAAAGAGCACTTATATAAGAAGGAACATTTTAATTTGAGAAATAAATTTTAATGCTATGGGGAGGGGTAATTGGGTAGAAAAAAAATTATTGTCAAATCGGCATATGCGCAGTTGTATTTGCCAATCAAACGGGACGGAATAAAATAAATTAATTAATTAAATTAATTTTTAAATTTTTATTTTTTTGCGGTGCTCAGTAGATTTCCAAAAAAAAAAAATAGTAGGGATGTTCTTAAATATACAAAATGCAATAAAATTGAACGGCATTGACCTCAATCTGAGACATACATAGTAGTTCTGGAATAAAGGCTGAAGTGGCAAGCTAACAAAGAAAATAGATATGAGAAGACCTCAATCGCACTCTGCACATGTGAAAAAGCAGTTGGTACTCTTTCTTCGGTTTCATCTTTTTTTTTAAAGTTCTGATATTATAATTTTTTATAACTCAAATCTACTAATTGCAATATAATTCATTTCTAATTAGTTTTTTTTTTCGTAATAAATCACATGTGATTTTCATTCTTACAGTGGAAATTCCTTGTGAGACCAAACTTCGAAGTATACTCTATCCGTTACAAGAAAACTTATTCTAATCGGTAGTGAAGTATCCAGGTTTTTCATTGAAATCAATGAATCATCCCCCCCCCTTTCTTACTCTTCTGGTTAAAATTTAATTCCCACATCATTTGACCAATTTCAAGCGATACTCTTTAGTCTTACTCTTCATAAACTCAGCACATAGGTTCCCTGCAGGGAAAAAACACCAGTTGTGAACTAGAATTCTACTAGTTAGCATTTTTGCACCGACTAGTTCATCTTCCATATACGAGTATTTCCCGTGTAAGCAACTGGTATTTTTAATACGGCGATGTCCTACGAAATGTCATATATATAAGTATGTATTGAATTCCTAGTTCACCAAAAATAAAAATAAAAATAAAAATAGAAATGAATATGCGCCTGCAACGAAAATCGAACCGAGAACCTCACACGCTACAGTGATAACCTGTAACCAAGCGGATATCGTTGTGATTTGTAGATCATCGACGACTAAATGTGCACTTCAACAGAGCGACTGATTAGGAAATGAAACTCAGTCGTGGTGTTCTAGAAATAACAACAATATACGAATGATGTAGTGGTGAAAATTAATATTATTCCCGTTACTTCCGAACTGCTATACAAATAACGAACTGGTATGATTTCATCCTATTTCATACTAGTATTCAACCAGAATTTTTTTATACTAGTTTACCTTTTCACTGCGCGATTATTCGAATCGCTTTCCGAATAGTGAGTTTTGAAAACTCTATCAAAATTATTTCATTATTAAGCCCTTTCTCTGATAGTAATCGAGGTATTTATCCATTCACCTATTTTCTTTATTTTCTTTATGTATATACACTGAATACAATGTTGAAGCACATACATAATCTATATATGTTAGTTAAAAATGAAATCATAACCTTAAAAAATCAAAACGCAGTAGAAAAAATCGACAAACGAGACGTATAATTTCTAGAAAGAGCTTGAACCACGTCGACAGCTATTAAAATTTCAATAAAAAAATTAATTTAAAATTAACCTTAAACCATTTAACAATAGCATTTGGGACTTAAATTATAATTAAAATTTCGCACACATTTGTGCAAATAATATTTAAAAATTTAACTGATAGATGCGGAGGCAGACATTTGAGTTTGTCAAACAAGAGCAAAAATAATAAAATTAAAATAGATAATTAATTTTGAGCACAATTAGCATTCTTCCTTTCAATAAGGAAATTCAAAATTTTTTTCTACATTCCAAGCTGAATTTCCTTTAAATCCTTGTAGACTTTTAAATTCCAATTATTAGTTTGTAATCACGATATGGTATATGTACCATATATTGAATAGAATGATCGAAAATTTCTCATCAACTATATACAAAATACTGTTTGTTGTTGTTATTCATCTATTAATAATACATATACGTCAAAATTTTATTTCTTTTCATTCTGCAGCGCGTGGCGACTCAGCAAATATCCCAACTATTTTATTTACTTAACACAAACATAAATGCATAACCTTCTGTCTGAAGCTAAAAAACACATGTTAAAAGCTTTAAACTGGCTATGAAAACAGCGCTAAAAATAGTATATAAGAACATGAGAAACCCGAGCAAAGTATAGTTGAAACTTTCACACCAAACCGAACAGAGTTTGAGAGGAGAAAAATGGCTAAATTATTCGTTTGCAGTTTCTTGTTTGTGCTTGCAGCCTGCGCTGGCAATGCCTCCGCTGAAGCTATTAGGGGTGGCTCATCAACCAGCATTGGGGCACGTCCTTACCTCGCTTCGCTACAAACCAAGGATGGTAAACATATCTGCGGCGGCGCTCTGATCAATAAAAATACCGTTGTGACTGCTGCCAGTTGTTTGGCCTTCTACGATGTTTCCCAATTGGTTGTTGGTGTTAAAAATGGTGCTCAAACTGTACAAATTGCTTCCTCTCGTAAGGATCCCAACTATGATCCTGTCACCAATGAAAATGATGTTGCCGTTGTGAAGTTGGCTAAGCCAGTGAATGGTGGTACGATCGCTTTGGCTTCCAGTGAACCATCAAACGGTGCAAGCGGTGTCATTATCGGTTGGTCTGCTAACAATGGTGTTGTAGATGTCAATGTGAGCATCCTGAGCGCAGCAAAATGTGGTTCCGGCGATTACTCATACAGCGAGGATGAA
The DNA here is from genome assembly GCA_030068015.2 of Neoceratitis asiatica. Classification (NCBI taxonomy): domain Eukaryota; kingdom Metazoa; phylum Arthropoda; class Insecta; order Diptera; family Tephritidae; genus Neoceratitis; species Neoceratitis asiatica. The sequence continues at coordinate 66,251,260 of CM061527.1, read as the reverse complement.
ATATTTGGTTCTATGTTGTGCAGTCTGGCTAAGAATAAACAAGCTTGTGGCGGTCTAGCTGGCAATCCAGTCGTAGCCAACAATCAATTGGTTGGTGTGGTATCTGGTGGTTATGGCTGTGGCAACAAGGGCAATCCAGCTACATTGGCTAATATTGCTAAATTGCGTTCATGGATCAATCAGGCAGCTAAATAAAAGTCTGTAAAATGTAATTCGAAAATTTTCAATTAAAATAAATGAGCATATTTAAAAAAAATATAAAAATTAATTGTCTTCACTTTGAGCTAAATAGGTCAGAAATAATACACAATAATCATTTTGTAATACAAATCAATTTCAGAGGTCTTGAGATAATAAAAGTGGGGTACAGAGCTCTGGTATAATACAAAAATGTAGAAGAATTCGATTCTATTGATATCCAGCGGAGTTTATTCATCATATATTTTATGTTGGAGTTGTTGCATACATTGGATGTCCTACATACGGCGGTGGAGTACTTTTTGCTGTAAACTCCTTGATTCCGTCGGAGGAGGTTAAGGAGGTTTTTGTAGAACCAGTTGAATTTATGTGTATTCGAGTACATGTTGGAAGAGGTTATATATATTTAGCTCACCTCTCTTATTCTCCTCAATCGGACATCTCTGTATATTTGCAACCTATCTCTCTTTTGAAATCAATTAACGTAATGTTTTGGGGCGATTTTAACTTCCATGTGTATCATGGAATATATTTGACGGTTACATCGTACCTCACTCCTCAAGAGCATTTTATAATGAATTTTTGGAAGAGATGGCCGAGATGGCCAAGTGATAGCAGGTTGATCTCCACCTGATCTTTCCAACGGAGTGGAGGTCTTCCTCTTTCCCTGCTTCCGCCAGCGGGTACTCCATCGAATACTTTCAAAGCAGGAGCGCTTTCATCCATTCGGACGACATGACCTAGCCATCGTAGCCGCTGTCTCTTGATTCGCTGAACTATGTCAATGTCGTCGTTTAGCTCGTACAGCTATCGTTCCATCGTCTGCGGTATTTACAGTTCGCAACGCACAAAGGACCATAAATCTTCTGCAAAACTTCTCTCTTGAAAACTTCTAAAGCCGACTCATCGGATGCATGCTTGTCAGCTCTTCGCCGCCGTATTTGAAAAATTCTGTCGTTAAGCCATCGGCTCCCGCCGCTTTGTAATTTTTTAAGCGGGCAATCGCTATTCGAACTTCTTCATAGTCGAGTGATGGTACTTCTATACCATCGTCATCGATTGGGGTTTCAAGTTCGCCATCGCCGGGGTTTTCATTAAGTAGGTTGGAGAAGTGTTCCCTCCATACACTAAGTATACTCTGGACATCTGTCACCAGATTACCTCCATGGTCCCTACACGAGTTTGCTCCGGTCTTGAAGCCTTCTGTAAGGCGCCGCATCTTCTAATAGAATTTTCGAGCATTACCCTTGTCGGCCAGCTTCTCAAGCTCTTCATACTCATGCATTTCGGCCTATTCTTCTTTTTTCGTCTGCAAATGCATCTCGCTTCCCTCTTCAGCTCTCGGTATCTATCCCACCCCGTACGTGTTGTAGTCGATCCCAAAGCTGCGAGGTAGGCAGTCTGCTTTCTCTCCACTGCAGTTCGACATTCCTCATCGTACCAGCTGTTTTTATGGTATTGTTGAAAACCAATTGTTTCCGAAGCAACGGTACGCAAGGAATTTGCCATTTCGTTCCACAGCACCCACGTATCGAGTCGCTGATGAGTACAAGCCGAGTAGAAAACCTGTTGGCTGTCTGCTGTGATTGCAGCTTCAGAAGTTTTCCTCACTTGCGTGAACTTCTCTACATGGCTCCATCCATCGGGTGCCCGTAAATCTTAAGAAATCCAATGTATGTGTTTCTCCCGAAGAGCCACACAGACAATTACTTACACTATAGATAACTACAATTTGGAACAGGTTCACCGTTTTATTGACCTGGAGATCACTATGGACCCTAAATTGAACTTCACACATCACATTTGTGTGATAGTCAACGAAGCCAAAAGCAATCTTGGATTTTGTAAAACGGTGGTCGAAGGAGTTTAATGATCCTTATGTTACTAAAGCTTTGTATATTACATTAGTAAAACATTTTCTGGAATTATTGAAATACACACTTTTCTGCATGTACTTAATTTACATTGCATTACACACAAAACGCTCGGTTTCGGTTTTTTTTATTTTAGAGTCCACACTAAGTACTGTCAGCAATGTGGCAACCATATGAAAACCAATTGAGCGTCATGCGTTACAGCCGAAGTCATCGTTTGATCGTTTGACCGTCGACATGTGGAGGAGAAAATCTCATTATTACCAATTAATTAATTGATTATTACTAAAATTAAATATTGAATAAAATTAAATTATAACAAACTTAGAGCACTCCTGACAGTACTAATTATTTAAAGTACACATCAGCCACACCGGCAGGCACAATATTTTTCTAATGAGCTCATTTGCAATGATATTTGAATTTTTTTTTTTTTTTTTTTTTTTTTTTTTTTTTTTGAAACATAAATTTAACCAAAAAATTAAATAATAATAAGTGAAAAACAAAAACCTTTATAAAGGGTGTTTTTATAGAGGTATAGAACTTTAAGTTGGCATTACTTTTCAAGATGGCGACCGATTTAACAGCTGTCAAGTGATTTATTCTCAGTTTGGCTTGGCAATTCATCATGAATAGACTCACGCCTGAACAACGCTTGCAAATAGTGCAATTTTATTTCGAAAATAATGGTTCTGTGCGGAAAACGTATCGCGCACTACGTCCATTTTAGCGATGTTTAGCGATGAAGCGCACTTCTGGTTGAATGGCTACGTCAACAAACAAAACTGCCGCATTTGGAGTGAAGGTAATCCTCAAGTGTATGTTGAAACACCGTTACATCCAGAAAAACTGACTGTTTGGTGCGCTTTATGGGCTGGTGGAATCATTGGTCCGTACTTTTTCAAAAACGATGCTGGCCAAAACGTTACAGTCAATGATCGGTGTAGGGCCATGATTACTAACTTTTTCATTCCTGCATTGAATAACCATGATGTCCAGGAGATGTAGTTTCAACAAGACGGCGCAACATGTCACACAGCTCGTGCCACAATAGATTTATTGAAAGACACGTTTGGTGACCGCCTAATTTCACGTTTTGGACCTGTGAATTGGCCTCCAAGATCTTATGATTTAACACCGCTAGATTACTTTCTGTGGGGCTATGTAAAGTCATTGGTCTATGCGGATAATGCACAAACGCTTGACCATTTGGAAGACAACATTCGCCGTGTTATTGTCGATATACGGCCACAAATGTAAGAAAAAGTCATCGAAAATTGGACATCCAGAAGATGTAGTTTCATGGACTACATCCGCGCCAGCCGTGGCGGTCATATGCCAGAAATCATATTTAAAATGTAATGCCACAAGATTATCTTTCGGATAAATAAAATTCATGTCAATCGAATAATCCATCGCTCTTTTATTGCAACTTAAAGTTCTATACCTCTGTATCTCTGTATCTCTATAGATTTCATTTAACTTGACTAAGCTCCAATGAAAGAATTAATAAAAACGGCTAATAAAGATACTCTTTGATCTATCTTCGAATTTTTTTTGTAGATATATGTATGTATACTTTGACTTTAGATCACAGATAGTAACTAATAGTTTAGTAGGTTAGAATGTGGGAGCAACAACACACTTGGCCCAGATAATATACTGTCTTAATACAGCGGTTCTCTTATAAATATTTTTGTATCAGGCTTGACTTGTCGCGGATATGCTGCAATTCACATTATGAGCCCATTTAAAAGGTTTTCCAATAGGGATGCAATGACACGCTAAGTGTCGTTGTGGTCATTTATAATATGTCATGATCTGTCATTTTCATTGTATTCAGTAATGTTTACAATTTCATCCATTGGACCACCATAAACGTCGTGAATTTGCCGGTTTTTTCCTTGGACCAACTTGAAAACGATAACGATTTTTTTTTTTTTAAGAAAAACATCTTCCACGATGAGACTCACTTTCATCTGAGTGGTGGGGTAAAAAAACTGTCGTTTCTGGTGAGAAGAAAATCCACAAATTACTCATGAACAACCATTACATTCACCTAAATTGACAGTTTTGTGTGGTGTGGTTTTTGGTTTGGTGGCGTCATCGGTCCGTACTTCTTTCGAAGAAGTTGATCATAACAACATCTTGTTCCACCAACAAGACGGGGGCTACGTGTCACACGGCACGTGCAACAACCGAATTATTGCGAGAAAGGTTTGGAGATTCTGATTATTTCAAGAAATTGTGACATTGAATGACCTCCAAGAAGGTGTGATTTAACACCATTAGACTACTTCCTGTGGAATTATTTGAAGTCATTGGTTTTAGCAATAAATCAGACTCTCTTCAAGCTTTCAAAGTCAATATTGAATGTGCTATTTTCATGACACACGACTTGATTTAGTGGAAAAAGTGCTTAAAAATTTGGTTCATGGAATTCGTTCCTGCAAATGATATCGTGGAGGCCATTTGAATGATGATCATATTCAGAACTTAATTGTATCGATTGTATTTCACATTAAATTAAAAAAGACCCTTCTGTCTGAATTTGGTATCTCTGCCAAACTTATACGAGTTTGTAAACTGACGCTGTGTACTACCAGAAGCGCAGTCAGAATTGGGAAGACCAACTCAGACAGAGTGATTCTTTATTGTGCGTTTTCTTCATTTTGATGCTGGTAAAAATAATAATAATAATATTTTACGAAAGTGCGTACGCCCCGTTAGTTCGACTTTCTCCAGTCACTAAACTGTTACAGTTAGATTTTCATTGATTTTGCTTTTAGTTATGTATGTAATGGGTGATCTATTTCGAGGTTCCCTACTTTTTTAAAGAAAAAAAGAACACGGAAAATTCGAATTTATTGTGGTGAAGATTATCTCTTTCAAATATTGGCCACGGCTACGTCTCCGATGGTCCATCCTTTGAGTCCAATTTTCGATGACTCGTTCGAGCATTTCGACTGATTACTGGCGAATGACACGCGTGATGTTTTGCTCCAAGGCCTGAATCGAAGCGGGATCGTCCGCATCGTCCTTTCACTTTCAGCTGCCGCCCGTATCAATGGATTATTAAGTATTCTGTATATCTATATACAATGTTTCTATTATATACAACAACAAAACAAAAAGATTTTTTAATAACCAATATCCGTCTAGATTTTCTTTTCGAACAACTAGAACATTAACTTGAGTCGTCCGCGTAGAAATCTCACGGACATGAACTTTTCAAGGTAGTCTTTTTTTTTACTACATAAAAAAATATGTATACGTTCCGAATAGTGAGTTTTGAAAACTCTATCAAAATTATTTCATTATTAAGTCCTTTCTCTGATAGTAATCGAGGTGTTTATCCATTCACCTATTTTCTTTATTTTCTTTATGTATATACACTGAATACAATGTTGAAGCACATACATAATCTATATATGTTAGTTAAAAATGAAATCATAACCTTAAAAAATCAAAACGCAGTAGAAAAAATCGACAAACGAGACGTATAATTTCTAGAAAGAGCTTGAACCACGTCGACAGCTATTAAAATTTCAATAAAAAAATTAATTTAAAATTAACCTTAAACCATTTAACAATAGCATTTGGGACTTAAATTATAATTAAAATTTCGCACACATTTGTGCAAATAATATTTAAAAATTTAACTGATAGATGCGGAGGCAGACATTTGAGTTTGTCAAACAAGAGCAAAAATAATAAAATTAAAATAGATAATTAATTTTGAGCACAATTAGCATTCTTCCTTTCAATAAGGAAATTCAAAATTTTTTTCTACATTCCAAGCTGAATTTCCTTTAAATCCTTGTAGACTTTTAAATTCCAATTATTAGTTTGTAATCAGGATATGGTATATGTACCATATATTGAATAGAATGATCGAAAATTTCTCATCAACTATATACAAAATACTGTTTGTTGTTGTTATTCATCTATTAATAATACATATACGTCAAAATTTTATTTCTTTTCATTCTGCGGCGCGTGGCGACTCAGCAAATATCCCAACTATTTTATTTACTTAACACAAACATAAATGCATAACCTTCTGTCTGCAGCTAAAAAACATATGTTAAAAGCTTTAAACTGGCTATGAAAACAGCGCTAAAAATAGTATATAAGAACATGAGAAACCCGAGCAAAGTATAGTTGAAACTTTCACACCAAACCGAACAGAGTTTGAGAGGAGAAAAATGGCTAAATTATTCGTTTGCAGTTTCTTGTTTGTGCTTGCAGCCTGCGCTGGCAATGCCTCCGCTGAAGCTATTAGGGGTGGCTCATCAACCAGCATTGGGGCACGTCCTTACCTCGCTTCGCTACAAACCAAGGATGGTAAACATATCTGCGGCGGCGCTCTGATCAATAAAAATACCGTTGTGACTGCTGCCAGTTGTTTGGCCTTCTACGATGTTTCCCAATTGGTTGTTGGTGTTAAAAATGGTGCTCAAACTGTACAAATTGCTTCCTCTCGTAAGGATCCCAACTATGATCCTGTCACCAATGAAAATGATGTTGCCGTTGTGAAGTTGGCTAAGCCAGTGAATGGTGGTACGATCGCTTTGGCTTCCAGTGAACCATCAAACGGTGCAAGCGGTGTCATTATCGGTTGGTCTGCTAACAATGGTGTTGTAGATGTCAATGTGAGCATCCTGAGCGCAGCAAAATGTGGTTCCGGCGATTACTCATACAGCGAGGATGAAATATTTGGTTCTATGTTGTGCAGTCTGGCTAAGAATAAACAAGCTTGTGGCGGTCTAGCTGGCAATCCAGTCGTAGCCAACAATCAATTGGTTGGTGTGGTATCTGGTGGTTATGGCTGTGGCAACAAGGGCAATCCAGCTACATTGGCTAATATTGCTAAATTGCGTTCATGGATCAATCAGGCAGCTAAATAAAAGTCTGTAAAATGTAATTCGAAAATTTTCAATTAAAATAAATGAGCATATTTAAAAAAAATATAAAAATTAATTGTCTTCACTTTGAGCTAAATAGGTCAGAAATAATACACAATAATCATTTTGTAATACAAATCAATTTCAGAGGTCTTGAGATAATAAAAGTGGGGTACAGAGCTCTGGTATAATACAAAAATGTAGAAGAATTCGATTCTATTGATATCCAGCGGAGTTTATTCATCATATATTTTATGTTGGAGTTGTTGCATACATTGGATGTCCTACATACGGCGGTGGAGTACTTTTTGCTGTAAACTCCTTGATTCCGTCGGAGGAGGTTAAGGAGGTTTTTGTAGAACCAGTTGAATTTATGTGTATTCGAGTACATGTTGGAAGAGGTTATATATATTTAGCTCACCTCTCTTATTCTCCTCAATCGGACATCTCTGTATATTTGCAACCTATCTCTCTTTTGAAATCAATTAACGTAATGTTTTGGGGCGATTTTAACTTCCATGTGTATCATGGAATATATTTGACGGTTACATCGTACCTCACTCCTCAAGAGCATTTTATAATGAATTTTTGGAAGAGATGGCCGAGATGGCCAAGTGATAGCAGGTTGATCTCCACCTGATCTTTCCAACGGAGTGGAGGTCTTCCTCTTTCCCTGCTTCCGCCATCGGGTACTCCATCGAATACTTTCAAAGCAGGAGCGCTTTCATCCATTCGGACGACATGACCTAGCCATCGTAGCCGCTGTCTCTTGATTCGCTGAACTATGTCAATGTCGTCGTTTAGCTCGTACAGCTATCGTTCCATCGTCTGCGGTATTTACAGTTCGCAACGCACAAAGGACCATAAATCTTCTGCAAAACTTTTCTCTTGAAAACTTCTAAAGCCGACTCATCGGATGCATGCTTGTCAGCTCTTCGCCGCCGTATTTGAAAAATTCTGCCGTTAAGCCATCGGCTCCCGCCGCTTTGTAATTTTTTAAGCGGGCAATCGCTATTCGAACTTCTTCATAGTCGAGTGATGGTACTTCTATACCATCGTCATCGATTGGGGTTTCAAGTTCGCCATCGCCGGGGTTTTCATTAAGTAGGTTGGAGAAGTGTTCCCTCCATACACTAAGTATACTCTGGACATCTGTCACCAGATTACCTCCATGGTCCCTACACGAGTTTGCTCCGGTCTTGAAGCCTTCTGTAAGGCGCCGCATCTTCTAATAGAATTTTCGAGCATTACCCTTGTCGGCCAGCTTCTCAAGCTCTTCATACTCATGCATTTCGGCCTATTCTTCTTTTTTCGTCTGCAAATGCATCTCGCTTCCCTCTTCAGCTCTCGGTATCTATCCCACCCCGTACGTGTTGTAGTCGATCCCAAAGCTGCGAGGTAGGCAGTCTGCTTTCTCTCCACTGCAGTTCGACATTCCTCATCGTACCAGCTGTTTTTATGGTATTGTTGAAAACCAATTGTTTCCGAAGCAACGGTACGCAAGGAATTTGCCATTTCGTTCCACAGCACCCACGTATCGAGTCGCTGATGAGTACAAGCCGAGTAGAAAACCTGTTGGCTGTCTGCTGTGATTGCAGCTTCAGAAGTTTTCCTCACTTGCGTGAACTTCTCTACATGGCTCCATCCATCGGGTGCCCGTAAATCTTAAGAAATCCAATGTATGTGTTTCTCCCGAAGAGCCACACAGACAATTACTTACACTATAGATAACTACAATTTGGAACAGGTTCACCGTTTTATTGACCTGGAGATCACTATGGACCCTAAATTGAACTTCACACATCACATTTGTGTGATAGTCAACGAAGCCAAAAGCAATCTTGGATTTTGTAAAACGGTGGTCGAAGGAGTTTAATGATCCTTATGTTACTAAAGCTTTGTATATTACATTAGTAAAACATTTTCTGGAATTATTGAAATACACACTTTTCTGCATGTACTTAATTTACATTGCATTACACACAAAACGCTCGGTTTCGTTTTTTTTTATTTTAGAGTCCACACTAAGTACTGTCAGCAATGTGGCAACCATATGAAAACCAATTGAGCGTCATGCGTTACAGCCGAAGTCATCGTTTGATCGTTTGACCGTCGACATGTGGAGGAGAAAATCTCATTATTACCAATTAATTAATTGATTATTACTAAAATTAAATATTGAATAAAATTAAATTATAACAAACTTAGAGCACTCCTGACAGTACTAATTATTTAAAGTACACATCAGCCACACCGGCAGGCACAATATTTTTCTAATGAGCTCATTTGCAATGATATTTGAATTTTTTTTTTTTTTTTTTTTTTTTTTTTTTTTTTGAAACATAAATTTAACCACAAAATTAAATAATAATAAGTGAAAAACAAAAACCTTTATAAAGGGTGTTTTTATAGAGGTATAGAACTTTAAGTTGGCATTACTTTTCAAGATGGCGACCGATTTAACAGCTGTCAAGTGATTTATTCTCAGTTTGGCTTGGCAATTCATCATGAATAGACTCACGCCTGAACAACGCTTGCAAATAGTGCAATTTTATTTCGAAAATAATGGTTCTGTGCGGAAAACGTATCGCGCACTACGTCCATTTTAGCGATGTTTAGCGATGAAGCGCACTTCTGGTTGAATAGCTACGTCAACAAACAAAACTGCCGCATTTGGAGTGAAGGTAATCCTCAAGTGTATGTTGAAACACCGTTACATCCAGAAAAACTGACTGTTTGGTGCGCTTTATGGGCTGGTGGAATCATTGGTCCGTACTTTTTCAAAAACGATGCTGGCCAAAACGTTACAGTCAATGATCGGTGTAGGGCCATGATTACTAACTTTTTCATTCCTGCATTGAATAACCATGATGTCCAGGAGATGTAGTTTCAACAAGACGGCGCAACATGTCACACAGCTCGTGCCACAATAGATTTATTGAAAGACACGTTTGGTGACCGTCTAATTTCACGTTTTGGACCTGTGAATTGGCCTCCAAGATCTTATGATTTAACACCGCTAGATTACTTTCTGTGGGGCTATGTAAAGTCATTGGTCTATGCGGATAATGCACAAACGCTTGACCATTTGGAAGACAACATTCGCCGTGTTATTGTCGATATACGGCCACAAATGTAAGAAAAAGTCATCGAAAATTGGACATCCAGAAGATGTAGTTTCATGGACTACATCCGCGCCAGCCGTGGCGGTCATATGCCAGAAATCATATTTAAAATGTAATGCCACAAGATTATCTTTCGGATAAATAAAATTCATGTCAATCGAATAATCCATCGCTCTTTTATTGCAACTTAAAGTTCTATACCTCTGTATCTCTGTATCTCTATAGATTTCATTTAACTTGACTAAGCTCCAATGAAAGAATTAATAAAAACGGCTAATAAAGATACTCTTTGATCTATCTTCGATTTTTTTTTGTAGATATATGTATGTATACTTTGACTTTAGATCACAGATAGTAACTAATAGTTTAGTAGGTTAGAATGTGGGAGCAACAACACACTTGGCCCAGATAATATACTGTCTTAATACAGCGGTTCTCTTATAAATATTTTTGTATCAGGCTTGACTTGTCGCGGATATGCTGCAATTCACATTATGAGCCCATTTAAAAGGTTTTCCAATAGGGATGCAATGACACGCTAAGTGTCGTTGTGGTCATTTATAATATGTCATGATCTGTCATTTTCATTGTATTCAGTAATGTTTACAATTTCATCCATTGGACCACCATAAACGTCGTGAATTTGCCGGTTTTTTCCTTGGACCAACTTGAAAACGATAACGATTTTTTTTTTTTAAGAAAAACATCTTCCACGATGAGACTCACTTTCATCTGAGTGGTGCGGTAAAAAAAAAACTGTCGTTTCTGGTGAGAAGAAAATCCACAAATTACTCATGAACAACCATTACATTCACCTAAATTGACAGTTTTGTGTGGTGTGGTTTTTGGTTTGGTGGCGTCATCGGTCCGTACTTCTTTCGAAGAAGTTGATCATAACAACATCTTGTTCCACCAACAAGACGGGGGCTACGTGTCACACGGCACGTGCAACAACCGAATTATTGCGAGAAAGGTTTGGAGATTCTGATTATTTCAAGAAATTGTGACATTGAATGACCTCCAAGAAGGTGTGATTTAACACCATTAGACTACTTCCTGTGGAATTATTTGAAGTCATTGGTTTTAGCAATAAATCAGACTCTCTTCAAGCTTTCAAAGTCAATATTGAATGTGCTATTTTCATGACACACGACTTGATTTAGTGGAAAAAGTGCTTAAAAATTTGGTTCATGGAATTCGTTCCTGCAAATGATATCGTGGAGGCCATTTGAATGATGATCATATTCAGAACTTAATTGTATCGATTGTATTTCACATTAAATTAAAAAAGACCCTTCTGTCTGAATTTGGTATCTCTGCCAAACTTATACGAGTTTGTAAACTGACGCTGTGTACTACCAGAAGCGCAGTCAGAATTGGGAAGACCAACTCAGACAGAGTGATTCTTTATTGTGCGTTTTCTTCATTTTGATGCTGGTAAAAATAATAATAATAATATTTTACGAAAGTGCGTACGCCCCGTTAGTTCGACTTTCTCCAGTCACTAAACTGTTACAGTTAGATTTTCATTGATTTTGCTTTTAGTTATGTATGTAATGGGTGATCTATTTCGAGGTTCCCTACTTTTTTAAAGAAAAAAAGAACACGGAAAATTCGAATTTATTGTGGTGAAGATTATCTCTTTCAAATATTGGCCACGGCTACGTCTCCGATGGTCCATCCTTTGAGTCCAATTTTCGATGACTCGTTCGAGCATTTCGACTGATTACTGGCGAATGACACGCGTGATGTTTTGCTCCAAGGCCTGAATCGAAGCGGGATCGTCCGCATCGTCCTTTCACTTTCAGCTGCCGCCCGGATCAATGGGTTATTAAGTATTCTGTATATCTATATACAATGTTTCTATTATATACAACAACAAAACAAAAAGATTTTTTAATAACCAATATCCGTCTAGATTTTCTTTTCGAACAACTAGAACATTAACTTGAGTCGTCCGCGTAGAAATCTCACGGACATGAACTTTTCAAGGTAGTCTTTTTTTTTTACTACATAAAAAAATATGTATACGAGAAACCTCCGCCAACTAAAATGGAAAAATTCATATTTTCGTTCTCTCGATGAAAATTTTTATTTTTTTTTTTTGAAAATTCTCATTTATTCTAGTGGAAATTTTCGAGTTACATTTTACAAACGTTTAGCTGTTTTAGTGATCCATGAACGCAATTTAGCAACATTAGTCAATGTAACTGGATTGCCCTTGTTGCCACAGCCATAACCTCCAGATACCACACCAACAACTTTATTATTGGCAATGACCGGGTCGCCAGCTAGACCGCCACAAGCATTCTTATTCTTAGCCAGACTGCACAACATAGTATTTGCAATATCCTCATTGCTATACGAGTAGGCGCCGGAACCACATGTTTTTGCACTTAAGATGCTCACGTTGACATCTACAATATTATTACCAGAAGCCCAACCGATATGGGCACCGTTTGCACCGTTTGATGGTTCACTGGAAGCCAAAGCGATCGTACCAACACTCACTGGCTTAGCCAATTTCACAACGGCAATATCATTTTCATTGGTAACAAAATCAAAATTGGGATTGAAACTAGAAGCAGCAATTTTAATAACTTGAGCACCGTTCTTAACACCAACAACCAACTGGGAAACATCGTAGAAGCTCAAGCAACTGGCAGCAGTCAAAAGGGTATTTTTGTTGATCAGAGCGCCGCCGCAGATACGATTACCATCATCGGTTTGTAGCGAAGCGAGGTAAGGACGTGCCCCAATATTGGTTGCTGTACCACCCCTTATAGCTTCAGCGGAGGCATTGCCAGCGCAGACTGCGAGCACAAACAAGAAACTGCAAACGAATAATTTAGCCATTTTTCTCCTCTCAAACTCTGTTCGGTTTGGTGTGAAAGTTTCAACTATACTTTGCTCGGGTTTTTCATGTTCTTATATACTATTCTAAGCGCTGCTTTCTCTGCCAGTTTAAAGGCTTTCACATATGTTTCTTAGGTGCAGACAAACAGTTAGGCATTCATGTTTGTGTTGAGTAAATAAAATAATTGAAAAGTTTGCTTAGCAGCCACGCTATTATTCAACTTGGTATTGAATTTGATTATTCAACAAGAGTGTGTGATGCACAGAAGCATATCTTGGGGCTTAAGTGGTTCCTAGAAGATTTGGATTATGCGGATAATATCTGTCTGCTATGCTATAAATGTTCACACATCTCTTTAAAACTTCAATCTCTTAGCGATTTGGTCACACAAACAGTACTAATAGTCAGCATCCTCACGGCTCTATCATAAACCACAATGTTTCGACAGTGCTTGGAGATCTACACATATATCCAAACGTTCCCAGTGAATCCAATGTCTTCGAAAGATTATGCGGGTATTTTGGTCCAGGGTATTAGAAATGCTTACCAACAACAGCTACTGATCCATATCGAATTTCGATGCCGTAAATGGAAATGGATCAGCCACACTTTGCGAAAACCTCAGACTCAGTGCTAGACTGAAACCCTCAATAAGTCAAATTGAGACCTATAAACTTTAAAAATATCTTTATTTAAAGGAAAGCAGCAAATTATGAAAATGGATCCACAATACGATTATTATCAGAGAAAGAAAACAGTTAAATATGTAGTTGTGTGCCATAACCAATTTTTTTTTCCTTGCTTGGGAGGATTATTATAATGCCTACTGCAAGTTCATTGCGTCGACACGACAATGGCGTGTGCCACTTGCAGTTCACTTAAAAACTCAACTCTGAGGAATCGTTGCCCACCCTGGAACCGCTTTCGCATTACTTCAAGGTGGCATTCCAATTTCTCGACTTGAGATTTACATCTCAGAACCTGCGTCCAGGTCCCGCTTTGTCTTACATAAAATGATCTCTACGTATTCTGATACTTTTTTCCAGTTTGCTTTGCTCTGAAGCACGATGTTGGTACGATGTTCTCCGCGTCTAGAGGACCTACCAGGTTCCCTAGCGCCTCTCGTTCTATTTACCATCGATCGCATTTAAAAAATATGTGGTCGGGACTATCTTCGATAGCGTCATTGTATACGCAGGACGGCTCTTCTGTTTTACCAATTTCGTGCTGGTATTTTCGGAAGTATCCATGTCCGGATAATATCTGAGAGACAAAGTACTTCACTTTCCTGAATTTTCTCTGTGTCCGGAATTTCATGTCCTCAATAAGCATGGCGGTCCATCTGCCGCAAGTTCCTTGTTCCCGGTGACTTTGCCATCGATTGTAGGTATCAAGTTTCATATGCGTTTTCCCATATTCGTTGATTCTTAAGATTCCAAATTTTCTTTCTCTCTAGTGCCAGGAGTTCTTTAGGTACATTTCCACTTATCACTAGAAAGGCTGCATTATATACAAGTATATGTTGAACGCCGTAACTTATCATCGTAAAAGTGAAGAAATACTTGACAAGAGATCTAGTTCTAAATGGACCACAAACGGATAATTGAACTAAATTAGTTGACTATTTAGATATTTCACCAGTTTTCTGTGCAAAAGATTGTGTTTGCATCCTACTTTTCATACACACTGTACTTATTTATGTCTTCATCCAGCTCATTCCACTTCCCGCTTACCGCTTCACTCATCCCCAACATTCCGATCTAAGTGTTTGAGGATGTTTTTCAACAATTTTTATTTTTATTCTATTTCATTTTGTCTTTTTTTAATTTATTAAATTTTTTTATATTAATTAATAAATTTTTTTATTCATTCTTTTATTTTAAACTTAGTTAACTGCAAAATATTTAATTTAAACATATTTAGAAGCTAATCTTTTGACAGAAAATTTCATATTTTATTGTATTTCTCTCCTTCTGAAAGTATGAAACGATTTTCTCTAACAATTATTATCCATTTACATGTGAAAACTCATACTCGGTAGGAAAATTTGAGGTTATAAAGTGGAATTTCATTTAATAATTAATTATACAATACTAAACGAGCGGATGAGCGGATTTTCCCCCTAAAACATGCTGAGTTAAGAAATTAGAACTCTCTTATAGGTGCATTTATATTCATTTAAATTATATGCAAAATATATAGAATTGGAAAACGGGCGTATTCTTAGTCCGACGGCTCAATGAATAAAAAAGAATTTCCACTTTTTTGTTCTTGTTTCTGATCAATATAAAAGATTCTTTGACGTAACATACCTAAACTGCTAATAAAAATTAAACGAGAATAGTCAGGTTAACCCAAATTAACCGTACTAAACAGAAACGTATTTTTTATCACAGTTGTTGCTCTTCCTTACTAAAACTCAGATTAATTTGGATTACAAAACGATTATTATGCATTATTATTGACCCATTTAGTTCAGTGAAGCAAAGACGATTAATTTTTTTTATTTTTTTTTTAAATATGCTCATTTATTGTAATTGGAATTTTTCGAATTACATTTTACAGACTTTTATTTAGCTGCCTGATTGATCCATGAACGCAATTTAGCAATATTAGCCAATGTAGCTGGATTGCCCTTGTTGCCACAGCCATAACCACCAGATAACACACCAACCAATTGATTGTTGGCTACAACTGGATTGCCAGCTAGACCGCCACAAGCTTGTTTATTCTTAGCCAGACTGCACAACATAGAACCAAATATTTCATCCTCGCTGTATGAGTAATCGCCGGAACCACATTTTGCTGCGCTCAGGATGCTCACATTGACATCTACAACACCATTGTTAGCAGACCAACCGATAATGACACCGCTTGCACCGTTTGATGGTTCACTGGAAGCCAAAGCGATCGTACCACCATTCACTGGCTTAGCCAACTTCACAACGGCAACATCATTTTCATTGGTGACAGGATCATAGTTGGGATCCTTACGAGAGGAAGCAATTTGTACAGTTTGAGCACCATTTTTAACACCAACAACCAATTGGGAAACATCGTAGAAGGCCAAACAACTGGCAGCAGTCACAACGGTATTTTTATTGATCAGAGCGCCGCCGCAGATATGTTTACCATCCTTGGTTTGTAGGGAAGCGAGATAAGGACGTGCACCAATGTTGGTTGGTGCGCCACCCCTAACACCTTCAGCGTAGACATTGCCAGCGCAGGCTGCAAGCACAAACAAGAAACTGCAAACGAATAATTTAGCCATTTTTCTCCTCTCAAACTCTGTTCGGTTTGGTGTGAAAGTTTCAACTATACTTTGCTCGGGTTTCTCATGTTCTTATATACTATTTTTAGCGCTGCTGCTTTTGCTTATTAAATGCCATAACATAACATACATACATTTTTTAGCTATTGACACACGTTTTTTAAATTTATTTATTTTAATATTGTTTTATTATTATATAAGATTTTTATTTTTTTTTATAATTTATTTTATATTATCTATTTACCAGTAAAATTTTAAATATTATTTGCACAAATGTTTGCGAATTTTTAATTATAATTTTTGGAACTGCGTTCTAATGTTAAATGGTTCAATTTCAAGTTGATTTTATTATACGAGTTTTAATAACTGACAAAGGGGATAAATACTTTTGTAGAAATTCTATACCTCCTTTGCCACTTTCTTCTATTGCGTTTAGATTTTTCGAGGATATGATTTCATTTTTAACTAAAATTAATAGGTTTTCTGCTTCAACATTGCAAATAGTGTAGTGTGAAAACATGTGAATGGAAAAACCATTGATTAGACCCATCTATTTAACTAAAGGATTTTGAGTTCTTCACGTTTGCGTACCCCGAAATATAATTAAATTTTTTATTTTTTTATTTTTTTTCCATTTAATTTTATTATAAATTATTTGTTATATATTATTTGATTTAATTATAATTATTTCACTTAAATTTTTCCAATTTCATTTAATTTTTTTTAATACTTATTATATCAATTGATTCTTTATTATTAATATTTTATTTTATATTTTATCCAATACAATTTTTTTAATTTTTTTCTTCTTTGTTTCTGATATTTTTGCTCTATTTTATTTTGTTTTATATTATTTTATTTTATTTTACTTATTTTATTATATTTTTTATTTTATTTAATTTTTTTAATATTTTTTTATTATTTTTTAATATAAATAATTTTTTTTAAATGTACTTTATTTTATTTTAATTTTAATTTAAGTTATTTTATTTTTATATTTTATTTTTATTAGTTTTTCTATACTTTTTTATTTTAATTTGTTTTATTTTATATTTTTTTTCTTTTTTTAATAATGTTTCTTTATTTGATTTAATTTAATTTTGTTTTATTTTTTTTTATTTTTTTATTTTTTTGTTATTATATTTTATTTTATTTATTTTATATTCCTTTACTTTATTTTATTTTATTTTATTTTATTTATTTTATTTTATTTTAATTTTTTATTATATTTATTTAATTTATTTTTCCTTTCTTTTTTTTTTAATTATTTTCTTTTGTTATTTTATGTTACTTGATTTTATTTTGTTTTATTTTTATATTTATTATTATGTTTTATTTTATTTTTATAATTATTATTACTTTTTAATTATATTATTTTATTTTATTGATTTTTTTAATTTATTTTACTTTTTTATTAATTTAAGTTATTTAAGTTATTTTATTTTTTTATCGTGTTTATTTATTTTTTTTAAATTTATTATTAATTATAATATAATATATAAATTATAATAAAACAAAAAGTACAAATAAAAAATAAATAAAAAATTAAATAAAAAAATAAAATCAAAGAAGGAAAAAAGATAAAAAATAAAATAATAATAATATTAATAATTTAATAAAATTGAGTAAAATAAAAAATACAAAATACAATAAATAAAAAAATGTAATAATATGAAAAGTAAGAAAAAATAAATAACTAAAAAAATAAGTAAGAAAATAAATAAAAAAATAAAAAATAGTTAAAACAAAAAATAAAATAATAAATGGAATAAAAAAATTAAAGAGGAAAGACATAACAAAATAATAAATAAATAAAATAATAATATTAATGAAATAAATACAATAGAGTAAAACTAAAAATTTCAAGATACAATAAATAACAAATATAATATAATAAAGTGAAATAAAAATTATAAAAAAATAACTACATAAATAAATAAATCTATAAATAAATATATAAATATATAAGGAAGTGGCTATTCGCACACTAAGTGCGTGACAAGTGTACCATAAGTGCATGACAAGTGTACGAAGCAGAGAACGTAGAATATAGAGAAGATTCAATTACGGACCAGAGTGGAAAACGTCAAGAAGCGCGATTACTTGGTCTCACGTAATCGTACCACACTCCTCACATCTTCGTACCAAATTGCTGTAAAGTTAACAGAATTGAGCAAAACAGTATGTTACATTGTATACAGAATGTAAATTGCTAACAGGGATAAAAATGATAAAAATATCGCAAATTTTGCCGACGGCATTTTGCTTTGGCACATATGTACCAATGTACGCCTAACTCAATATTATACGAAAATGAGACATTGGCTTCACCGCATTCATTAGGTGGAAGTCTACTTGCAATGAATATATCAAGCTTTTATCTTTTTTATAACAGAAATTATAAGCTAAAAACCTACTGAGTTTCATATGGAGATGTATAGAAAAATGAAATTTTAAATTCCTATTCTGAAAACTTTAAAAAATGGACTTACGTATATTTATTATTAATTATATGCATTACTGCGCTTTCTTCGTAAAAGAAAAGATTTCCATAGGAAATTAAAATAAAATATATTATTGACCATGTACATATGTATGTAAAAACTGTATGTGTTTATATTTTAACATACATATGTCGGTATTATTTCTATGCAAGCATAAAAACATTAATATTTGTACTCAAACATACATATGTACGTCCGTGCAAATAT
Source organism: Neoceratitis asiatica (assembly GCA_030068015.2). Lineage (NCBI taxonomy): Eukaryota > Metazoa > Arthropoda > Insecta > Diptera > Tephritidae > Neoceratitis > Neoceratitis asiatica. The sequence goes on along the minus strand of CM061527.1, from coordinate 66,232,317 downwards.
GTACGTGTGTATGATTTTCAAGTATTTGGTTAAGTATGCAAATCCAACATGCAAACATTTTCATTCATAAACGCATGCGCATACAATAAGCGAAATGCGTCCATTCATAAAGGCAATCGAGCACATTAGCTCGCTTACCCGTCCCAACATTTGCTTCCTCGTGAAAGGCAGAAAGTTAATCATGTAAGAAAGCCTAAATTCGGGTGAAACTGAACGTTACTCACTCGGCTGATGTTTATATTTCTTACTGTTGGAGACATTTTACAATTCTTACTCGAGTTAACGTGTACACTAAGAGACGGACATACAAAGTCAAATCGTCATATCATAAAATTTTATATAAATATGTTTATACCTATGTATATTGATTATCTCACGACCGTTTGCTGAACAAACTTAATATACCTCTATACATAGTACAGCCGAGCATGAAAAAAATAGAAGGCATTCTTTGCGAAATGTGAAGCAACAACAACATACATCTGCATGGCCTATCCCGTAACACGCATTGCTTCAAATTCTGGTGACTTTGACTCAAATTCAATCATCGTCCGCTGAAATGAAGCAATTATTGAATCGTGCTGCTAAATTTGCTGTTCGCCTATTACCTCATATTGCCCAGCAAGCAATTTCCTTGCCTTCCCATATGCACCTTGTCCACAAGCTGAAACTGGCGAGGATGCTAAAATTCTAAAATTTAAAAATATTTGATTTTTGTTCAAGAAAGAAAATTGCCGAAATCACAAAAGCGATTCAAGTCAGCCAAATTATTATTTTCGCATTTTGGTGTAGGAATTCAGGTACAGTGTACTGTGTATATCACGAATGTTCACATTACATTTGAACTATGCAGTGTGCATCTAGCTACATTACATTTTCATAAGTAATTGCTCATTGATTACAAGTTTCTTATAAATCTTAGGTAATCTTGAAGTATTTAACATAAATTTCATCAAAAAATGTATATTTAAAAATAATCAGAGGCTATTTCTGAACATTCGTTTAAAAATTGTAAAGAACTCAGTTTGCATTATCGGGAGTGCGTTTTACAATAGTCGAGTGAAGGCACAAAATTCTTCAACTTTCAATTTTTGGCACATGGGTTTGTGGAAGAGACGCACGCAGGGCGGTGTGTGCTGCTTGCGGTATATTCTTTGTTGGTAATGCGCACGCGTTTGTTGACAATAAGGCTTTTTTGGAAATTTAGTCAACGACCATGAAAATAATGTTGTCATGGAGACGATGTTTGATTTTTTTAAACATATGTACATACATATGTGCATGAACATAAGCAATATTTGTACATACGCACATACATATGTATGGAAGTTTAGATGAACATGAAGATCGAATATACATATGTGCATAGGTACTACTGATAACAATTGATATGATTTTATGCAGTGAACATTCATAAATATGCATAATGATTTGACTTTATATGTGTATGTTCACATGTACGTCAGCATGTAGGCTTATATGCAAAAGGTCATGTAACAGATTTTTTTGTAAAAGAAAGAAAAATATATAATTTGTATTAAAAAAATATATTCAAAAAATGGTAAAATGTAATATCAGTAATTAATTGTTGATTACAAAATTAAATTCAATTTGGTCGTTTACATATGTGATAATAGAAAATAAAAACGTCTGTTAATTTACGTTTGCATACATTTTAATTCTCTGGTGTGTTTGAATACGCTCAATTCTGTTAACTTCCTACATCGAGGCAGAGAACGTAGAATATAGAGAAGGTCCATGGCGTGCCGATTGCCATTTGTTCCCCCTACGAGAAAAATAAGAGACTACTCACCACCTCTGGCTAACAGCGAGCTACCAGAGGCTGGCATTTGGGAGATATGTCCGTAAAAGCAAAAATGTAAATAAGTTAGAAAATGTTAAGTAACAGGAGTATTTACTTGATCAGTTTGCCTAGTTTTTTAAAGACATTTCTTTATTTGAAGACATTTCTGGCATATTATAGTCGAAGTTCATTTGGCCGTTTTCCAGCTATAATAATGCTTACTGTGTTTAAAAAAAACTGGTGAACTAAATTGACTCAGTGTATGTATGTTCATATATAAAATATTATATTTGTGTAATATACATATGTATGCAGTAAGTCGTCTGAGAAATTGTCATTGAACTGTTGACAATTTCGCAAATCATGAATACGAATTTTTTTTTATAAAGTAAATCATTGTAATAATTAATAAAAATCTATAATTATATTCTAAATAAGCCTTTTTATTTAATTTTCATGTAGATAAATGCGTTGCGTAAGTTTAATTACAATACATATATATATATATATATACATATATATATTATTATTATATATATTATTTAAAATCTTAAATGTTAAAAAAAAATTTTGTTTAAAATGAGTAAAAATTTTTATGATTACTAAATATGAAATTTCACTGCTTTTCCATATGATCATCGGCTTGATGTAGATTTTTGTGCTCGACGAAATTAAGATTTTGTCTGCTTTTACCGACAAATTGTAATGAGTACCTCATAAAATGAGTTGGTTTCAAAGTTGTCTGTGGTGCGATGGTTAAGACGCCATTAAACTGCTCTCGTAATACTCAGGTTCGAATCCCAACAAGCGGGTGTCATTTTTACTTTTTTAAATTTATTTTTCTGTATGTTGCGATTATGTTCGTCAGCATCAATTTCAATTTTTTCGCCGGCTTTGTCATCGTCGCAAAGGAATAGCTTATGGACGGCGGGTACAAGGAAAGAGAATTGGCAAGTTTTTGAATATGTATATGTTTTTTGTGTACGCATTGATTCCTTTGAATGTATGTGTCTTCAACTTCTGATCAACTTGATTTCTGATTTTTGTCAATTTTGTCATCGTCGCGAGGAAAATGCTTGTGGATGACGGGTAGAAGAGCAAGGGCTTAGACATTTTTAAGATTGTATGTGTTTGGCGTATACGTATTCAAATGCTTGAATGTATATGTTCTCACGTCGTCATCAACCAACATCAATTTCTAATTTCTGGATTTTTGGTCGTTGAAACGACTTTTAGGTGGCGGGAGTAAGGGAAAAGGGTATTGTAAAATACTTTGTGTGTATCGGTCTTTTTGTATACACATAGGTTCATTTGAATGTATGAGTTTGCGACTTTTTGTAAGCATATTTGATGGCAAATTTGACTTCGTCTTGAGAAAACTGTTTGTTTGATGAAGAGTAGAAGGAAGGAAAGGGGTTTATATGCGATAGTTGTTTTGTTTTCTCATTGATGTTTAGTTTTGTTGATACAGTGGCGGACAAAAGTCTGCTTGTATTCGTTGTGTAGAAAGTATAGCGCCACGGCGGCTTCAAGCTGTTATTGATGCGAACGGTGGACCAACTAAATACTAAAAAGATCATGTTACCTGATATTGATGAAATCTTTTGTTTTAAATGAAGGGAAAATAGTTGAAATAGACTATGTTGTTAAATTTTCTAATAAACTTCTTTCAATTCAACGAAAATAGGGGGTGTATGTAGACTTCTGTCCGTCACTGTATATGGATGTCTTATTGTGGTCATTGATGTATGATTTTGTTGTTATTAACCAAAATTTTGGTTTTGAATAGGATTATTAACATGCGATTATTATGTATGATATATGTATGTATGAATATTTTGCATGTGCATTTACTTATGATTTCATTAAATAGTATTTTTGGTTTATCAAAATAACACATTTTACGTAAATGTAAATGCATTAATATTTTCAATCATACATATGTACATTTTTATTTATACATATATGTATGTAAATATGTCCATACGCTACTGTACCGTTATTTTCAATTGCGTCTAGCGAAGCAAATACCGCTAGCGACATACATACAAATCATAAATATATGAGGCTGAAATGAAGAAAAAATGAGAATCTATTTCTATTAGTTCTTTATTATAAGTACACAATTAAGCGCACTAAATATCAACTATTTAATGGCGCAGGTCGTATAGTGTTCCGTAAAACCAATTTTTGCTACTTTTGACGCAGGTTCAAATATTTGCAAGAAGCAATATTGACCGACGAAGGCAAAATTTATTTTTATTAATTTTTGCATACATATACATACCAGATATATTTGCTGATTCTAGAATGTAGATGTAGAAAAAGAAATTTAAATTTTTTTTTTTAATTCTTTATTTATTAATTTAAATTTATTATAATAATATTATAATATATTAAATTCCAAAAATTTATGTATGGTATTTTTATTATCGAAACGCCGACAACAAAGGAGTTATTCGAAATGCCGACGGCAAATCAACTATGAAGAATGAACATACAACAGTATTTATGTGGAAAATCGAAAATTTATTAAATTTCGGAATTATTACAAGTCATTCATAACTGACACTAAAAAAAAATTTTTTTTTGTAAATTTATGTGTTTGCTACATATATCACATTTAGAAATCTTAAGAATAAAAGCAAGAATACAAAAGTGTCTATTAACTTGCTTATGTTACAATAACATACATGGCCGTTGATTTTATTGCTCATTCTGCTCAGAAATGTTGGTTACCAGAGACAATTCTGTTAAATTTTGGCGGCAGTGGTGAGTAGTCTCTTATTTCTTTCGTCGATTCCGGCAGCTCACACGACTGTCCGCAATTGGACCTTCTCTATATTCTACGTTCTCTGATCGAGGTGAAACAGAAATTCAAGACGAGAAGGAAATGACGATTACATGAGAAGAAATTTCTCTGCCAGAAAATTCAAATACGCTGGCTTTGCACCTTCTCTATATTCTACGTTCTCTGCTTCGTACACTTGTCATGCACTTATGGTATACTTATCACGCACTTAGTGTGCGAATAGCCACTTCCATTTAATTATAATATAATTAATTTTATTTTTTCCAATTTCATTTAATATTTTAAATACTTATTATATTAATTGATTTTTTATTATTAATATTTTATTTTATATTTTATCCAATTCAATCCTTTAAAATTTTTTTCTTTGATTCTGATATTTTTGCTCTAATTTATTTTGTTTTATATTAATTTATTTTTATTTTATTTTATTTTAATTTATTTTTTATTTTATTTTATTTCATTTTATTGATTTTTTGTTTTAATTTTTTTATTATTTTTTAATTGAATTAATTTTTTTTAATTGTATTTTATTTTATTTATTTTTTAATTGTATTTTATTTTATTTATTTTTTACTTTATTTTATTTTAATTTTAATTCAATTGATTTATTTAATTTTTTATTAAATATTTAATTATTTTTGTTATACCTGTTTTATTTTTATTTTTTTATTTTATATTTTTTAAAATTTTTTTCTATTTTTTATTAATTTTTCTTTATTTGATTTTTTTTATTTCTTATTTAATTTTTTTTATATATTTTTGTTATTATATTTTATTTTATTTATTTTATTTTTTTTTAGATTATTTTATTTTATTTCTTTTTTTTCTTTTTTATTTAAGTTATTTAATTTTTTATATTATTTGTTGATTTCATTAAAATTATTTATGTTATTATATTTTATTTTATTTTTTTATTTTATTTATTTTTTATTTATTTTATTTTATTTTACTTCAATTTTCCGTCAATTTATTTATTTATTTTTTTTTGCTTTTAGTATTTTTTACTTTTTTGTTATTTTATATTTTTTCTTTTTTTTTTGTGATTTTGTTTCTTTATTTTTATATGTTATATTTTATTTTTTATAAATTTTTTAATTTATTTTATTTTATTTTATTAATTTATTAATTTATTTATTTAATATATTTAATTTAATTTTTCTTTTATATTTTAAAATTTTTTTTAAATCTTATTTTATGTTTTTTGCTTTCATTTTATTTAATTTAATTTTTTATTAAATTTTTTTAATTTTTTTAGTTAGTTTTATTATTATTTTTATTATGTATTTTCTATTTATTATATTTGTTTTATTTTTTTTAGTTTTATATATTTTTTATTTATTATTTTGTTATTTGATTATAAATTATTTATTTTTTTTATATTATATTTTATATTATTATATTTTATTTTAATTTATTTTATTGTATTGTGTTTATTTTTTTGTTTTTTATTCCATCTTATTTATTTTATTTTTCTCTTATTTAAAAAAAAAATTACATTGCTTTACGTTATTTGATTTGATTTGATTTGATTTTTTATTTTATTTTATTTTTTTTAGTTTTTCTTTTTACTTAAAGTTTCTTTATGATGTTTTATTTTATTATATTTTATTTTTACTTATCTTATTTTATTTTAATATTTTATTTAAGTAATTTAATTTAATTTTACTTTTCTTTTTTTTAATTTTTTAATTTTGTTATTTTATATTATGTTATTTTATGTTTTTTGATTTTATTTTATTTTATTTTTTACTTTTATTATTTTTTATTACTTTTATTATATTATTATTGTTTTTTTTTATTACATTATTTAATTTAAATTATTTTTTTGAAATTTATTTGGCTTTATTTTTTTAAATTTAATATATTTTATTTTTTTATTGTATTTATTTTATTTTATTTATTTATTTATTTTTTTTTTTTTACTTAATTTTTTTTTTATTTTTTTAATTTTTTTGTTTTTATTTTATTTTAATTTAAATTTTAATTTTTTTATATATATATTTTTTTGGTAATTGTTTTTATATTAATTTTTTTATATTTTTATTTAATTTTTTATTGTTTTGAATTATTTTTTTTAATTTTTTTTTTGTGATTTTATTTAATTTATTTTTTTATATATTTTTTATATTATATTATATTTTATTTATTTTATTTTATTTTAGTTTTTATTTTTATTTTGTATTTTTTATTTAATTTTTTTTCTTTTATTTAAAAAAAATTTATGTTAGTTAGTTTGTTTTTTTTTTTTTTTAACTAATTTTTTTTAATTTAATATAGTTTATTTTTTATAGTTTTCATTTTATTTTTAATTTTTAATTTTTCTTCTTTTTGTTAATTTTTATTTTTTGTTTTTTGTATTTTATTTATTTTTAAGTTAATTTATTTTACTTTAAGTAATTTAGTTTTTATTTTCTTTCATTTTTAATTTTATTTATATATTTTTAATTTTTTTTATTTTTTTTATCTTAAGTTATTTAAATTTATTTTTAAGTTTAATTTTTTTTATTTTATATTTTTATTTATTTATTTATTTATTTATTGATTATTTTATTTATTTTTGTTATTATTTTATTTTTATTTTTTTATTTTTATTTTTATTTTTTTATTTCTCTTATTTTATATTAATTTATTTTATTTTATTTTTTTGAAATTTTTTGTTTTTAATTTATTTTAATAAATTTTTTTTATTGTTTTCATTTTATTTTTCATTTTTATTTTTTCTTTGTTTTTAATTTTTTTTATTGTATTTTATTTATTTTTAAGTTATTTTATTTTTCTTGAAATTATTTATTTTTTTATTTTACTTTATTTTTAAGTTTATTTATATATTTTTAATTTTGTTTATTTTATTTTATTTAAATTAATTAAATTTTTTTAAAATTTTTATTTTTATATTTTTTATTTATTTATTTAATTTTTTTTTGTTGTTCTCTTTTTCTTTTTTTTTCTTTTATTTTATCTTATTTTATCTTATTTCATGTGTTTTTTTTATTTGTTTGTTTTATTTTTTTTATTTTTTTCCTTCATTTTAAATTTCTCATAGTAATTTAATCAATTGCAAACTATTTAATTTAAACATAATGAGAAGCTAATGTTTGGAGAGAAAGTTCCATTTTGTTTTATTTCTCTCATCCCAAAAGTATGTTACGATATTAACTAACTATTATTCACATTATGTGAAAACGTATGCTCAGTAGGAAAATTTTGGGTTATACATTTATGCCCTTTAATCTTTATATATAATAGAGTATGTATGGATGTGTGTAAGTAGCTTATAGACTAGTTTCGGAGCCGAGTTTGTTCAAATTTTTAGGATGGCTCATTGAGGCCGGAGGATTATTCCAGTGAAGATGTGTTCGTGTTCTAAAAAATCGTATTTATTGTTTGATTTACTTGAAATTTTGGCTTTTTGCCTGGTTGATATTCTGGTAAAAATTAAGTCTGACATCATCGCCGTTCAGAAAGCGCGATGGACGTGGCAAGGACGGAAGAAGGTGGGTCCCTGTGAAATCTACTACAGCGGCCATTTAAAGGAGTGCAAATTTGGTGTTGAATTTGTGGTAGGGGTAAGACTCCGTCGCATATCGTTCACTTGCGTCCACTCCCCGATGGAAGGGATGGACAATCGGAGTACCTAACATATATTCGGATCACTCAAACTCCCTACCTACCGCTGCTGCAGAGATTATCAACCCCGCAACGTTGCGTTCGACCACAAACCGTGCATGCTGGGATAGACAGGGAAAGCTGAAGCGACTTACGGAAGGTGCCAAGGCCGGAGCATACTCATGGAAGTAATTTGCTCACTGATATCAGGGAAATACTGAGTTTATGGAAGGATGAATGAGGATTTAAAGCTGTAGTAGACAATACGAATTGGGAAGGATCTCTCCGAGCCAAACAAGGCTTCAGAGGGAGTAACTTTTTATCGAGTGCTGCCTTCAATTTGATGCTGGAGAAAATAATTAGAGCTGCAGAGCTAAACAGACCAGCTATAATCTTTTAAAAAAGTGTACAATTGATGGCGTATACCGATGATATTGATATCATTAACCATAACAATCGCAGTTCTGCTTTCTCCAGATTGGAAAGTTCGGTTAGACAAGAGGCGAATGGGGGTGGTAGTGAACGGGAGCAAAACGAAATATCTCCTGTCATCAAATGAACAGTCATCGCACTCCCGACTTGGCTCCCACGTCACTGTTGACAGTCATCACTTTGAAGCGTAGCTTATTTTGTCTACCTAGGGACCAGCATTAGCAACACCAACAATCACCTTTGCCAAAAGCTGCTGCTTTGGACTGAATAGGTAATTGCAAAGTAAAGCCCTCTCTCAGCGAACCAAATTCAAATTCTAGAAATCGCTCATCATTTACTATCCTGACATATGGCGCAGAAGCCTGGACGATGTCGACATCCGAAGAGTCAGCTCTAGGAGTTCTCAAGAAAAAGGTTTTGCGGAAGATTTTTGGTTCCTTGTGAATTGACAACGTTGGAACGATGAGCTGTACGAGTTATTCGTCGACATAGGTCAATCAACCAAGAGACAGCGGTTACGCTGGTTAGGTCATGTCGTCCACATGGATGAGACCCTTCAGCTTTGAAATTATTCGATGCAGTACGCGGCACGTGGAAACAAAGGAAGAGGAACAGTAGTTCTATTCCATTAAGCATTGCTTCTTCGTCAATATTTGACAAACTGCTGATCAATACATATCTAATAAACAGAAACACTACATTGATGGGTATATAAGGGCCCAAGATAATATCGATTAGAGCACAGTTGTAAGTTTGTCATCAAAACCAATAACCTCTAAAGATGGCAAAGTTTTTCGTTTGCAGTTTCCTGCAACCTGTACCGTTGGCACCTACGCTGCCCAGATTGAGGGTGGCACACCAACCACTATTGAGGCACGTCCTTACCTCGCTTCCGTACCAAGGATGGTAACCGTGTCTGCGGTGGCGCTCTGATTAATCAAGATACCGTTGTGACTTCTGCCAGTTGTTTGGCCTTCTACGATGTCTCCCAATTGGTTGTTGGTGTTAACAATGGCGCTAAAATCGTTAATATTGCAGCCTCTCGTTTCAATCCCAAGTTTGATCCTGTCACCAATGAACATGATGTCGGTATCTTGAAATTAACTGAGCCAGTGAATGGCGCATCCATTGTATTTGCTGCAAGTGAAACACCAAATGGTGCAAGCGCTATTGCAACCGGTTGGGCAGAGGGTGATCAACTCGTTGATATTCTTGTGAGCCTACTAAGCGCCGAAGATTGCACTTCCGGTGAGTATAATTACCAAGAATGCGACATTTTGGATACTATGTTGAATTAGTTGGTTTATATATGTGCTGATCATAATCACCTAAATTGACTTGTTCAACGATTTCTGATATTTCAGCAGATCTTTCTAAAGTATAACAATGGAATTAAGGCTTTGTTTGCGCAGCTCCAACTAAAGTTCATTCACAGCAGAACTACCTGTAATAAACTTTTAGCTAAAAAGCCTCTCTTTTCTTCTGTTATAGTATTAATTCCGAGATCATTGTTAGTTACGGGTTTTTTTTATATACCAAGGAGCCTTGAAACATTGCTCTCAAGGTTTTTGACTGTAGCCTCTGTCTAGACCAGATTTAGATGCTAAGGCTTAGCTTGGTAATTTTCTACCAATAAGGAAGGAATTTAGTACAGCGTAAATATTTGCGGCCAGCCTACTGCTTAGCTTATAAAAGTTGATCTATTTCGAAGTTTCCTACTTTTTAAAAGAAAAAAAAAACACAGAAAATTTAAATTTAATGGGGAATGTTTTTGTTATCATTCGAAAGAACATTCTTTGGCATTTCTCTTTTGAAGATTATCTTTTTCAAATGTTGGCCGCGACTACGTCTCAGATGGTCCATCCGTTGAGTCCAATTTTCGATGACTCGTTCGAGTTTTTCGACTTGTTACTGGCGAATGGAAAGCGTGAAGTTTTCCTCCAAGTCCTGAATCGAAGCGGGATTGTCCACATAGACTCTAAACTTTACATATCCACACAGGAAAAGTCTAACGGTGTGATATAATACGATCTTGGTGGCCAATCGATAGGCCCAAAACGTGAAATTATCTACTCACCGTAGTGTTCTCTCAATAAATCCATTGATTGATGTGATGTGTGGGAAGTGGTGCCGTCTTGTTGAAACTGGAGATCTGTCGCGGAGATCCCGAGCTTCAATCTCAGGCATCAAATAGTCGGTTTTCATGGCGCGATAACGGTTGCCATTGACGGTTACGTTCTCACCAGCATCATTTTTGAAGAAATATGCACCGATGATTCCACCGGCCCACAGACCATACCAAACCGTAGCTATTCTTTGGATGAGATGCCATCTTTTGAATCCCTTCAGATTGCTCTTCGTCCCGAATGCGGCAATCTTGCTTGTTTACACAGTCATTGAGCCAGAAATGGGCCTCATCGCTGAAAAAAATTTGGATCGAAAACGTCGGATCTTCTGGGAACCTTTCGAGAGCACATAGAGCGAAGCGATGTCGCTTGGGAAGGTCGAACGGTTTCGGTTCTTGCATAAACTGTATTATGTACGCTTTCAATTTAAGATCTCGAGGTAAAATGCGCCAAGTCGTTCCATACGTCAGTTCGAGTCTCTGCGAATGGCGCCGAATCGGCTCTCCACGGTCTTCGTGTACACTCTCAGCTACGGTCGCCATATTTTCTTCACTGCGTGAAGAAAGAGGTCCAATCGGTCGAATATTACCGAATAATGTATGCTGGGTTTCAAGATGGATGATGGTGTTGCTAATAGTACGCTCCGTAGGCCGATTATGTTGACCAAAAGTTGACGCGCGAAACACATTCTTTACAGAACGTGAATTTTTGTAATTCGTCGTTGAATGATTTGTAAACGTTGTGCAGCCGGAAGACATTCCATGATGAAATGCCAAACAATACTGAACAAAAATAACACGAATCACGCGTGATCTGTCAAAAAAAAGGATATTGAAAAAAGTACCTCTACTTGGATCACCCTTTACATTAACTGGATATAAGATAGATGAGTTATAGAAAGTTCGTCAAGAAATATTACTCAACTTGAAGTCATCAAAAACGCAAAGATGATTATCTCCTGCTGTAGAACTTCAAGACATAACATTGTCGATATGTGATTTATAAATCACATCAATACTGTTGGGTGGAATATACGAAGCACACACAAAAAGAGTTCAAAGAGAGCCCGTCACACTAACACAGTGTTGGTCAAGTATAGAGGCCGTATTTTCAGGTAGCTTAACGAGAGATGAATATAATTTACACAGTACCACAATCAACGCTCTACCTCCTCTAGACAAGCCCGTCTTTGATTCATCTTAGTTCTTTTCGAAAATCCTTATAGAGATTAAGATTAGCGTTCCAAGTTTCCGGCCTAAAAAGTTTATCACATAAATTTTTAGGAACATAAAATTTTAAGTATACCTTTTTTTGAGATAACGCTTTCGACATCCTTCTCGACCAGACTAAAGCAGAAAAAAATATTCTTATTGATTCCAGAGTGCTTGCTTGGATGATATCACAAGGACTGACTACTCTGATGGCTGAAAAAGAGCTAAATGAAGCTATTTTAATTGTGAAGCAAACGCAGCTTCAAGTTCTATGTTGTTGTTGCTCTTTGTCCAATCATTATTATGATTATGGGCATTAGTAGATGTATCGCGATTAAGACCAATGACTACTGAGAAGAAACATTACTTAAGAGTTTTGATTTCACAAAGTATTTTAGATAGCATACTTGTATATTGCAGCTCAGTCTCTTTAACATTATCATCAACCGATGTAGTTGGTGGCGACTTTAGCGTTTTAGAGTTAGTCGGACCCGAATTATTGTTATCTTCACTCCCAATGATGCTGAGATGATAGCAAAAGGCGGTGGTGTGCAAATAGACCGCGCAATCTTCACAAATGAATTTGAGTTGTCTGAGTTGAGCAAAAAACTTCAAGTCATTCTGCGAGAAACATCCCTGCCCTCGGCAGGGGTCAAGCCTTCCTCATAAAAATCCATCGGCCGTTCGGAGGCGGTAAAAACTTGGCACCTCCAAGTGAAGTAGTTCTAAATTTGTAATCCACAAATGTTCGCGTGAGTTAAATTTGGTGACTATGTAGATCTTTCGCCAGTTTTCTGTGAAAAAGGTTGTGTTTGCATTCTACTTTTCATACACACTGTACAGTTTTTGCCTTTATATCTTTAGTTTAAAACCTTTTCATCCAGCTCATGCCACTTCTCGCTTACAATGCTTACTGTCATTACTGACATTTCGTTGACAATTTCACATAAATCTAAGTATTTGACGATGTTTCTTAACAATTTTTATTTTTATTCTATTTAATTTAGGCAAAGTTCTTAAACTAATTCTTATATTTTAATTTATTTTTATTTCATTCTTTTTTCAAAAAAAAAAAAAAAAATCATATTTTATTGTATTTCACTCCTTCTGAGAGCATGTAACGGTTTTCACCAACAATTATTACCCCGTTATATGTGAAAACGCCTGTTCGCTAGGTAAATTTGAGGTTATAAGGTGGAATTTCATTTAATAATATTATATAATACTAAACGAGCTAATGGTTATTTTCTCCTAAAACATGCTGAGTTAAATATATAGAAATGGTAAACGGACGTAGTCTTAGTCCTACGGCTCAATGAATATAAAAAGCAGGGCCACCTTTTCGCTCTTGTTTCTGATAAATATAAAATATTCTTCGACGTAACTTATGATAAATTATAATAAAAATTAAAAGAGAATACCCATGTCAACCCTAATTAATTGTACTAAACAAAAACGTGTTGAAAGGTCTCTCAGCACATCAGTGCTCCTATCATTTTCGACCACAGTTGTTGCGCTTGTTTACTAAAACTCACATTAATTTAGGTTAAAAAGTGATTATTATTTTTTTTAAATATGCTCATTTATTGTAATTGAAAATTTTCGAATTACATTTTACAGACTTTTATTTAGCTGCCTGATTGATCCATGAACTCAATTTAGCAACATTAGCCAATGTAGCTGGATTGCCCTTGTTGCCACAGCCATAACCACCAGATACCACACCAACCAATTGATTGTTGGCTACGACTGGATTGCCAGCTAGACCACCACAAGATTGTTTATTCTTAGCCAGACTGCACAACATAGAACCAAAGATTTCACTCTCGCTGTATGAGTAATCGCCGGAACCACATTTTGCTGCGCTCAGGATGCTCACATTGACATCAACAATATTATTGCCAGAAGCCCATACGATAATGACACCGCTTGCACCGTTTGATGGTTCAATGGAAGCCAAAGCGACGAAACCACCATTCACTGGCTTAGCCAGCTTCACAATGGCAACATCATTTGCATTGGTGATAGGATCATACTTGGGATCCTTACCATTCTCAACACCAACAACCAATTGGGAGACATCGTAGAAGGCCAAGCAACTGGCAGCTGTCAAAAGAGTATTTTTTATTGATCGCCGCAGACACGTTTATCATGCTTGGTTTGTAGGGAAGCGAGGTAAGGACGAGCCGCAATGTTGGTTGGTGCGCCACCCTTAATAGCTTCAGCGTAGACATTGCCAGCGCAGGCTGCAAGCACAAACAAGAAACTGCAAACGAATAATTTAGCCATTTTTCTCCTCTCAAACTCTGTTCGATTTGGTGTGAAAGATTCAACTATACTTTGCTCGGGCTATTATCGGGCTACTATTCTTAGCGCTGCTTTCTCTGCCAGTTTAAAGGCTTTAACATATGTTTCTTAGCTGCAGACAAACAGTTGTGCATTTATGTTTGTGTTGAGTAAATAAAATAGTTGGGATATTGGCTGAGAAGCCACGTACTCTACAATAGGAAGGAATAAAATATTGAAGAGAAGTTTTCGATTATTCTGTTCAATTTACGGCATATGTCCTGATCTCAAACTAATAATTGGTACTTAAAAGTCTACAAGGATTCAAGAGAAATTTAGCTTGGAATGTTAAAAAAAAATTTTTTTCGAATGTCCTTATTTCATGGGAAATGCTAGTTGTGCTAAAAATTAATTATTTATTTTTATTTCATTATTTTTGCCTACGTTGGACAAGCTCAAATGTCTACCTCTCTATTTACCAACATCACGATGATTACTATTTAAATAGGCAGTGCACATCTATTACTTTTATCGATGCCTTAGACGAGTTCTCTTCACTCAACTCAATTCTGTAATGATATAACATCGCTAATTTCAATGGCTCTACGACACTCGAGATCACAAAGGTGATATGCCTTGAATGTAGGAGAGTAACCGACCATTGGAAACTTCTTACTCTTTACGCTTTTACTTTATTACTTTGTCTATTACCTACGCACACAGCGGTGCGGTCTGTCCTTACTTCCACCAACTGGTTTTTTACATGTGCGGTGTACGATTGAGGTCTTCTCATATCTATTTGCTATGTTAGCTTTGCCAGTTCAAATCTTTGTTCCAGAACTATTATGTATGTCTCAGAATTAGGTTAATGCCGTTCAGAGTTCGCAATTTCATTGCATTTTGTACTTTTAAGAACACCCCTACTATTTTTTAATTGAAATCTACTGAGCACCGCAAAAAAATGAAAAGTTAATTGTTAATTTAATTATTTTATTTATTTTATTCAGTCCCGTTTGATTGCAAATACAACTGTGCATATACCGATTTGCCATTAAATTTTTAAATTTTTTCCTTTTTATTTCCTCCCAATTACCCCTCCACATAGCAATAAAATTTATTTCTCAAATTTAAAAAATTTATTTTGGCGAATGACACAGCGAATTTAAAAGAAAGAAATTTTTCTAATATAAATGTTCTGTTCTCATGCCCTGTGCGCGTTTTATGTCAAAACTTCATATTTTTCGTATATTAAATTTTGCTTAAATACATTTTTGCAAAAAAAACAACAACACAATAACAACAACAAATAAAATTCAAATATCATTGCAAATAATCTCATTAGAAAAGCATTGTGTATATGACATCGTGACTGATGTGAACATATGTATGTGGATTTAATTATTAATAAAGGGTGATCCAAGTAGAGATAATTTTTTCACAACCTTTTTTTGACAGATTACGCGTGAGTCGTATCAAGCTGTCATGTTATTTTTATTCAGTATTGTTTGGCATTTCCTCATGGAAAGACTTACGCCTGAGCAACTTTTACAAATCATTCAACGACGAATTACGAAAATTCACGTTCTGTAAAGAATGTGTTTCGCGTGCTTCGCTCAACTTGCGGTCAAAATAATAGGTGTACTGAGCGTACCATTTGTAACACCATCACCCATCTTGAAACCCAGCATTCATTATTGGATAATATTCGACCGAATAGACCACGTCCAGCACGTAGTGGAGAAAATGTAGCGGCCGCAGCTGAGAGTGTACATGAAGGCCGTGGAGAGTCGATTCGGCGCATTTTACGTCGAGATCTTAAATTGAAAGCGTACCAAATACAGCCTGTGAAAGAACGGAAGCCGCTCGAGTTTTTCAAGCGACATCTATGGACTCTTGAAAAGTTCCAAGAAGATCCGACATTTTCGAGCCAAATATTGTTCAGCGATGAGGCCCATTTCTGGCTCAATGACTATTTAAACAAGCAAAATTGACGCATTTGGGACGAAGAGCAACCTGAGGAGCTTCAAGAGCTGTCATTTTATCCAGAAAAAAAAGCGTTTTGGTTTGGTTTGAGGGCCGGTGGAATAATTGGTGCATATTTCTTTAAAAATGATGTCGGTGAGAACGTAAACGTCACTGTTGACAGTCAACACTTGGAAGTCGTACATAATTTCGTGAATCTGGGAATCAGCATTAACAACACCAACAATGTCAGCCTTGAAATCCAACGCAGAATCACTCTTGCCAACAGGTGCTATATACTTTGGACTGAATAGGCAATCGAAAAGTAAAGTTCTCTCTCGAAGAACCAAAACTAAACTCTACAAGTCGCTCATCATTCCCGTCCTGACATATGGTGCAGAAGCCTGGACGATGTCTACATCCGATGAGTCGGCTTTAGGAGTTTTCGAGAGAAAAGTATTGCGGAAGATTTATGGTCGTTTGCGCGTTGGCAACGGCGAATATCGCAGATGATGGAGCAATGAGCTGTACGAGCTATAAGACGACATTGACATAGTTCAGCGAATCAAGAGACAGCGGCTACGCTGGCTAGGTCATGTCGTCCGAATGTATGAAAGCGCTCCAGCTTTGAAAGTATTCGATGGAGTACCCGCTGGCGGAAGCAGAAGCGGAAGAGGGAGACCTCCACTCCGTTGGAAAGATCAGATGGAGAGCGACCTGGTGTCACTTGGTATTTCTAACTGGCGCCAAAAAGAAGAAGAAGAAACGCGTGGCGCGCTATTGTTGACGAGGCTATAATCGCGTAAGCGGTGCCTACGCCAAAGAAGAAGAAGAGAACGTAAACGTCAATAGCGACCGTTATCGCGCCATGATAACCGACTATTTGATGCCTGAAATTGAAATACGTAATCTTCGCGACATTTGATTTCAACAAGGCAGCGTCAATTCCAAGGTTTGGGCCGGTCGATTGGCCACCAAGATCGTGTGATATCACACCGTTAGACTTTCTCCTGTGTGGTGTATGTAAAGTCTAAAGTCTATGCGGACAATCCCGTTTCGATTCAGGCCTTAGAGCAAAAAATTGCTCGTGTCATTCACCAGTTAGCAGTCGAAACGCTCGAACGAGTTATCGAAAATTAGACTAAACGAATGGCCAACATTTGAAAAAGATAATCTTCAAGAAATAAATGACAAACAGTGGCGGATCCAGAATTTCCACAAGGGGGGCGGGCCCTAAATTATATTAATTTTTTTTTTGGAGAATAATCGTGTTTGCCAATATGAAATAACTGAATTTATTGCGCATGTTTGAAAATTATTTAGTTCGTACTTCTTTATCATCAATTTGCACAGGTTGATTTATTTCACTCAAATTTCAATTTCTGGAAATTTAACCATATAGCTGTCGTAGCAGTTAGTGAAGGTATATAGTTATACATTAAATAATAGAGATTTTTCTCAATTTTTGGTGAATCACATTTTTTCAAAACTTTTGTACGCACAAAATAAATTTCGGATTTCATTACCCTTCAGATTTCGTAATTAGTGTAAGCGTCAATTAGCGTCAAAAATAACAAATAGCATGTTCGGACTCAACCGCGGAACTTCATACTCTCGTGAGCGTAAGGCGTAAAATTAGGAAAATTATTACTAAAACGAAATGAACCCGCAATCTGGACGTTTTTTGATCCACCTGCTTATTCATCTCTTTATTATTCGTCCAGTAGTAAGATGTTGATTAATGAAATCTAGTTTTAGCAGACGAAACAACCGATATTTCCGTCATTGAACAATTTTCCATTTGTATCCGATACTTACTCCGTGAAGATTTTCTAGGATTTATTCCAATTACTGATGTTTCAGGCAAAGCTCTAGCAGATTCCATCAAAATTTATCTTCATGAAATTGGCGTGGATTGTTGATTCATGTATGGTCAA
Organism: Neoceratitis asiatica; assembly: GCA_030068015.2. Classification (NCBI taxonomy): domain Eukaryota; kingdom Metazoa; phylum Arthropoda; class Insecta; order Diptera; family Tephritidae; genus Neoceratitis; species Neoceratitis asiatica. Next base: position 66,214,138 of record CM061527.1, on the reverse strand, counting down.
GGATACGACGGAGCTCCAGTGGCGAGTTTCATGGAGCACAGGCTTATTTAAGACTGGAATATCCGTTGGCAATTTATGTTCATTGCGCTGCACATAACTTCATTTTGACGATTAATGCAGCTCGTGAAGTCTCTGGGATAAAAAATGCATTAGGAATTATTGGAAAAATTCAAGCATTTTTTAACTGGCCTAAAATATTAAACATTTTAAATGATGAGATTTCGCAAATGGCCAGAAAAAGTGAAATCAGTAAAGAGAAATTAAAATCAATTTATCCTACGAGATGGACTCAGTCTCTTGAAGCAGTAGTAGCGTATTTGGAACTTCAACCAGCTGTAATTTAAGCTTTAGATATAATGAAAACGTGGAAGGATCTACTTGTAGATCCTTCACAAAAAGCCTCTCAATTTCTGACAGCGATTCTCACTATTGAGTTTCAAATGTGCTGCCATATAATGGAATCAATTAATTCTATTGTTTTGTCTCTGAGTAGAGACTTACAAGCAAAGAATCAAGACTTATGAGAAGACACTGAATTATCTAATGATGCTTTAAATTATTTCAAAGATAAGCGCAACAACGCAGATTCACACTTTCATATTACAAGTATATAATGAAAAAGTTGCTGAAATTTGTTCAGAATATGAGATTGAAATGAAAACGCCCCTTCAGTGCAGTCGTCAAAACAATCGATGTAACATCAAAACTCAAAAAGTTGAAGATTATTACAGGATCGCATTCTATATTCTATTCATCGACACTTTGTACATCACTCATATTCAAAGTAGGTTTGAAAAGCATAGGTTGTTTTTTCAAAGTTATGGACATTTATTCCTTCAAACAAGAATTTGAAGAAAAAAATGCCCGATTCTATACAAATTCTATGAAGAAATACTCAACTGTTCCGAGGGAAATTTTATTTCGGTAATAAAAATGTGGAGACAACGAATCTGCAAAAAGAACATCCTAAATGCTCTCGATTCATTATCAGTGAGTAACGTTGTATCCGTATATATGAATCTCTGTAAATTTGTATTGCCATGGTAAATTTACAACAAAAAATTCAGGTAATCAAGAAAGATACATTTGTAAATGTTGGCAAGATTCTACGAATTCTGGCAGTATTACCCATAGCCACAGCAACCCCAGAACGATCATTCTCGACCTTGAGAAGAATCAAAAGTTACCTGAGAAATACAATGGGGCAAGAGCGTCTCAATGGACTTGCTTCTTTGAACATTCACAATCAATGCAATTTGACCGAGGACGAAATTCTCCAACAATTTTTTACAAAGCCCCCCGTAAATTCAAGAATGATTAGAACTGTAATTAGCTGCAGCCTTATTTGTTTTTTTTTTTTTTTTTTTTTTGAAACAGAATTTTCATACATTTCGATTGTACGCGAAATTTACTTATATTCATATGATGTCGATAAAATATTGAAATGTTGAAAAAAAAAAATTTGATATTTCCCATTTTAAAATTGTCGAAAGTGTTATTTATTTTCTCACGTTTAATTATATATTTAATTTAATTATAATTTAATAAGAAAAGAAAGGTAACTACTATTGATGTATAATCAGACACGAATAAACTGCAAAAGTAGATTCGAATTTAAGATTTACATTGCTTCCGAAGATGACTAATAATGTTCTTTCCAATGATAACAAACATTCCGCATTAAATTTGAATTTTCTGTGTTTTTTCTTTTCTTTAAATAAGTAGGGAGCCTCGAAATGGATCAACCTTCACTTAGTTGAACCTTAAGCCTAGTATTAAGATCACGTTTCACGTGAAAAAGTTGTAAAAATCCATACAAATTATCTTGCCGTGAAGTATGCGTGGAATTTCAAATGTATTTTACAACAAAGTATTTAGTACTCAGTTCACACCGTAGAAACACCGGACAACATGACGCCGGCAACATGTTCTTTTTTTTGGGCCTTTGAAGTGTACATGCCATGTAAAATTGAACGAAGAGTGACAATTGATGAAATTGACAAGTGGCCTATGAGGAAATTCAAAAACAAAATACATAAGTTCTTTTGAATATTTGCTATAGAATGTGTGAGAGAAATAATTTGAGAAATAGTATTTCCGGCCTCAATAAATTTTATAGCTGATACCATTTTTTTGCGCGTGAGGAAGAGGAAAATGCCTTCCGCATCTTCATTGTATCGTCACATCAATCAGCAGTTCTCTAAAAAAAATCTCCTCTGAGGAACCACCTCTCCTGTCCCTGGGACCACTTTCGCAATACTTCAGCGTGTCGTTCCATTTTTAAAGCGAGCTTTATTTCGAATATCTGACATGCTCGAGTATTTCCACGTGATTAATAGTCTTAACGGGGTGACCCTTCCACAAGTAAAATCGAAAAATTAACAAAAATTTGTATTCGTTTTAGGAACTAATCTTCACAATCCCATGAGCCTTTAGTGACTGCAAGTAAGCATGCCGAGCCGCCATATCACAAATAACATTATATAGTTTTATGTAGGTTACCATATTTCATCTTGTTCTAACATAGTTCTGTATGAACTCAAATACCGAATTCATAATCTCTAGAATCTTTTCTGCCTGCGAGTATATATTTAAGTATGTATGACATCCAGACCGCTAGATAAGGGGCAATTGAAAAGTACCCGGCCTGACATAGATGGCGCTACCAGAATTAATTAATTAATGATTTTTACTTAAACCTAACCTGCAAAAGATGCGTGTATAAATTCGACAGCTGTCGGATCATTACTTTGTGAATTATAGCATTTTGAGTGGAGCAACTTTTGTTATTGTGAAAAAAAAATGGATAAAAAGAAAATTCGCGGGAGCTCACTTCCGACCAAAAACAACGATGATTTGCGTATTCGGAGCCGTGTTTGAACGATGAACCCGTTCCAAAACGTGGAAAAAGGCAACAGTCGGCTGACAAGGTTATGGCATCTGTATTTTGGGATGCGCATAGAATAATTTTTATTGATTGCCTTGAAAAAGGAAAGACCATCAACAGCGATTATTACATAGCATTATAGGACCCTTCAAGGACCGAAAAACAGTCGCACTTGAAGACAAAGAAAGTGCTGTTTCACCAAGACAATGCACCGTGTCACAAGTCGGTGAAATCGGTAGCAAAAATCCATGAATTTGGCTTCGAATTGCTTCCGCATCCACCGTATTCTCCAGATCTTCAAGTGACAAAATATCAATTTTTAGTGTTTAGACCTTCGGGCTAAATCCCACCTTCTAACACACCACCCTAATCTAAATGCTCCGTGTTGTACACAAATTGTGTTACACACTCATACATGCACACATGCACTACCATGTTCATATAAAAAAACCGCACTTTTCCTGGTAGTGCTTTTATTGTTGCATTTCCCCTTTCAAAACGGAAATAACTAACCGATTTGAGGGTTAGTGGAACTTTCTCGCTTTTTCACTTTCTTCTTGTCATCTCAACTCGTAAAGGATACAGACGTTCCGCCGCCACACCGAAATTTTGAGGTAAAATTAATTAATACTTAATTTATTTATTATAATATATGAATCAATAAATTGTTTTTTAAATATTATAAATAAATCAAAGTCAAGAAAACTAATTCATTTCCCTTTTTTTAATTTCCTTATATTCACGCGAGCAAAACCACTGGAGTATATATCATATTATATACTTCACGGGTTTTCATTTAGAAAAAAAAAATGTGTTTTATTATGGTAGGCTGGGGACTTTTCAAGTGTTTGTTATCAAAAGAATTGAATTATACCAGATTTTTGTATTTTATTACAGCTTTGTATCTTGCATTCTTCTCAAGACCTCTGACATTTCAAATGGACTAAAAAGTCATTACTAAGTGTTAGTTTTGACATGGCTCAATGTTCAAAGCAGAGACAATTAATTTTTATATTTGTTTTTTAATATACTCATTTATTGTAATTGGATATTTTCGAATTACATTTTACAAATTTTTAACTTCCTCAGCGATCCACGATTGAAATTTAGCGGCATTAGGGAATGTACCTGGATTGCCCTTGTTGCCACAGCCATAACCAGCAGATAACACACCAACCAATCGATCGTAAGCTACAACTGGACTTCCAGGTAGACCACCACAAGCTTGGTTATTCAGAGTCACACTGCACAACATTGAGTCCGAAACTTCATCCTCGCTGTACGAGTACTCGCCGGAACGACATTTTGCTGCACTCAGGATGTACACAGGCACATCTACAATCACATTTTCAGCATCCCAACCGATATAGGCACCGTATGCATCGTTTGGTGGTTCATTGGCAGCCACAGCAAGGTAAGGAGCAACCACTGACTCAGCCAACTTCACAATGGCAATATCATTTTCATTGGTGATTGGATCATATCTGGGATGTTTACGAGCGTCAGCAATTTGTACAATTCGAGCACCATCATGAACACCAGCAACCAGTTGGGAGACATCGTAGAAGGCCAAGCAACTGGCAGAAGTCACAATGATATTTTCTTTGTGCAGAGCGCCGCCGCAGACACGGTCACCACCCTCAGTTTGTAGGGAAGCGAGGAAACCACGTTGTGTAATATTGGTTGCAAAACCACCCTGAATAGCTTCAGCGTAGACATTGCCAGTACAGGCTGCGAGCACAAACAAGAAACTGCAAACGAATAATTTGGCCATTTTGAAAATTATTTCTATTTTTTTTCTCTCAAACTCTGTTCGGTTTAGTGTGAAAGTTTCAACTATACTTTAATCGGGTTTCTCATGTGCTTTTATACTATTTTTCACGCTGTTGCCTTTGCTTCTTAAACTCCATAACTCGTCATAACAAAGTTATTTATTTATTTTAATTTATTTTTATTTTTATTTCATTATTTTCGTGTTTGTTTGGGAAACACAAAAGCCTACCTCTCCATTATTTACCAGTCAAAGTATTAAATATTATTTGCACAAATGCTTGGAAAATTATTGTTATAATTTTTGGTACTACGTCCTAATGTAAAATGGCTCAAAGGAAATTTCTGATGACAATTAGTGCTGGCATGATTCATCTAGTAATAGTACTTTTTCTTCTTCTGTAGAGATCGGTCGAGCTGTACAAAGCCGCTATCGCTAAAGTTGGGGAAGTATATAACGGTGTATCAAAGCCTGTCAACGGACGGCATTTGGAAGACCTCATAGCAGCATATGCATGAAGACGAAGATTGCCACTATGCAGATTATGCTCATACTAATAAAAGTTTCTGTTAAACCGCTAGCGAAAAGTGGCGTAGAGATTAACTACGTATTCACTTAGGTTAGAACTGTGGCATACAAATCAGATGGCGATGTTCATGAGCATTTGACTTCAAAGAATAAGTGAAGCCGAGAAAGATGCTATAGAATCTCCGAGCAATGTCGAAAGTATCGAGTATCGAGATTTAGTACTCTAGAGCAGCTTAATTTCTTCCTCATTATGTAGCCATGGTTTAATGGAGGGCGTATTTGTGAATTGAAGATGCTAATTATAACTTATACATGACAAAATGTGAAGCTAAGGATAGGGAATGTATAATGCCTAGGAAACCCTTGATGTTTTAATGTTATATAATTATAAAGGGTGATCCAAATAGAGGTACTTTTTTTCAATAGCCTTTCTTTGACAGATCATGCGTGAGTCCCATAGACCACGTCCAGCACGCAGTGAAGAAAATATTGCGGTCATAGCGAAGAGAGACGATTCGACGCCGTTCGCAACAATTCGAACTGACGTATCGAACGACTTGGTGCATTTTACGTCGAGATCTCAAATTGAAAGCGTACAAAATACAACTTGTGAAAGAACTAAAGACGCTCGACCTTCCGAACAACCAATTGAGAGACATCGTAGAAGTTCAAGCAACTGGCAGCAGTCAAACTAGTATTTTTATTGATCAGAGCGCCGCCGCAGACACGGTTTGTAGCGAAGCGAGGTAAGGATGTGCCCCAATGTTGGTTGATGAGCCACCCTGAATAGCTTCAGCGTAGACATTGCCAGTGCAGGCTGCAAGCACAAACAAGAAACTGCAAACGAATAATTTAGCCATTTTGCTCCTCTCAAACTCTGTTCGATTTGGTGTGAAAGATTCAACTATACTTTGCTCGGGCTATTATCGGGCTACTATTCTTAGCGCTGCTTTCTCTGCCAGTTTAAAGGCTTTAACATATGTTTCTTAGCTGCAGACAAACAGTTATGCATTTATGTTTGTGTTGAGTAAATAAAATAGTTGCGATATTGGATGAGAAGTCACCTACTCTATAATGGGAAGAAATAAAATATTGGAGAGATTATTCTGTTCAATTTACGGCTTAAATGCTGATCTCAAATTAATAATTGCAATTTGAAAGTCTACAAGGATTCAAGGTAAATTTAGCTTGGAATGAAAAAAAAAAAACTTAATTACGCTAAAAATTAATAATTTATTTTATTTTATTATTTTCGCTCTTGCTTGACAAACTCAAATGTCTACCTCTCCATTTATCAGTTATTATATTTAAATATTATTTGCACAAATTTGTGGGAAATTTTAGTTTTAATTTTTGGTATTACGTTCTAATGTTAAATGGTTTGAAACAAATTTTAAGTTAATATTTTATTGGAATTTCAAGAGCTGTTCACGTGGGTCAAGCTTCATTACCGATTTTTTCTACTACGTTTATGTTTTTCAAGGATATAATTTCATTTTTAAATAACATAAAAATGTTTTGTGCCTAAATAGTGTAGTGCGAAAATATGTGAATGCATGAACATTAATTAGGCCAATCTATTTTACTAAACGATATTTAGTTCTTAAGGTTTGCGTACCTCAGAATATAATTATTTATTTCAATTTTTTTCTTTTATTATATTCTTATGTTTTTTTTCATTCAGTTTCATTATATTTTATTTATTGTATATTATTCGATTTAATTGTAGATTATTATATTTTATTTTTTTTAATATTTTTTTTTATTTTTTTTTTATTTTTTTTATAATTTAATTTAATTTATTTTATTCTATTTAATATAATTTAATTTTTTTTTCGTTTTTTTTTTTATATTTAATTTAATTTTTCTTTTAATTTCATTTCATTTCCTTCCTTATTTCATGGAATAATTTTCATTGCCTACTTTGCAAAAGGAAATACTATCAACAGCGACTATTACATAGCGTTATAGCATCTTTTGAAGGACGTAATTGCCGAAAAACGGTCGCATTTGAAGACAAAGAAAGTGTTGTTTCACCAATGTCACAAGTCAGTGAAATCGATGGCAAAAATCCATAAATTGGGCTTCGAATTACTTCCGCATCCACCGTATTCTCCAGATCCCCAAGTGACTATTTCATGTTCTCAGATCTAAACAAATGCTCGCTGGGAAGATATTTTCGTCGTATGAAGAGGTAATCGCCGAAACTGAGGACTACTTTGAAGCAAAGGACAAATGATACTAAATAAATGTTATCGAAAATGTTATCAAACTTGAAGGGTTGATTAAAAAAATATTAATTTTTAGAAAAAATAAAGTGTTTTGTTATGGTAGGCCAATTGCTCGATATCAAAAGAATTGAATTATACCACATTTTTGTATTTTATTACAGTTTTGTATCTTGCATTCCTTTCAAGACCTCTGACATTTCATATGGACTAAAAAGTCATTACTAAGTGCTAATTTTGACATGGCTCAATGTTCAAAGAAGAGACAATTAATTTTTATATATTTTTTAAAATACACTCATTTATTGTAATTGGAAATTTTCGAATTACATTTTACAAATTTTTAACTTCGTCAGCGATCCACGATTGAAATTTAGCGGCATTAGGGAATGAGGCTGGATTGCCCTTGTTGCCACAGCCATAACCACCAGATAACACACCAACCAATCGATCGTAGGCTACAACTGGACTGCCAGGTAGACCACCACAAGCTTGATTATTCAGAGTCAAACCACACAACATTGAGTCCGAAATTTCATCCTCGCTGTACGAGTACTCGCCGGAACGACATTTTGCTGCACTCAGGATGTGCACATCGACATCTACAATCACATTTTCAGCATCCCAACCGATATAGGCACCGTATGCATCGTTTGGTGGTTCATTGGCAGCCACAGCAAGGTAAGGAGCAACCACTGACTCAGCCAACTTCACAATGGCAATATCATTTTCATTGGTGATTGGATCATATCTGGGATGTTTACGAGCGTCAGCAATTTGTACAATTCGAGCACCATCATGAACACCAGCAACCAGTTGGGAGACATCGTAGAAGGCCAAGCAACTGGCAGAAGTCACAATGATATTTTCTTTGTGCAGAGCGCCGCCGCAGACACGGTCACCACCCTCAGTTTGTAGGGAAGCGAGGAAACCACGTTGTGTAATATTGGTTGCAAAACCACCCTGTATAGCTTCAGCGTTGACATTGCCAGTGCAGGCTGCGAGCACAAACAAGAAACTGCAAACGAATAATTTGGCCATTTTGAAAATTATTTCTATTTTTTTTCTCTCAAACTCTGTTCGGTTTAGTGTGAAAGTTTCAACTATACTTTAATCGGGTTTCTCATGTGCTTTTATACTATTTTTCACGCTGTTGCCTTTGCTTCTTACACTCCATAACTCGTAATTACAAAGTTATTTATTTATTTTAATTTATTTTTATTTTTATTTCATTATTTTCGTGTTTGTTTGGCAAACACAAAAGCCTGCCTCCCCATTATTTACCAGTCAAAGTATTAAATATTATTTGCACAAATGCTTGGAAAATTATTGTTATAATTTTTGGTACGTCCTAATGTAAAAGGGCTCAAAGGAAATTTCTGATGACAATTAGTGCTGGCATGATTCATCTAGTAATAATACTTTTTCTTCTTCTGTAGAGATCGGTCGAGCTGTACAAAGCCGCTATCGCTAAAGTTGGGGAAGTATATAAAGCCTGTCAACGGACGGCATTTGGAAGACCTCATAGCAGCATATGCATATATATATATATACATATAAAGGGTATGTATGCATATGTGTAGGTTGCTTGTAGACTAGTTTCGGAACCGATTGTGGTCAGTTTGGCTTCGTTGGAGTGGTAGGAGAGAGATTCCATTGCATATCGCCCATTTGCGTCCACGCCCCGATGGAAGGGAAGGACGATCGGAGTACCTAACATATACTCGGATCACTTAAGCTCCATACCTACCGCTACTGCAGATATTACCTACAACGCAACGTTGCGATCGACCACAAACCGTGCGTGCTGGGATAGATAGGGAAAGCTGAAGCGACTTACGGAGGGTTTCAAGACAGGAGCATACTCATGGAAGTAATTTGCTCACTGATATGAGGGAAATACTGAGTTTATGGAAGGAACTCGTATCCAATCTGCTGAATGGCAGTGAAAGTGCAACGCCTGGAGATGGTGAGTCTGAATTCCTAATTGAAGATGATTGAATAGACATTCAACGAACTGATTGGACCTTATCAGTGTGGTTTAGTCCGCCATTAACCAGAAATTCAACATGCGAAAAATCTTGGAGAAACCCCTAGAGAAAGTAATCGATATGCCCCACTGCTTCGATGATTTAAAGATGTAGTAGACAGCACGAATTGGGAAGGATCTCTCCGAGCCAAACGAGGTTTCAGAGGGAGTAACTTTTTATCGAGTGCTGCCTTCAATTTGATGCTGGAGAAAATAATACGAGCTGCAGAGCTAAAAAGACCAGGTATAATCTTTTAAAAAAGTGTACAATTGATTACGTATACCGATGATATTGATATCATTAACCATAACAATCGCAGTTCTGCTTTCTCCAGATTGGAAAGTTCGGTTAGACAAGAGGCGAATGAGGGTGGTAGTGAACGGGAGCAAAACGAAATATCTCCTGTCATTAAATGAACAGTCATCGCACTCCCAACTTGGCTCCCACGTCACTGTTGAGAGTCATCACTTTGAAGTCGTAGCTAATTTTGTCTACCTAGGGACCAGCATTAGCAACACCAACAATCACCTTTGCCAACATCTGCTACTTTGGACTGAGTAGGTAATTGCAAAGTAAAGCCCTCTCTTACCGAACCAAATTCAAATTCTAGAAGTCGCTCATCATTTACCGTCCTGACATATGGCGCAGAAGCGTGGACTTTAGGAGTTTTCTAGAAAAAGGTTTTGCGGAAAATTTATGATTCCTTGTGAATTGACAACGGCCGCCGACAGTGGAACGATGAGCTGTACGAGTTATGCGACGACATTGACATAGTTCAGACAATCAATAGACAGCGGCTACGTTAGCTAGGTCATGTCGTCCGTATGGATGAGACACTTCAGCTTTGAAAGTATTCGGCACGTGGAAATAAAAGCAGAGGAAAACTCCCCTTCGTTGGAAAGATCAAGTTCAGAAGGATCTGGTTTCGTTTGGTATTTGTCCTTCGCGCCAAGCTTCGAGAAAAAGAAACGAATAGCGCAGATCTTTCTAAAGTATAACAATGGAATTAAGGCTTTGTTGCATAGCTCCAACTAAAGTTCTTTCGCAGCAGAACTACCTGTAATAAACTTTTAGCTAAAAAGTCTCTCTTCTCTTCTGCTTCCCGTGATCTTTGTTAGTTACGGTTTTTTTTCTATACCAAGGAGCATTGAAATATCGCTCTCAAGGTTTCAGATTTAGATGCTAAGCTCCAGAGCTACCTAGGGAAGGTTTTTAATACAGCATAAATATTTGCGGCCAGCCTATTGCTTCGCTGAGGTCACGAGCTCAAATAGTCGGTTATCGTGGCGCCATAACGGTCGGCATTAACGGTAACATTCTCACCGACATCATTTTTGAACAAATATGCACCGATGATTCCACCGGTCGACAAACCGCACCAAACCGTTTTCTGGATGAAATGGCAGCTCTTGAATCTCTTCAGACCGCGTCCCAAAATGCGGCAAGTTTGCTTGTTTACATACTCATTCATACTCGCTGAACAAAATTTGGCTCAAAAACGTCGGATCTTCTTGGAACTTTTCAAGAGCCCATAGAGCGAAGTAAAAAAAAATTCATCAAATTTCAATGCAATTCAATCAAGTTTTATTTAATTTAATGAAATTTGAATAGAATTTTGCAATTTTTTTACACCCTCCCTGACTCAGGATTGCAGGATTGCAACAGCAGTAAAAACAACTGTATTAACCATATTCTCACAACCCGAACCCAACAAGACACAAAACCGACCAATTCATTGTTAGCCACAACAGGACTGCCAGGTGGAATTTTGATAGCTGATGACGTGATTAAATTCACTTGTAGAAATGTCTGCAAGACAGATAAATATTACCTAACATTTTGACTATCTCTCATTTTTCATTTATGCATTGGTTATTCTATCTGTTACTTTTGCTATAGCCGCGGAAAAAAGTAAGCAATTTCACCGACTTGTTTTACGTACATACATATGATCTTCTTTTTCACTCATGCACATTATATGCATAAGCTTGCGACATATGAGGCTGTTCTAGGAATGAATGACATGAAAATCATCGAAATCGAATTTTGAAATTGGCAATAAATTTGACATATTCATGAAAGGTATAAACACTTGGGCGAAGACATCCCTTTTTTCTGTTTTTTTTTTCTGCATAAAGCTTAGTGCCCAGCTCCCGAAAAAATGCTCAAGAAATTTTTTTTGGAAATAGCAACAAACAAAAAAACCAAGCCAAATTTGAATTTTTAAAGCTGATAATCGCAAAGAAGAGCTAAACTGGCAACACCGATCACAACGCACACTAGAAGATCGCAAACATTATGAATTGAGCGAAAAAAGTCTGCAAGAGTGCGAGCTGCCGTGCTCACCAACACAATTCGCAACTTTGATCCATTCGTCTATGTAGTTGTATCCACTGCCCCTGCAACACTACAAATAAGCTTTTGAACTAAGTTGATTGAATGGTTGCTGGTTATGTTCGATGTGCTTGTGCAGAGCACTTCTTGTGCTTGTGCATTGTGCTCAGAGAGCGCGCATTGTTGGTTATTATCTTGTATTAACTAAGTCTCCCGTTCCCAACAACAAATTTCAAGCAAAAGCCGATTCACTCCACTCATTTTCCTATTCAATCAAGATAATGTAAACCAGATTGCGCTTTAATTTCTTTGTTTGTTTTGTGTATACGTTAAAATTTCGATTTCGTTTATATTATGTGAACAGTCATGTTTTCCTTAAAGAATTGATCCAAGCAAATTACACAATTTTTCAAAATTATATCCTTTACCTTGGTGGCTTAATTTTGAAAGAGAAAATTCGCGAAATATTAAAATCGAACGATTGCACAATTATGAATGAAGTCGAAAGTGTGACGACAGCAAAGCAACAGCTGATTGTCAAATTGTGTAATAGTGAATATTGGTCAGCCTGTAGGCGCAATCTCTGCAAACTATCAAAAAAAACCGTTTGAATGCTTAATCTCACAATTGTTTATCGTTAAAGATTTATGATTAGCACCTTTGACCATTCGATTCCACTCGATTCATTATCGACTGTTTCGCATATAAAAGTATTTTTCCAAGATAGTTTTCGTTCAGTTTACTTATTGCTTGCTTCCGTCATGCTTCGGTTTTTGATTCTTAGTGCCTTACTCAGTAGGGTTGTCTTTGCCGGTACCATACCAGACGTTTTTAACGGTCGCATTATAGGCGGTGATGACACCACCATTGAAGCCCATCCATATCAGGCGTCATTGTGGTCTGTTGAACTGAAAAAACACGCTTGCGGTGGTAGTCTTATCAGTGAAGATTTTGTACTCACAGCAACACATTGTGTAAAAAATGTCAAACCAAACGAAATACTTGTACGTTTAGGTTCTACGAATCCCAAAAATGGTGGGCTTTTAGTGGAGGTGATGACTATAAAAATCCACGACGGTTTCAGTTTCAAATCTAGAGCAAATGACATCGCTCTATTAAGATTGGCCCAATCTGTTGAGCAAACGCGTAGCATACGCTACATTGACTTGGCAGAAACGGTACCACCGACTGGCACACCTGCCATCATCTCCGGTTGGGGTATTAGATGTTCGCTCTGTGTATATGAACCAAGTAATTTGCAAGCAGTCGAAGTGAGTATAGTGCAGCGCGAGGATTGTGCCTCTGATACGTATAAATATGGTGATGAAATCAAGGAGAGTATGGTGTGTGCTTATGCTTTCAAGAAGGATTCTTGCGAAGGCGATTCGGGTGGGCCATTAGTGGCGGAAGGCGAACTCGTTGGTGTTGTTTCATGGGGTAAGGCTTGTGCCAAGAAGGGTTACCCCGGTGTTTATGCTAGTGTACCAGAATTGCATGATTGGATAACTAACTCAATAGATGAGATATACGAAGATGAAGCAGCGAATAAAACGGAGTTGATTGCATATTTGTAAAGGAATTATTTGTGTTTAAAACCGAATACCAAATAAAGAATTATTTTCAAATTTCGGTCTATTATATATCTCGTACAAATTGTTTCATAATTTTGAAATAATTGTAAATTGAAAATAAGAAACTTTTGAACGTAACATGGTAATTTCTTACCAGAAGTTGTGTTTATCAAAAAAAAAAATTGTTTTTGATTAATCTAATCGCAAGTAAGTGAGAAAAGCAATTTATATATATATGGTTTTCCAATAAGAGAGATATGATTATTTTTAAGAAATAAACACACTAATTGTTAAGGAAATTCAAATGTTTTTTAATTTAATGTGAAGTACAATCGATACAGGTAAGTTCTGAATATAACATCATTCAAATGGCCTACACGACTTTATTTTGCAGGAACGATTTCGATGAACACAATTTTTTTTTAAGAAAATCATTTTCTCCGATGAGGCTAATTTTCATCTGAGTGGAGCGGTAAATAAACAAAACTGTCGATTCTGGTGCGAAGAAAATCCACAAATTATTCATGAACAACCATGACGGTTTTGTGTGGTGTGGTTTTTAGTCTGGTGGAATCATCGGTCCGTACTTCTTTCGAAATAAAGTGGGTAGCATCGTTACTGTCAATGGAGAGTGGTATAAATCGATGATAACCCAACTTTTTATGGCCACAATTGAAAGAAGTTGATTTTAACAACATCTGATTGCACCAACAAGACGGGGCTACGTGTCACACAGCACGTGCAACAACCGAATTATTGCGAGAAATGTTTGGAGATTCTGATTATGATGATCCAAGAAGTTGTGATTTAACACCAGTAGACTACTTCTAAAAAAAAAGGGAGAAGAACGAAGTGATGTCTTCGGAGATGAAAAATTCGATTTCGCTAAATTTCAGCGCCAATATTTATTTGAATTTACGTGCGTAGCATATCAAATTATTAGAAGAATTTTTGGCAAATTTTCGGCCCAGAACCTCATATCGAACGAATCGGTTGTATGGGGGGCCACAAGATATAGTCATCCGATTTCGATGCTTAGTGATTAGTTCAACATACATATATGTGTGTAGGAAGCGAGTTTCATGCTCTTAGATGCTTTATTGAAGTATTTATGAACCAGGCTATATGGGAGCTATATGATATAGTCGACCTCTCCGGCCGGCTCTCCGGCAAATCATCAATATATTAAAAAAATACAAAGATACATCCGCACACTTCATTTCGTTCAAATATATCATAAACTGAGAGCCTAGTTTGCCCTCAAATTGACAGACGGACAGATGGACATGGCCAAATCAACTCAGCTCGTCATTCCGATACGATTGGTGTAAATTTTCTCTTCTCCTTCTGATACTTACATTCTTCGAACTAAATGAATTAATATACCATTCCATGTGCATAAAAGGTACAAAAAAACGTGAAATAAAGAAGAAGAAATACATAAAATGTCATAAAAATTATTACAGGGTGACTCTGTGAACACAAAAATTGATTATGCGATACCACTTTTGAGATTAATATTAGTCAGTTCAGCACAAATTTCGGAAAAATTAAAACACTTCCATGCTGAATAGTGGGGGAAAATTTTCAAAAATAATATATTGCATCAGATCTGGCAACCGTAATCAGCGGTTACTTATTTTTTATTCTATACTTTCATTTAAATGAATTGCTTGAGAGTTCCAGGTGAACTTGTTGCTCACTTGGAAAATGTTATTTTTGCAGTAAAATAATTTTATGCGCTTATGCATTAAAAAATGTTAACAAAAACAACAACAACAAAAATGTTATACTCTACATAAAGCATGCAATTTTTGTTATCGCCATCAAGTCGCCATCAGAAGTGAAAATTTCCAAATTTAATTTCAGGAACAGTGACACTTACATAGCTTTGAAAAATTGCTGGGAAATTGAATTTCAATTTTGAAAATTAGTTTGAATGGTTAATTTGGTAAATTAAATTTCTTCGACAATACTCAAATATTTTGATAGCACTTTCAAGGGAAATACAAATGGCTAGTGTTGCGCGAGCAATTGGAAATTTAATTTCAAAAAAAAAGCAAATAAATAAATAAACTGCAATTTTTATTTCTGCAGTTATGTTGCAGAAGTTAATTTCAAGGCGGTCACTAGATGAAATTTTAATTTTTTGACAGCAAATTGCGTGAATGAAAAAAAATTTCTACGTTTGACGGCACCTTTAGAGATTAGATTATATTGCATTATTCGGCAAATATATGTATATACTGTTTACAGGTTCCATAAACATACATATGTATAAACAAATGTGTTTACTACTGTTTGCTACTAAATTTTTTTTGTTAAGATTTTATAGCTATTTCGAGGTTCTCTCCTTTTTTTAAGAAAAAAGCACAGAAAAATCAAATTTAATGGGGAATGTTTTTGTTATCATTCGAAAGAACATTCTTTAGTATTTATTTTTGAATGTTGGCCGAGATACGTCTCAGATGGTCCATCCGTTGAGTTCGATTTTCGATGACTGGTTCGAACATTTCGACTGGTAACTGACGAATGACACTCCTGATATTTTTCTCCAAGGCCTCAATCGAAGCAGGATTGTCCGCATAGACTTTAGACTTTAAATATCCCCACAGGAAAAAGTCCAACGGTGTGTTATCACATGATCTTGGTGGCCAATCGACCGGCCCAAAACGTGAAATTATATGCGACCCCAAAATGTTCTCTCAATAAACCAATGGACTGATGCGATTTGTGGGAAAATTTCGCGGAGATCACGAGCTTCAATTTCAGGCATCAACTAGTCGGTTATCATAGCACGATAACGGGCACCATTGACGGTTACGTTCTCACCGGCAACATTATTGAAGAAATATGGACCGATGATTCCACTGGCCCATAAACCACACCAAACTGTTGTTTTTTCTGGATAAAATGGCAGATCTTGAATCTCTTCAGGATGATCTTCGTCCCAAATGTGGAAATTTTGCTTTTATACATATCCATTGAACCAGAAATGGACCTTATCGCTGAACAAAATTTGGCTCGAAAACGTCGGATCTTCTTGGAACTTTTCAAAAGCCCATAGAGCGAAGCGATGTCGCTTGGGAAGGTCGAGTGGCTTCAGTTCTTGCACAAGCTGTATTTGTACGCTTTCAATTTAAAATCTCAACGTAAAATGCGCCAAGTCGTTCCATACGTCGATCCGTGTTGCTGTGAACGACGCCGAATCGACTCCCCACGTTCTTCGTATACACTGCACTTTTAGCTACAGCCGCTATATCTTCTTCTCTGCGTGCTGGACGTGGTCTATTCGGTGGAATATTATCCAATAATGAATGCTGGGTCTCAAGATGGGTGATGGTTTTGCGAATAGTATGCTCAGTAGGCCCCGATTATGTTGGCCATAAGTTGAACGAGCGTGCGAAACACATTCTTTACAGAACGTGAATTTTCGTAATTCGTCGTTGAATGATTTGTAAACGTTTTTCAAGTGTAAGTCTTCTCGTGATGAAATGCCAAACAATACTGAACAAAAAAAAAAAAAACGTGACAGCTTGACACGACTCACGTGTGATCTGTCAAAAAAAAGGCTATTGAAAAGAGTACCTCTACCTGAATCACCCTTAAAACCCAAAAAAAGAAAATTTTAAAAAATAAGAAAGAGTAAAATTGCTAAATAATTGATTATCGATATATTATTTAATTACTTAGCAGAATTATGCCTAAAACGTGTGTCTACACACGATTATGGCACTTAATGGTATCAGAAAGGTTATTATTTGGTATATATATGTATCAGCTGCTGTTGTTACTATCTACATAACAGATAACGGTAGCGATAATATTGTAATATGCAATGTAGAGCACATAGCTCATTTGATGGAGGCAAAACTATATCTAAACTTAGTTCTTCACTAAACGTTCGCATTTGGCGTAACTCGTACCGTGCAAGAATACTCGTACAGCCAACATGTTAGCCGTGCCTTTAGCGCTCAACACACTTCTACTGCTTTCTTTGAGCAACGCTGCGGAGCATTTCGAGCATCGCATTGTGGGCGGCAATGACGTATCGATTGTACGTCATCCGCATCAAAATTTCATTGCGCCGCAAAACCTACAAGGAGTGAGCCTACCTGCATCACTGTGGTGGTAATATACTTAACGAGGACACCATACTGACAGCCGCACATTGTATAGCCGAACGAGATGCGAGTAATTTTATTAATGTTAATTTAATGGTTCGGTGGCGCGCATAGAAAAAATTGTACTGCACGAACGTTACAATGCCACCATAACGGATTATGATATCGCGTTACTCTTTGTCGTCAGGCCATTAACAATTGATACTGTAAGTACAGCTGCGGTATCCGTAGTAACAGCAGCGCCGCCAATAGGCGCACAGGCATCACTGGTTGGGGTACACTAACGGAAGGTGGCGCACAGGCACCTGACGTGTTGGATCGTCAAAATTGCGCTGTGTCAAAATTGTGTGTGAACGTTTCACACCGGCTATGCTGTGCGCTGGCGTACCGGCGGGTGGTAAGGATACTTGTCAAAGGGATGCGGGTGACCCATTATTGGTGGCGCATCAATTGCCCGGCGTTATATCGTGGGGTGTTGGTTGTGCGCATGTCGAGAAGCCGGATGTGTATGTGGATGTGGCGCATATAGACGAATGGATGGTGGAAACTGTGGCTTTCAACGCGTTTTATAAGTTCTAAGAATTGTCTGTATTGTGATGCAAGTAACGAAGAAATTAGTATTAAAACAAATCCATTCTCTAACATAAAATAAAAAAAATTATGGTGAAAAAACGCAAAAATGTCCTTGACAAAAGTCTACATACACCACGGGTTTACCAGCAGGTATGTCGATATGTCGTGTTGTTACGACACTTAGGTACCCTTTTTTTCCTCTTTTTTTAAATTATTATGTTTTCTAATTTGTTAGTATTGAATTTAGTTGTGGTTTAAACACATTAGCATCCGCGAAAAGAAATATCCATTAACGTAAGTAAATTGGATATACAGCACAGAAAAGAGAAGAAATCGTATGGTGAAATTTCATAAATTTTAAACTTAAGTCCACCAAAGGTACAGACCTTTGTAAAACACTTTGAAAAAAATGGATTCACCGAAAAAAAGCCGCGTGCTGGCCGCCCGAAAAGAAGAAAAATTGAAGAGACATCAGCTTTATACTGAAGGAAGTGAATGATGATCCTAAAGTTACTGCTCCAAAATTAGCCGAAATCATCGCAAACTCATCAAGAAAGTGTGCCCATTTAAGAACAATTCGAAGAGCTCTGAACGATAACGACTTCTACAGTTGAACGCCACTGTTGCGCAGCAAAATAAACGCTGGAGTTTAGGAGGAACATGCCAATTTAAGCAAGTTTATTTCTTAAAATAAAGTACATATTAGTTTCACATGGCAATGATATTATATTTACTTACCCCAGTTTTTTACTCCATCCGTTTGCTACGCGTGCTTAGAAGAAATGACTAAATAGCGGAAAACGATCTTTTATAAGTACGCTCAAAATAACGGGACAAACGAATAGCGGAACAGAAGGAGTAGAAAACTGAAGTTCACACAAATTACGCAGAGTCGCTTTTTATAGTATTCAACACAAATAAATTAATCAATCTATTACATCCCCACCCCCGTGAATCGAGCCGGATTCACCATCAATTACATCGAGCTTTGCTAGTTTAGATGCCGGACGGCTTAATACACCTGTGGAAGTTATCACATCCGCTCTACGAACTTGACCATCTGTACCAGGGTATACCCTTTGTATTCTACCACGACGCCACTCCTTTCTAGGTTCGTTCGGGTCGCAGATGAATACCAAATCACCCTGTTGTAACGGTTTCGTCGGCGAACACCACTTTGGCCGTCGTGTCAGTGTTGGCAGATACTCTTGTGCCCACCTCTTCCAAAATCGATCTCGCGTTTGCCTTGCCACATGCCACTGCTTACGTAGAGAACAATAGTGCACCAGCGGTTGTGCGCAGCTAGGCGTCTGCGCTGTATTTGCACTACCCAACAAAAAATGATTCGGCGTCAAAGGTTCCTCTTGTTCTGGAGAAACCGGTAGATGTGTGAGCGGACGAGAGTTTCCTATGTTCTCGGCCTCAGTCAACAGATTTTGGAATGTGTGTTCCTTTGGGTTCAATTCCTTCATCGTGTGCCGCAGTACCTTCTTCACACATTGCACCATGCGCTCCCAGGAGCCGCCAGCAGAGGGATTTCCTGGACAATTGAATATCCATTCCACACCCCTCGTTGCTAGCTCGCTTTGAAACTCGTGACAATCAAACAAGTCTCCAAATCGCTTTAACTCGCCATCCACTCCAACGAAATTCTTTCCATTATCCGATCGTATTCTTTTCGGGACGCCTCTTCTGTTCATAAAATTGCACATCGCCAGTATACATGCATCTGTAGAGGTCATGGGCAATTTCAAGATGGATAGCTCTTATTGTCAGGCATGTAAACAGAGCGACCCATCTTTTCTCTGTTCTCCTCCCAATCCTGACATTAACAGGCCCGAAATAATCCATGCCAGTATATGAAAACGGACGTACGTAGGGTGTAACGCGATCCTCTGGAAGAAGAAGTCCCATCTGTGGCTCTAGAGGTTTTGCGTTCCTTATTCTGCAAATGTTGCATTGGGCTATAACTCCACGTAGCACCCTTCTCAAATTTGGAATCCAAAATTTCTGTCGTATCATACAAATCGTTGCCTCAACATTCAAGTGCATCATGCGCCTATGCTCATGGGCGACTATCAGCTTTGTAACGAAGTGTTTAGGCGGCAAAATTATAGGGCGTTTTGCATCGTAGGCAAGCCAGCTAACTTCATCTAGGCGACCGCGGACACGGAGCACCCCTTCAGAATCTATCCATGGTGCAAGAGAATATATCGAACTATTTGTTTTCACAGCAAGACCTTCTTTCAGCCGGTTTATTTCATCAGCATAACCTTCGTTTTGAGCTTGACGACACAGTAGACGTTCAGCTGAATTTAATTCCCAAGCTGTCAATCCGTAATGCGATGTAGTATTTAATGACTGTGTCATTGATTTGCATTTATTAATGAAACGGAGGATCCAGGCGACAACTCTTTTTAGTTTAGTGTATGTTGAAAATCTTTCGAAATCGATTGTAGATCTCGTACCAATCAAAAGTGAAAACTTCGGACGTAATTCTTCTTCATCATCAATATTCGAGTAGGCTGTAACATCCTTTGGCCACATTTCTTCTGGTTCGTATAAAAACGCCGGACCTGTAAACCATCGAGAGGACGGACTTAAGTTTACGTCTATATTAAAACGAGGCCTCATCAGCCACGTTTTCCTTGGAGGGCACCCATCTCCAATCAGACGACTTAGATGTACTAAGAATTTCGGCAATCCTATGGGCGACGAAAGGCTTGTACCGACGATGTTCACTAGCTATCCACTTGAGCACTGTCCTTGAGTCACTCCAGAAGATATATTGACTGACGTGTATCGTATGTTCCCCAACGATTGTTGACATTATACGTGATCCTAGTAACGCTGCCTGCAGTTCAAGTCTTGGAATTGAAAGTGGTTTAAGTGGCGCACTCCTAGTTTTGGCGAACACAATTGATACCTCCACATCACCGGCTAAATTCTCAGACCTCCAATAAGCTACCGCCCCAAATGCGTCTTCACTAGCGTCAACAAACACATGCAGTTGTAAGGATTCTGGTTTCCCTTTGTGGAAGTAGTGACGTGGTACTTGACATTTAGAAACTTTCGGCAGCTGTTGCCGAAAACGGCTCCAAATTGCAAAAATTTCATCAGAGACTGGATCATCCCATCCCAGATTTCGCTTCCAAATCTCACGCATCATCAGTTTGGCCATAACAGTTGGTAGTCCTAATGGGTCGAAAATAGACATTATTATGCTCAACAACAACCTTTTCGTTGGCACAACATCTCCATTTATGACGGATGCACAATTCCCATGGAATTGTAGACGGTATGTAAAATTATCATTTATAGGCTGCCACAACATTCCCAGAACTTTCTCCGATGATACGGATTCTTTCGACTTTATTGATAATGCGGTGGTCTCTCCATCCAGCGCGGCGGTGACTTCAGTGACATTCGATCTAAACTTCCGTAGATGGAAACTTGCTCCTTTATGAATGTCTCTAACCTGTTCAGAGATTTGTATGGCTTCGGAGGCAGACGAGAAACTGTCGACGTAGTCATCAACGTAGTGGTAGTTAGTTATGGCCTGAACCGCACGCGGATCATGATCTCTATGCTGCAAGGCGTTCTTAACTTTCACGTAGTGAGCTGAGCAGGGAGAGCATGCTGCACCAAATGTCATGGCTGTCATTTCATAAATGTCAGGAGACTTCCGCTTGTCGCCATTACGCCACAAGAACCTCTGGGCGCATCGGTCTTCCGGACGGATTGTGACTTGGTGGAACATCTCCCTGTATATCCGCACAGACGGCTACAGCACCTTCCCTAAAATGGAATAAAAATTGACACCAATGGACGATACTCTTGTGGGCCTTTGAGTAATTGGGAATTTAGCGAGATTCCTTTGATGTTGCGGCTGCGTCGAAGACCAGTCGCAGCTTACCCGGTTTATGGAGATTTACTACTGCAAAATGAGGAGATACCAAGTCTTAGGATTAACCTTAGCAAATTCGTGTGGTTGCAGCTTTCGAGCATAGTTTTTCTTGACGTACATTTCGATGATGTCCCGGTAAGCATCGCTAAACTCCTTATCTTTAGCCATTCGACTTTCTATACCTTCCAAACGCTTCAATGCCATACTATAACTTTCCGGTAATTCGGGGTTGTCACAATTCCACAACAGCCCAGTTTGAAACCGGCCATCCACCTTCACTGTCGTTTGCGTTAGAATCCTTTTCGCTCGTATGTCCTCCGCATTTTCAATAGGTGGCGCCGCTCTCACTCCAAACGACTCTACACTAAAATATTCCTTTATCATATTATTCATCTCACAGTTCGATGTGTTGATATGTAGGCACGATGGCTTCCTAAGCGGCAAATTAGTCGATGGTCCAAATATGACACAACCTAGATCAGTAAACGCAGCGTAGGGTCCAATGTTATTTGTTTGCATCGGCTTAATAGGTAGTCCAAGATGGCAGTGGTCTAAGCCAATCAAAATTTTTGGCATGATGTTTTTATATGGTTGTACCGGCAGTTTACCCTGATATCCGACGGCATTGCTGATATCCCTCTGACTGAGGTTTTGCGTAGGTAAATTCAGATTTACAACTCCGTGAACGTTGCGTAGCATGTGACGTTTCTTCATTTCCGCTCCTCTAATGAATAAATTAACTATAGCGACGGATTCTTTAACGGATTTACCTCCGAACCACTGAATTTCTGCCTGACGTTGGTTTGCTTTAAGACCGAGCTCCTTTATTAAAGCGTCGTCGATCATCGTAATTGATGAGCCTTCATCTAAGAGGGCATAAGTATTTACTTGCTTATTTGGTCCGTACAACATGACGGGGACTATTCGAAATAACAAGTTTTTGTCTGCATGTGCGCGACAGCTAAGAACATTAATATTATTATTATTTTTTGATTCAGGACCATTCGAAGGTTTGACCGACCCACTACCAATCCCTTCGTGCAGAAGACGATTGTGAAACTTGGAGCAACCTTTCACTGGGCAAACCTTACGACGGTGGCAATTACGAGTGGAGTGACCAGGCCAAAGGCAACTAAAGAAAGACGTAATCGCTGGACTGTTTTCCATCGATCTGGCAGAGTGGCTTCCAACAGGCGGCGACAGTCAGTGATTTTATGGTCACCTCGACAAATGACGCATTCTTCGGTACACTGCTTCCCTGACGTATGTAATACACGACGCTTTGGTTCTCGTGACTCATTATCCTGAATGAGATGAACTAAATTCGCCACCTCAGACAACCAATTGCTAAAATGGACTATGGTAGGATAAGGCTGAATCGTAAGAGAACTCCGTGCCCAATCCAAACGCTTACTTAGAGGTAGCTTCGCAACTAGCTCATCCAATAGCGTAGGATTGGCTAGGTGTTTCTTTTCTCCTATAGATTGGAGGAACACAGTAAGGTTCTTAGTTACCGTTGCAAAGGATATTAGTTTACCAATCGTTGCTTCAGAAATAGGTGGCACATCTCGCACCAACTTGAGTTGACTTCGTATGAGCATTTCAGGGTGACCAAATCTAAAGCGCAGTTGTTCCACAACAGAGCTTACATTATTAGGGTGTATCAAAAGAGATTTGACTACATCTCTTGCTTCTCCTTTGAGGCACTTATTAAGGCGCTGGTTATTTTCAAAATTTGTATAATTGTAGACTGATGTCGACTCTGTAAATGCTGCGTAGAATATTGGCCAATCCTCTGCATGACCTGAAAACGACGGCAAATCCAATAATTTTCTCGGTGGCGGCATAACATTGACCGACGTAACGTGAGTGTTGTCGTTCTGCAAGACCTGATTCGATAAGATCGCTGCATTGTCAACGTGCATGGCGGTTGGTATGTGAGCAGTTCTAGGGGCTTCGTTATGTTGCATAGTAGAAACGTTAGGCGGCATGGCTTGGAAAATATTATTTGGGTGTCCAAGAGTCTGTGGCAGAGCATTATTGGAAACGACAGGACTATTGTGTGTTGCGGTTTTGACATAAGGAGTGGACTGTCCATTGAATAGCCCGTTTGAATTGACTGTAGGTAGCGGTTGATTTAAATACGGAACCGGATTCAAAGTGTTTCGCTGCCTCGTGGCTAATAAAGAGGCATCGTTGAGTACCCCGACAGAGCATCTACTTGACACCATGGTATCATTGCCTAGTAGTGAGTTGCAGGTAGACTGGACGGGTACGCTTTGCGACGCTGCGGTTGGCTGCACGAACGATGACATGACATAATTTAATGGTACATTAGAGCTGGTACCAGGTGACGTAGCTGACGGCACTGACGGCTGGCGTTCACTACATATAATTCTAGCTTGTGCTTGTTGGAGCTGCAATTCTAACTTAAGAATTTTCTGCTGCATAGCAAGAAGAAAGTTAGCTTGCGCGGCGTCATAAGTTGAAGATCGTATACCAGCAGAAAAGCCGGGAGAACTTGATGTAGGATGTGGTACAGCTGCGTTATTTAACGTGGCGTTGGAGCTGGCAGAGGCAGGAATACTGATGCTGGCAGATGGAGTCACGTTGACGTTAACAAAGGAGGCGGTGCTAGGAGCGGCAAGAATGTTGGCGTCGACGTTAGCAGAATAGACCGCGTCGTTGCTGGCAGAGACGGGAACGCTGAAGCTGGCAGAAGCGGCGCTGGCAGAAGCGGCGCTGGCAGCGGCGGTGACGTTGGCGTCGACGTCAGCAGAGACGACAGTGGCGTTGGCAAAGGAAGCGCCGTTGACGAGCTCGATCATGTTCGGGACGGTGACACGCGGATCAACACTGACAGAGGCATTTTTATAAAGAGTGGTGAATTCGCTTACCTGCTGAGTCTGACAGGAACTTGGTGTAAAAACGTTGGTGCTCACTAACGGTACACTTGTTATTGTTGATATGGCGGCGGCGGCATAAGTATCACTTACTAGTGTTCTTGATGGAGCACTCGATGGCAGCGTGCTAGATGAAGCTCCATGTGAAGCACTTGGTGTTGGCATACCTGGCTGAGCAATTGTCGGCGGCGTATATGGCGTGGCTTTACTTGGCGGCGCGTTAAATAAAGCAATAGGTGACGGCATACTCAATTGAACGTTAGGTGGCGGCGTATTTGATAAAACACTAGTTGAGTTTGGTTTATGGGTGCATAATTGTGACATGGAAATGTCTGTCTTATGTGTCGGCGCAGTAACCTTAGCTTTTTTGGCTGACGAGTCTTCTGGCTGAAGGCGTGGGCTTCGGCGTACTGGCGATCGCATCATGCTGTTCAATGTTCCGAATTTGATCACAATGTGGTTGGCGGCAGTCCCACTTATTACAAAAATGGCAACTGTTTCACGTAGATAGTGATTTTGAAATTTTGTTATAGGATTGGCTGTCCCATTTTAAATGGGAAGTAAAGATGTTCCAATTTAAATGGGAAATAAAGAAATAAAGATGTTCCAATTTAAATGGGAAATAAAGATGTTGCGCAGCGAAATAAACGCTGGAGTTTAGGAGGAACATGCCAATTTAAGCAAGTTTATTTCTTAAAATAAAGTACATATTAGTTTCACATGGCAATGATATTATATTTACTTACCCCAGTTTTTTACTCCATCCGTTTGCTACGCGTGCTTAGAAGAAATGACTAAATAGCGGAAAACGATCTTTTATAAGTACGCTCAAAATAACGGGACAAACGAATAGCGGAACAGAAGGAGTAGAAAACTGAAGTTCACACAAATTACGCAGAGTCGCTTTTTATAGTATTCAACACAAATAAATTAATCAATCTATTACAGCCACGTAAAAGTGTCTTATTTCTGAAAAGAAAATCGTAAATTTCGCTTGAAGTTCGCGAAAGCACATTTAGACAAGGGAATGGATTTTTGGCAAAAATTCTTGTTTACAGACAAATCGAATTTCAATGTATTCGGCAGCGATGGAAGAGCACAAATTTGGAGAAAAGAAAACACTGCACTTAACGCCAAAAATATAGTACCAACAGTGAAGCATGGTGGCGACAACGTAATGGTTTGGAGAGCGGTTGCGGCATCTGGAGTTGGAAAGCTTGTTTTTATTGAGGGTAATATGGATCGGTTGAAATATAAATCATTGTTGGAAGCTATTTTGAAGCCTTCGGTGGACAGTTAGGAGCTTGGCGCAGGCTGGATCTTTGGACAGGATAACGATTCAAAGCATACGGCCCATATTGTTAAGGATTGGTTACTTTATCATGCTCCAAGGCACGCACGCACCAACTCAAAGCCCAAATTTGAATGAAACATTACCCAATGAACGTCTTAGTGAAGTTTGGGACAGTATTACTTCCTCAGAATTGACAAATTTAGTAGCTTCGATGCCACGACGACTTCAAGCTGTTATTGATGCAAACGGTGGACCAACAAAATACTAAAAACATCAGGTTACCTGATATTAATCTAAGTTCTTGCGCTAAGATAAGTTATGTATGTATGTACTGTATGTAGACTTTTGTCAATGCTGGATTTACGTTTTTGTTGTCATATTTATACTATTTTATGTTAAAAAATGAATTTTTGTTGGTTTTTTATGATAAGGGAAAATAGTTGAATTAAACTGTATCGTTAAATTTTCCAATAAACCTTTTGGACTTTCAATTCAAAGAAAATAGGCGGTGTTTGTAAACTTTTGTCCGATACTGTACATATATACAGTACCTCACAAGTCTAACCGGATGGGTGCAGTGCCGATGCTCACACCTTCCACATAGAGTAAAAATCTTAAAATCATCAAATTTAAGGAAAATTCTTGTACTTTATTTTTAAAAAATTTGTTCAACACAGCTAACCGGATATGTAATAAAGCGAATGATTACTAGTAATTCGTAGCTTATGCTTTTGCAAATATAATAACTTCCAGTCGGCTTGGTATAGAAGCGACAGGATTTTAACAAAATTCCTGTGGCTTCGCGTTCCAAGCCTCCAAAATAGAAGTTTTAAGCTCAGCTCAGCATTGAAATACTGCCTTTGATACACTTTTCGCCTGGCTTCTTGCCATACTCAATAACATTCAGATTTGGTGATTGGGTAGATGTATCCAATACATCAGGACAATTGTATCTTAATCAAGTATGAGCAATTTCCGATTTGTGCTTCGATTCGTTGCCTTCCAATGTGACACATGACTGTTTTATATTTTCTTTTAAAATATCAACATGCTGGAAATGATCCACAATACGTTGTACGAAATGGAGGTTACCCGTTCCTTAAGGCGATATGAATCCTCAAACCATTACTGGCCCACCACGTGTTTAAGTGTAGCCCTAGCATGCTTTGGCAAGTAAGTTTCGTTGGGACGCCGTAATACATCAGATCCCTGTAAGTTATACTTGCTTTCTTCTGTGAAAAGAACCTTGAAAGGGAGAAGATGTATTTTATATTGCTACTACCTCAAAATTATGCCATTTACCCTTTGCCAAAACTCATCAGGCTTTTTTAAATGCAATTCCACAAAGTCCAGGCTTTTCTTTCTATATTTTCGGATATGTGCGGCCTTTTTACAACTGCTCTATCGTGTACATCGAAGTTCCTAAGTGTGCGACGAATTGTTCCAAACGAAACCTTCATCCCTTTTTCATTTGTTTTGCGTTTTTGGCCGAGGAAAAGGGATCTTTTTCAACAATTTTCCATATAAACTGCTCTTCTGCCTATGTTAGCTATCTTTCTTGACCAACGCCACTAATATTATTAATCAAATTTTCCTTCACAAACTCTTTTATAATATCATGGGCAGTTGACGTACTCCTCTTCACAATTTCCGAAATCTCTTTAATAGTTTTTCCTTCTTCCCGTCATATTGTCGCCATGATTACTCACAGACTGACTTAACTAGTTTATTTTTTATTTTCTGTTCCGATTTTATTACACTGTACCGAAATTGAACTTTTTCTTCTTCTTCTTCTTCTTTGACGCAGGCACCGCTTACGCGATTATAGCCTCGTCAACAGTAGCGCGCCACTCGTTTCTTCTTTTTACTGCTTGGCCCCAGTTAGAAATACCAAGTGATACCAGGTCGCTCTCCACCTGATCTTTCCAACGGAGTGGAGGTCTTCCTCTTCCTCTGATTCCGCCAGCGGGTACTCCATCGAATACTTTCAAAGCTGGAGCGCTTTCATCCATTCGGACGACATGACCTAGCCAGCGTAGCCGCTGTCTCTTTATTCGCTGAGCTATGTCAATGGCGTCGTATAGCTCGTATAGCTCATCGTTCCATCGTCTGCGGTATTCGCCGTTGCCAACGCGCAAAGGACCATAAATCTTCCGCAATACTTTTCTCTCGAAAACTCCTAAAGCCGACTCATCGGATGTAGACATCGTCCAGGCTTCTGCACCATATGTCAGGACGGGGATGATGAGCAACTTGTAGAGTTTGGTTTTAGTTCGTCGAGAGAGGACTTTACTTTGCAATTGCCTACTCAGTCCAAAGTATATAGCACCTGTTGGCAAGAGTGATTCTGCGTTGGATTTCAAGGCTGACATTGTTGGTGTTGTTAACGCTAGTTCCCAGATAGACGAAATTATCTACGACTTCGAAGTTCTGACTGTCAACAGTGACGTGGAAGCCAAGTCGCGAATGCGATGTCTGTTTATTTAATGAGAGGAGATATTTCGTCTTGCCCGTTGCGGTTCACTACCAGACCCATTCGCTTCGCTTCTTTGTCTATTCTGGAGAACGCAGAACTTACGTTGCGGGTGTTATGACCAATTATATCAATATCATCGGCATACGCCAACAATTGCACACTATTGTAGAATATTGTGCCTGGTCTGTTTAGCTCTGCAGCTCGAATTATTTTCTACAGCATCAAATTAAAGACATCACACGATAAAGAGTCTCCTTGTCTGAAACCTCGTTTGGTATCGAATGGCTCGGAGAGGTCCTTCACAATTCTGACCGCGCTTCCGGTATTATCCAGGGTCAGTTTACAAAGCCGTATAAGTTTCGTGGGGATATCAAATTCAGACATAGCGGCGTAGAGGCATTTCCTTATCGTGCTGCGAAATGATGTCCTTATCGAAGTCAGCTTTAAAATCGATAAAAAGGTGGCGTGTATCGATTCTTTTCTCTCGGGTCTTCTCCAAGATTTGGCGCACGGTGAATATCTGGTCAATGGTGGATTTGCCAGGTCTAAAGCCACACTGATAAAGTCCGATCAGTTTGTTGACGGTGGGCTTTTGTCTTTCACACAATACGCTACATAGGACCTTATATGTGATATTAAGGAGACTCAACCCACGATAATTGGCGCAGACCGTGGGGTCTCCCTTTTTTTGGATTGGGCAGAGCACACTTAGGTTCCATTCGTCGCACTGTCGCACATTCAACTGTCAAACCAAACATGTTTTGCTTTAGTTAAAAAATCAGAAATTTCTGAAAATGGATCGTTTAACAACCGCACAGCGAGTTAAAATTGTTGAAACCTACTACAAAAAGAGTGATTGAAACGTGGCCACTCTTCGAGCTCTAAGAGGAGATTATGTTGTCACATAATCGTCTAACTACTCAAGCAATTGCATCACCGTTTTGCTCGTTCCACCTGAAATATCGCTGGTGTAGGTGAAAGTGGAGCGAAGAACCGAGCAGTCTAATTCTCGAAGTTCTCAAAAGCTGGGATTTTCTTACATTATGGCGTATTTTGCACTTGGACTGACATCCAATAAAGTCCAGCTCACACAACAACTGAAGCCAGCTGACCATTCACAACGCCATAGTTACGTCGATTGGGTGCTTGAACAACAGGAACTGGACCGCGAATTTTCCAACAAAATTTTCTTCAGCGACGGGGCACATTTCTTACTCCGTGACTACGTAAATAAAGAAAAATGTCTCTTTTGAGGCTCCGAGATTCTCAAATAATTTAAGAGAGGCCATTACACCTGAAAAAACATTTATATTCTGGTGCGCTTTTTGGTCCGGAGATGCGATTGGACCTTACTCTCTTGAAAACGATAACGGCGAGAGTGTCACTGTCAATTCGGATGGATTTTTTCTTTTTTTTTGACTGAAATTAAAGAACACGACTTGAACAATATGTGGTTCCAACAAGAAGGTGACACGTGCTACACAACACGAGGTAATATGAGTTCGTGCGAGAGAAATTTCCCGGCCGCGTAACCCCTCTCATCATGGCGATGTCAATTGGCCACCGATATTGTGCGATTTGAAACCGTTGGACTATTTTTCGTTTGGCTAGGTGAAAGATCGTGTTTATGCGAATAAATCTTTAACTCATGACCACTTGAAAACCAACATTCGTCAAAGTTATGGCTGAGATACCACGGAATATGTGCCAAAAAGTGGTCGAAAATTAACTCAAACAGAACGAAATTCGCAAAACTTCACGAGGTGGTCATTTGAATGATATAGTGTTTTTTTTTTAGATAATTTCAAGGTCTAAACTTTATAATAAAAAAAGGGAAATTCATGAAAAAAAAATTATTTTAAATGCATTTTATTTATGTTTATTTTGAAAAACGCAAAATGGATAACCCTGTACTTAACCACGCCACATGCTAAGGGTTAGTTTATTGAAAGCTCTACTGCTCTCTCAACTAGGCCTGAAAACATGGTGGGTATAAAGCCGAAAGGATGAAAGTAGTTCCACAACAAATTTACTCACATGCCAATCGGATCGCCGTGTGGAATTTCTCAGTTTAATCACGTTTAACTCTCGGTTCATGCGCTTGATGAATGTTAAACGAATATGAATGATATCGAGTTCTTTCTTCTTCAGCTATTTCAGAGCCGTTTGCTCTGCAAGTAATTTTGGCCCAAAATAGTTAATTTTCATTAAATTATACATTTACTATTTGTATTAGATGGAAAAAATTTCCAATGAAAAAAAAAAGAAAAACTAAATTTCCATGACGGCAACGTGCACATATATATGTATGTACGCATGTGTTGTTTTCAAGCGCAATAATTTTATTTGAACAGCCGATGGCGCTGTTTCATAATATATTGATACAAAAAATAGATGCATACATACATACATACATATATAACTATCTACATATGTACATTGTGTTTTGTTTATAGACACAACAAGGCGTTTGGCAAAAAAAAAACAATTAAGCGGACTTTATTTTTAAAAAGCAACTCAATTAGTAAAGGAACTATTGTTTTGACATCCGCTATGCAAATATGAACATATGTAACATAACATACATATGTATGCAAATATGTATGTTTCCAGAGCCACTACACCGATTTGAGCTTATGAATGAAATATTAGGCGGTTTTTTTTTAAACGCGCATACATACGTAACATACGTGCAGTGGCGGAAAAAAGTCTACATACACCCCCCCCCCCCCTATTTTCGTTGAATTGAAAGACCAAAAAGTTTATTGGAAAATGTATTTCAATTATTTTCACTTATCCTAAAAAACCAAAAAAATGCATTTTTTAACATAAAATAGTAAAGCTATACCGGCAAAAAAAGCGTAAATCCAGCATTGACAAAAGTCTACATACAGTACATACATACATACATAACTTATCTTAGCGCAAGAACTTTGATTAATATCAGGTAACCTGATCTTTTTAGTATTTAGTTGGTCCACCGTTTGCATCAATAACAGCTTGAAGTCGTCGTGGCAACGAAACTACTAAATTTGTCAATACTGAGGGAGTAATACTGACCCAAGCTTCAATAAGACGTTGTTTGAGTAATCCCGAGCTGGAAATCTGATTTTTTTTAATTTTTCGCTCAAAAATCTCCCAGACATATTCAATAACATTCAAACCTGTGCTTTTAGGTGGTGTGTGCGTGACTTGGAGCATTATAAAGCAACCAATCCTTAACAATATGGTCCCTGTGCTTTGGATTGTTATCCTGTTCAAAGATCCAGTCTGCGCCAAGCTCCTAACTGTCCACCGAAGGCTTCAGAATAGCTTCCAAAAATGACTTATATTTGAACTGATCCACATTATCCTCAATACAAACAAAATTCCCAACTCCAGATCCCGCAACCGCTCCCCAAATCATTACGTTCCCGCCATCATGCTTCATTGTTGGTACTATATTATTGGAGTTAAGTGCAGTGTTGTATTTTCTCCAAATTTTTGCTCTTCCATCGCTGCCGAATATATGAATTTCGATTTGTCTGTAAACAAGAATTTTTGCCAAAAATCCATTCCATTGTTGAAATGTGCTTTCGCGAACTTCAAGCGAAATTTACGATTTTCTTTTCAGAAATAAGACACTTTTACGTGGCGTTCAACTGTAGAAGTCGTTATCGTTCAGAGTTCTTCGAATTGTTCTTAAATGGACACACTTTTTTGAAGAGCCTGCAATGTTTTCGGCTAATTTTGGAGTAGTAACTTTAGGATCATCATTCACTTCCTTCAGAGTAAAGCTGATGTCTCTTCAAGTTTGCTTCTTCGGGCGGCCAACACGCGGCTTTTTTTCGGTGGATCAATTTTTTTTTCAAGGTTTTTTACAATGGCTTTGGTGGACTTAAGTTTAAAATTTTTGAAATTTCACCAAACGATTTCTTCTCTTTTCTGTGCTGTATATCCAATTTACTTACGTTAATGGATATTTCTTTTCGCGGATGCTAATGTGTTTAAACCACAACTAAATTCAACACTAACAAATTAGAAAACATAATTTAAAAAAAAAATAGTAAAAGAAGGGTATCTAACCGCCAGAAAAACAGAGCTTATCGAGATAACTGCTAGTAAACCTGTGGTGTAAGTAGACTTTTTTCAAGGGCATTTTTGCCTTTTTTTCCACCATTATTGCTTTCTTTTATGTTGGAGAATGGATTTGTTTCAATACATGTGATTAAAAAAGGTTTTAAAATCAAACCGTATACCTACAATTTTCCAGCAAAGCGATAGTACTTTCTACACAACGAATACAGACAGTGTGTGTAGACTTTTGTGCGCCACTGTATATTTATTATTTTAGTTGGTCATAATATTTTCGCCGTCTTCTATTTGCGTGTTTTGATAATAGATACTCGTATTTGATGTATAGACATGTGCACTCGTATAAGCGTCATCATCAAAGAGCGCGATCAGCTGTTCAAATAATTTGGTTACTTTTAAATAACTCATAACATACTGTTGCGTCACGATAATTTAACGGTCATCTTTGCTATTTGGGAAATTGAATTATTTTGGGCCGAAATTCCCTTGAAGGCAAAATACGCACTGAAGAACTTAATATCACACTCACTTTCCGTCTATCTTGTGCGAACAGTAGTATAAACTGTCTGAAAGATTTTGATAAATAATACTAGAAGTTCTGAAACCCATTAATGCTGAGACTAAGCCAAAGACTTCTATGCGATGAGCTGTCATGCTAAAAAAAATTTAAGCGGAACTCCTGCCAAGCCGCTGACTTATTCCCCTCATATAGCAGCTCAACTGGTGAGAACAGTCGTGCTTTCATTAGAGAATAGTGGATTGGAGATGGTCTTAAGCATAGAAAGATATAGTGGGGGATAAACTCCCTCTTCGATACTCGTGTGCACTACTTTGCCCGAAATAATAAGAAATAAAATATTGTCAGTGTATTTCGGACGAAGCACAAGACGACACCCATCTTAGAACGTACAGCTATTACTGACCGCAGCAGCAATGAAGACCAGCAGCAGGCTAGATTTCTACAAATTACTTTAAGTGAAGATTAATTAATTTTATTATTTTTCTATTTAATTTTCAATTACTAAAAATTTATTTTAGTTTCAATAAGTTTTTATTTTAAGTAAGTAAAACACTGTGGCAACATCGTGCTAAAACTGATAGTAAAAGCCGTTATGGTTTGTGTATATCGATCAGCTGATTGACATAAACGTGTGGCATCTCTGAGTTTAATTATGCTGACTTAAATTTAATTTCTTTGAAGATCCATTGGTGACTTAAAACAAAATTCTAATCTAATCTATGTTACTGTAAAAAAGCAACAACAGCAACAGCTATATATACATATTGCGATGGGAAATCCCAAATACGAAGAACAGAGGAAAGGAGCGGCAGCAGCTATCGCAGACAGTCGGGAAGAAAACGCAGTGGCAATAACTGCGGAATAAACTCTGTTTTTAAAAGCGCATAAACTGTGTGCAGTGGAAAATAACTGTGTGATTATAAATTATTATAAAATAAACCATTGTGTATAGTGAAAAGAATTGTAAATTATTAGTGAGTTACACAAATTGAGTTAATTCCTGACAATTAAGAAGCCGATCGAACAAATCTTCGAACTTTTATTTAGCAATTCAGTGAGCGGACTCGCAGGGTTTGGCAATCATCGAGGTTAATTACGAAAATCTTTCCAAGTAGAGGCACTTTTTTCAATAGCCTTTTTTTTGACAGATCACGCGTGAGTCGTGTCAAGCTGTCATGTTATTTTTGTTCATTTAAATTCCCGTTCTGTAAAGAATGTGTTTCGACCGCGCTTCGCTCAACTTATGGTCAACATAATCGACCTACTGAGCGTACTATTCGCAACATCATCATCCACCCTGAGACCCAGCATTCATTATTGGATAATATTCGACCAAATAGACCAGCTCGCAGTGATGAAAATATAGCGGTCGTAGTTGAGAGTGTACACGAAGATCGTGGAGAGTCGATTCGGCGACGGCGAGAAAAACAACGGTTTGGTGTGGTTTGTGAGCCGGTGAAATTTATAAAATTATCCATACTTCTTCAAAAATAATGTCGGTGAGGAAGTAACCGTTAATGGCGACCGTTGTCGCGTCATGATAATCGACTATATGATGCATGAAATTGAAGCTCGTGATCTCCGCGACATTTGTTGAAAAGACATCAAGAGGCACAGCATGAATTGAAGGAGGAGCTCGGCCGAAAATCGCTTCAGCGAATATAAAGCGAAAATTATATGTGCAAATATGTATATATATATTACCATAAATTTGCGTATTTTTCATATTTATTTATTTATTCGAAATGTGTACCTTTCAAACATTGTATGTTAGTTCATTTAATTTCAAAATAATTTCTAATGCAAATATTATTTAGAACTCTTTTTCTAAAAATATATATATTGTATTCTCCGCGGAATTCGCAAGTTTCTCGACAACTTTTCGTGACTTCAGTACAATTCGAGAGCTCTATATTTTAAAGCCAAAATGTTCATGAACACGTGTACAGCATTAAGGATTTTAGCCATTTTAATAGTTTATCATACCACTTTTTGCACTGCGCTCGGCTTTAATGGTGGCACACCGACAACCATTTCGGAACATCCCTATGTGGTCTCACTACAGAAATCGAATGGTACACACATCTGCGCTGGTGCACTACTCAAGAATCGTATGATCGTCACGGCCGCACAGTGTTTCGTCGGTAACGATCCCTTAGATATATTCGTGCGTGTTGGCAACAATGATAATGATGATGAGCTCATACCGATTGATGCCTATAAAATCCATCATGATTTTAATATCAACACAAGGGACAGTGACGTGGCGGTGGTGAAGTTGTCTAAATCGGTGGAAACTTCACGCAACATCAGGCAGATTAATATTGCTGGCGATAGACCGAGGACTGGTAAAATCGCTGTGGTAACGGGTTGGAGTGCAAGCAATCAGTTGGTGGATGTGGATAAGCGGATTATTGAATATGAAGAGTGTCGTGCTGGTAAATATAGTTACACCGCAGATGAGATAACGGAAAATATGATTTGTGTTGAACCAGTATATAACAAGTCTGCATGTGATGGTGAGCCAGGCAGTCCATTAGTGTATAATGGCAAATTGGTCGCTTTGGTGTCATGGGGTTATGGGTGTGATAACCAGGGTAGACCAGCTGTCTATACAAATGTTAATAAATTACGGCACTGGATTCGAAAGGTGGCTAATCATTTGTAAATGGTTATATATGTATGTATACCCTTCATACAGTTTAAGCCAAAAAGTAAAGCTTAAGTAAATGTGAGAAGAAAAAAATGTATAATAAATAAATAAACAATTTATTGGATTGTATTGAATTTATAATATAATAGATATTTTTAAGTTATTTTTAATGGTTTATAGATAAATTTATGATAATAATAATATTTATATAAAAACTAGCGGTACACTTGTGTATTTCGCTGCACCAAAACAAGTATAGAAAATGTGAAAAATCAATTTTTTTTATTAAGATTAAACTCATTTGTATTTTATCAGTTTTTTTTTTTTTTTTTTTTATTTTTTTTTTTTTGAAGGAATATTTGTTTAACATTTCTCGAACTCGAACAATGCATTTCCGAATGGTTGAACACTTCTACGAAAATCGCCATTAGGAATGCTCGAACATGTATTTTATGTTTCAAGCAATTAGACACGTTTTCGAATGTTGGCAACCGCATTTTGGCAGCTTTAGCCTGCGTATCTGCAATGCAACTGGTCGCAAATTAAATTTTTCAAACATGTGGCAAGCATAAACAAAAATATGTTTGACTTAAAAACTTCGTGAGCCAACTGCATTAATGATATGAAACAAGTTGCCGCGCTCTTCAAAAACTTTTTGAAAACTTTCTATATTATTAATAGCCATATATTTATATTTAATTTGTGCAATAAATGTTTCGATTTTAAATTTTCAGATAGTTGCGTACCGCTTCAAAATCAATTTCGCATTAAATCTTTCTTAAATATCCCTAACTTAATACCAATATTATATCATTTATTATCTTAACAATTTAGTATTTTTTTTTTCAAATTTTGAAAATATGGCAACCCTTAAAAACGTTTTTCTCTATAAGCCTTCAAAGTGCTCTTTAGTTTAATATCTTCGCTATTATATATCATTTAACTTAACATATCAGGCAACTCTTCTCAAAAATTTTTCCAAAATTTCGAAATTCACAATTAGAAAATCACTAAATTCCGATATAGTACTGTATGCAATGTATAATGTATTTTATCAATTCTTTTATATAAAACAATTTGATAACGAAATTTTAATTTTTCCTTTATTTTACTGCTTTTTGCAAATATAAATTGCAGCTGTGCGAAGTGGAAATCTAAATTATTCTCGAGCATATTTGAACACAAAAACACCTGTCATCCATTTCGGTTCAGACGTTTACATAATTTCATAGATTTACGATTAAATTCTTTGTGGTCACCCTGTGCCAACTCTATTTGTAAAAAAAAGGTTTACATACAATCGCATGAAGGTTAGCTTTTATCCAAAAGCATAATGGAAATTGCCCTTTCCAGTATTTCTTCAACTCTAAACTAAATAATTTTATGACTCCCACTACTAAGAATTTTGTAAACGTGGTTCATTTGGCTGGATAATCAGCGTTCTAAGCGAATTTCCTGATGACTAAGGTTTCCCTACGGTGTGCAGTGAGAGTGCTTGAGCGAGCTTATAATACGATTATACAAAGCTGAATGCTTCTGATAAACTTATAGGCATTACCCCAAAACTGTATTGAGATTAATGAAGAAATTTATACACCACCGCACAATGTCTGATAAACGACGTAGAAAATCCTGCCGACTATTGTCAGGGTTCACCTTAAAATGTCACCAGGAAGACGCCCAGAGCATCACAACTGTTTTTCCAATGCACTAAACACGTACTTGTGGACCAAAGAAAACCTGTAATAACAAGTTTCATGAAGAAATCTCAATGCTCTTTCGACTGTTCCAAAAGTTTTAACAACAAATTCGTCAAAGAGCCTGTCAACCAAAAAAGTACCAATATCTGTGCATCTAAGAATAAAAAACTGTGCCAGTTTAGATACAATGGTTTGTGATTTGGTAGTCTCCTATTGTGACGCCAACTCTGAATTGTTCGGTTTTGGTTGTGAGAACAAGGCCAATCCTGTTTTCTTACTAGTGTTGCAACCCTGTAATCATGTGCCCGTGTATAAATTTGACAGCTGTGCTGATCATTACTTTGTGAAATATGGCCTTTTGAGTGAAATATCTTTTATGATTGTGAAAAAATTGATACAAAGGAATTTCGCGTGTTGAGAAAATATTGCTTTTGGGGGAAAAAATGCATTTGAAGCAAAAACTTGGATTATTGACGAGTTTCCGGACACTGCACCAGGAAAATCAACCATCAAGGATTGGCATGCTAAGTTTAGACGTGGTGAAATGAGCACCGAAAACGTTGAGCGCAATGGGCGCCCATAAAAAGGTTGTTACCGAAGAAAACATCAAATAAAATCCACAAAATGATTTTGAATGACCGTAAATTGAAATTGAATTAAACAGCAGGCACTCTAAAGGATATCAAAAGAACGTGTACATCATATCACTCACGAATATTTGGGTAGGAGAAAGCTTTGTGCAAAGTGGGTGCAACGCGAGCTCACTATTGACCAAAAACAATCGTAATACACCTGAGATTTTGCGTCGATATGTTACAATGGTCCAATCGACAGTCATTCGAGTGGTCCCC
This sequence comes from Neoceratitis asiatica, assembly GCA_030068015.2. Lineage (NCBI taxonomy): Eukaryota > Metazoa > Arthropoda > Insecta > Diptera > Tephritidae > Neoceratitis > Neoceratitis asiatica. The sequence goes on along the minus strand of CM061527.1, from coordinate 66,175,714 downwards.
ACTCCAAAGCGGGGAATAGCGCAAAAGTCAGCTGGCAAGGTTATGACATCTGTATTTTGGGTAGCGCATGGAATAATTTTCATTGAGTACCTTAAAAAAAAATGGAACACCAACAGCGACTATAACATAGCATTATTGGTCCGTTTGTTTGATGAAATCGCCGAAATTGAAGAAAAAGAAAGTGCAGCTTCACCAAGACAATGCACCGTGTAACAAGTCAGTAAAATCGAGGACAAAAATCCGTGAATTGGACTTCGAATTGCTTCCTCATCCACGGTATTCTCTAGTTCTAGCCCCCAGCGACTATTTCCTGTTCTCAGAGCTCAAAGGAATTCTCGCTGGGGAGAAATTTTGGTCGAATGAAAAGGTGATCGCCGAAATTGAGGCCTATTTTGAAGTAAAGGACAAATCATGCTACAAAAATAGTATCGAATAGTTGGAGGGTCGCTATAATCAGTGTATCACCCTTGAAGAGAACCATGTTGAATAAAAAAAATTTATTTTGCCAAAAAAAATGTGTTTTACAATGGTAGGCCGGGCACTTTTAAAACTACATGTTACATTGGAAAAATGGGTGGCAAATAAGAATTACGTAGACACAAAATTATCAATGACATTAAGAAAAAGAAAGCTCCTGCATACGACAGGGTAACAGATGTGATATGAAGAAAGAGCTTACACAGGTGGCAATGAAGCAAATGCTATATATCTTTAATAATATATATATTAAGATTGCACTATTTTTTCTAGTCCTGGAAGCTTTCGGAGATTATTATGATCCCTAAGCCAGGTAAAGATGCAACTTTGGGCGGTCAAAACTTTTCTTAAAAACCGATTTTAGAATCGAAACGTATCATACCATGCCACCAATTCGGGTTTAGAGGGGAAAAAAGCACAATAAATCGAGCAGTTGGCAAGATGGACTATTATAACATATGAGCTGAGCGGTAGACTGCTCGCAAATATTTATGCTGTAAGACCGGTGTGTAGCTCTAACGAAAACCAAAAACTCCATATAAAAAATTGCACAAAAACGATACGCGGAAAAGTTTTTTTTTTTTTTTTTGTTAGAGCTGCATACCGAACCTAAATGCTGGAGCACAAAAAAAAATTTCCATGAAAGTCAAAGAAGTTTTATTTTATTAGATAAATTATTTAAAGAGTAAATTATACAATAGGATTTTACAATTTTGGTGCAGTCTTACTGACCCATGATTCCAATTCTGCAACATCAGTCAAAACAACTGGATTGCCCTTGTTACCGCAACCATAACCCCAAGACACCAAACCGACCAATTTATTGTTGACCACAACAGGACTGCCGGGAATACCGCCGCAAGCTTGACCATTCTTAGCCAAACCACAGAACATACCATCCAAAATCTCACCTTCTTGGTACTTATAATCGCCATCTTGACATTCCGCGGCACTAAGTACGCTCACAGGCACATCGACGACCTCATTATCAGCAGCCCAACCAATGAGAACACCGTTTGCACCATTTTCTGGTTGACGCTTAGCCAACGAAATGGTAGCAAGATCCACCGGCTCAGCTAATTTCAATACACCAATATCATATTGATCGGTGATGAGATCAAAGTTGGGTTGGTAACTGAAGGAAGCAATTTTAACAGTTTGTGCACCATTGTTTACACCAACCACCAATTGGGAGACAACGTAGAAGTACAAGCATTGACCAGCTGTAACAACGGTATCTTTATTGATGAGTACACCACCACAAATGCGTTGACCGTCACTGTTGTGTAGCGAAACGAGGTAAGGATGTGCCGCAATATTGCTCGGCGCGCCATCTTCAATAAATTCAGCGGAGACATTGCCAGCGCAGGCTGCAAGCACAAGCAAGAAACTGAAAACGAATAATTTAGCCATTTTTCTCCTCTCAAACTCTGTTCGGTTTGGTGTGAAGGTTTCAACTATACTTTGCTCGGATTTCTCATGTTCTTAAATACTATTTTTAGCGCTGCTTTCTCTGGCAGTTTAAAGGCTTTCACATATGTTTCTTAGCTGCAGACAGAAGCATTTATGTTTGTGTTGACTAAATAAAATAGCTGGGATATTTGCTGTCTAGCCTCGTGTCGTATAATGTGAAGAATGAAAATATTGGTTTATGACAAGTTTTCGATCATTCTATTCAATTTACGGCATATGTACATAAGTGTTGATTTCAAACTATTTGGAATTGGATTATTAACGTCTGTCTACAAGTTTTCAGGAGACATTTTATTTATTTATAGTTTTTTTTTTTTTAATAGCTTTACTTAAAGGAAAACTACTATTTGTGCAAAAATTAAATTTTTAATTTTTTTATTTATTATTTTTGCTTTTGTTTGACAAACACACGTGTCTGTCTACCTTTTTATTACACACTTTTCAATTTTAATATTATTTACACACATGTGTGGGAAATATTAGTTTTAATTTTGGAAAGTTGCTTAGAAAGAGCTTTAATAGCCCACATCATGGTCATATCCTCAAATTGTAGAAATTTTGAATCTATTCTCCTTATAGTCTTCAAAAATTATGCCGATCAAATCAGAATGACGAGTTTTGTTGATTTAGCCATGTCCGTCTGTCCTTCTGTTTGAACGCAAACTAGCCTCTCAGTTTTTTAAGTCATTTGAATCAAATTTATTATTCGGGCGTAGTTTTTGTTATGTATTGATCATTTGCCGGAAGCGGCTAGATCGATAGTTGACCGATCATATCATGTAGATCTCACGCAAGCGATTTGCTCAGATATGTGATTTTGAATCAGAAATACTTCAGTAAAGCATCTAAGAACATGAAAAATGGTATTCAACACAATTGGTGATTCATTTCGAGGTTTCCTACTTTTTTAAAGAAAAAAAAAACGCAGAAAATTCAAATTTAATGGGGAATGTCTATTATCATTCGAAATAACATTCTTTGGCATTTATTCTTTGAAGATTATCTCTTTCAAATGTTGGCCGCGGCTACGTCTGGTCCGTTGAGTCCAATTTTCGATGACTCCTTTGAGCATTTCGACTGGTAGCTGGCGAATTATACGCGTGATGTTTTGCTTTGGTTCCATTAATATGGATTTATTGTGAGAGAAATCGCCCGGTCGCGTAATCTCTCGTCTTGGCAAATTTCAATTGGTCACCGATATCTTGCGAATTGACACCGTTGGACTTTTTTTGCAGTACTATGCCAAAGACCACGTTTATGCGGATAATCCTTTAACTCTTGAGCACTGGAATATGTTGGTTTTCAAGTTATGGCTGAGATACCGTCCAATATGGGCGCAAAAGTGGTCGAAAATTACCTCCAGCGAATCAAAGTTTGCAAAAATTCACGAGGCGGTTATTTGAATAATGCAGTTCTTCACAGATAATGCCCAGGTTTAAACTTTAAAATAAAGAAGGAGTTTCTTGAAAAAAAATTATATAAACGCATTTTAGTTTATCTTATAAAGACTTCTTTCCAGTTTTTTCTTTTTGTAATTTAAAAAATAAATAATTAAAAAACACGCTATAGATGTTAAGTACATTTAATCATCATCAATCAACTCTTAATTCTATTCGTCCCCTAACATCTCCATTATTGAGTAGGTTATCCAATCATGCAATTCTGGTACACTAGCATAAACACCGGGGTAACCCTTCTTGGCACAACCCTTACACCAACGAGCTCACCATCCGCCACTAATGGCCCACCCGAATCGCCTTCGCAAGAATCCTTCTTGAAAGCATAAGCACACACCATAGTCTGCTTGATTTCATCACTATATTTATACGTATCAGAGGCACAATCCTCGCGCACACTATATTCACTTCGACTGCTTGCAAATTGTTTGGTGCTGATACACAGAGCGAACCTCTAATATCCCAACCGGAGACGATGGCAGGTGTGCCAGTCGGTGGTACCCGTTTGATCAACGGGTTCGGCCAATCTTATTAGAGCGATGTCATTAACTTTCTCACCGTAACTGAAGTCATCGTGTTGCTTTATAGCCGACACCTCCCTAAAAGCCCACCATTTTTGGAATTCGTGGAACCTAAACGCACAAGTATTTGGTTTGGTTTAAGATCGTCTACACAATGTGTTGCTGTGAGCACAAACTCCTCAGTGATAAGACTGCCACCGCAAAAGTGCATTTCCTGTTCAATAGACCACAATGATACTTGATATGGATGGGCTTCAATGGTTGTATCATCACCGCCTACAATACGACCGTCGAAAACGTCTGGTATGTTGGCGGCAAAGACAACGCTAAAAAGTGCACTAAGAATCAAAAACCGAAGCATGGCGGGAGCAAACAATAAGTAAACTAAACGAAAACTGTGCTGGAAATATACTTTTATATGCGAGACTATCGAAAGTGAATCGAGTGGTCAAAAGTGCTTCAAATCTTTAACGATAAACACAAATCACGAAAATTCTTTATTCTAGTACTCGTAAGATAATGTACATACTCATTTTCGCTCTTAGACTCTCATTTGTAATTGAAGCAACTTCAAATATTAAGTTTGCTCAGACGGTAGGTAGCTGCAGCAAACTCGTGCTACTGCTGAGTAATTTTTGGTGTTTAGGTTTTTTTTATACCATTAATGTACATAAAATGGTATATAAACTGTTGTCCGAAGTAAGTAAGTACCAGAAGAAGAGATAAGCCCACCGAAGTTTACACCGATCGTATCAGAATCACGAGCTGAATTGATTTATACATGTCCGTCTGTCCGTCTATCCGTCTCTTCGTCAGTCTGTCGGTCTGTCTGTTTGAACGTAAACAATGTTAGTCCCTCAATTTTTGAGATATTTTATCCAAACTTGGTAAAAAAAAATGCAACTTTACGTTTAAGCGATCATTCGACAAAGTACCTAAGAACGTGAAAGTTGGTGTACTACACATATGTATGTACATAATGAATTACAAATTAGTTCTGAAAATCATCGAAATCGGACGACTATATTATATAGCTTCTATACACCGATTTGTTCAGATAGGAAGCTTTGGTCAAAACTCAGTCAATTAAGCATCTGGGAGCATTAATTGTTTAAGCATCTGGGTATCCTATACACATATTATGAATCGCATATGGGAAAGGAAATCGGAATTCTATATCATATAGCTGGCCTACGATTTGTTGAAAATACTAATTGCTGGGTCATAGAACTGCCAAAAGGTGTCGAAGAGCGTGAAATTTAGTATTCTATAGATGTAAATTTAAGTTTATATTGAAACTGAGAATCATCGAAGTTGAATTTTGCAATTTCAAATAAATTTTGAAATGTTCTTGAAAGGTATAAAGACTTCGGCATTGCCGTTCTTTCTTTTTTTTATCTGAGTTATAATCAGAACGTAGTTACGAGGTATGTTCAAAGGATAAGTTGAAGGTTTTGCTCACTGTTTTTCTTTGATAACAATGGTGTGGTGCATCATGAGCTCCTGCCAAAAGGTCGTACCGTTAATAAGGAGTACTACAAGGAAGTTATGCTACGTTTGCGTGAAGCAATACGGCTCAAAGGATCGGAATTGCGGAAAAACAACTTTGAAGGACACAAAATAGATATTGATAAATAAATAAGTATTTAAAAAAAAATTCAATATTCACCTTTTCCCTTGAACACACCTCGTATATACGTCAAAACTACTTATCGTTATCTTTGGAGTGATTTTTTTGTTTCTATTTCCATATATACTTCTTATTTTGATTAGAGATCAATATTAGATATGCATGGTGCATGGAGAACGCATTCCGCGTACAATATCTAGAAGTGTCGTCAAGAAAAGTGTGAAGTGGATAGACGTTGAGTCCGAGACTGGGGCAAAATAATATAAGGTCTAGGAAACGAACTATTTCGGTGAGTACGGACCAAAGAGAGAGATAGAGGATTGCTAGATGAGTTGGTTATAGGCAGCACGCAAATAGGTTGAATGCAGAACATAAGTTGCGTACGTCGAGGTCAAGTCTGGAGAGCTGAGAATTAAGTCGACTACAATATCCAAATTTAATCAAAATTCGAAATTTCAGGAATTTAATAACTTTGAATGTTCATATATGTGAAATAGATTTAGATCTCGTCTTAATAAATCCTGTTTATGTAGTGTGAACACCCTTGAACTTTAAAGAAAAAATAAACGATATTTTTTCGACGAAAATTTTCCACTGTTGCGGTGACAAACAACGGAACTCTCGATATTTCCACACTTTGCCTCTTTGTATTTGATAAAGCAAATAAATTAAGTTTCTGAATTGATAGCGGAGCAGAAATTTCTGCGTTACCAGGAGCCAAAGTTCCAAGTACCTGACGTTCTTCTGACTCATTTCTTACTGCTGCTGATGGTTCAGCCATTTCAACTTTTTAACGTAAATTTAGGATTGAGACGTGAATTCCCTTTCACATTTTTTATAATCAATCTAGCGGAACCGGATATCGGTGCTGATTTTCTGGGCAAATACGGTATCTTAACAAATCTTTCGGTTGAAGTAGTTTCATGTGCTTTAAATACGTCTCCGAGGTTCTTTCCCATTTCTGTCTGAGCTTCTGGTATTAAAGAATGAAGATTAATCATCACATTAAATTTCCAGTAATAAAAATATCGACAACCGATAACAGATTTGAACATATCCATCCATTTGGATATTGTCGGAATTTTGAAAATTTCCGAAGAACATTTGGACATGAAAGAGAGGTCCAAGCGGAACCGTGTAATCACTTCAAAGGAGTGTTTGGCGATGTTCAACCGCAATCCAAACGAATTTTTGTGCCGTTATCTGTTAATATAGTTGGGCAGGAGGAAAACAGACATATTGAAGAACTGTGTTGCAAATTGCCTCCCATTTCAATTGGCCACCACACATTACTCTTAAACAATTCGTTCAAGGCTGGCCATGGAACTGGGAAGCCGTAGCTTGTGACGAAATGTCTCTCAAAATTCATTTGCGGTATGAAGGGAATAGGGACTGGATAGTAGGTTTAGAAGATTATGGAGCTGAAAATCGTACCCCCAGATTGGCTACTAGTATTTTATCGATTTTCGTGCAAGGTCTTGGTGGAGAAACTTGGACACACTTGTAAATATCGCTGTTGATGAAAATAGTTTTCTTCATCGAAATGCGTTTGTTTAATTTTGCATCTATTTGTATTACAAATATTTTGACAGCATAATTGCTTAATGCCTTTACCAAAGTTCGATGGTGGGATCACAGAAAGTCATTTTTATTTTACGAAGAAGAAACTTAATTGCATTCACAGAATATTTCAGTTCTAAATGCCATAGACCCGGATTTTCTGAAATATTTTGTGAAAAAATGTCAGATGAAGAGCCAATATCAGTGAGTAACAGGTCGGCTAACAAACCAAATTGTTCACAACAAGTCAACGGTAACAGGTCGACTAACAACTCAAATTGTTCACAATAACTGACGGGTAACAGGGCGCTAACATATCAATTTGTTCGTAATAGCTAAAGGGTAACAGGACAGCTAAGAGATACATTTGTTTCCCCATAAGTAAAGGGTAACCGGTGTGTTGGTCAAAATATCCAAATAGTGGAAGAGACAAATATATATCGCATGCCTATGAATATAATGTGCGTGAGTGAAAAAGAAAATCGCTCTTAGGAGGAGAAAATCGAGGAAATTGGATTCTTTTTTCGCACGGCTATAATAAAAGTAACAAATGGAATAACATATACTTGCATAAATGAAGAGTAACAAAAAGCTAACATGTTAGGCAAAAGTTACCCGTCTTGCAGGGTATGTTCAAAATATTCCTAATTGCAATTTTTAATTTTTTCATTTATGAAACAGTTTGTGCGCGATATATAAAGCTAGATAGAGTGAAATTCGAAAATAATTTTTTATTTAATATTTAATTTTATATACAAACAATTCCTTTGCAAATATGCAATAAACTCTTAATTCTATTCTTCCCCTAACATCTCCATTATTGTGTTAGTTATCCAATCATGCAGCTCTGGTACACTAGCAAAAACAGCAGGGTAACCCTTTTTGGCACAATCCCTACTCCAGGAAACAACACCAACGAGCTCGCCTTCCGCCACTAATGGCCCACCCGAATCGCCATCGCACGGAGCCTTCTTGTAAGAATATGCACACACCATAGTCTTCTTGATTTCATTACCAAACTTATACTTATCAGAGGCACAATCCTCGCGCTGCACTATTTTTGTTTCGACTGCTTGCAAAGTGTTTGGTGTTATTCCACAGAGCGCACATCTAAAACCCCAGCCGGAGACGACGGCAGGTGTGCCAGTCGGTGGAACTGTTTCTGCTAAGTCAATGTAGCGTATGCTACGCGTTTGATCAACGGGTTCGGCCAATCTTATTAGAGCGATGTCATTAACTTTCTCACCGTAACTGAAGCCATCGTGTTGCTTTATAGCCGACACCTCCACTAGAAGCCCACCATTTCTGGAATTCGTGGATCCTAAACGTATAAGTATTTGGTTTGGTTTGAGATCGTCTACACAATGTGTTGCTGTGAGCACAAACTCCTCAGTGATAAGACTGCCACCGCAAAAGTGCATTTTCTGTTCAATAGACCACAACGATACTTGATATGGATAGGTTTCTATGGTTGTATCATCACCGCCTACAATACGACCGTCCGGTATGTTGGCGGCAAAGGCAACACAGAAAAGTGCACTAGGAATCAAAAACCGAAGCATGGCGGAAACAAGCAATAATTAAACTGAATGAAAATTAGCTAGGAAATATTCTTTTATATGCGAAACTGTCGAAAGTGAAAAGAGTGGTCAAAAGTGCTACTCATAATCCAGCGATAAACACAATCCAATAAAAGTTTTCATAAATCACAATTTTGAAATTATTATTAGTATATACATATATACATTTGGCGCTATGTAACCGCTGAAGCGATTTTTGGCCGAGCTCCTCCTCTAATTTGTGGCTTTGCGTCTTGCTGTTTTTAGCAACAAATGTAGGGGACCTACAGCTTATTTTATGCCGCCTCCGAACGGCCCATGGAGTTTTATGAGCAGCCTTTTATTCCATGCCAGAAATACACTTGGAAAGCTTGACATTCCCTGCCCAGAGCAATTAGAAACAATAATTTTCTATAATTTCGGATGTTGGTCGAACCTGGAGTCGAAGGCCTTCCGAATGGCAGGCCTTTTTTGCGGTATTTAGTTTTTTGATACCTTTCATGCACATAAAATGGTATATTAACTGTTGTCCGAGTAATTACCAGAAGGAGAAGAGATAGACCCACCGAAATTTACACCGACCGTATAGGAGTCAAACTGAAGCTGAGTTGGTTTAGCCATGTCCGTATGTCCGTCTCTCCGTCTGTCTGTCCGAGTTGCTGGGTCGTAGAACTGCCAAAAGGCATTTAAGAACGTGAAATTCGGTATTCTACAGACGTAAATTCAAGTGTATATTAACACTGAGAATCATCGAAGTTTAATTTTGCATTTTTCAATATATTTCATATGTTCAGGAAAGGTATAGAGACTTTGGCATGGCCGAAGACAGCCGTTCTTTATTGTTTTTATCTGAAACTACGAAACTACGTACCGTTATCTCTGGCGTGACATTGTGGTACTCTATTCCATATATATTTTTTATTAGGAATTTTGATTAGAGATCAATACTAGAGAGATTAGAGATTACTTTTTGCTATTTTTTAGCTTGAATTTGTTTTAAAAAAAATCAAATCATATATTTTATACACAAATAGTGATGACTCAGTTTCATCTAATCATGAACCGGAGTAAGCAAAACTTTTGACTAGCCCTGATTTTAACATTTGGTCATTGCTAGAGTTCAGCATAAACCAAGTGAACCTTTAGTTACGTAAATAATATATACTCGAGAAATCACGCGTCCGATTTCTAGGAGTGTCGTCAAGAAAAGTGTGATGTGGATATACATTGTTGTCGTTGCTATCTAAACCTCGCATAGGCGCAGTCTAGACGAGTCTAAATCGTGAAAGGCCAAGTAATGGAAGGTCTAGGAAACGAACTATTTCGACAGTTCAGCCATTTCAACTTTTCAACGTAAATTTTGGATTGAAACTTAAATTGCCTTTCACATTTATAATTGTCAATATAGCGAAAGCGGATTATAAGTGCTGATTTTCTGTGCAAATACCGTCTCTTAACAAACCTTTCGTTGAGGTAGTAATACGTCTCCGAGGTTCCTTCCCATTTCTGCCTGAGCTCCTGGTGTTAAAGAATGCACTAAATCGCCGGCATTAAAAGTTTCGATAACCGAAAGCAGATTTGAACATATCCATCCATTTGGATATTGTCGGAATTTTGAAAATTTCGAAAGAGCATTTGAACATCAAAAAGAGGTCCGGGCAGGGGGTGCCGCGATTGCTTTCACACGACCATAAACGGAAAACCGTGTAACCACATCATAGGAGTATTTGGCCGTGTTCAACCACAATCCAAACAAATTTTTGCGCCGATTCGTTACTGTAGGTGTAACATGGATCCATCACACCACGCCAGACACCAAAGAACAATCAAAACAGTGAGTTTCTCCGAGTGAACGTGCTCCAAAAAAAACCAAGGTAGGTATTTCGTCCAACAAGATCTTGGCTAAAGTTTTTTGAGATGCACGAGGCGTCTTTCACATCGAATACCTTGAAAAGGGTAAAGCGATCAGCGGCGAATATGATTCAGAAATATTTTTTTCATTGAAACCTTAAACGTGCCCAACTGTCAAGTTCAACAAAGTGGCTATTCCGCAAGCTAACGAAAATACGTATACATATATGTACTTTGGAATTCACTTAAACAGACTGAAGACGATACATTTCTGCCAAAACGATTCAGCTTAAGCTCAAATTTGCCAGTTTGCATTGACTTTTGAACAAGAAGTCTGAGTTCAGCCTTAAAAATAAATAATGAGACAAGCTCTACAAGTCTCCCATTATTCTCGCCCTGACAAATGGTGCAGAAGCCTGGATGATGTCGGCATGCGATGAGTCGGCTTTTTTTTTAATTGCATGGCTTGCAAGGTGGTAAGCAGTATCAGACAGTAGGAAAACAATTTGTTCCCCAACCTGTTACCACGTCAGATGTGCCTGTCGCTGGTAGCATCTCCGCCAATTCTGTATAGCTCACACTCTCCGATTGCGTTATCGAAGTTGCCAATTTCAATATGCCCACATCATTTCCTAGTGTACTCACATTGCTGTTTAGATGAGAGATCGCAGCCAACTTCTTTACCAACTCGCCAACTTTTTTATTATTTGCGGAATCAGCGCGTACACGTATAATCCTTGCCTTGAAACTTTGCATACAATGTACACAAGTGGCCATCTAATTTGGTAGATAGTGAAACTAGATAAGATGTTTATCAAAGGGTTGTAGCGACACAGCAACAACGATGTCAACTAATGCACTAATATATTATTGTAAAACGCAGCATGTTCCAGTTTCCAGTTTATTATTGCCAATAAAGTTCTGAGTTCCTTACATGTACATACATATATATGACGGTTGTATGCCGGTTGTGTCGTGTGTTTTTACTGGACAAGGAGATTACCATGGAAATGATGATAAAAATGTCTATTTTATCAGTTGAGCGATTTGAGTCGTAAATTAATGAAAACAAGGCAATTTTTACACTTCAAGTGCCCAGTTTAGCTAAGAACGTGATTCTAATAAAAAATGATTATCAAATTACATACAACAGGTGCTCGAAAAGTTCGTGAAATCTGAACTTGGAGACGCCATTTAACTAGCATGCACTATATGCATCAGACTAAAGATGTTTAAGGCTGCATTTCTCACCAGGTTCATTTCGGTGGAAAACAAACAAATAGGCCTTTCGAATAAAGCCCCAAAAATAACAATGGAAGGTTAATTAATTTTCGAATTTTTGATTTCATCAAACAATTTGAACTTGTTTTTGATTTTGATTAGTCTCTCGACCATGCCTGATTAATATCAGCTGCTTTTGCTACCACATTTGGTGCTGCCATATTTTCAACTCAAAAAAAAAAACAAAGCTTATTGAAGCTGAAAACTATTAATTGATTAAAAAAAAAAATCAACCTAAGGAAATATGAAATTAAATACATTCTTTTGGGTTTAAAATTTTTTAATTCCAAAATATCGACAAGTTTAAACAAATTGTATTAACAAATGAGTGTAGGAATTGAGTGATTCGTGAAGTACATACGTGAAAAGATTTTCGAAAAGGGTTGCCGCTTATATCAAATAAATTTTTTTATGCGCCATAAACATAGGTTTTAGCAAGGCGACTAAAGTAATAAAATGGCTCAGGGAACAGCGCAAAAGGACTTGCTGAATTTTGATTGAAAATCGTTGTACAAGGAGGAATAGGAAGTGCCACTAACCCATTAACCCATTAAGTACCAACTTTTTTCTGTACTGTTAGACATACTTTTTACAGGATTTATACAATATGGAGAACATAAACTTATGTAAGGAGAAAGGAGCAAATTTGTGTCGATAGTATAGCATCTCCATCACCCGACTATGAAGAAGTTCGAATAGCGATTGAACGCTTAAAATATAACAAAGCGGCGGGAACCAGCGGCTTACCAACAGAGCGGCGAAGAACTGGCAATATGCATGCATCAGGTTCTTTGCAGAATATAGTCGGACGAAAGCATGCCCGACGAATGGAACCTAAGTGTGCTGTGCCCAATCCAAAAAAGGGGAAACTCCACGATCTGCGCCAGTTATTGTGGGCTAAGTCACCTCAATATCGCATATAAGGTCCTATCGAGTGTATTGTGTTGGGAAGAATATCCCCTTGCCGTAGGATACCAAGCGGTGACTATGCCATCGAAGAAGAAGAAGAAGAAGAATGAATGATAGCCCACAAATATCAAAATATCCAAGAATTTACGTCTACAACTCGGATTGACAGTGCATAGCAAATACTTTCTTCAGCTATTTTCCCAATCAGAGATTGGTCAAATAATTTTTCAAATATTTTGTGAGGATCTAGATTTTAAAATTTCGTTTGCACATTTGCTTTTATCACCTCACATCTGTCCCTACCACATAATGCCTTTGTATGAGTGTAGACTGCATCCGTCTTTTTCCACACTAGTTTGTGAATTACAAAGCTGTTTGGGGTGCGAAACGTTTTATTCGGTGGGAACATTTAACCTGATGGTACTACTTGGGTTTCTATGATGTGCTGCAGTTCAACTATAACTGAAAACTCTCTTGATGACTAAGGTTCTGCCAGTGCATCGTCATCAGTGCCCAGACAAATCGCTGTCCACAAGAGATCGCGGTATGTTTCGATGTAAAAAATTTACCATTTCTGAATGCATAAAAAATATTTTATGATCATAACTTTTGTTAAAACGATAGAGTGAAAATCGAAAATAATTTTTTATTTAATATTTGGTTTTATACACAAACAATTCCTTTGCAAATATGCAATAAAGTCTTAATTCTATTCTTCCCCTAACATCTCCATTATTGAGTTAGTTATCCAATCATGCAATTCTGGTACACTAGCAAAAACAGCAGGGTAACCCTTTTTGGCACAATCCCTACTCCATGAAACAACACCAACGAGCTCACCATCCGCCACTAATGGCCCACCCGAATCGCCATCGCACGGAGCCTTCTTGTAAGAATAAGCACACACCATAGTCTTCTTGATTTCATTACCAAACTTATACTTATCAGAGGCACAATCCTCGCGCTGCACTATTTTCGTTTCGACTGCTTGCAAAGTGTTTGGTGTTCTTCCACAGAGCGCACATCTAAAACCCCAACCGGAGACGACGGCTGGTGTGCCAGTCGGTGGTACTGTTTCTGCTAAGTCAATGTAGCGTATGCTACGCGTTTGATCAACGGGTTCGGCCAATCTTATTAGAGCGATGTCATTAACTTTCTCACCGTAACTGAAGCCATCGTGTTTCTTTATAGCCGACACCTCCACTAAAAGCCCACCATTTCTGGAATTCGTGGAACCTAAACGCACAAGTGTTTGGTTTGGTTTGAGATCGTCTACACAATGTGTTGCTGTGAGCACAAACTCCTCGGTGATAAGACTGCCACCGCAAAAGTGCATTTTCTGTTCAATAGACCACAACGATACTTGATATGGATAGGTTTCTATGGTTGTATCATCACCGCCTACAATACGACCGTCCGGTATGTTGGCGGCAAAGGCAACACAGAAAATTGCACTAAGAATCAAAAACCGAAGCATGGCGGAAGCAAGCAATAATTAAACTAAACGAAAACTGTCCTGGAAAAATACTTTTATATGCGAAACTATCGAAAGTGAATCGAGTGGTCAAAAGTGCTAATCATAAATCTTTAACGATAAACACAAATCACGAAGGTTCTTTATCCTAGTACTCGTAAGATAATGTACATACTCATTTTCGATCTTAGACTCTCATTTGTATGTGGAGCAACTTCAAATATTCAGTTTGCTCAGACGGTAGGTAGCTGCAGCAAACTCGTACTGCTTCTGAGTAATTTTTGGTGTTTAGGTTTTTTTTTATACCTTTCATGCACATAAAATGGTATATAAACTGTTGTCCGAAGTATGTATGTACCAGAAGGAGAAGAGATAGATCCACCGAAATTTATACCGATTGTATCAGAATCCTTCTGTCTGCCTGTCCGTATGTCTCTTTGAACGCAAATTAGTCCCTCAATTTTTGAGATATTTCAACCAGGAAGATGGACCTATAAGTTTAAACGATCATTTACCGGAACCAGCCGGATCGAGCAAAATTTTGGGTCATAACTCCGTAAACAATGTACCTAAGCACGTGAAAGTTGATATACTACACATATGTTATATAATGAATTGCAAAATTGTTCTGAAAATCATCGAAATCGTACCACTATATCATATAGCCTTCCTACAACCGATTTGTTCATATATGAGGTTTTCGGTCATAAAATCGTCATAAAATCATCTACGAGCGGTATTCTACAAACGTAAATTCAAATTTATATTATTATTATTATTAATCCCAACGGTTTACCGACCTCCCGCCCATCCGCACGAGGGGCGCTGTCCGCATGACGTACGGAACTTGTTTTATTTTTCATCAATGCCGAGTCACGATGAGGAGCGGTTTGTCTAGTGTCGAGAACTAAAAAAGTTCAACTACAGAACAAAATTCATTAGCTGATTTTTAAGAATTATTTCAAATATAAAATGTAATGTAACGGTTAGTTGAGAGTCGACAAAATAGTTTTCTTAATATGAAAAAGCGAGTCAGATATGTCAAATATGCTTGAATGAGAGTTGGAATCAAAACACAAACAATGCAAATGCTCCTGAAATTCAAAATTCGTTTTACAAGTTTTCAGAAACAAGTAGCAAAAATGTCTGGAAATTCTAAACGGAACATTAAATTTGATTTCGGAGAGAATAAAGGGGCTGGAAATTGAACCTGTTACTATTTCAATCATGGAAATTACACCAAGCATTTCCCGACGAGACTAGGGAGATTGATAAGTTTCAGACGACTAGTATAGAAGGAAGATTGTACTGAGAGTGCCAATGCAAATTTCTTAAGGCAAATATGAGGAATTGTTTTTGAATATACTCTATCCTGTCAGAGTTGATTTGATACCTCGGGTTTCAAATCACCGAGCCGTATTCAATGATAGGTCTTACTAATGTTATATACCAAGTTTTAGTAACATAAGGATCATTAAACTTCTTTGACTACCGTTTTACAAAAGCCAAGATGCTTATGGCTTTGTTGACAATCACACCAATGTTATGTATGAAGTTCAATTTAGGGTCCATAGTGATCCACAGGTCAATAGAACTGTGACCTGTTCCAAATTGTTAGTATCTATAGTGTAAGTAATTGTCTGTGTGGCTCTTCGGGAGAAACACATAACTTTACATTTATTAAAATTTAGGGGCAGTAAAATACCTTCATTTGCCGAAGTGTGAGATTTATAAAGTCTTACATCATCCGCATACATTAAAAGCTTTGAAGATTTTATCTGAGAGGATATATCGTTTATAAGCAGTGAAAACAGAGTACCCTGAGGTACTGCTGAAGAAACATTAACGGTATCTGAAATAGACCATTACCCTTTCAGTTCGATATATGGAGATCCATTGTAAAAATTTTGGTTGGAAACCCAGTCAGTCAAGTTTCTTGATTAGCAACGAGTGGCAACACTTCATCAAATGCTTTGGTGAAGTCCGTATATATAGTCGGTCATAGCAGCTGTTCTTTCTGAACGCATTAATGATATATGAAGTGAACTGAATCAAATTGATGGTTGTAGATTTTCCTTTAACAAATCCATGTTGGGTATGTGATATAAATGAAGATATTGAATAAGTCAAATGATCAGTGTTATGTGATTCAAATAATTTAGGAATTTCAGAGAGTTTAGCTATACCTCGGTAAATTTCTATCAAAGATCTGCTTCCATATTTCTGAAGGGGTATAACACTGAAAATCGTCGAAAGCGAATTTTGCAATTTGGAATAATATATATCCATGAAAGGTATAGAGACTTCGGCATGGCCGAAGACAGCCGTTCTTTCTTGTTTTTATCTGAGTTATAATCAAAAATTAGTTATGTACGTCAAAACTACGTATCGTTATCTTTGGCGTGACATTGTGGTTTTCAGTTCCATATATATTTTTATTAGGAATTTTGATTAGAGATCAATACTAGAGAGATTTGAGATTAATTTTTGTTTTGTTTTAGCTTGAATTTGTTGAAAAACACAGATATCATCTATTTTATTCACAAATAGTGATGACTCAGTTTCGTCTTATCATGAACCGGAGTAAGAAAAACACTTGCTTGGCCGTGATTTTCAAAAGGGGTTTGGAATATATATTCTACTAATCGTCAAAATGAGCGCATGTCATCAGAAATAGCGAGTACTATGAATTCCATCTGTTGAACCGATTCTTACGGAATCTGTTCTAAATCTAAGGGAAAAATGAGTTAATTGCCGGAGTAAATCGAACACCAAGAAAACCTCAGGTACGTAAACAATATATACTCCAGAAATCACGATATTCTTCGAGTCAAATTCAAATTTGCCGTTGTTTTTTTGCACTTTTTAAACTCACATACTACCCACCTATTAAAGATGACGTTTCCGGAAGGAAGTATTGTATTTGTGGATTTCATTATGCTTAAAAAAGTTTCATGATTGGCCATCGGCAGAATAACATGCATGGTGGCACAGAGAACATATCCCACGTGCAATTTCTAGGAGTGTCGTCAAGAATAGTGTGAAGTGGATAGACGGTGTTGTGGCGGCTGTCTGAACCTCGCATATGCGCAGGCCTAAGTCGTAAGGGCTAAATAATTTAAGATCTAGGAAACGAGCTATTCATATGGACCAGAGAGAAAGAGGGTTGTTCGTTAAGTTGGTTTTAGGCGGAACGCAAAGAGAGCAAGTTGGGTATGTCTAGGTCAAGTCTGGAGAGCTGAGAGTTAAGAGGCAGTATTACTCTCTCTCTCTCTCTCTCTTTCTCTCCTTCTCTCTACAGTTCTTGGTATATACTACGTGTCGTCACCGAAGGTAAAAACTTGAAAAAAAATGGCACAGGTAGTATCGAATCATTCCCTTTCTCGTGGTATAAAATCGCGTTATCTCGTGAACGTGTTAAAAAACAGCCTAAAACTCTTTCAATATTAAATCAGCGATTTCTGTTTGTGAATCGCCACCTGTTGGCCCAAAACCAGTTAAAATAAAATGAATAAATAAATATCAATTATAAACAAATATACATATGTATATACATACATACCCTTTTTGATAACTTAATTAAAACAACAAATCTTATGTGTGAACATTTCCAAGAAATTTATTTGGAACTAAATTCTCAACGACAAAATTTCAATCAAAATTCAAAAATTCAGCAATTTAATAACATTGAACATTCACATATGTGATATAGATTTCGATCTCGTGTTAATAAGACCTGTTTATGCATATACCAGTATAAATTTGGAGATAAGGCTCAGAAGTGTGAACACACTTGAGCTTTAAAAAAAAAAATTCATTATTTTTTCAATAAAAATCGACCGCTGTTGCGGTGACAAACCTAGATATTTCCACACTTTGTCTTTTTGTATTTGAAATTAAAAAAAAGAAATTAAATTTCTTAATTGATAGTGGAGCAGAGATTTCTGTGTCACCAGTAGCCACATTTCCAAATACTTAACGCTCTTCACACTCAATTCTTACTGCTGCTGATGGTTCAGCCATCCGGATTATCAGTGCTGATTTTCTGTGCAAATACGGGCTCTTAACAAATCTTTCGGTTGAAGTAGTTTCATGCGCTTTTAATATGGCACTGAGAGTCCTTCCCAATTTTGTCTGAGATCCTAGCATTAAAGAATGTACTAATTGCAAAAAATCGAAGATTAATTGCTACAATAAATCGCCAGTAATCAAAATTTCGACAACCGAAAACAGATTTGAACATATCCATTTGGATATTGTCGGACCTTTTAAAATTTCGGAAAGACTTCGTTTCATTTCGAAAATCATAAATAGGTTTACACGCTGTACGTTAGACTACTTCGTAGATTTTAACGCAAGTGGAAAAAGGTGGATTTCGTATGCTAATGAAGTATTATTTTTTGCATTGAAAATCAGCACCAAAACCAAGGAAACACTTGACAAAAGTTATGCATCAGTACTAGCTAGGCCGAGCGGTCATGTCCCCCAATAAAAGGTTGTCACGCCAGAAATCGTCGATAAAGTCCATGCAATCGGATCGGAGAATAAAAGTGCGTGACGTGGCCGAGGTGACTGAGGCTGTGGATACCTCAACTAAGCGGGTACGAACATTACATTACATTTTAAATGAATATTTGGACATGGAAAATAGATTCGCGCGATGGGTGCGGCGATTGCTCACACCCAACCATAAGCACAACCGTGTAACCACTTCATAGGAGTATTTGGCCGTGTTCAACTACAATCCAAACGAATTTTTGTGTGCCGTTTCGTTACCATAGACGAGACATGGATCCACCACACTACACCAGAGAAAAAAGAACAATCAAAACAGTGAGTTTCTCCGTGTGAACGTGCTCCTAAAAAAAAGGCCAAGGTGGATATTTCGGCCAGCAAGATTTTGATAAGGTACGCCAACCTGTCACCCCTGCAGTGTGCCTGTCGCTGGTAGGGCACATTATTTGATTGCCTTATCGAAGTTGCCAATTTCAATATGCCCACATCACTTTCTATTGTACTCGCATTGTTGTTTGGAGCCAATACCTTTACCAACTCGCCACCTTTTTTAATTGTTTGCGGGACCGGACAATGCACAAAAGTGATCATCCAATTTGCTACGAATGCAAAGAACATTGTAAAACGTTCCAGTTTATTATTATTGCCAATAAAGTTCTGAGTTCATTACATGTACATATATATGGCAGTTGTATACCGGATGCGTCGTGTGTTAAGTCATTTTTACTGGACAAGGAGATTACCATGGAAATGATGATAACAATGTCTATTTTATCAGTTGAGCGATTTGAGTCGTAAATTAATGAAAACAAGGCAATTTTTACACTTCAAGTACCCAGTTTAGCTAAAAACGTGGTTCTAATAAAAAATTATTATCAAATTACATACAGCAGGTGCTCGAAAAGTTCGTGAAATCTGTATCATATATGTATCAGACTAAAGATGTTTAAAGCTACATTTCTCACCAGGTTCATTTCGGTGGAAAACAAACAAATAGGCCTTTCGGATAAAGCCCAAAAAAATAACAATGGAAGGTTAATTAATTTTCGAATTTTTGATTTCATCAAACAATTTGAACTTGTTTTTGATTTTGATTATACTCTCGACCATGCTTTTCACTGAAATAAAATTTAAATCAGAACAAACACACTCAGAGATTTAACACATTTAATCAGCTGATTAATATCAGCTGCTTTTACGACCACATTTGGTGCTGCCATATTTTCAACTCAATCAAATAAAATGCTGATTGAAGCTGAAAACTATTAATTGATTAAAAAATAAAGTCAGCCTAAGGAAATATGAAATTAAATATATTTTTTGGGTTTAAAATTTTTAATTCGAAAATATTGACAAATTTAAAAATTTATTATTACCAAATGAGTGTAGAAATTGAGTGATTTGTGAAGTTCATACGTGAAAATATTTTCGAAAAGGGTTGCCGCTTATATGAAATAAATCTTTTAATGACATTTGACAAATTTTTTATATGAAAATAATAGTGTTTATGACACATAATAGTGGAGTTTGACATTCGTTTTGCGATCTGACAAATATTAAAGGGCTCAGGGAAGAGGCAACCATGTTTTTTTTGTTGCAAAAATCTTCTTTATTAATTGTATTATATACATATTTACTGCATTAATCAAAACCCTCTTACAGTGTAGCCTCAGCCTCCACAAGCCATGAGTACAGTGATGCCACATCCGCGTACACGCCTGGGTAACCGTCTCTAGCACAACCCATACCCCAGGACACAACACCAACCAATTGGTTGGCAGCAACTAATGGACCACCAGAATCACCTTGACAGGCATCTTTCTTTACAGCATAAGCACATACCATTGTATCCTTAATCTGCGAACCATACTTGTAGGCACTTGAGCCGCAAACACTTGCATCAACAATATCAACATCGACCACTTGCAAGGTTGTAGGCAAAGTCGAACAGAATAGAAAACATTTACTACCCCAACCGGTAACAGCAGCCGGTGTGCCTGTCGCCGGTGTACGTCGTGCCAATTTGATGTAACGTACATTCGCAGACTCAGCCACTGGTGTGGCCAACTTCAACAAACCCACATCGTTGACCATTGTCTTGCTATTGTAGCCCGGGTGGAAAGTGAATGCACGTACAGCAACAAGTTCACCGCCAACTTTATAATTGGTCGAGCCCAAACGCACCTGCATCTGTTTGGCCGTATATGTTTGCAAGCAATGTGCAGCAGACACAATGGTGTCCTCATTGATAATACTGCCACCGCAGAAGTGTCCACCGCTTACCGTTTGCAGGGATACCTGATAGGGATGCTCGCCAATGGTGGTATCCTCACCATTCACAATACGTCCATCCAAATCATCGGGCAGAGAGGCACCATAGGCCAAGGAAAACACTGCGAATAAGGCTACAAAACGAAACATTTTCAAAACTTTACTAACGTCTTTTTGTAGGAGGCAATGGGGTTTATATAGTAACGGCCGGTTTGCTGATGTCATAAGAAATACTCGTAAGTAACATAAGCTAATTGCTATCTCAAACCTTGAATCGTGTAAATACAGTTAGACTGACTTCTGACATCTTAATTCTTCGAGACTGATAAACAGCTATTCGCCTAACTATTGATGCGACTGCATTCCATACATTGGCGCAACAGGATTCTTTAGCTTATTTAGAATAATGAATTTATGAGCTTTGAAGTTGTGTAAGTAAAAAGTCTATGAAGAATTTGTTATATATATAAGTAACAGAGTATGTTGTCAAATGCCATTTTAAAGGGTGATCCAAGTAGAGGTACTTTTCTCAATAGCCTCTTTTTGACAGATCACGCGTAAGTCGTGTCAAGCTGTCATGTTATTTCTGTTCAGTAATGTTTGGCATTTCCTCGTGAAAAGACTTACGCCTGAACAACTTTTACAAATCATTCAACGACGAATTACGAAAATTCACTTTCTGTAAAGAATGTGTTTCGCGCGCTTCGCTCAACTTATGGTCAACATAATCGGTATACTGAGCGCACTATTCGCAACACCATCACCCGTCCTGAGACCCATCATTCATTATTGAATAATATTCGACCAAACAGATCACGTCTAGCGCGCAGTGAAGAAAATATAGCGTAGCTTAGAATGTACACGAAGACCTTGGAGAGTCGATTCGGT
The DNA here is from genome assembly GCA_030068015.2 of Neoceratitis asiatica. Lineage (NCBI taxonomy): Eukaryota > Metazoa > Arthropoda > Insecta > Diptera > Tephritidae > Neoceratitis > Neoceratitis asiatica. The sequence goes on along the minus strand of CM061527.1, from coordinate 66,153,848 downwards.
GCCGTTCGCAGCAACTCGGACTGGCGTAGGGACCGATTTGGCGCATTTTACGTCGAAATCTTAAATTGAAAGCGTACAATATACAGCTTGTGCAGGAACTGAAGCCGCTCGACCTTCCCAAGCGACATCGCTTCACTCTATGAACTCTTGAAAGGTTCGAGCCAAATTTTGTTCAGCGATGAGGCCCATTTCTGGCTCAATGGGTATGTAAACAAACAAAATTGCCATCAAATTGCGGTCCATATTTCTTCAAAAATTATGCCGGTGAGAACGTAACCGTCAATGGCGACCGTTATTGCGTCATGATAACCTACTATTTGATGTCTGACATTGTAGCTCGTGATCTCCTCGATATTTGGTTTCAACAAGACGGGGCCACTTTTCACACATCGCATCAATCAATGGATTTATTGAGAGAACACTTCGATGAGCAGATAATTTCACGTTTTGAGCCGAACGATTGGTCACCAAGATCGTCTGATATCACACCGTTACACTTTTTCCTGTGGGGATATGTAAAGTTTAGAGTATATGCGGACAGTCCCGTTTCGATTCATGCCTTGGAGCAAAACATCGCGCATGCAATTCGCCAGTCGAAATGCTCGAACGAGTTATCGAAAATTGGATTCAACGGATGAACCATCTGAGACGTAGCCGCGGCCAACATCTGAAATAGATAATATTCAAAAAATAAATGTCAAAAAAAGTTCTTTCGAATGCTAATAAGCATTTCCCATTAAATTTGCATTTTCGGTGATTTTTCTTTAAAAAAGTAAGGAACCTCGAAATGGAACTCCCTTTATTTTGTCAAAGCTGTTAATATTTAACTGCATCTCAATTCATTGCAAAATTGTGAATAAAATGACGACCCCGCAAGAACGGCCTGATGGTTTTGGAAAGACAAGGCATCATACTGGTTGGTCTATATGCTGACGGCAAGTTTGCGTCTTTATCTGGTTTAGCTAATATAATTATCTGCGACTTTCTCCAAGTTTGTGGAATATATGCTAGCTTTAATGTGATACTGAAAAGCTTTGCGAGAAAAACGAGCGCAATGCTCGGCAGTTCTTTTAGCATCTTTCCTTCTATTTGCTATTTGGCACCAGTTGGAAATACCAAGTGAAACGCTCTTCACCGGATTCTTCCAACGGAGAGGAGGTCTTCCTTTCCCTCTGCTTCCACTGTCGGGTACACGCCATCGAGTACTTTCAAAACTGGTGTGCTTTCATCCATACGAGCGGCATGACTTAGCCAGCGTAGCCGATGTCTTTTGATTCGCTGAACTATGTCAATATCGCTGCATAACTCCCACAGTTCATCGCCGTATCGTCTGCGGTATCCGCTGAAGCCAACACGCAAAGGACCAAGAATCTTCCGCAAAGCTTTTCACTCTAAAACTCCTAAAACCGGCTCATCGATTGTCGGTCCAGGCTTCTGCACCATATGTCAGAACGAGCATGATGAGCGACTTGTACAGTTTGGTTTTGGTTCGTCGAGAGAGGACTTTACTTTTCAATTGCCTACTCAGTCCAAAGTAGCACCTGTTGGCAGGAGCGATTCTGCATTGGTTGCTGTTTCCTAGTTATACGAAATTATCTACAACTTCGAAGATATGACTGTCAACAGTGACGTGCTCTCTGAGGACTGTGAGGATAAGAATACACCCACGGCATTGAATTTGGCTGTCGTGTAAGGCGACTAAGATCCCGGTTAACATTCCAGAGCTAAATGGAAGTTTTAACGGTAGTAGCTTCGACTAGGAGGTCCGACCCAGGACTTAAATACGGTACCATGGGAAACAGGAAGCCCTCGGAACTTGCTCCGGCCTATTTGATACAGGTAAGGTCCTTCGGGGAGTATCGTGGTGGTTGTGGTTTGAAAGGAAGCCCGACTCATAGAAAGGCAGAGGTTTTGGTAGGCATGACTTTCTGGCTTTGTGTGGACCTGCGTTGTGATTTTGCGGCGTACGAGGTATGTTCAAAGGAAAAGGTGCAGGCCTTGCACACTGTTTTTCTTTGATTACAATGGTGTGGTGCTTCATGAGTTCCTGTCAAAAGGTCGTACACTTAATAAGGAATACTACAAGAAAGTTATGTAAAGTTTGCGTGAAGCAATACGGCTCAAATGATCGGAATTTTGGAAAAACAAATCGTGGATTCTGCATCACTATAATGCAACATTTCACACATCAATGCTTATTCGTGATTTTTTTTTGGCCAAAAACAAAACCGTAATCATGCCTCAACCACTGTATTCACCAGATCTCGCCCCCTGCGACTTTTTCCTATTCCCATAACTAAAGAAATCAAGGAAAGGAAAGAGCTGATGGTAGTACCGAAAAGCGCATTTCAGAAGTGGTTGGAGGATTGAAAAAAGCATTGGCACAAGTGTATTATATCCGAGTAGGACTACTTTGATGGGGACAAAATAGATATTAATGAATAAATAAGTACTTTTCAAAAACATTCAAATTCACCTTTTCCTCTGAACACACCTCGTATATTTGGCATGAATTATGCTTGCTCAATGTTTGCATTCGTGTGACACAAATCAGCGTCACAGAACTGATTTCTTGTACTAATGTGTACCGCGAGGTTAGGCCGTCGTCGGCAGGTACTCACGATAAGCCTATCGTATGCTGTCAACAGTGACGTAGAAGACGAGCGAATGCGATAAGTGTTTATTTGATGACAATAGATATTTCATCTTGTCCTCGTTCACTACCAAACGCGAAAGAAGTTAAATAAAATCTTTTCCTTTTCCTTTTGTAAAGCAATTTAAAAAAAAAAACAGTAAACTTTTTACTTTTATTTAACGGTGTAAATTTCTTAACCCCCAGGTCTGACATGCAAACTGTTTTTACAGCCTAAAATTATACTTAATAAAATAATATAAAAAATTTTAATGAAATAGTAAAAAAAATATTTTATTTTCATCTGATTGGCTGATTTAGTGATAGGCGAATAGGAGTACTTAGATGACGATTGAGAACTTTAAGATAAAAGAATTTAAGAAAAAAATCTGACTATAATAACTGATAACGAACGATTACAATATACTCTAAGTGAGGTAGGCCTCCATAGTCTACGCTCTATGGAAAGCAAAATTTTCTTAGTGAAATTAGTGGTGAATTTTCTGTTAGAAAAAAATGTTACAAGTCACATTAGAAGAAGGTGTGCTGGGTGGTATGCCAGCGAAACTTACAACAACAACACGTATGAGTCAAAAAGTGGGTAATGAACTGAGTGAGCGACGGAATCTATTGCGCCGCTAAGGTAGATTTCAAGTTACAGAAATATTGTATTTTTTTCCAAGCAACAGTCTTGATGGTAAGGAAAATTGCTGAGCTGCCTAACACTACAGCAGAGTGGACATGGACTAGCAGTGAAGAATGTGCGAAGTATGAGCAGGCAGGTATAAGTGCGTCTGCCTGTGTCCAGCCTTATCTGAAACACGTCTTAGATATCTAAAAGTTTTACAGGACAGCGAACTGGGAGAGATCTCAAACTGCATACCAAAGCTCTCTAAAATCGAAACAGATTTCAAACGTTTATATTATTTTTGGTTTTGGCTAAAATTTCTTCTTACAATACCAATGCATACCCGAAAGGGTTTAACCTACCACTCTACGAAGATCTGAAAAAACTTCGCATTAAGGTCAATTGGAAAGTCCCCTGCCTGACACATAGATGGCGCAAAAATATGAAAATAAATATTGCTTTTTGAAAGGAAAAATACAGTTGAAGCAAAAACTTGGCTTGATGACGAGTTTCCGGACACTGCACCAGGAAAAACAACCAGCAAGGATTGGTATGCTAAGTTTAGGCATGGTGAAATGGGCGCCGAAGACGGTGAACGCAGTGGTCGCCCGAAAAGAGGTTGTTACCGACGAAAACCTCAAAAAAAGTCCACAAAATGATTTTGGATGGCCGTAAATTGAAATTGAATGAAATAGCAGGCACTCTAAAGATATCAACTGAACTTATACATCATATCATTCACGAATATTTGGGTATGAAAAAACCTAGTGTGAAGTGGGTGCCGCGCGAGCTCACTTTTGACCAAAAAAAAAGGATGATCTGAGGATTGGGAGCTGTGTTTGGAGATGTTCAAGCATAATAAACTCGAGTTTTTGCATCCATATATGACAATGAATGAAACGTGGCTCCATCACTTCAGTACGAAGTCCAATCGACAGTCATCCGAGTGGACTACACGTGATGAACCCGCTCCAAAGCGTGGAAAAACGCGAAAGTCGGCTGACAAGGTTATGGCGTCTGCATTTTGGAATATGCATGGAATAATTTTCATTCACTACCTTGAAAAAGGAAGTACCCTCAACAGCGAATATTAAATAGCGTTATTTGACCGTTTGAAGGAAGAAAAACGGCCGCATTTAAAGAAAAAGAAAATGCTATTTCACCAAGACAATGCTTCGTATCACAAGTCAGTGAAATCCAAATTTTTCCCCAGATCTGTCCCCCACTGACTATTTCCTGTTCTCAGATCTCGAAAGAATGCTCGGTGGGCAGCTATTTTGATTGAATTAAGAGGTGATCGCCGAAAATGAGTACTATTTTGAAGCATAGGACCAATCATACTACAAAAATGGTATCGAAAAGTTGATGGGAAGCTATAATCAGTGTATCACCCGTAAAGGGAACTATGTTGAATAAAAAAAATTAATTTTGCCAGAAAGCCTTTCTTAAATATCTTCAACTTGATAGCCATATTGTAGCTTTTATTATCTTAACAATTTGATTGTATTTAAAAATTTAAAAATTATGGCAACTTTCAAAAACTTTTTACCTTTTAAGTCTTCAAAATCATCTTTGGCTTACTGTGCTTGATGTTACATTTTCAAACAGGTGGCAACTGTCTCCAAAAAAATTTCTACCTTTAAACTTTCGAAATCCCTTTATTCCGATACACATATTGCAATGTTTAATACACTTTATCAATTCATTTATATTAAAACTTTCAAACAGGCGGTAACGCTGTTCAAAAATATTTTTTTAATAAACCTTCCTTGAACATCTTCAGTTTGACACCCATGTTGTATTATTTAATTTAATTTATTACGTTTAGGAGAAATTTAGTCAGGATAAAACTATCTTCATGATGGCTGGAATACCAATATCATGTATAAGTTGTGTTCGATTCGTTGAAGACGTTCTCGAGTTATAAGGTAACAACGAAAACGTAAACTTAGTTTTATATCTAAGAAGAAGAAGGGGTTTTTAATGAATCCACCTATTCAAGCACATTTCTAAATTTTCATTGGAAAACCATCGATTTATGAATGGCCATATTTTTTATTGAAATGGTAAATCCATAATAAATGGTTTAGGGGAAAATATGAACATTGATAAAAGTATTTATAATATGGAATTCCGCAATCAGCTTGCTTACACCAATTCCTCACGAAACTTATACAATTTCTGCCACTTACAAACTTTTGGCAATGTTCAAAATCCATGAGCGCAGTGAAGCTACATCAGCATATACGCCAGGGTAACCCTCCTTAGCGCAACCATTGCCCCAGGAAACCACACCGACTAATTTGCTCTCAGCAGCCAATGGACCACCAGAATCACCTTGACAAGCATCCCTTTTTGGTCTCATAAGCGCACAACATTGTTTCGCGTATACTTTTAGCGCCATATTTATACTGTTTCGAAGCACAATCCTTCAAAGACACAATACAAACATCGACCTTTTGCAATGTTGTGGGCAGTGTAAGGCACCAGAAGAAACATTTGGAGCCCCAACCGCTGACAACTGCTGAAGTACCGGTTGCCGGCGACTTCGAAGCCAATTCAATGTAGCGTACATTAGCTGATTCAACAACCGGTTCCGCCAATTTCACGACAGCAACATCATTTTGCCTATCACTCTTGTTATAACCCGGATGAGCGTAGAAGGCGCGTACTTTCACCACTTTACCACCACTCTTGTGATTAGACGATCCAACACGTACTTGCAACTGGTTAGCTGTGTTCTTTTGCAGACAATGTGCGGCCGTTACAACGGTGTAGGCATCGATGAGACTACCACCGCAAAAGTGACCACCAGTTACAGTTTGTAGCGATATTTGGTAGGGATGTGACTGTATGCTCGTGTCCTCACCATTCACAATACGTCCGTTGAAGTCGTTGATTAGTATATCGCCAAGGGTGGCGCTGAAGAGCGCAAAAATTACTACGAAACGAAACATGTTTGGAAGTACACACGTTGACTGTGATGGCATTGAGATTTCAGCGCGGGTTTATATAGTCATAATGGGTAGTCTTTAATGGCCGTAGGGTTTTAATAATGCTTTGATTTAATTATTTATGACAGGATAATGATGTAATGCAAAATCCATTTGTTTACAGAATTTCCACACTTCTAGGTATTTCTCCGTTATAATTATTAGTGCGAATAGTTCGAAAACCTTAGTGGTGGGATTAGTTATGGGTAATGATAACGATATGATAACAGCGATTGCGTCTGCAAAATTGTGTACCTTAATCTTAATCTTTACACCAAGCAGCCAAGCAGCCATAAAGGCCTTACTTTCATGCAACATGAAGTCGGCTGTGATTGCAATTTGCAAAGAGGCAATCAAAAGATTGGCAGCGGAAATGAAACTCTACATTTTCTGGCACATGAGTATCGAAGGCAATGAGATAGCCGACAAATTGGCTAAAGAGGGAGACCACTCGGTGTACAGTCTCAAAATACACAAAATAAATACCTTTACATCATCCGGCTAATAGGCTTTGGGATCGAGTGAGAGGCTGTAATCACTAAGTTTCTACTAACGACAAAGAGTTCAGACTTCACGCTACTTGTGGGATTGTTAATAGGACACTGCATGCAGGGGTAGCATATCCTCAAATTGGGCCTGGTTGTAGACAACAAATGCAGGAAATGTGAAGAAGTTATAGAGACAGTACAGTACGTAATCTGTGAGTATCCGGCATTCTGCAGACAGAGCATCCTCTCACTTGGCGAGGATAAATTGTAGGATCTTAATCTTCGTCTGCAGCGGTTAAGTGGCGGTTAAATACTGGAAACGTCTGATTCTGGGAGTGTAACAGAACATATCCTTGGTCGTATTTTATGCATCTGTTAACACTATGCACGTATCACATCATCGACTAGGTGAGACTGCCTAACTAACATAGCAACCAGTTAAAACTAACCTAATCTAACCTTAATCTTAATGACGGAAAATTGTTGAACACTTCACGGAACATTGTAACACACCGACTATCAGATGTTAAGCTTACTAAGATACTATACACAAGTGGTATTGTATATCCATCGCGCTTGGTCGATATCCCAAATATTGATTTGAAGCCAATTAGGGTACGCTCGTCCAGTTGCTACTTAACTTGCAATCCTGCTCCCTAAGAGCATTCATCAACAACTCGGTATGTGGTAACTGTGGGACGATGCCCCATGCACTCTACACGATCAGCCGCCAATGACAAGATCTAAAGAAGAGCTGGTACGATGATAATCTTCACATCGCAGTTGAGAGGAAAACTGTTTATCTCGTAACCATGCTGTTGACCGCAATGCGTACCATGTGCGAGAAATTCCGAGTTTCAAATAGGCTAGAAAGACGCATTTGCAGGCAGAAAAAGTATGACGCCGAAATGCATGACTATGAACTTGAGAAGAAATCCACAAAAATTTAGCAGAATATTCGGGTTATCATGAAGATGGTTTATAAAAATTGTTTCCGAATAAAAAAGTTTCCGGTGCGCAGCACCTTCCATACTAACCTCGAATGGTTGATTTGTTACTTTATAACTCGAGAATGTCTTCACCGAATCCCAAAAAACTTACCAGCCAACATGCTGATGGTTTCTTGACTAAATTTCTCCTAAACGATTAAGCCGATTTATATGAAGTATATATTGAAGAGAGGCGGCCGCGATAACCGAGTGGTTAGCATTGCATACTGCTATTCGGAGGACCAGGATTCGAGCCCAGGTTCGAGCAATATCCAAAATTATAGAAAATTAATTTTTCTAATTGCGGTCGCCACTCGGCAGGGAATGTCAAGCCCTCCGAGTGTATTTCTGACATGAAATAAAAGACTCCTCATAAAAATTCATTCAAATTCAATTTGTTGGTAATTAAGACGCAAAACCCCAAATTGGAGGAGGAGTTCGGCGCCAAATATATATACATTTCGAGGTTCCCTACTTTTTTAAAGAAAAAACACAGAAAATTTTAATTTAATGGTGAAAGTTTATTATCATTCGAAAGAACATTTTTTGGTATTTAGTTTTTTGGAAATTATCTCTTTCAAATGTTGACCGCGGCTACGTCTCAAATGGTCCATCCGTTGAGTTCAATTTTCTATAACTCGTTTGAGCATTTCGACTGGTAACTGGCGAATGACACGCGTTATGTTTTGCTCCAAGGCCGGAATCGATGCGGGATTGTCAGCACAAACTTTAGACATTACATATGCCCACATGAAAAAGTCTAAAGGTGTGATATCACTTGATCTTGGTAGCCAATCGACCGGCCCAAAAAGTGAAATTATCTGCTCACCGAAGTGTTCTCTCAATAAATCCATTGGTTGTTGCGATGTGCGGGAAGTGGCGCCGTCTTGTTGAAATCAAACGTCGCGAAGATCACGAGCTTCAATTTCAGGCATCAAATAGTCGGTTATCATACGTTCTCACCGTCATCAGTTTTGAAGAAATATGAACCGATGATTCCATCGGCCCACAAACCATAGCAAACCGTTGTTTTTTCTGGATGAAATGGCAGCTATTGAAGCTCTTCAGGTTGCTATTCGTCCCGAATGCGGCAATTTTGATTGTTAACATATCCATTGAGCTTCTTGGAACTTTTCAAAAAATCACAGAGCGAAGCGATGTCGCTTGGGAAGGTCGACTCTCCACGGTCTTCGTGTACACTCTCAGCTACGGCTGCTATATTTTCTTCACTGCGTACTGGACATGGTCTTTTCGGACGAATATTATCCAATAATGAATGCTGCGTCTCAAGATGAGTAATGGTGTTGCGAATGGTACGCTCAGTAGGCAGATTATGTTGACCATGACTTGAGCGAAGAGAGCGAAACACATTCTTTACAGAACGTGAACGTTTCATATTAAAGTTGAATGATTTGTCAACGTTGTTCTGGCGTAAGTCTTTCCATGATGAAATGTCAAACAATACTGAACAGAAATAACATGACAGCTTGACACGACTCACGCGTGATCTGTCAAAAAAGGCTGTTGAAAAAAGTACCTCTACTTGGATCACCCTTTATTTTCATTATATTAACATTTTCTTTCACAAATTAAAAAATTGTATCTACACATATGTATCTCAATCCAAGAACGTTCAACGGCAACATCACTGTACACGCCTGGGTAACCAGTTGCAGTACAATTCTTGCCCCATGACACAACACCAAACAATTCATCACTAGCAACCAATGGGCCACCACCAATCACCTTGGCAAGCATCTTTACCAAGATCGTAAGCACACACCATGGTATCCTTAATCTTTGAACTGTATTTGTATTCCTTGCCACCACATTTCTCCCTCTCAATAATGCCAACTTCAACTTCTTGCAAGATTAAAGGCGATTTGGGGCAGTTCTTGTAGCATTTAACACCCCAACCAGTGACGACAGCACGTGTACCAGTGGGCGGCGTACTGATGGCTAAACGAATATAACGAATACGTGCAGATTCGCCAACTGTTTCGGCCAATTTGATTACAGCAACATCATTAACGTTGGTCCTATACACATGGCCGGGATGAATATGTAAAGTACGTGCACGCAAAACACGACCACCCCTGTTGTAAATGGTGGAACCCAGAGGTATTGGAATTTGTTCAGTTTTGATCTTGCTCAAACAATGAGCAGCTGTTACAATGGTGTCCTCATTGATGATACTGCCATCGCAAAAGTGGCGTCCATTGAGTTGTTGTATGGATACTTGGTAGGGATGAGCCTCGATAGTGGTATCCACACCCTTTACAATGCGGCCATCGAAAAGGCTAGTGGGCATGGTGCCGGCAAAAACGGCGCTGACCAAAGCAAATAAGGTAACGAACCGGAACATACTGTTTGAATGAGATGCGCTGTAAGGCATATGACAAAAGTAACGGGCTTTTTGATAGGTTTTCAAAAGAATGAGAAAGTAGACGAGTTTCTCAATTATTATATGTAAGTGTTGAATGTTTAATTTTCCATCAAAAAATTGTTTTTCAGTTCTTGATTTTCACAATCGAACATTAACCGGCCAGTTAATCGGCCAGTCGCTGGCACAGATAAGTCATAAAATAATTAAATTGGCGATGTTGCAAAAATTGAAATCGGAAGTTCAGACCAGACCAGTGCTGCAATTTATTATAATTTTTTATTTTTTCGAGTTAGATTTAGGGGATTTTTCACCGTCTAGCTATAAAAATTATTAAATATTGATTTTTTTTTACTTTTTCAGAAAATTCTTTAGCTGTTTTTTGCGTAGTTCAGATTTACGAAAGTTCACATTTTTTTTCTTTCCAATTCTCACAAAATTGTACGAAGTAGTAAAAAGAAATTAACAAAACAAAAGGAGATTTAATGTACTGTATTATAGAAAAATGATCGATCCCGGCAAAGCCTCTTCACCATTAACAAATAATTTTTTTATTTTACTTCGTTCCATTTCCTTCTTCACTTTATTTTCCAAGTAGAGTATGAAAATTCGCTCAAATTATGGTGAACATAATCGGCCTACTGAGCGTACTATTCGCCACACTGGCACCCATCGTGAGACCCATTATTCATTATTGGATAATATTCGACCGAAGAGACCACGTCCAGCACGCAGTGAAGAAAATATAGCGGCGGTAACTGAGAGTGTACATGAAGACCGTGGAGAGTCGATTCGGTGCCGTTCTCATCAACTCGGACTAACGTATGGAACGACTTTACGTCGGATCTTAAATTGAAAGCATACGAATACAGCTTGTGCAAGAGCTGAAGCCACTCGACCATTCCAAGCGACATCGCTTCGCTCTATGGGCTCTTGAAAATTTCCAAGAAGATCCAACGTTTTCGAGCCAAATTTTGTTCAGCGTTGACTCCCATTTCTGGCTCAGTGGGTATGTACACGAAGAGCAACCTGAAGAGATTCAAGAACTGCCATTTCATACAGAAAAAAAAAACGGTTTTGGTGGAACGGTTTTGTGGGCCGGTCACGTTTTGGGCCGGTCGATTTGGCCACCAAGATCGTATGATATCACACCGTTAGATTTTTGCCAAAGAATGTTCTTTCGAATGATAATAAACCTTTCCCATTAAATTTGAGTTTTCTGTTTTTTTTTTCTTTAAAAAAGTAGGGAACCTCAAAATGGATCATTCGTTATTATTTATGTCTTTTAGTAAATTTATTTTTTGATTTTATTTTAATTTTATTTTATATCATTTTATTTTTTTTTATTATATTTTATATATTCTTTTTAGTTTATTTTAATTAATTTATTATAAATAAATTTATTTTATTTTTAAAAATTATTTATTTTTGTTTTTTATTATACATATAATAATATAGAATTTACTTATAATTTTTTTTTATAATATTTATTTTAATTATTTTATTCTTATATTATTTTATATCATTTTTTTTTTATTACATTTTATTTTTATTTGTTTATTTAATTTTACATTAAATTATATATCTTTTTAATTTTTATTTTTAATAGAATTTAATTATGAATTTTACATCAGACAATTAATTTGAAAACACTCTATTTCTCTGGATCAAAAAGCGTGGATGTTGCTCAAAATACCTGCCAAAGACTTAAGCGCTTTATTAAGGGTCACATTAAATAATAAGTGTCTAAATCTTTACCATAAAGAAGTAGATAAAAATTAGTTTTATGTTCTTAACGTGAATTTTGCTCGTTGGTTAACGCATCTCAGCGGCTCCAGAATCTACCAAAGTACCCTTAAACCCTTGGTTAAGAAAGAAACACGAATTTTGTGCAAGGCTAATAGAGAACAGACAGGACAAAATAAATATAATGAAAAGAAGTGCCAACTCTGTCACGTAGCTGCCAGGCTACAAGAGATCACGAAACTCTCATTTTGTAAGAGTGCCACTTCGGATTAGTTATACTTATTATACACCCTACAGCGTACGCGCAGCTTCCTCAATCCAACAACGTTCATTGGCAGCATCACTGTACACGCCTGGGTAGCCATGACACCCACAACCTCTACCCCATAATACAACACCGAAGAATTCCTCACCAGCAAGCAATGTACCGCCAGAATCACCTTGACAAGCATCTTTACCAAGATCATAAGCACACACCATGGTTTCCTTGCTTTCTAAATCATATCTAACAGGTCAATTGATAAAACCCCGCCATAGATGGCGCTACTAGAATTAATTAATTAATACTTTTTAGTTAGCCCTAACCATCAAAAGTCGCCTGTTTGTTTGTGAATTATAGCATTTTGAGCAACTTTTGTTATTGTACAAATGGATAAAAAGGAATTTCGCGTGTTGATAAAATATTGCTTTTTGAAGGGAAAAAATACAGACGATGAACGCAGGGGACGCCCAAAAGAGGTTGTTACCGACGAAAACATCACAACAATTCACAAAAATCATTTTGAGTGACCGTAAATTGAAATTGAGTGAAATACCAGGCACTCAAGAATATTAGACTATGAGAAAGCTCTATCAAAAGTGGGTGCCGCGGGAGCTCACTTTTGACCAAAAACAACGACGAGTTGATGATTCGGAGAAATGTCTGAAGATGTTCAAGCGTAATAAACCCGAGTTTTTGCATCGATATGTGACAATGGATGAAACATGGCTCCATCATTTCAATCCGAAGTCCAATCAACAGTCATCCGAGCGGACTGCACACAATGAACCCGCTCCAAAGCGTGGAAAAACGCAGCAGTCGGGTGGCAAAGTTATGACGTCTGTATTTTGGGATGCGCATGGAATAATTATCATTGAGTATCTTGAAAAAGGAAGAGCCATCAACAGCGACTATTACATAGCGTTATTGGACCGTTTCAAGGACGAAATCGCCAAAAAACGGCCGCATTTGCAGAAAAAGAGTGAAATCGATGACGAAAATCCATCAAATCGCTTCCGCATCCACCGTATTCTCCAGATCAGGCCCCCAGCGACTATTTTCTGTTCTCAGATCTCAAAAGAATGCTCGTTGGGAAGAAATTTTTCATCGAATGAAGAGGTAAATGCCGAAGCTGAGACCTATTTTGAAGCAAAGAACAAATCGTACTACAAAAATGGTATCGAAAAATTCGGGGGTCGCTATAATCAGTGTATCACCCTTGAAGGGAACTATGTTGATTAAAAAAACGAATTTTGCCAAAAAAAATGTGTTTTACTGTGGTAGGCCGGGGACTAAAATAGGCCGGAAAATATAGCAACAAAACGGTACATGTCGGCCGAATGTGTTGAACTGTGAAGTGGAGGCTAATGGCTATAGGTTATCAAGAAAGTAGAAATTACCCTAAAAAATAAAAAAAAATAAACAGATTTCAAATGAAATAATTTTAATACTATGTACTTTCAAGTGCCAAAACTCAGGCGTTGGTACCACTTATCGAACAACAGCGAGATAAGTTTTCATATAATTAAATTTAAGTAAGAATATCAACAAAAAAATGTATTTTATAATTTTTTACGCAATAAAAAAGCATTGAAATGCGCGTTGGAATATTTTTTTAGCTAAACAACGTAAAATAAATATTATATGCACATGTACATACATACAACAAATTTAAACGAATTTGCGATTACAATCTCAACAAAAAAGTCCTTTTTTTAAGCTTTTTTCTAGCAATTTTCTAGTAAAATATTCTTGGGAATTTTAGAATGAACAAGACGCGCATTTGAGATAATCATTTCAACAGATAAACCGTTATCAAAAGTCAATTGAGAATCTTCAAAATAAAATACATTGCCTGAACCTTATAAAATATCCCTTAGATTTATGATATAACCGTTAACTTACAAAGACTTTATGTTATCGGAAAACAGTCGCAAAAGTAGTGACGCCCTAATAAATTCAACTGATTTGCTAACAAACATACATTAGAATTAATGTGATAATAAATTACTTACAATTAAAAATCATAGAATATACTGCACTATCGTTATCGTACCCATTCGATCGATAACTAACACTAAATAGGTAAAAGTGTGCTAATCAATCATCTATATGGTAGTTATCGTGGCAATATTGTTTTTTTCTTTTTTGCTTTTCTTCTTTTTTTGCTCAAATGATATTCTTATTTAATAAAGGGTGTCACGAAAATAATACAAAAGTTTTGATAAATTATAAATTAAGAAGTAAAATCACGTACGAAATGAATATCACTTTAAGGTAGAAAGTTATCGATTCTCGCTAGAAATATGTTAGCTAATAAGTTAGACGAGGTTATGTCACCAGCACATATTTATGTGTGTGTGCGAAGTATTGTCGACTATAACAGCGTCAGCGATGCCTACGCCAATTATGTTAAGAAGAGGAAGAAGAAGAAGAGGAGGAGGAAATACTATTTAAACAAACGCCATCATATAATTATTATGAAAAATTATGGGTGATCCATTTCGAGGTTTCCTACTTTTTTAAATAAAAAAAATAGAAAATTCAAATTTAATGGGGAATGTTTATTACCATTAGAACATCCTTCGGCATTTATTTTTTGAAGATTATCTCTTTCAAATCTTGGCCGCGGCTACGTCTCAGATGGTTCATCCGTTGAGTCCAATTTTCGATGACTCAATTGAGCATTTCAAATAGTAACTGGCGAATGACACGCGTGATGTTTTGCTCCAAGTCCTAAATCGAAGCGTAATTGTCCGCATAGACTTTAGACTTCACATATCACCACAGGAAAAAGTCTAACGGTGTGATATCACATGGTCTTTGTGATGAAGTGTTCCCTCGATAAATGCATTGATTGATGCGATGTGTGGGAAATGGCACCGTCTTGTTGAAACCACATGTCGCGGAGATCACGAGCTTCAATTTCAGACATCAAATAGTCGGTTATCATGGTGCGATATCGGTCGCCATTGACGGTTACGTTCCCACCGACATCATTTTTGAAGAAATATGAACCGATGATTGCACCGGCCCCAAACCACACCAAACCGTTGTTTTTTCTGGATGAAATGGCAGCTCTTGAATGTCTTCACGTTGCTCTTCGTCCCAAATGCGGCAATTTTGCTTGTTTACATACCTATTGAGCCAGAAATGGGCCTCATCGCTGAACATAGAGCGAAGCAATGTCGCTTGGGAAGGTAGAGCGGCTTCAGTTCCTGCACAAGCGAATAGGACGCTCAGTAGGCCGATTATGTTGACCATAAGTTGAGCGAAGAGCGCGAAACACATTCTTTACAGAACGTGAATTTTCGTAATTCGTCGTTGAATGATTTGTAAACGTTGTTCAGGCGTTCAGTTCTTCCCAAATGATGAAATGCCAAACAATACTGAACAGAAATAACATGACAGCTTGAAACGACTCACGCATGATCTGTCAAAAAAGGCTATTAAAAAAAGTACCTCTACTTGAATTACACTTTATAAAATAATAAGTACTTCAGTAGAATCGAATGAAATCATTAAATACTCATTTCTTATGAACGATAACACCACACCAATGCAAATCATACGAGTTTAGACTGCCACAA
The DNA here is from genome assembly GCA_030068015.2 of Neoceratitis asiatica. Classification (NCBI taxonomy): domain Eukaryota; kingdom Metazoa; phylum Arthropoda; class Insecta; order Diptera; family Tephritidae; genus Neoceratitis; species Neoceratitis asiatica. Next base: position 66,138,140 of record CM061527.1, on the reverse strand, counting down.
CAAAACATCCATACAAAAACTAGCTGATAAAAGTTAACTTTAATGAACGTAAAAGAACAGAACATTGTCAACTTGTCGCCAGTACCAAATCTTTCTTTTAGCAACTCACCTCAATACACTCACTTTTGTGAAAGGCTATAAAAATACAGCCATACCACTGGTCACGCGTACACTACCGAAATGTTGAAGCTCGTGATCGCATTAACCACATTTGTCTGTGTGCAAAGCGCTCCCGCGTCTGAAAATGTATCCACACATTTGGATGGTCGTATTGTTGGCGGTTTTACCACTACGATCCATTCCTATCCATGGCAAGTATCAATACAACAATCAGGCTACCATGCGTGTGGTGGCTCTGTGTACAGTGAAACTATCATTGTGACAGCGGCGCATTGTGTGGAAGACGAAGAAATTGAAGTTTTAAAAGTGCGTGCCGGTTCATCTTACTGGAATTCTGGTGGTATACTATCGAAGGTGGTGGCATATAAAACACACGAATTGTACGGTAAAGTTGGCAATGCTTACGATATTGCTGTAATACGTTTAGCTACGCCACTTAAGTTTAGTTCTACCCTTCAGCCGATTGCTTTGGCAACCACAGCACCAGCTGATGGCGTCAAAGCTGTGGTCTCCGGTTGGGGTACTCGACTCTCTGGTGCGGAAACTTTACCCACACAATTACACTATGTTAACTTGAGTGTGGTGAGTAGGGAGAAATGTGCCTCCGATTTGTATAACTATACGAGTGAGATTATCATAGAAGCTATGATATGCACCTATGCAATCGAAAAAGATTCCTGTCAAGGTGATTCCGGTGGTCCCATGGTAGCCAACGGTGTGTTAGCAGGTATTGTGTCGTTTGGTATGGATTGTGCAGACCGCGACTATCCGGGTGTTTACTCTGATGTGGCCACTCTGCGTACATGGGTGGAGAAGACGGCTAGTAGTATTTAAGTGATGAATAAATAAATAAATAAATTTATACATATATGTGAGTGATTTTGGTTGGTTTTTGATTGAGGGTTTTTCGTATTGAGTGGTTGGTGAATCTATTGCTGAAAGCGATTTATATTGGTGTTAATGCTTGTTGTGGGACTTTCTTTTTCGCCAACACCCAATGAATAAGCTTTAAGAATCTTCGAGAATAAGGTTTTGCGAAAGATGCATGGTTTATATTGACATAGTTCAGCGTATTAAGAGGCAGTGGCTTCAATGGCTACACGCCACAATTCTGAAAGCATACGTTGCAGTGCCCAGGAAGAAGAGGAAGAAGAATTTTGACAATTTCGGTGTTCAATGAAGGAAAAAAATTGAATTCTCTGCCTAGTAGCCTCACCTTGCTAAATTCGTCTTGATAAGCACTCGTATATATATAAAAGGTTATGCAAGGTTATCCAGGGTTATCCTTTAAAATAATTTTTTCATGAAATTCCTTCTTTATTATAAAGTTTGAACCTTGGCATTATATGTGAAACACTACATCGTTCAAATGACCGCCTCGTGAATTTTTGCATACTTAGATCCGTTTGAGGTAATTTTCGACCACTTTTTGGCACATATTAGGCGATAATTCGACCATAACTTGACGAACGTTAATTTCCAAATGGTCAATAGTTAAAGGTCTATCCGGATAAACATGGCCTTTTTACGCTACGCCAACGGTGTCAAATCGCATGATCTCTGTGGTCAATTGACATCGTCAAGAAGAGGGATTACGTGGCCGAGAATTTTCCCTCGCAATAAAGACATATTCGCTGGTGTTGTGTGGCATGTGGCACCATCTTGTTGGAACCAGGCCAAAAAGGGTCGGTTATCATACGACTATAACGCAATCCAATCACACCTCCGGATAAAAGAGCGCACTAGACAGTAAGTTTTTTTTGGATGTAATGTTATCTCGTTAATTATTTGGGGATTATCGGAGCCACAAATACAACAATTTTACTTATTTACGTTTCCAGCGAGTGAGTTTTTGTCGCTGTAGAAAATTTTGTTGGAAAAATCGCGGTCCACTGCTTGTTGTTCAAGCACCCAATCGACGTAACCACGGCATAGTGAATGGTCAGCTGGCTTCAGTTATTGCCGTAAGAGAGTTCCAGCTCTTGAGAACGTCGACAAACAGACACATTCGGGTCTTCGACTACACTTTTACTTACAGCAGCAATATTTAAAGTGAAACGAGCAAAACGATGATGCACAGGCCCTACCATATCTATAGCCGATGCAAAGTCTTCAAATTTCTTAAAATTTTTACCAATTGCTTGAGTGGTTGAAAGATTGGTGCACCATAATCTCCTCTTAAAGCACGAAACGTGGCCACGTTCGAATCACCATTTTTAGTGTAGGTTCCAAAAATTTTAACGCATTGTGCGGTTGTTGAGCGATCCTTTTAACACAAATGTCTGACCTTTAACAAAAACAAAACAGGTTTTGGTTTGACAGTTAAATTTGACAGATGTCAAAATACAGCCCTACACTTTGGAAACCACTTAAGTGGATAACCCTTCATGTAACTAAAACTTCAAAATAGTTTCGATTTCAACCAAAAAAATGTCTGAGCTTTAATTGAGTTTTAGCCACTGTCGCGCGGAACATGTTTCTTACTACTGTGCGTATTTTAACTTGTTTACATGCATAATCAAACTCAAAATAATGCCATTGAAAATAATGAAATACTTGAGATATTTGAGGTTATGAATTCCTTTATAGAAGAATATGAAATTTTAGAATTGGAAGGTAAAAGTCATCTAATTCTATCAATATACAAGCATCTCTATATGCAAAATATATTATTTTGTGGTTTGCGAATAAAATTATATTTTTTTGAAGATTTTGGAATTCAGTATTCAAAAAGCGAAGTCCGTTCTCGAAGTCTCACCCGGCTGTCGAAAAAATTCTCTCAAATTTGTTCAACTTATTTATAGTACCTAAACGGAAATCCAAGTAGAGGTACTTTTTTCAATAGCCTTTTCTTGACAGATCATGCGTGAGTCGTGTCAAGCTGTCATGTTATTTTTTCTTCAGCACTGTTTGGCATTTCCTCGTGAAAAGACTTACGCCTGAACAACTTTTACAAATCATTTAATTTTATTACGAAAATTCACGTCCTGTAAAGAATGTGTTTCGCGAGCTTCGCTCAACTTTTGGTGAACATAATCGGCCTACTGAGCGTACTATTCGCAACACGATCACCCATCTTGAGACCCAGCATTCATTACTGGATAATATTCGACCGAATAGACCACGTCCAGCATGCAGTGAAGAAAAAATAGCGGTCGTAGCTGGGAAACCCGTGGAGAGTCGATTAGGCGACATTCGCAGCAACTCGGACTGACGTATGGAACGACTTGGCGCATTTTACGTCGAGATCTTAAATTGAAAGCGTACAAAATATAGCTTGTGCAAGAACTGAAGCCGCTCGACCTTCCCAAGTGACATCGCTTCGCTCTATGGGCTCTTGGAAAATTTCAAGAAGATCTGACTTTTCGAGCCGAATTTTGTTCAGCGATGAGAGGAATTTCTGCTTAAATGTGTATTTAAACAAGCAGAATTGCCGTATTTGGGACGAAGAGCAACCTGAAGAGATTCAAGAGCTGTCATTTCATCCAGAAAGAACAACGGTTTGGTGTGGTTGTGATGGCGACCGCTATCACGCCATGATAACCGACTATTTGATAACTGAAATTGAAGCACGTGATCTCCGCGACATTTGGTTTTAAAAACACGGCGCCATTTCACACACATCACGCATCAATAAATGGATTTATTTAGGGAACACTTCGGTGACCAGATAATTTCATGTTTTGGGCCGGTCGATCGGCCACTAAAATCGTGTGATATCACACCGTTAGACTTTTTCCTGTGGGGATATGTAAAGTCTAAAGTCTGCGCGGACGCGTGCCATTCGCCAGTTACCAATCGAAATGCTCGAACGAGTCATCGAAAATTGGACTCAACGGATGGACCATCTGAGACGTAGCCGCGGCTAATAGTTGAAAGAGATAATTTCAAAAAAATAACTGCCAAAGAAAGTTCTTTCGAATGAGAATAAATATTTCCCATTAAATTTCAATTTTCTGTGTTTCCTTTTCTTTAAAAATTATGTAACCTCGAAATGGATCATCCTTTATTTTATTTTACGTTTTGCGAATAAAATTTTATTTATTTGAAGATTTGAGAATTCAGATATTCTCTCAAACTTTTCAATTTATTTATTTATAGTACCTATAACTACAACGCCATTCTCTCCGCGAATTGATAGTCTGCTGATAAAATATTCTATCTTAACATACATTCCACCATACACAGTCGTCGACGCGTGGGCCTAACCACTCGTGGAACACTATATAAGCGCTCGCGCTCTTATGCAGCGTGAGCATTTCGAAATGTTGAAGTTCGTGATCGTGCTAGCGGTTTTTGTGGGTGTATTCGGTGCACCCACCAATGAAATTGAATCACAACAATTGGATGGTCGCATTGTCGGCGGTAATTCCACTACGATCAGTTCCTATCCATGGCAGGTATCAATACAACGTAGAGGCTCTCAATCGTGTGGTGGCTTCGTGTACAGTGAAACTATCATTGTGACAGCGGCGCACTGTATTGATGATAGTTCGTTTGCCATAGTAAAAGTGCGTGCCGGTTCAAGTTTCTGGAATTCTGGCGGTATGATATCGAAGTTAGCAGCATACAAAAGGCACGAATTGTACGGTACAAAGGGCAGGGCTTACGATATTGCTCTATTACGTTTAGTTACGCCACTTAAGTTTAGCTCTACCATTAAACCAATTGCGTTGGCAACCCAACCACCGCCAAATGGTGCTCCAGCTATTGTCACCGGTTGGGGTACTAGAGCCTCTGGTTCGGAGACATTGCCCACACAATTACAAGCTGTCAACTTGAGGATAGTTAGTATGGAAGAATGTGCCTCAGATAAATATGGCTACGGCAATTCGGTCACAGAAAGTATGATTTGCTCATATGCTGAGTCAAAGAATTCATGTCAAGGTGATTCTGGTGGTCCATTGGTTTCTGGTGGTGTTGTAGTCGGTGTTGTATCGTGGGCTGTAAGCTGTGCAGCTACCGGCTATCCGGGTGTTTACGCTGATGTAGCTTACCTGCGTGAGTGGGTGGTGACTAACGCTAAGACACTTTAAAAGAAAGTGTGGTAAATTTTTTTTAATACATTTTTTTTTGCAATCTATTTAAAAATAAATAATAAGTAATTTATATAACAAAATAACAATTTAACTTATATTATTGATCTCCAGTGAGGTCAATAATAATATACAATATGGTGTTATTCCAAGCATAAAACAAGTATAATAATTTTATTTGTCCATTTTATGTTTATCATAATTCGTAAATCTCGTACAATATTTTTAAACTCAATTTCTAAATCGGAGATCTAGAACATGATGTCTTTTGAGTCTAATAGTTTCATTGCTTTCATCCAGTAGTATTACTGCCAAAGGGTTATTGTGATAGCTGATCCTGCGTAAGTATGTTGTGCTAAATCTTTTAATTTCGATTTTAACCAATAACTAAATATTCAGATCTGAATGAATTGCTTTATTTGAGATGAACCAAGGGGCACTTGTAATTAGTCTCAGGGTTTTTGACTGATATCTTTGTAAAATTTCAATATTTGAATTACTAGCAGTTCCCCAAAGTTGCACACCGTAGGTCCATATAGGCTTTAGTATGGCTTTATATAAGTATAATAATAATTTATTTTCGAGATGTAACTGCGATTTATGTCCGAGTAGCCAGTAAAGTAGTTATTTTTAGTTTGTACGTGCTGTTTCCATATTAATCGTTTGTCCAAATGCATGCCGAGGTATTTAACGGTATCTTGTTTAGGAATAACATTCCCATTTAAAAACAACGGAGGGCTGTCGCCTCTTCTTAATGTGAATAAAACATGTACAGATTTATATACATTTGCTCTCATTTTCCAGCAAATCTAGCCAAGTCTGTATCTTATTTAATTCTGGTTGGACTAAGTTAGTTGCTTCTATTGAAGTCTGGCTTGACGATAATATTGCGGTGTCATCGGCATATGTAGCAATTAATACATTTTCTGTTACAGGTATGTATGTCAGATGTGTAAATGGTGTAAAGTAGAGGACCGAGCACACTTCGATGTGCTACTCCAGCATTCATATATGTTATGTCGGATGTTTCGTCATTTATCTTTACATAAAATGGTATTTCTGTTAGGTAGGGTTTAAAAATTAGATATACTTGAGAAGAGAATATTTTTTTTCAATTTATATAGTAGACCATGGTGCCAAACTTTATCAAACGCTTGCTGTATATCTAAGAATGCAGCTGAACAGTATTCCTTACGTTCAAAGAAGTCTATAATGTAGTTAACTACACGGTAACATTGTTCAGGTGTACCGTGATATCGGCGAAATCCAAATTAATGTTCAGGTATTACCTTTTTGTCTTCCAGTAATGGCAAAATTCTACGCAAAATTATTTTTTTCGAATATTTTGGAGAATAGAGTCAACAAACTGATTGGTTTGTATATATATGAAGCGATTTCGTTTTTTGGTTTAGATGGTTTGGGTATCATCACTACTTCCGCACATCTCCATTAAGTAGGGAAATGATTAAGCCTTAATATTGAATTATATATAAGTGTTAAGAACAAAATACCTTTTTTAGGTAGACACTTAGCAACTTTGGTATCAATTTTGTCATATCCTTCAGATTTCTTGTTAGTCAATCTCTCGATTTCGATACGTATTTCCGCAGGTCTAATGAAACTCATTGGTAAAGATACTTCACATGGTGCATTAAGAAATTCTAATATTTCAGCATCGTTGTTGCTGCCGCCGCTAGTAAAAGAAGTGAATGTTGCCTCGAGGTATTTAACATTGCATTTGCTTTGCTTTTATCTGTTCTACACCAAACATTATTACTGTCTTTTATAGGTGCATTTCTTTTTTCAGGCCGCTTTAAATATTTTGTAGCATTCCATATCTTATGGTCATCATTTTGTCGGTAATTTAAACTCTTAATATATTCCGAAATAGATTTGTTTCTAAACTTTTTCAATTTTTCTTTTAGCTCCTTTGTAGCTTTATTTAGAGTAGTTTTATCTATAGGATTTCTACTAGTTTGCCTTTTTTTTCGTATACGTCGTTTATATTGAATTAATGCTCTGATCTCAGCAGATGCATGTATTAGATTACGCGGTGAGAACTCATTTACTCTTTGTGGAGTAGCAGCAAAAGCTGCTTCATGAATTAGTTTGTAAAAGTTTCTACTACATTCATTATCCAGTTCTGCTGAAGGTTTAACAGAGGTATTAAGTACCGCATTTTAGGTTATCCAATCTTGAAAAATACTAATTTCACTTTTGTTATTTAAAGTGAAGTATTTACGTTGTTTGATATTAATTAATGTGTTGTAACTAACTATGATTGGCGAGTGATCAGAGCTTAGTTCTTCAGAGCTAGCGATATCTAATAGCTGTGTTGGAATACCTTTGTATACAGCGAAATCTAGAAGATCAGGAACTTTCAATGGATCACTCGGCCTGTAGGTAGGTTCTCCGCTTGACAAAGTTTTTGAAATTATTTTTTATGATGCCTTTATAAAGCTCTCTACCCTTTGGGTTTGGGATACGTGATCCCCACCAGGGATGCTTAGCATTGAAATCACCTCCTACAAAGAATCTGGGACCGAGGGTGTTAAAGAAACTTTCGCATTCGGAAGTTGTTATACTGTGCCTTGGTGGTGTGTAGAGGGCATATATGTGTAGGTCGATATTGTTTGATTTAATTTTTATTCCTGCAGCTTGTATTGATGGCGTAAGTCGAATTTGTCCATCTCTCAACGATTTATAGCTGAATTTAGTAGTGTAGTTAGTAGTAGTAGTAGTTAGTGGTTTTAGTAATTACACTTGGAATAGAGTTTATTATTTCACTTAGTATATTGTAAACTCCAGGTATGTCTAAAGGTGGTGTCTTTGGAATAATCAACCACGTTTTTATCCCCGCAAGCCTCCTGCAGGGCATGTTGTTGTTGTTGTTGTAGCGGCATACGCCAGCCCCGTTTAGGGTCACGTAAGTCCAGTTTTAGTCATCGAGGTCATCTAACGGGAGGCCCAGGAAACGTGCTGTTTCGACGGGTTCGGACTAAAGGGAGAGGGGTGTTAGATGAGTCGGGTTAAGTTGGCATGCAAAGAGGTGGTTAGTATCGTGCGGGCATCCGTTGCATGCGGGACATGTGTTGGATATGTCAGGGTCGAGTCTGGATAGGTAAGAGTTAAGCCTACTACAATATCCAGATCTTAATTGTGCCAGGGTCACGCTGGTCTCACGAGGCAACTCGAGCTATTGTTCTGCGATGGGTTGTGGTTTAACTCCAAAAACATCATTCACTGGAAAAGAGTTCAAGAAGGTGTTGACGGACTCTCGGTGAATGTTGTTGATGGCCTGCCTACATGCCATCCTGTCCAGCGGGTCTTGTCTATATTGCTGTATGTCGTCCCGGTAGTCAAGTACTTCCTTCCTGATGTGCCTAGGTGGTGGTTCAGCTTCCAGCAGGTCCCTGCTGGGATGATCCATACGATAGCCTCCCTGCAAGTACTGCTTACACAGCATAACATTATCCTCCTTAACCGGGAGCATGGATGCTTCACTGTGTAAGTGGTGCTCCGGCGCCATCAGGAGGTTTCCCGTCACGGTCCGTAGGGCGGTGTTCTGATAGGTCTGTAGTTTCTTCAAAGAAAAGAGAGATATCGGACGATATGATTCTCCTTTATTTGCGGGTTTCCCCGGCTTTAGTAGCGTGACCACTCTACCCAGTTTCCACACGTCGGGTATAATTAGGGTGGTCAGGAACAGATTGAGAAGCTTGGTGAGATATTCTGCTCCCGCTGGGCCCAAATGTTTTAACATCAACATGTAAATATATTCCGTCGGGGCCGATGGATTTGGAGGCTTTCGTCTTCCCGATAACCCCCTGAACCTCTTCCCTGGAGAAATCAATCGTCGCGCTGGTGTTCGGCAGTTTTCGCAGACGGCGGGTTACTCGTCGTTTCGTTTTGTCAACCGAAGGGTGCGGTGTGAAAAGCCGGCTAAAACAGCTCGCGCACCTCTTCGGGTCCGACGAGGCGTGATCACCGAATGAAATTTCCACCCGATCATCACGTCTCGTCGGATTAGACAACGATTTGACAGTGGCCCAGAGCTTGGTCACCCCAGAGGAGAGATTGCAGGATCTTAAGTGCTCCTCCCACTTGTTCCTCTTATGGATGTTAACCTTGTTCCGAATCTCGGCGTTGAGTTCCCTGATACGGGGATCGCCGGGAGGAATATATATATTAAATATTTCGAGCTCGACACCGCCTAACCGGATAGCTATGCCCTGACATTCTAGGGTAGTATCCCTGCGGTCGATGTCGCCGTCGATAAGACGATACTGCACGGTGTTGTGTAAAATGAAGGCCAAGTCTCCACCATGATCTCGCTCGCGATCCTTTTTTATTACGTTATAGCCTGCCCTGCTCAGAAGATCTGATCGGGCGCTCAGTTTTGTCTCTTGGATCGCAGCTATTGGCAGGCGTTCCCGGCTCATAAAGTCGACTATCTCGTCGATCTTTCCTTGGAGTCCGTTGCAGTTAAATTGTACGAGTCTAAAGTGTCTCGGGGGAACGTTCGTAACACGGGGGGTTAGGGAGTTGCGCTTAGGTCTTGGTTGTTGCAGCTGTGTGACCCGCTGTGGTGGTTGTCGCACATTGGTGGTAGTTGGCGGCTGCGTAGTACCTACAGGCGGGGGCAGACTCCTACAGCATGGGGCAACGAAAGCACTACTCCACTCGAGTGGTGCGCAGACCAGAGCACGACCGAAAGTGGTACCAGCCAGTGCATGAGTTGCATTTAACTGATGTCACATTCCGCCGTACTATGGTCTGACACACGGAACAGACTGTGCGAGGTACCCCCGCACGGAAAGTGGAGCTGGATGGGGGTGGGGGAGGCTTGGGAAAAGATGATTGGGTGTCATGCTGCGGTGAGCTCCGTTGGGCCGTAGAGGCCTGGAGGGAGTTACCCAAAGTGGGTAAATGTGCAGAAGGCACTGCCGTATAGGCTAGAGGCGCAGCTGGGCGCTGGCAGCATGGGGCCATGTAACGCGTGGTCCACTCCCTATGGGTCTTAAGGCCTGAACAGGTCTTAAGATGACTCCAACCATTGCACTGGTTGCATCTAACCTAGGTGGAAGACTGGTGAAGTCGTCTTTGGCACACACAGCAGAAATAATCCATCGGACCAGGGCTGGTTTCTACGCCAGCCCTGATGAGAAGGATTTGGAGCAGGCCTGCTGCGAAATGTTGCTCCAGGGATGCACTGAAACTAAAATTACCTGATGACCTAAACGGGGTTAGGTCGCCGAAAGGGTGACAGCCCTTGGCCGGATAAAATCCGAGTCAACTCCGGTGCGTAGAACCGGTTGTTGTGGGAGTCGCTCCTGCAGGGCATCGTCATTATCACTTAGAATATAAAATCAATTTGGGTGTATAATAATTTGTATTTTCTTTTGATGGAGTGTAGGAGATTCATTATTTGCTCGTTTTCCACTTTTTGCTGGAACATTTTGCCACTTATCATTTGTCTGTTCATTTTTTTCATTTTCTCCTGCTCCATTCATTTCAGAAGAATTGTTAGTCAGTATTTGTTAAATCAAATTATATGGTGTAATACACTAGCCGATAAAGCACGTCAGGAGCACGACCAATTAAAGACTCAGTGAAAAAAGTTTGGAAAAAAATATTTTTCTTTTCGTTTTATCAAAAAAAAAACGAAAATTCAAAATTTCAATTAGATTTTCTTGTTTTTTTACAGGTGTAGCAAGGCACGCTAGTATTTTAATACTAGACTGTAGCGAGTGTGTGGTGAATTTAGGAAATATTTTTTCAATATAATAAAAAAACGAATGATTTTTTTTTTAAATGCGTTTGGTATTCTTACTTTAACGATAAAGCGAAAATAAAAGGCTAAAACTTTTGATTTTTTTTTTGTGGTGCCATAAATATAAATCGATTTATCGGTTGGGCCAAAGTCTTATCGCTTGTTATGTATGAAAGAATCTGCTTAGGCATAAACCGCATAGCAAATTCGTAGAAGGATAATACCCTGAAGAGATCTGCAATAGTCCAGAATGCTATAATTTGTTATAATCAAGTCTAAGCTATCAAAGTAAAAAAAAAACACAGAAAATTCAAATTTTATGGGGAATGTTTATTATCATTAGAAAGAATATTCCTCGGCATTTATTTTTTGAAGATTATCTCTTTCAACTATTAGCCGCGGCTACGTCTCAGATGGTCCATCCGTTGAGTCCAATTTTCGATGACTCAATTAAGCATTTCAAATGGTAACTGGCGAATGACTCGCGTCATGTTTTGCTCCAAGTCCTAAATCGAAGCGGGATTGTCCGCATAGACTTTAGACTTAACATATCCCCAACCCAGGAAAAAGTCTAACGGTGTGATATCACACGATCTTGGTGGCCAATCGACCACCTCAAAACGTGAAATTATCTACTCATCAAAGTGTTCCTTCGATAAATCCATTGATTGATGCGATGTGTGGGAAATGGCGCCGTCTTGTTGAAACCACATGTCGTGGAAATCACGAGCTTCAATTTCAGGCATCAAATAGTCGGTTATGATGGTGCGATATTTGTCGCCATTGACGGTTACGTTCCCACCGACATTATTTTTGAAGAAATATGAACCGATGATTACACCGGCCCATAAACCACACCAAACCGTTGTTTTTTCTGGATGAAATGGCAGCTCTTGAATGTCTTCAGGTTGCTCTTCGTCCCAAATGCGGTAATTTTGCTTGTTTACATACCTATTGAACCAGAAATTCGTCCATCGCTGAACAAAATTTGGCTCGAAAACGTCGGATCTTCTTGGAACTTTTCAAGAACCCATAGAGAGGAGCGATGTCGCTTGGGAAGGTCGAGCGGCTTCAATTCCTGCACAATCTGTATTTTGTACGCTTTCAATTTAAGATCTCGACGTAAAATGCGCCAAGTCGATCCATACGTTAGTTCGAGTTAATGCGAACAGCGTCGAATCGACTCTCCACGAGTTTCTCAGCTACGACCGCTATATTTTCTTCACTGCATGCTGGACGTGGTCTATTCGGTCGAATAATATCCAATACTGAATGCTGGGTCTCAAGATGGGTGATCGTGTTGCGAATAGGACGCTCAGTAGGCCGGTTACGTTCACCATAAGTCGAGCGAAGCGCGCGAAACACATTCTTTACAGAACGTGGATTCTCGTAATTCGTCGTTGAATGATTTGTAAAGCTTGTTCAGGCGTAAGTCTTTCCATGATGAAATGCCAGATAAAACTGAACAAAAATAACATGACAGCTTGACGCGACTCATGCATGATCTGTCCAAAAAAGGCTATTGAAAAAAGTACCTCTACTTTGATCACCCTTTAGTACCTATAACTACAACGCCATTCCCCCCGCGAATTTCCCCAAAATTTACCAAATGATTTATAAGCGATACCACCATGCCATAAGATACGAGTATGTTCGCACACAATTTAATAGACTGCTGATAAAATATTCTATCTTAACATATATTCCACCGTACACAGTCGTCAACACGTGGGCCTAACCACTCGTGGAACACTATATAAGCGCTCGCGCACTTAGCCATCGTTAGCATTTCGAAATGTTGAAGTTCGTGATCGTGTTAACGGCTTTTGTGGGTGTATTCGGTGCACCCACCAACGAAATTGAACCACAACAATTGGATGGTCGCATTGTCAACGGTAATTCCACTACGATCAGTTCCTATCCATGGCAGGTATCAATACAACGTAGAGGCTCTCAATCGTGTGGTGGCTCTGTGTACAGTGAAACTATCATTGTAACAGCGGCGCACTGTATTGATGATAGTTCGTTTGCCATAGTAAAAGTGCGTGCCGGTTCAAGTTTCTGGAATTCTGGTGGCATGATATCGAAGTTAGCAGCATTCAAAAGGCACGAATTGTACGGTACAAAGGGCAGTGCTTACGATATTGCTCTATTACGTTTAGTTACGCCACTTAAGTTTAGCTACACCATTAAGCCGATTGCTTTGGCAACCCAACCACCGCCAAATGGTGCTCCAGCTATTGTCAGCGGTTGGGGTACTAAAGCCTCTGGTTCGGAGACATTGCCCACACAATTACAAGCTGTCAACTTGAGGATAGTTAGTATGGAAGAATGTGCCTCAGATAAATATGGCTACGGCAATTTGGTCACAGAAAGTATGATTTGCTCATATACTGAGTCAAAGGATTCATGTCAAGGTGATTCTGGTGGTCCATTGGTTTCTGGTGGTGTTCTAGTCGGTGTTGTATCGTGGGGTGCAGGCTGTGCAGCTGCCGACTCTCCGGGTGTTTACGCTGATGTAGCTTACCTGCGTGAGTGGGTGGTGACTAACGCTAAAACGCTTTAAATGAAAGTGTGGTGAATTTAAGTGAAATAAAATAAAATATTTTTTCCATATAATAAAAAAAAACTAATGATTTTTTTTTACATGGCGTTTGGTATTCTTACTTTAACGATATTTTCGCTAAAAGGCTAAGACTTTTAGGGTTTTTTTTTTGGTGCCATAAAATAAAATCGATTTATCAGTTGAGCCAAGGTCTAATCGCTTGTTATGTATGCATGTATGGTTTTGTTTTTTCAATATTGTGTTTCCTTCATATATGTACATACATATATATGAATGTACGTAAGAGAAAAGGTATTTGTGTGTGTGTGTACTTTTTTTCTTCCATTAACACTATTTAGACCAAGATTTTGTGTATGCCTATTTCAATCAAAAGGTGTCTTTTGACACCTTAGCCAATTACCAATGAAAAACCTTTAAAAGTTACTCTTTTTATTTTTTTTATTCGAAAATAATATTTATTCTTATTTATGAGCTTAACTTTCGTTCAGTATTCCGGTATGGAAAATTAATAAAAAAAAATTATAACATTATTTATAAACGATGTAACAAAAAATTTTCCTTATTCAATACAACACTTTTTACAGATGAATGGTTGCTCTTTTAAGCACTTGCCACACGAGTATTTTTTACACTGAGAACAAATTGTAGTGGCTCTATTACCGGAACAATACTTTATTTGGCACTTTTTTCCCCTTTTTGGAAAGGAACCGATTTTACATGAGGCTGCTGACGATATTGCCCTATTTGTTGTACTCTTATGGCATTCTTTGTATGCTCTTGATAGTTCCTCTCCTAACTGGAATTAGAAATCTCTCCGTGAAATATTTTCACCTGTCGTTTCTTTGTAAAGAATCCATGCGTTTATACCGATCAAATCAAGGATATTGAAAAACACGTGCATAGGCCATCTACGGCACTTACATTTCACGCTATATTTTCTTGCCATCTGGTCAGTCATATCGACCCCAAATTTTGTTCTGTTGTAAAATTTAATTGTTTCAGGAAGACGCTTATTGTTTTTTTTTTTTTTCAAAGTTCTTGCTTCCGATTCCATACATTTTACAATGTGTTCCATAATATGTTTGTCCAATAGTAAATAAAATGCTGAGCTGGCACTTCCTTTCATAATATTTCTTTTAGCGTGCCAAGTTGGACCTGATATGCCTTTGAAAATAGTATGAAGGGGTGGTCTGCCTGTGTCAATCTTTTTCCATACTTTCCCAACCATGGCGATTTCTTCTCCTTCGTCTTCAGGATCTGACATCAACCTCATTCTCTTTCGCCTTCTATTTGCAATCGAGATTTCCTCTTCTTCGGTATTTGAAGATTCATTTTCATATTCGCTACCGATTTCATGAATGAAAATGTTGGAAAATTCATCAAGTTCATCTTCTCTTTCAGATTGCAAGTCTTCATCTATTTCAGAGCATTCTTCATCTATACCAGAGAACGTAGAATACAGAGAAGGTCCATGGCGTGCCGATTGTCATTTGTTCCCCCTACGAGAAAAATAAGAGACTACTCATCACCTCTCGCTAACAGCGAGCTACCAGAGGCTGGCATTTGGGAGATATGTCTGTAAAAGCAAAAATGTAAATAAGTTAGAAAATGTTAAGTAACAGGAGTATTTACTTGATCAGTTTGCCTAGTTTTTTAAAGACATTTCTTTATTTGAAGACATTTCTGGCATATTATAGTCGAAGTGCATTTGGCCGTTTTCCAGCTATAATAATGCTTACTGTGTTTAAAAAAAACTGGTGAACTAAATTGACTCAGTGTATGTATGTTCATATATAAAATATTATATTTGTGTAATATACATATGTATGCAGTAAGTCGTCTGAGAAATTGTCATTGAACTGTTGACAATTTCGCAAATCATGAATACGAATTTTTTTTTATAAAGTAAATCATTGTAATAATTAATAAAAATCTATAATTATATTCTAAATAAGCCTTTTTATTTAATTTTCATGTAGATAAATGCGTTGCGTAAGTTTAATTACAATACATATATATATATATATACATATATATATTATTATTATATATATTATTTAAAATCTTAAATGTTAAAAAAAAATTTTGTTTAAAATGAGTAAAAATTTTTATGATTACTAAATATGAAATTTCACTGCTTTTCCATATGATCATCGGCTTGATGTAGATTTTTGTGCTCGACGAAATTAAGATTTTGTCTGCTTTTACCGGCAAATTGTAATGAGTACCTCATAAAATGAGTTGGTTTCAAAGTTGTCTGTGGTGCGATGGTTAAGACGCCATTAAACTGCTCTCGTAATACTCAGGTTCGAATCCCAACAAGCGGGTGTCATTTTACTTTTTTAAATTTATTTTTCTGTATGTTGCGATTATGTTCGTCAGCATCAATTTCAATTTTTTCGCAAGTTTTGTCATCGTCGCAAAGGAATAGCTTATGGACGGCGGGTACAAGGAAAGAGAATTGGCAAGTTTTTGTATATGTATATGTTTTTTGTGTACGCATTGATTCCTTTGAATGTATGTGTCTTCAACTTCTGATCAACTTGATTTCTGATTTTTGTCAATTTTGTCATCGTCGCGAGGAAAATGCTTGTGGATGACGGGTAGAAGAGCAAGGCTTTTTAAGATTGAATGTGTTTGACGTATACGTATTCAAATGCTTGAATGTATGTGTTCTCACGTCGTCATCAACCAACATCAATTTCTAATTTCTGGATTTTTGGTCGTTGAAACGACTTGTTGGTGGCGGGAGTAAGGGAAAAGGGTATTGTAAAATACTTTGTGTGTATCGGTTTTTTTGTATACACATAGGTTCATTTGAATGTATGAGTTTGCGACTTTTGTAAGCATATTTGATAGCAAATTTGACTTCGTATTGAGAAAACTCTTTGTGGATGAAGAGTAGAAGGAAGGAAAGGGGTTTATATGCGATAGTTGTTTTTGTTTTCTCATTGATGTTTAGTTTTGTTGATACAGTGGCGGACAAAAGTCTATTTGTATTCGTTGTGTAGAAAATACTAGCGCCACGACGGCTTTAAGCTGTTATTGATGCGAACGGTGGACGAACTAAATACTAAAAAGATCATGTTATCTGATATTGATGAAATTTTTTGTTTTAAATGAAGGGAAAATAGTCGAAATAGACTATGTCGTTAAATTTTCCAATAAACTTCTTTCAATAGAACGAAAATAGGGGGTGTATGTAGACTTCTGTCCGTCACTGTATATGGATGTCTTATTGTGGTCATTGATGTATGATTTTGTTATTATTAACCAATATTTTGGTTTTGAATAGGATTATTAACATGCGATTATTATGTATGATGTATGTATGTATGTATATTTTGCATGTGCATTTACTTATGATTTCATTAAATAGTATTTTTGGTTTATCAAAATAACACATTTTACGTAAATGTAAATGCATTAATATTTTCAATCATACATATGTACATTTTTATTTATACATATATGTATGTAAATATGTCCATACGCTACTGTACCGTTATTTTCAATTGCGTCTAGCGAAGCAAATTACGCTAGCGACATACATACATACATACAAATCATAAATATATGAGGCTGAAATGAAGAAAAAATGAGAATCTATTTCTATTAGTTCTTTATTCTTCTTCTTTATTATAAGTACACAATTAAGTGCACTAAATATCAACTGTTTAATGGCGCATGTCGTATAGTGTTCCGTAAAACCAATTTTTGCTACTTTTGACGCAGGTTCAAATATTGCAAGAAGCAATATTGACCGACGAAGGCAAAATTTATTTTTATGAATTTTTACATACATATACATGCCAGATATATTTGCTGATTCTAGAATGTAGATGTAGAAAAAGAAATTTAAATTTTTTAATTCTTTATTTATTAATATAAATTTATTATAATAATATTATAATATATTAAATTCCAAAAATTTATGTATGGTATTTTTATTATCGAAACGCCGACAACAAAGGAGTTATTCGAAATGCTGACGGCAAATCAACTATGAAGAATGAACATACAACAGTATTTATATGGAAAATCGAAAATTTATTTAAATTTCGCAATTATTAGAAGTCATTCATAACTGACACTAAAAAAAAATTTTTTTTTGTAAATTTATGTTTTTGCTACATATATCACATTTAGAAATCTTAAGAATAAAAGCAAGAATACAAAAGTGTCTATTAACTTGCTTATGTTACAATAACATACATGGCCGTTGATTTTATTGCTCATTCTGCTCAGAAATGTTGGTTACCAGAGACAATTCTGTTAAATTTTGGCGGCAGTGGTGAGTAGTCTCTTATTTCTTTCGTCGATTCCGGCAGCTCACACGACTGTCCGCAATTGGACCTTCTCTATATTCTACGTTCTCTGGTTTCAGGATGAGTACGAGGATAGTGATGCCACAAAATTAATTTAACAACTATTATATGAATTGTCAAAAAGTAAAATTAGAAAAAATTATTCAACTAAGAAAATAATTTCAAGTCAAAGTTTTAAAAGGTGTCTTTTGACAACTTCGGTCAAAATAGTTTTAAATTATGGCATGACATAAATCGTTATGTGCGCCTGAAAGCAAGCAATGTATGACATCCTCCGTTACAATTTCTCTACATAAACACACACATATATATTTTGTTTTTGCTTATTTGTGTTTAAAGGCATACCAATGTGTTCTTTATCCGAAAGAATCTGCTTAGTCGTACCTCGCATAGCTGCGAGTTTTCCTTGCATCCATATATGGCTTTGTGGCCAGGGGCCCCCAAAGGAAGAATAATCTCCTGAAGAGATCTGCATTTCGAGGTTTCTTACTTTTTAAAGAAAAAGAAAAACAGAAAATTCAAATTTAATAGGGAATGTTTGTTGTATCATTCGAAAGAAAATTATTTGACATTTATTTTTTGAAGATTATCTTTTCCAATCCATCCGTTGAGTCCAATTTTCGATGACTCGTTCGAGCATTTGGACTGGTAACTGGCGAATGACATGCGTGATGTTTTACTTCAAGGCCTGAATCGAAGCAGAATTGTCCGCATAGACTTTAGATTTTACATATCACAACAGGCAATAGTCCAACGGTGTGATACCACACGATCTTGGTGGCCAATCGACCGGTCCAAAACGTGAAATTATCTGCTCCCCGAAGTGTTCTTTCTCAATAAATCCATTGATTGATGGGATGTGCGGGAAGTGGTGCCGTCTTGTTGACACTAAATGTAGCGGAGATCACGAGCTTCAATATCAGGCATCAAATAGTCGGTTTTCATGGCGCGATAACAGTTGCCATTGAGGGTTACGATCCCACCGACATAATTTTTGAAGAAATATTGACCGATGATTCCACCGGCCCACAAACCACACCAAACCGTTGTTTTCTCTGAATGAAATGGCAACTCTTGAATCTCTTCAGGTTGCTCTTCGTCCCAAATGCGGCAATTTTGCTTGTTTACATACCTATTGAGCCGGAAATTCGTCTCCTCGCTGAACAAAATTTGGCTCGAGAACGTCGGATCTTCTTGGAACTTTTCAAGAGCCCATAGAACGAAGCGATGTCGCTTGGGAATGTCGAGCAGCGTTATTTCTTGCACAAGCTGTATTTTGTACGCTTTCAATTGAAGATATCGTCATAAAATGCGTCAAGTCCTTCCATACGTTAGTACGAGTTGCTGCGAACGGCGCCGAATCGTGTACACTCTCAGCTACGGCTGCTATATTTTCTTCACTGTATGCTGGACGTAGTCTATTCGATCGAATAAGCGAATTGTACTCTCAGTAGGCCGATTATGTTGACCATAAGTTGAGCGAAGCGCGAGAAACACATTCTTTACAGAATCTCTGTTGGATCACCCTTTATATACTTTTCCAGTGTATTTAACAGCTGCGGAGTTTGAATGAAGTTCCAATAAAATGGTGGGCGAGTAAACAACTCCTCTCACTCAACCCTCAAGTTTTAAACCATCTGTGTGCATCTCCATACTCACAACCCTTCCAGTAAGAATTGAATTTTATGTAAGATTCCAGTATTTGGGTGAAAGAACATCGCTACGGTGTTGGTCTCTGTTAACATTGATTTGCCCCTTTGATTTTTAAAGCTGGCCATTGGAAAATAGGCGCTTGTCAATCGATTGTAAGTGAAAACTACCGCATCCTCTCTATCGTCTTAAGCGAAAAAAATTTTGATAGAATTATAGCATCTTTTGGGTTATTGTGCGTAGCCTTTCTGCATTTAGAAATAAATACCACTGAAACTTGTCTACTACGAAGTGGAGCAGGAGCTGATCCAGCCAATTAATTGAGGCTGAAGGATTGGCTACACAGCCTTTTTTCTTCTCTTTAACATAAACAGCAAAATCCATAACCCCCTCGCCGATTAGATGAGACACGCCAGTATCGACATGTTCCCCTGGAACCATTTTTTACTTTGTAACATAGCATTCATTAGGTGTACTTACACATACTTGACAACAGCAGCTATAAGAAGGCAAAAGACCATCCGGCAACCATTTCGTTCATACAATTTGCATGCCATTCTAAATTATAGTATTTTGATTGAAGCGACCCCCCTGTTCTCAGAATGAAGAGGTGATCGCCGAAACTGAGGTCTATTTGCAAATGAAGTCCAAATCTTAAAAAAAAAAAATTTTATCGAAAAGTTGAATAGTCGCTATAATCAGTGTATCACCCTTGAAGGGAACTGTGTTGAATTAAAAAATGAGTTTTGCCAAAAAGATGTGTTTTACTATGGTAGGCCGTGGACTTTTCACAAACACTGCGGGTTAGGGGCTCAAGAATTTACTCTCGGTATGGCATACCGTTCGTAATAGGCGACTCAAATTTAATAATTTCAACGAAAGTCGGGTCTTTACACCGGAACGATCCGGATTTTATTTGACCAAGGATTGTCAACCCCGAAATATTCCGCGAAAACCAATTTGGGGAATATTTCTTGCGGTTACAACAACAACAACAACAATAACAACAACAACATTTTTGAAACTCTTGATGAACTCTGGATATATCATCTCATTGGCTGAAGTTCATATATCAAAAGTTGCATACTTCTATATTAGTTAGAAAATTTCCGACACCTTTTAGAAAGACCTTTCGAGGTAAATTAAATCAAAATCCCTGAAGACGAGGGTTTAATTTAAAGTTTGTTCAAGAAACTGTGAGTATAGAACACTGACAACAATTCTTTCTTCTTCCTGGTAGGCTTTCGCTTATATTTTTCTGACACCGTGAAGTATTTTGGACTAATCATCAATTACAAAGCCATCGTCGATGTGGGACGGAACATTTATCCTAAACGTTTTTACAGGTTTTGAGGGCCTAATTGTGATTCGTTAGCATACATAAAGGAAAATCGCGAGACCGATTCTTTTGTACGAGGTTACCCTTGATTCGTTATTTCTGAAAAGTAAGGAGCGATTTGCTCTTACATCAGCCCAGCGGATGACATAAACTCGGAAAATTTTTAGACTAATTTAATGAGTTATTTAAAAAAAAATCACTTCAAGTCTCAGAAAAGGCGTACATTTTACTCACAAAAGTGTATCACCCACAATCCGACCACCAACTTGTTGCACAATTCTGTTAGCATATTGATTACATCGTTACCGGCCGCGATAGCCGAGAGGTTAGCATTGTGCACTACGATTCGGAAGGCCTGGGTTCGAGCCCAGGTTCGAGCAACATCCAATATTATAGAAAGTTAATTTTTCTAATTACGGTCGCCCCTCGGCAGGGAATGTGAAGCCCCCCGAGTGTATTTCTGACAGGAAAATCCATCGGCTGTTCGGTGGCTGTAGGTCCCTCCATTTGTCGGTAAAAACATCAAGACACAAAACCACCGATTGGAGGACGAGCTCGGTCAAAAATCGCTTCAACGGTTACAAACTGCCAAATATCTATATATGTATGTATATGCCGCAAATATTTTGATCACTTTAGCAAACATACATACGTTAACCAAGATAATAATTAGACTATTCCGTCACCTGATAAGACTAACACTCGCACTAACACATATAGAGAACGAAAAGTCGTAACCATGAAAGAAAGAAATAAAAAAAACTAATTTCAAATGGGACGAATTGTCCGATTACAAGTAATTTGGTTGAGCCAGGGAGCCCAAATAGCCCATTGGCTTAAGTGTAACCGACTGCAGTTAGTAAGGGCAGTACATAAGAGCAGAAATTATTTCAATAATTCACTGTTTGTTCATGTTAGAAATGAAGTTGAGCAAGCAAAAACAAAAGAAGATCCCATGCAAATGTCTGCTTTGACCAATGGGCTGCTATCAAATCCCCCACTATCTAACGACATGTAATATTAAGTACCCATAAATACCGTTGTTTGCGGATGCATACACTTGGGAATGACAACACTATATAATACCATAAGCCATGCAATAAGTAATTGCCAAGTTGAAAGTCTTAGCCGTTACTCTGGGTACTTCGTATAAATAAGAGTTACCAAATTGGACAACAGCAGTTGTTTGCAACTATCTCTTGCAGAAGAAATGTTAAAGTTTGTGGTACTCTTGTTGTGCATCGCCTACGCCGTGGCTGGCACCATACCCGCCGGTATGGTGAGCCTTGATCAAGATCTTGATGGACGTATCGTTGGCGGCAAACCAACCGAAATCTCTAAATTTCCTTGGCAAATATCGCTTCAACGTTCCGGCTCACACTCGTGCGGTGGCACCATCTATAGCAATAGATATATTGTGACCGCAGCTCACTGCTTGTATTCTGTTAGTCCTTCAGTATTGAGAATTCGTGCTGGTTCCTCATACTGGAATTCCGGTGGTGTTGTCATCACAGTTTCCTCTTACAAAATCCACGAAGGATACAACAGATATACTCATGCCAATGATATTGCCGTCATCAAACTATCATCGTCTCTGTCGTACAGCTCTACCACCCAACCTATCGGTTTGGCCACTAGCGCACCTAAAAATGGCGCTTCAGCAGATGTCTCTGGTTGGGGTACCCTGAAATCTGGCTCAACATCTTTACCAAGCCAACTTCAATATGTCGCCGTTTCAATTGTCGATCGTAGCAAATGTGCTTCATCCTCCTACGGTTACGGCTCTGCCATCGGTGCTGGCATGATATGTGGCGCTGCAACCAATAAGGACTCCTGCCAAGGCGATTCTGGTGGTCCATTGGTGTCTGGTGGTGTACTCGTTGGTGTTGTTTCATGGGGCAATGGTTGTGCTCTCTCCAGATACCCTGGTGTATATGCTGATGTGGCCATCTACCGCTCCTGGGTTGTAAACACCGTTAACTCCATCTGAAGTTAAAATCGATATTAAAAATACATAAATAATAAAGCATTCAAAATAATTATTTGAACGTGTAGTTTTCCTGCTATTAAGAGAGTCTGGAGTGGTAATCCAAAGTTTCCATAAGAGATCTTTGAGATTATGCGCTATCCGCTACTGTTTTCTCATCATCTACATGTTGGAAGGGTAAGTCAGTTAGTGGACTCTCGCCCATGTTGTGGAGTGTCGATCCATTCATCATTTTGCGTCATTTTGCGCCGCGTATAATACAGCAAGGACTTCAGGAGCTCGCGGTAGTATCAGCGTTTAGAGCTTGCCATCGCAGAGGTACCACACAAGTTGGTGTCCTTTCACCACTTCTATGGGTCTTGGTAAGAAACCAATTGCTGAGGTACGTGGAGGAGGAGGAGATATGCAGAGTCATGGCGTATGCGGACGATCTGACGGTTGTTGTGAATGGCAAATTCCCCCTAAACTTTATGCGATGTCACACAGAGCGTATTGAGGCGGATAAAAAGGTGAGCTAATTATGATGACTTAGGCATTAACCCACAAAAGATCGAGCTCGTTCTCTTTACGAGGAAATATAAGAATCCAAAGTTACTAACTCCGGTGTTCTCAGAAACGAGGCTGCATATCACTGAGTCTGCAAAGCATATATTACTCTCTACGCATTCAAACGAGCCATTGGACATTAATGGGGCATGTCACACCCAAGTTAATGCGTTGACTTTACATTCCGGTGGTTAGGCATAAACCTCTTTACGGATTAGTGATCTGGTGGCCATCACTCGAGAAGAAATCAACTACTATAGCTCTCATATGTATAGGTGGATCACTGCGGACTACAGCTATTGAGGCTATTAATGTGCTCATGAATCTACTCCATATTGACATAACTGGAATGCAGAGAGCAGCTTCTGCTGCGGTAGGACTATATTAAGGTTTCCTCGACCAGATAGGGCAGACTACTACTTACTTTCACTGACTTTAGAAAAGACTACCAGATGGCTATTCCAGATATAAACCAATGGCACAATGGTGAAGCGTATAATATTTTCTCGGATGGCCAGGCGACGCTAAAAGCCTGTTATTATATTACACTAAAATCAGAGACGGTAAAGAGTAGAATACTTTCCTTTGCACTTACGTTATCATGGCCGGGTCTAGGCATGACACTCTCCACTTGTAAGTTGATTATAGGAAAGTCATTCATCGCTGCTGCTAACTCAATTATTTAATGTGACTAGGATAATGTGACCGGGCTTGGAATAAAAAAATAAAGGAAAGGTTGACAGAACTTATCTCGGGATACCTTCTTTTAAGTACGCACCGAGAGGCTGGGCGTACTTCCAAATGACTTCTGCAGAAATTATGGAGAAGAGGAAAAACCTGGGTAGTCAGGCTACCTCCTTTGCAAATGCACAGGTTTGAGAGGAGTAGGTAAAAGTCTCTAGGGACGGCAACCTTTAGAGTTTGATTTGCTCAGAATAGCTTTCTACCTCAATCTAAATAATACTATTTCAATAAAATGCTAATGAAATTTTACATAGCTCAGGTAGAATTCGCAGTTAAGGCCGGTTGAAAAGGTATTTTCACCACACGCCGAGTTCTATCGACCCGCCGAGTATGCGAAGTTTCGAACCCTTACTTTAGATGACCTGGTGCAGCCTCCAGTTGGCACACACACACGCGCACTCAACTCGGGCCTCGTTTCAACTTCTTCCAGAAGTACGATATGAGGCTCTCGTAAGTAGTGGACGGCCACTGCTTGTCTATGTAACGTTGGTCTTTGATCCAGTAACAGTTTTTATAGCCGTATCTTCAGTGTGGTAACCAAGGGAGTATTTTTATATACATACATACGTATATATAGATAGAGATCTAGATTCAAAATTAATTGTATACACTCGCGCAAAATATAATCTAGAGATGGAAATTTTCTATTTAAATGCTGACTTTTTTAAGTGGGTATGAGCAAGCATAAATGAAGGCCACTTTGAATGAATACGTAACAGGTCAATTGAAAAGTTTCCGGCCTGACACATAGATGGCGCTACCAGAATTTTATTTAACCCTAACCTTCAAGAGACGCATGTATAAATTTGACAGCTGTCGGATCATTAGTTTGTGAATTATGGCGTTTTGAGTGAAGCAACTTTTGTTATTGCAATAAATAGGATTTTCGCGTGTTGATGATTTTTGAAGGGAAAAAAACAGTTGAAGCAAGAACTTGGCTGATGACGAGTTTCCGAACACTGCCCCGGGAAAATCAACCATCAAGGATTGGTATGCTAAGTTTAGACGTGATGAAATGAGCACCGAAGGCGATGAACCAAGTGGACGCCCAAAAAAGGTTGTTACCGACGAAAATGTCAAAAAAATCCACAAAATGATTTTGAATGACCAGAAATTGAAATTGAGTGAAATAGCTAGCACTTAAAAGATATCAACTAAACGTGTACATCATATCATTCGAGAATATTAAGGTATGAGGAAGTTCTGTGCAAAGTGGGTGCGAGCTCACTTTTGATCAAAAACAACGACGAGTTGATGTTTCGAAGCAGTGTGTGGAGATGTTCAAGCGTAATAAACCCGAGTTTTTACGTCGATATGTAACTATGGATGAAACATGGCTCCATCATTTCACTCCGAAGTCCAATCGGCAGTCATCCGAGCGGATTGCACACGATGAACCCGATGAAGCGTCTGTATTTTGGGATGCGCATTGAATAATTTTCATTGACTATCATAAACAAAAAAGGGAGGATCATCAACAGCGACTATAACATAGCGTTATTGGACCGTTTGAAGAACGACATCGCCGAAAAACGGGCGCATTTGAAGAAAAAGAAAGTACTGTTTCATCAATGCAATGGACACAAGTCAATGAAATCGTTGGCAAAAATCCATGAATAGAGCTTCGAATTGCTTCCGCATCCACCGTATTCTCTAGATCTGGCGGCCAGTGACTATTTTCTGATCTCTGATCTCAAAAGAATGCTCGCAGGGAAGAAATTTTCGTCGAATGAAGAGGTGATCGCCGAAGCTGAGGCCTATTTTGAAGCAAATGACAAATCGTACTACAAAAATGGTATCGAAAAGTTGGAGGGTCGCTATAATCCACACAGGTGTATTACCCTTGAAGGGAACTATGTTGAATGAAAAACAAGAATTTTGCCAAAAAAATGTGTTTTACTATGTTAGACCGGGGACTTTTCAATTGACCTGTTATGTATGTGCATATGCAAAGTATATAGAACAGAAGGTTACGACAAGTGTAAAATCATTTGTTCAATGATGAAGTTGGTTCAATTTTGCGAGTTGTCAGGAAGATTTAAAAATAATTTTGCATAATTTATTCCATAAAAAAGCTTAAGGTTTTTGTATAAAGTTATAAAGGTATGCATTGTACTATTTTAAAATAAGTAACAATTTCAATTAACATAAATACGTCTTGAATACTTTAATGTTGAAAAAATGTATTTAAATTTTCAAATATATTTTTTATATATATTTTTTTAAACGAAAAAATCCTTGACGAAACCTTTTACTCTATAAACCTTGATATATCATGTCAAAAAAGATAGAGAAGTGAATGACGCAAAAAAATTTAGTGATTGATAAAAATTTTACGAGATGATCTTAATTCTCTCTCCCTCTCTCTCTCTCTCTCTCTCTCTCTCTCTTTCTTTCTTTCTTTCTTTCTTATACATAATTACAGTGTAGATAAAGTCGTTGCCGTTGTCTTTTAATCAGCTGACTTTCTTCAATACTTTTCCACTAGATAAACAAAAATTTGCAAATTAAACCCCCTTCCGCTCACTCCCTATCTTCAAAGCGTACTCGAACTGTACTCATACTAAAGTACTATAAAAGCTACACCGAACTGAAATCTTTTCAGCAATCTACTGATCTTCCATATGGGAAATAAAGTTGAGCGTTCAAATTCTGTTACTATGGAAAGAAACGAGATATTTTCCGTATCAACCAGATCGTGGTGCAGTAAATGCAGACCCCTTACAAATATATTCGTTGAAAGTCAAAATTCTCATTAAAAAAATAATGGACCGCCATCCCAAAGCCAAATTCCCTACTATCTAATTATACGTAATATTGAGTACCCATGCATATCTCCCTAATCGTTCGCTTGTGAATGCATTCACTTGATAATGAGATATTTTACCATAGGTGATTGCCAATTTGAATATCTTACACGTTGCGTTGGGTATAAATAAGCTTACCAAATTGGACAGCAGCAGTTGTTTGCAACTATCTCTTGCAGAAGAAATGTTAAAGTTTGTGGTACTCTTGTTGTGCATCGCCTACGCCGTGGCTGGCACCATACCCGCCGGTATGGCGAGCCTTGATCAAGATCTTGATGGACGTATCATTGGCGGCAAACCAACCGAAATCTCTAAATTTCCTTGGCAAATATCGCTTCAACGTTCCGGGAAACATTGGTGCGGTGGCTCCATCTATAGCAATAGATATATTGTGACC
The DNA here is from genome assembly GCA_030068015.2 of Neoceratitis asiatica. Taxonomy (NCBI): domain Eukaryota; kingdom Metazoa; phylum Arthropoda; class Insecta; order Diptera; family Tephritidae; genus Neoceratitis; species Neoceratitis asiatica. The sequence continues at coordinate 66,110,847 of CM061527.1, read as the reverse complement.
GCAGCTCACTGCTTGTATTCTATTAGTCCTTCAATATTGAGAATTCGTGCTGGCTCCTCGTACTGGAACTCCGATGGTGTTGTCATCCCAATTTCCTCTTACAAAATCCACGAAGGCTATAACAGATATACTCATGTCAATGATATTGCCGTCATCAAACTATCATCGTCTCTGTCGTACAGCTCTACCATCCAACCTATCGATTTGGCTACAAAGGCACCTAAAAATGGTGCTTCAGCACTTGTCTCCGGTTGGGGTGCCCTGAAATCTGGCGCAAAGACTTTACCAAGCCAACTTCAATATACCACCGTTTCGATTATCAATCGTAGCAAATGTGCTTCATCCTCCTACGGTTACCGCTCTGCTATCACGGCTGGCATGATTTGTGCTGCTGCTACCAATAAGGACTCCTGCCAAGGCGATTCTGGTGGTCCATTGGTGTCTGGTGGTGAACTCGTTGGTGTTGTTTCATGGGGCAGAAGATGTGCTCTTTCCAGATACCCTGGTGTATACGTTGATGTGCCCAGCTACCGCTCCTGGATTGAAAGAGCTGCAAACTCCCTTTAAAGTTAAAATCGATATTAGAAATAAATAAAGAATAAAGCATTAAAACGAAATTATTTAAATGTCTCGTGTCTTGAGTGGTGTAGAAAAATTATGTGATCCAAAGTTACCACAAGTGATCTTGGAGGTTCTGCGTTATCCGTTACTGTTTTCTTAGACATATTTTCCTCTCGATGAAAAACAGTGTTTCTGAGGAATTAACGCATCTTACGTGGAGGTGGCTCATCATCTTCATGTTGGAAGGGTAAATCAGTTGGTGGGCTCTCGCCCATAAGTACAGATTGTGGAGTGCCGACCCTTGGTGTCACTTCTCGCCGCGTATGATACAGCAAGGACTTAACAAATATGAACAGCGGCTCCCAACAGCCACCTGCTCGGGATTCGATGAATAGAATCTGTAGGTGATTCTTTTCGTGGAAGTGTGGGACGAACAGTTCGTCTTATATTTCGTTATGCATCCATTATTGGAGCCTCCGTCCTTCCACAAATATCGTTTGAATCTGCGAAAACATCTCCTCTATATCCGTTGCCATGCCGATTTCGCCTTGAATTAGCATTGCAAGGAATGATGAAAAGCTCAAATTAATCATTATCTAATACAAATTTTAGCTACAGTTTTGTATATATGTGTCACTTATCCGATACTCACTGCTGTAGACTCTTGTCTCGGGCAATACCCAACGAGATAACGCCTCAATCAGTGATAATTCAGTAAATTTTTATTATTATTCAGTTTTTTGTATGAAAAATACGAATTGCTTACTTGTCTATCTTATACAGAGTTGCATAATAAATAAAGTCGTTGTCGATGACGTTTTATCAGCTGACTTTACAGAAGTTTTATTTTAATATTTTTACTAATGCTTCGTCAAGAGAGAGACAAAAATTTGCCCATTTAACCCATTATTCTTAAAGCGTACTCTTTACTGTATTCATACTCTCGGGTAAAGTACTATAAAAGCTACACCCAACGAACTGAAATCTTTTCAGCAATATACTGATTTTCCATATTGGAAATAATATTGAGCGTTCCAATTCTGTTACTATGGAAAGAAAGGAAATATTTCCCGTATAAACCAGATCATGGTGCAGTAAATGCAGACCCCTTACAAATATCTTCTTTGAAAGTCAAAATTCTCATTTAAAAAAAATAATGGACTTTGGCTGGCACCATACGCGCTGATATGGGTGAGTCTTGATCGAAATCTTGGTAAATGTTTACAAATAAGCTGAAATAAAGGGCGATCCAAGTAGAGGTACTTATTTCGATAGCCTTTTTTTGACAGATCACGCGATAGTCGTGTCAGGCTGTGATGTTATTTTTGTTCAGTTTTATTTGGCATTTTATCATGGAAAGACTTACACCTGAACAACGCTTACAAATCATTCAACGACGAATTACGAGAATTCACGTTCTGTAAAGAATGTGTTTCGCGTGCTTCTCTCAACTTATGGTTAACATAATCGACCTACTGAGCGTACATCAAAATACAGCTTGTGTAAGAACTGAAGCCCCTCGACCTTCCCAAGCGATATCACTTCGCTCTATGGGCTCTTGAAAAGTTCCATGAAGATCCGCCGTTTTCGGTTCGTGTTATTCGCCAGTTACCAGTTGAAATGCTCGAACGAGTCAACGAAAATTGGATCCAACGTATGGACCATCTGAGACGTAGCCGCGGCCAACATTTGAAAGAGATAATCTTCAAAAAATGAATGCCAAAGACGACAGTTCTTTCGAATGATAATAAACATTCTCCATTCAATTTGAATTTTCTTTGTTTTTTTCTTTAAAAAAGTAGGGAACCTCGAAATGGATCATCCGTTACTTACTTTTATCTGCGAAAACATCTCGTTTATAACCGCTGCGACGTCAATATCACCCTTGAGAAATTGTAGTAATATAAGTACGTATGAGCAACTCTGCTAGTTCAATAAGCACAGAGCACTTATACTACGATAGGAAGGATTTGTTCGACAATTACTGCCATGTTCCCACAGAACATAGTTTCGGGATGGCATGACTTTTCCAACTCTGACCTGGAGTTCACTTGCTATTTTTGGTACTGATAATTTGGGATTTTCCTGGATTTTAGGCACAATCATCCATTGGATTAAAAGAATTGTTTGTCTGCCTTTATCGTGAGTTCTATTTTCTCGTACGAATCTGTAAAGAAATAATGCTCTGGGCAGTGGAGTTGCTCAGATTAATCATTTCCGCGAGCGTGTGCATTTTTGAAGTGGTTAATGATAAGTTAGTAGAATCTGCTTCTAGCCTGTGTAATCAACTACTATCGTAGACCTTCGACTGTTGACTCATGGGCTTATACCCTTCCGAATAAGAGCCAATTTCATTGTAGAAATATTGCTACAGAGCAGTAGATCTAACGCTTCATGATCGCAGCTACACTTCTAGGATAAATCTGTAATCCATGAACATGCTTCTGACAGAAAACTCCAATGTATGGACTTAACAATCCCATTCAGGGAAGAAAGGCACGCACAAGAAACGATCTCAATTCATCAGACAATCAGACTTTGAAAACCAACATCTGTTATAGGCACGACATAAGGCGCGTAGAAACAATGAAGTCAAACTTTTAAGAGTGATAGTTGGGTTGAGGAAGACAAATGAAGAAAATGCAGAGACTGTATAGAGCACGCAGATATGCACCAGCCTTTGTGGAGCAAAGAACGCCCGTCAAAAAACACACGAGGAATGTTCGATGTCGAAAAGCTGTAATCACAGCATGCAGCCAAACAATTCTCCACACGACTTGCACTCCTGCTATCGGAGAGCACTCATCAGCATCTCGATGTAGGCGAACTGTAGAATCGCATCTCAAGCTCCACACATGCCGCTACTGCAGTGGTTTCCAACAGTAAAATAAAAAGAGCTATGAACCTCGCCGTGCTGCAGTGAAGAGAAAGCAGAGTGTCTACCTCGCAATTTTGGAATCGACCACAACACGTCAGGGTAGGATAGATACCAAGAGTTGAAGAGGGAAGCAATACGTATTTGCAGACGAAAAAAAAAGAGGCCAAAATGCGTGAGTGTGAAGAGCTTGAAAAGCTGACCGACATTGGTAATGCTCGAAAATTCTATGAAAACATGCGGCGACTTACAGAAGGTTTCCAGACCGGAGCAAACTCATGTAGGAACCAAGGAGATAGTCTGGTCCCCGACGCCTAAGGCTTACTAAGTTTATGGAGGGAACACTTCTCCAACCTGCTGTATAGCAGTGAAAGTGTTACACTCGGAGGGGGTGAACCCGAAACCCCAATCAATGACGATGAAGCACGATGTTCGAATAGTGATTGAATGCTCACAAAATAACAAAGCGGCGGGAAGCGACGGCTTACCAACAAAGCTATTCAAACACGGCGGCAAAGAACTGACAAGGCCCATGCATCAGCTTCTTTGCAGAATATGGTCCGACGAAAGCATGTTCGACGAATGAGACCTAAGTGTGCTGTGCTCAATCCAAAAAAAGGGAGACCCCACGATTTGCGCCAATTATCGTGGGTTAAGTCTCCTTAATATCACATATAAGGTCCTATCTAGCGTATTGTGTGAAAGACTAAAGCCCACCGTCAACAAACTGATCGGACCTTATCAGTGTAGCTTTAGACCTGGCAAATCCACCATTCACCAGATATTCATCATGCGTCAAATCTTGGAGAAGACATCTGAGAAAAGTATCGATCCGCACCACCTTTCCATCGATTTTAAAGCTGCCTCTGGCAGCACCATAAGGAGCTGTTCCTACGATGCTATATCTGCTTGGTCTCCCTGTAAATCTCACACGGCTGTGTTAGCTGACGCTGGACAATATCACAAGCGCAATCAGAATTGGGAATAACATCTCTCAGTCGTTTGATAGCAAAAGGGGTTTCAGGCAGGGTTTATCGTCGCTGTTCACAGTCATAACTTGGAAGTCGTAGATAATCTCGTCTATCTAGGAACCAGCATTAACAACACCAACAATGAAAGCCTTGAAATCCAACGCAAAATCACTCTTGCTAACTGGTGCTACTTTCTACTTAATAAGCAATTGTAAAGTAAAGTCCTCTCTCGACGAACCCAAACCAAACCCTACAAGTCACTCATCATTCCCGTCCTGTAGTATAGTGCAGAAACGTAGACGATGTCGACAACCGGATTGTTAACTGTGAAAACCGCAGATGGTGGAACGTTGAAGTTGTGCAAGTCATACGGCAACATTGACATTTTTCAGCAAATAAAAAGACAGCGGTTACGCTGGCTAGGATATGTCGCCCGAGTAGATGGGAACACTTCAGCTTTGGAAGTTTTCGATGCAGTACCTGCGGATGGAAACAGAGGAAGAGGAAAACCTCCAATCCGTTGAAAAGGTCAAGTTCAGAAGGATCTGGTTTCGCTTGGTATTTCTAGTGGGTGCACGTAACCTGTGTGTGTTCGGCAGACAGAGTTTGATCGTACCTAATGAGAAAATCTTGGAGACTTTCACTCAGCAATGAAAGAAGATCCAAAGCGCACTCGTCAATTTCTTAAGAGAACAACAATCTTATATAAATATGACTATTTGTGAATACGAGCAGGACAGAGAATACTTATTTACCCAGCTGAGCTGAATTTAATGTTTACTTTTTTTCAACTTAATTTGAATTTTCTACTTTGTCCACAGCTTAAATGTAAATTCTTGTTCATAGCTATAAATTCGTGCACAAAATCCCACAAAAGACTCATTGCTACGTCAGTTTGAGGGAAAATGTTACGTCTTTCATATTTTATATTCGCCGTATTTGCGGTATTTGCTGCCGTCCAAGGTCAACACGCCCGACGCAAAGCGTATTACGAGTTAGAGCCATACCAAGTGTCTGTGCAATTATTTGGCGGTCATTGGTGTGGTGGTTCCCTAATTGGTCCGAAACTGGTATTGACTGCTGCGCATTGCATGTCCCAGGACAAACTCAATGATTATACTGTGCAATTTGGTGTTGAGGGAGTTAGCAATTCGGCAAATATAGTCAAAGTAGCAAAGATCATTCCACATGAGAAATTCAATAAGGTTACAGAAGATTACGATATTGCTTTAATTATACTTGCAAAGCCAGTAGAACTCAGTTCGAAAGCGCAAATTATTCCATTGGCCGATAAAAATCCAAAACCAGGTGACAATGCGCGTGTCACTGGTTGGCCACCGGTAAGCACAACTATTCCAACTTTAAATCTGCTGCAAAGTGTGGATGTGCAGATAATTTCGAAAAAGGATTGCATAATTCAATATAACAAAAGGGATAAAATCACGGATCGTATGATTTGCGCCGGTGTGCGTGGTGGTAGTAGAGGAAATTGTGGAGGCGACGCTGGTGGTCCGCTAGCTTTCAAGGGCAAACTGGTAGGTGTTGTTTCATCGGGTGTTGGCTGCGCAGAGCACGGTTTTCCCGGTGTTTACATCAGTGTGCCAAAGTTGAGAAGTTGGATCAATGGACACGCCAATAATATTTAGAAAGAAAGTTCAATAAAACCCAAAATAAATAATGACGGTCTTTGAGTTAATGATGTTTGAATATGCAAGCACACCATGTCAAGCGATTCTTGTCTATGCGGCGTTGCGGTGGTCAAGTATTGCCTTCCTGGTGTGGAGGTTCGGCTTCAAGTAAGTATCTGTTGGGGGACGGCATTATACTCCATAACTGGGAGCATATATGTTTCACTGTGTAAGTAATGCGCCGGTGACATCAGAAGGTTTCCTGTCACTGTCCTTGGGGCGGTGTTCTTACTTGTAACTTCTTCAACTGCGACTCCTTAGCCCCCAGCGTCCAAATCGGTGTAGTGTAATTCACGGCCGACTGGCCAACTGCTTTGTATATTACGAGCAACGTTTGCAGAAATTAAACAGCAGTGGTATGAGGACACCACCCTGTGAAATCCCGTTTAATTTTACGAGGTTTTGAAGTTCGACCTCGAAAGTCTACCTAGGATTGTCGTCCACTCAGGTAGTTAATGATTCACCTCTTCAGCTGCGGCGATAATGAGACTTTCTTAATGCCCAATAGTAGTAAAACGCAGTTGACTGCGTAAAAAAAACTTTTGACAGGTCCAATGCTAGCAGAACAGTACGCGCGTAAGGTCGATTTTTGGTTAAGTCCATGGACTATTTGGGTACTTATGACGTTAAGTGTTTCTCTAGTAAACAACTGTGATGAGTATTGTGACAATAGTTGTTCAATCGTGTTAACTCAACTATATTTTCGGGATTACTGCCATGTTATTACGGAAACTCTCTCTTAAGTGCTGCTGCGCCGACATAAGAGCATGCACGAATTACAACCTCGCATTGCACCTATGTACTAAACACTTCTCCACAAACAACCACCCTCACCGCTTTAAATATCAAGGCTATAATGTCAATGCGGTTTGTTTCATATCTTTAAATATTTTATTTGTTGCATAATTATTTTTAATGAAAGCGCAAAATTTAGTTGTTAAGTAGTACTCAATATCAATACTCTCGCGACACAAGCGACTTTTCTTCTTCGCATTCATTTTACCCTGTTTGCTAATTGGCTGTAAATGTGCCGCATCCACAATATCTCTATAATTAATTTTTTTAATCGATTACTGGATTATTCTTTAGCAATGGGAAAACAAAAACTTACTTAAATTCTTCGTACGTTTGTGTTGTATTCACTGCACGCAGCTTGGCATCATTTCGCAGTTCATAGAGTTCAGCTACGTGTAGGCGCTCCATGCAGTCAGCACGAAGTCTTAGTCACAGACATGCTTTTTTATGTTTAGTAATTGCAAAATAAATTTTTTTTACAAAAAAAAAAGAAAAAGATTTTGTTACGATTTCTATTTCAATTTTCTTTCCATTGTTTGATCGATAGAAATAAGCACGTAATGCATTGGCAATCAAACTGTAGTAGTGGTGACTGACTTTTCGTTATTTCCTTTCAAAGAGGAAAAGGAAAAGACAAAGAAATACGCCATTTTTAATGCATTTAAAATGGCTTAGAGAAAATTTTCGCATTTTACTATATAAAATTATAAATTTCACTGCAAGTGCAGTAAAAGAAATAACAAAAAATGCAACAAAAAAAGTTAACGACTAACATACTGTTACGATTTTGCTGATTAACCTCGATAATTTCCTTAATCTTCCGGGTACGACCTCTGGATTGTTAAATAAAATCGCCAACTTAATTTGCAGTCTCTTTATTTATAAAGACTTAATTAATGTGCTTTTAATTATTCGGTAATTCACAATTCAATTACAATTTACGTTACTATTTACAATCACTTGTATACAACTTTCACAATGTACTGTTTTTATTACTTTACTGCAATGTAATCTCCACGAGTTTAATTCACAACTGATTGCTTTTGCAGCCGTACGTCGCCCTTATATACTTGTTTGCTGCTTGAAAACGAAACCCCCGGAATAATCTCGTCCATACGATAATCCTCTCGGTTACGATAATCGTTTCGGTTACGATAATCGTCTCGTACGCTCTAGAAGATGTCAGTTGTCGGCTCCTCTCTTTCATCTGTCATTCGCTTCGCATTTTCGCCACACTGCCCTCCACCTAAGTCTGATCGTCCCGATCAGACACATTCGCTGTTCCAAACGTAGCAAGCCTCTCTAGATGGACCACTTTCATCTTGTTTCTCGGCCTCCCTACAGTTTGGATTCGATACACTACGTCGTTTAGTCGTTTGATTATCTTGTATGGACCTTCCCAATTGCATTGAAGTTTTGGGGACAAACCTCTCTTTCGTTGTGGATTGTACAGCAACACCAAATCTCCATTTTGGAAGCCTTCGGAGTTCATCGCCTTGTCATACCTAGCCTTCATTTTGTCACTCATAATTTGAGTTCGCTGCCTCACAAGAGCATGTATCTCTCTTAACCCTTCCTCGAGAACAGTAGACGCTTCCTTCCCAATTCTTCTCGCATCACCAGTTATTCCAAATTTTAAATCGCTGGGCAACCGAAGTTCACTACCAAACAGTATCCTGGCAGGTGTTTGACCTGTTGTTTCATGCACTGCTGACCGATATCCCATCAGGAAAAGCGGTATGTGTACATCCCAATCATCTTGATTCTTGTCCACTACTTTCCGCAAGTGCTCTTCCAGGGTCCGGTTGAATCGCTCTACCATGCCATCTGATTGAGGATGCAGGGCTGTCGTTCGGGTTTTGCGAATACCAAGTATCTGGCACATCTCCTGGAACACCGCCGATTCAAAGTTTCTTCCTTGGTCTGAGTGCAATTCTATAGGTGCACCGTATCTGGTAACCCAATTGTGAGTGAATGCATCCGCAACTGTTTTCGCTTCCTGGTTTGGAATTGGGTAGACCTCAGGCCATTTACTAAAGTAGTCCATAACCACAAGAACGTATTTGTTTCCTTGTCTGCTCATAGGGAATGGACCGGCTACATCCATGGCAACCCGCTCAAATGGTGCACCTGAGTTATACTGCTTCATCTGCCCATGACTTCGTGACTTTGGCCCTTTAGCTGCAATGCACTCCGTGCAGTTAGCAATCCACTCAGCGATCGACTGCCGACAGCCAACCCAATAGAACCGCTGCTTGATCTTCTCCAGCGTTTTTGTAATGCCTAGGTGCCCTCCACTAGGACCATTATGGAATTCCTTAAGAACATCCGGAATTCTTAACCTCGGAACTACTATAAGCTTCCGAGAGCACTGGCCATCTTCACTTTCCCATACTCTATGCAAACAGCCAGATATCAATTCTAAACTGTTCCATTGTGCCCAGTATGCTTTCGCGATGGGACTTTCCGCTGCCATTTGTTCTTTACTTGGCCGTCTGTTCACCTCCAATCCGTGCATTACCAATTCCAAGTCCGAATCTTCTTGCTGACATTTCCTTAAGTGACTTGCCTCCCACTCTTCTGCTGATGTAACTGTCATTAGCCGGACGTCTATTATGTCTTCCTTACCCTCTGCTTTTGAGCAATGCTTACATTCCAAACTACATGGTCGACGGGACATAGCGTCAGCATTTCCGTGCGTATTACCATTGCGGTGCTCGATGGTGAAGTCATAACTTTGCAGCCTCTCAATCCACCGTGCAAGCTGCCCTTCGGGATTCTTGAACTGTAATAGCCACTTCAGCGCTGCATGATCCGTTCTAACGCGGAAATGTTGACCATACAGATATTTGTGGAAGTGTTTAATGCAATCCACCAAAGCTAATAGTTCTCTCCGCGTTACGCAGTAGTTCCGCTCCGGTTTTCCAATAGTCCGGCTATAGTAGGCAACTATCTTCTCCTGCCCATCAATCACTTGCGAAAGTACACCTCCTATGCCATAACCACTAGCATCTGTGTCCAGAATAAATGTTGCACCTGGAACCGGGTACGCTAGCATAGGTGCAGTGCATAGTCGTTCTTTTAAAGCTTGGAAAGCATCCTCTTGTTCAGTTTTCCACTCGAAAGATTTATTTTTCCTTGTGAGTTCATGGAGACTATGAGCTACGCTGGCGAAATTCGGAACAAAGCGACGATAGTAAGTACACAGCCCAAGAAAACTTCTTAATTCATGCAAATTTCTGGGTCTCGGCCAATCCTTCACTGCTTCTATTTTTTCCTTCGCAGTACACACGCCCTTCGTGGTTACTTGATGACCTAAGTAATTCACCTCCTTCTTGAATAAAGAGCACTTCTTAGGACTTAGTTTAAGACCAGCGCCAGCTATTCTCTGGAAAACTTCTTCCAAATTACTCAGATGTTCGTCGAAGCTCTTTCCCAATACGATTATGTCATCCAGATACACCAAACAGGTCTTCCAGTGTAGTCCTTTGAGCACATGGTCCATTAATCTTTCAAAAGTGGCAGGAGCGTTGCATAACCCAAATGGCATTACCGTAAATTGCCATAGACCGTTGCCGGCACTAAACGCTGTCTTCTCTTTATCTTCTTCACTCACTTCTACTTGCCAATACCCGCTCTTAAGGTCAAGTGTTGAGAACCATTCTGTGCCAGTTAAGGAGTCTAGTGTATCATCGATCCTGGGCAAAGGATAGCTGTCTTTCTTTGTGACATCGTTTAACCTCCGATAGTCCACGCAGAACCGCAACTGGCCATCTTTCTTCTTCACGAGTACCACCGGAGAGCTCCATGGACTTGCCGATGGTTCGATAACATCGCTTTCGCTCATTTCCCTAATTATTTGGCCAACAGCGTCACGTTTGGCTAGTGGAACGCTTCGAGGAGCTTGACGAATTGGTCTTGCGTCACCAGTATCAATGCTATGCTTCACTACGTTGGTCCTGCCTGGTTTGTTGCCATCCTTGTCGAATATGTTGGAGTATTTACGGATCATCTGGCTGGCCTTGTGCTTGTACTTGTCGTTCAACCCTTGCGTCCAAGCATTGATATCTTCCTCCATCTCCTTGCTGCCAATAGAGTCGATTCCAGATGAATCATTGCTGTTAATAATGGCTTCTACCTCTTGACATTGCCCTAATACAGTTCCACTAGGAATTTTTACTGATGATCTGAAGTCATTCAATACTCTCACTGGGATGCGTCCATTCTTTCGTGTCTTAGCCAGGGTTTTTCCAATAAGTAAGTCCAGTGTAGAATTTTGTGCCGCTTCGACAACCCACAATTTGTTTGTCCCACAATCTCCATTAATTTTCGCCCACACAACTGCTTCTGACTTCGGTGGAATCAGTTCACTGCCTTCTAAGACCACTTGTTTGCTGCTGTATGTGGAATCGTAGCCAATGCTTAGTGGTACTTCCATGTTCTTATACTCCATAACCTTGTTATTCAAGTCGATCTTGATACCTTGCTCCATCAAGAAGTCCACTCCTATGATTACCTCATCTACGATCTGCGCGACTATAAAGCTGTGTAACACCGTCACATTCCCGATTGCTACCTCACATGTTACTTCTCCCACTACTCGGGTATCCTCACCAGTCGCCGTTTTCAATATTGCTCCAGGTAATGGTCTTACTTCTTTAGCGATCAGGTCAGTTCGAATGATGGAGTGTGATGCGCCCGTATCCACTGTTAATATTCGCGCTCGTCCATCCACATATCCACCAATAGTAATGTTGCTCGTTTTCCTACCAATTTGCGAGACGGAGATTATGGGGCATTCAATTGCAGGAGCCAGCATACGCCCTTTTAGACTGGCTCGTTTTAGTTTAACGACTGAGAAGTTGATGGTTTATCTTCGTCAGCCTTCCGTTTTCGCTGTCCTTCTTGTATGCTGGAACCCGTTTTGCATTCGCGTGCGAAGTGACCAGGCTTTCCACATTTAAAGCATTTCCCAGCCTGATTCTTACCACCAGAACGATTCATTCCTTCTAACGACTTCAGAGTTCTCAATATTTCGGTCATCACATCTGCTGTTTCAACCTCCACTTTATTGACTTTGTATGCTGGTCTGCTTATGAGTGCCGCCGTTTCACGTGTTTGAGCATACGCCACTGTTTCAGCGAATGTTAACTTTGGATTCGCATATGTCTCCCGCTTGGTATAAACGTCTTTTATGCCGCTGATGAATTTTTGTATTTTTACCCGTTCGAGATGCTCACCCGATGCGTCTCCGATGGCTAAATGAGCCAATCTCTCAATTTCCGAGGCATATTCCTGTAGAGATTCGTTGGGTTTTTGGTCGCGCTTTTCTAACTCCATCTGGTAAATTTGTCTTCTGTGTTCGCTACCATATCGTCTTTCCAGGGCTCGCATCAATCCGTCGTAATCATTTCTCTCATAATCAGGTACAGTTTGCAAAAGTTCTGCCGCAGGTCCTTCCAACGCAACGAATAGTGCAGCAGATTTCTCCTCCATGCTCCATTTATTGGTTTCAGCCGTCTTCTCAAACTGGAGCTTGAAGACCTGGAAGGGAATTTTTCCGTCAAAGGATGGTGTTTTTACCTTGGGAGCGTTCACTGAAGTGGTTGGACGATTTAACTGCAAATCCCGGAAACGACCTTCCAATGTGTTGACTTTGGCTTCAATTAATTCTTCTATTTTTTCTTGCCGACCGTTCAATTCGTTGACTTTGCTCTCAATTAGATCCTGTCTTTCCTTAAGTTCTGCATTGTCTTTCTCCAGATTTTGCTGTATTTGCGCGATTGTTCCTTCTAATCCATCAAACTTTGCATCCATCTTTTCTGATATCTTGACATTCATTGCAGAATTACGGGCATCCTGTGCATCCATCTTTTGTGACATCTTGGCATCCTGTGCATCCATCTTTTGTGATATGCTGGCATCGATTGCAGATATATTTTGTGAATTGCGGGCATCCTGTGCATCCAGCTTTTGTGAGATTGCAGCCAATAACATGTTCATGTCAATACCCGCAGATGAGCTAGGGGCCTTTTCTTGAATCTTACTTGATGGCTGCTCTAACTCCTTCGCAGAATCACTAGCCTCTTCCTTGTCAACATCCTTCAAGGATACATCTTCATACTCGCGGCGGAATTCGTACTCGTTCAAGTCGATGCCTTCGGCTTCCATTGATTCTCGCAGTCTCGATTGCAGCTCTGCCTTATTTCCTGTTGTAGACAATCCTCGCTTGGCCAACTCCTTCTTGAGAAGAGGTATCGTCAAATCCTGAATCTTCACCATTTTTCAGTTATTATCCTCTGGAATTTATTTAACAATCCCACTTCTGACACCAATTGTTACGATCTTGCTGATTAACCTCGATGATTTCCTTAATCTTTCGGGTACGACCTCTGGATTGTTAAATAAAATCGCCAACTTAATTTGCAGTCTCTTTGTTTATAAAGACTTAATTAATGTCCTTTTTAATTATTCGGTAATTCACAATTCAATTACAATTTACGTTACTACTTAAAATCACTTATATACAACTTTCACAATGTACTGTTTTTATTACTTTACTGTGATGTAATCTCTACGAGTTTAATTCACAACTGATTGCTTTTGCTGCCGTACGTCGCCCTTATATACTTGTTTGCTGCTTGAAAACGAAACCCCCGGAATAATCTCGTCCATACGATAATCCTCTCGGTTACGATAATCGTCTCGTACGCTCTAGAAGATGTCAGTTGTCGGCTCCTCTCTTTCATCTGTCATTCGCTTCGCATTTTCGCCACAATACTAATTCAGAGAACGTAGAATATAGAGAAGATTCAATTACGGACCAGAGTGGAAAACGTCAAGAAGCGCGATTACTTGGTCTCACGTAATCGTACCACACTCCTCACATCTTCGCACCAAATTGCTGTAAAGTTAACAGAATTGAGCAAAACAGTATGTTACATTGTATACAGAATGTAAATTGCTAACAGGGATAAAAATGATAAAAATATCGCAAATTTTGCCGACGGCATTTTGCTTTGGCACATATGTACCAATGTACGCCTAACTCAATATTATACGAAAATGAGATATTGGCTTCACCGCATTCATTAGGTGGAAGTCTACTTGCAATGAATATATCAAGCTTTTATCTTTTTTATAACAGAAATTATAAGCTAAAAACCTACTGAGTTTCATATGGAGATGTATAGAAAAATGAAATTTTAAATTCCTATTCTGAAAACTTTAAAAAATGGACTTACGTATATTTATTATTAATTATATGCATTACTGCGCTTTCTTCGTAAAAGAAAATATTTCCATAGGAAATTAAAATAAAATATATTATTGACCATGTACATATGTATGTAAAAACTGTATGTGTTTATATATTAACATACGTATGTCGGTATTATTTCTATGCAAGCATATAAACATTAATATTTGTACTCAAACATACATATGTACGTCCGTGCAAATATGTACGTGTGTATGATTTTCAAGTATTTGGTTAAGTATGCAAATCCAACACGCAAACATTTTCATTCATAAACGCATGCGCATACAATAAGCGAAATGCGTCCATTCATAAAGGCAATCGAGCACATTAGCTCGCTTACCCGTCCCAACATTTGCTTCCTCGTGAAAGGCAGAAAGTTAATCATGTAAGAAAGCCTAAATTCGGGTGAAACTGAACGTTACTCACTCGGCTGATGTTTATATTTCTTACTGTTGGAGACATTTTACAATTCTTACTCGAGTTAACGTGTACACTAAGAGACGGACATACAAAGTCAAATCGTCATATCATAAAATTTTATATAAATATGTTTATACCTATGTATATTGATTATCTCACGACCGTTTGCTGAACAAACTTAATATACCTCTATACATAGTACAGCCGAGCATGAAAAAAATAGAAGGCATTCTTTGCGAAATGTGAAGCAACAACAACATACATCTGCATGGCCTATCCCGTAACACGCATTGCTTCAAATTCTGGTGACTTTGACTCAAATTCAATCATCGTCCGCTGAAATGAAGCAATTATTGAATCGTGCTGCTAAATTTGCTGTTCGCCTATTACCTCATATTGCCCAGCAAGCAATTTCCTTGCCTTCCCATATGCACCTTGTCCACAAGCTGAAACTGGCGAGGATGCTAAAATTCTAAAATTTAAAAATATTTGATTTTTTGTTCAAGAAAGAAAATTGCCGAAATCACAAAAGCGATTCAAGTCAGCCAAATTATTATTTTCGCATTTTGGTGTAGGAATTCAGGTACAGTGTACTGTGTATATCACGAATGTTCACATTACATTTGAACTATGCAGTGTGCATCTAGCTACATTACATTTTCATAAGTAATTGCTCATTGATTACAAGTTTCTTATAAATCTTAGGTAATCTTGAAGTATTTAACATAAATTTCATCAAAAAATGTATATTTAAAAATAATCAGAGGCTATTTCTGAACATTCGTTTAAAAATTGTAAAGAACTCAGTTTGCATTATCGGGAGTGCGTTTTACAATAGTCGAGTGAAGGCACAAAATTCTTCAACTTTCAATTTTTGGCACATGGGTTTGTGGAAGAGACGCACGCAGGGCGGTGTGTGCTGCTTGCGGTATATTCTTTGTTGGTAATGCGCAGGCTTTTTTGGAAATTTAGTCAACGACCATGAAAATAATGTTGTCATGGAGACGATGTTTGATTTTTTTAAACATATGTACATACATATGTGCATGAACATAAGCAATATTTGTACATACGCACATACATATGTATGGAAGTTTAGATGAACATGAAGATCGAATATACATATGTGCATAGGTACTACTGATAACAATTGATATGATTTTATGCAGTGAACATTCATAAATATGCATAATGATTTAACTTTATATGTGTATGTTCACATGTACGTCAGCATGTAGGCTTATATGCAAAAGGTCATGTAACAGATTTTTTTGTAAAAGAAAGAAAAATATATAATTTGTATTAAAAAAATATATTCAAAAAATGGTAAAATGTAATATCAGTAATTAATTGTTGATTACAAAATTAAATTCAATTTGGTCGTTTACATATGTGATAATAGAAAATAAAAACGTCTGTTAATTTACGTTTGCATACATTTTAATTCTCTGGTCTGTTTGAATACGCTCAATTCTGTTAACTTCCTACATCGAGGTGAAACAGAAATTCAAGACGAGAAGGAAATGACGATTACATGAGAAGAAATTTCTCTGCCAGAAAATTCAAATACGCTGGCTTTGCACCTTCTCTATATTCTACGTTCTCTGACTAATTAGTAAGTAATCATAAAATCGCAGCCAACCAACTTCGCCGCCCCTCAGGTGGAATCGAACCACTTCGACGTTAATCGACTACAGATTTGAAGTCTGCACCCCAGACCACCGAAGCTCAGAGAGGCGTTTAATTCAATTGCTGTATGCTAATTTAAATAGCTTGAAATACGAAAATGCATCTGTGAACTGCAGTTATACGATAGTTGAATGAAATTTAATCTCTCTGTTACTCTAGTATGCAAGATAAGCGATATTTACGAGATCCACATAATAAAAGCTAGAGCACTGTATATATGAAATTTTGGCCCGCTGGGTATTGCCTACCACGCTATCCATTTTGGACTTCTCACATTAAAACAATGAAAAGTCAACTAAAAATACTTACATCCTTTAATACCTTCCCTGCGCCGATGGGTTCAAGAATTTAACCGTGGTATGGCATGCCTGTCGTAAGAGGCGACTAAAATCCAATAGTTCGCGCGACAGTCGGGTCTTAAACCGGAACGACCCGGATTGTTATCCGACCAAGTACTGTCACTCCTGCAATATTCCCCGAAGCCCGATTTGAGGAATTTTCTTGCGATTACAACAACAACAACGACCTTTAATACAAATAAATAAAATGAAAAGAAAAAAATTTCGTGCAAATATTTTATAAAATCACATTTTATTTCATGTTTTTGTTTTTGTTTTGTTTTACAAACGTATTTATTTCAATCAAAATAATTGCAGAATATTTGTATTGGAATTAAATTAACACAATTTTAATGCGCTGGTATTTTGTTCGAATTTTTTACATTTTAGGAATTATGCTTGAATCAAGTACTATGGTGTTACATATATAGTGCAGAGCGCTGATAAAAAGTGCAAAAGTTAATAATAAAAATGCATAAATTCGTGAGCGTAAACATATGCATAAGCTAATATTTGTGTACGAATTTCTAATGTATGTTGTTAGCAAATCTCTTTACCATTTTTTCTTTTAACAAAGCTTCAAATGTATGTATGCCTATATGAATTACAAAGTATAATTTTTTTTAATAACGTTATTTTTTATTATAATAGTTCTTCCAAATATACTACTGATGTTTATGATTTACACATCTCTTTGCTGTTTCCACATTTTTTATTACATTTCTTCTGCTGTTGGCTTTTCAAATTGGAATGTATTTTCTGTTCCTGTTGTGATTGAATTTGTTGTTGATTATGTTGTTGTTGTGGGTGTTGTTGTGTTTGATGATGATGATGCGACTGTAGTTGACGCTGTTCCTGTTGTTTTGAACGACTAGCACGCATAGCGTACATTCATTTGCGCGGTTGTTGGATATGTATTTGTGGTTTATGTTGAACGAACGCAGCAGGTTTTGGCGAATGTGCGAATTGTGCTACCTGTTGCGTATAGTCAACATTACCCTTAACTGGAGCACCGCTAACGATGGCACTATTGACAGTAACAGGTTGCTACAAAAAAACAAAATGCATATTATTTATAAGACATATGTATGTAAATGTATAATTTTATTTATATTGTTTACCGTTAAACCGGTGCAATCTTCTGCATCCTTAGCCGGGCGTTCCGCAGTAGGTGCCTTATGCTGCACTATGCGCATGCCACCAGCTTTAACTGTAAAAAAAAAGAAATATATAGAAGTGCTTAGTCGTATATTCATACGTTTGTACAAACATGTAGGTATATATATGTATGTACGTATACATAATAATTTCATCGACTTTTCGGTTGAATTTTCCTTCACCATACCAATGCTAGTTTTAGCCAAAATAATGAACTAATCTTTGTGAAATTTGCACGAGTTGTTGTTGTAAATGTTATTTACGTTTATTTGTAACAATTTACTTATTAATATTGTTAAACTATTAATAATTTGCCGTTGTACTTTTCACACATTTTTCATTAAATTTTAACATAACACGCATACTAATGTTTCATATATGTTGTAATAAAGCTACTTTTATATGTTCACATGCGATTTCAAGTGTTATTTTTATTCTTATTTTCATTTGTTAAGTAGAAAGAACAAATTTAATCTTTGTATATTTTTACCCACACGAATTGCAATAGAAATGCCCGACAATAACAATAAATGGGTGTTGCCATACAGCATAAAAATAAAAATACTCTGCCATAAACGGTTTTATGTACAAACTCACAATTATATTAAAGCATATTTTATTAAGCGCCGCGCTTTAAAAAAAAATAACCCGGGGCCGAACCAACACCGGCTTCGCCTTGCACAGTATTTTTAAGTGAAATACTTTGGTATATATAAGGTTGTAAAAAATAACCCCGGGTCAAATCAAAATCGGTTTCGCCTTGCAGAGTATGCTGAAGTGAAACACTTCGGTATGATGATAACCTTCTTTAATAATAAAAGAAAAGTAAAGAATGTTTTATAAGTATGTATGTTTAATTGCCTCGATCAATTTCACAAAAATCTGCGAAATTCGCAGTTTTTGTAATTGTCTTTGACAAAATACCTCTTTAAAACTAATTTAATTGGGACTCAATCTTTGAAATTTATAGCTTATTTTACAAAGTACGGCAACACCTTCATGATTAGACTGCAACCATTTTTAAGTGTGCATCTGTTTTGATTATAATATAATAATTTAATGTTGATTTAAGTCGCATTTCTTATTAATTTAAACAAAATAAGTGAAAATAAGATAAGCGTTGATTAAAAGAAAGCTGAAAAAAAGTGAAAATTTCATGAGGAAATAATGCGAAAAGATTGGCAATCGTTAACAACAAATAACTTGTGAACTATATTTTTAAATTTTGTTTCTTAAAATATTGGAGACATTCTTCTGATCATTCCTACAAAGTTTCATGACGAAATTGCTTTTTATTTGCTTATAATATGAAGTGCGACTGAAAACTAAAGCTCAGCCGTAATTATGCAGAATTCTGTGCAGGGGGTAGCCGATGTTGGTTCGGCACAGGATTATTTTTGCAGAGCGCGGCCAAAGGCCGCCATTTTAAAAATATTTAGCTTAAAAACACTGTGCGAGGCGAAGCCGGTGTTGGTCCGTCCCAGGGTTATTTTTTTTTAAAGCGTCGCTTTATTCAGTGTGGCTAATTTTTGGAAAAGATTACCCCCATTTACTGGGAGAAGCCGCTTATAACGAGTCTCAAGGACAATTTATTCATAATTTGTTCCTGCTATAATTATATATGTATATTTTTATAAACTGTACATACCTGCTGGTGGGTGTCCAGCCACAAGATTTGGTTGCTCGTCAGCCATTCTTTACTTGCAAACTACTTTGAAATTTTCTCTTGACTTTTTATGAATTCAATTTCAGTCCCATTAGTTTAAATGCATGTGAATATTATAGTAATTAGTAACCACAACTTAATGAACAATTTACACTTATTTACCTTTTTGGAAACTACGCACTGACTTTTAACTGTGCCTTTGTACGCTGTTGGATGATTACCAGAGCAGAGAACGTATAACAAACGAGAGGGTCCATGGCGTGCCGATTACGATCTACGTTCTCTGGTTATACGTTCTCTGTCAACTCTCATACGCATTCGTTGCAAAATAGCATCACTAGATGTCGCATGGATCGTTTGGTATGGTGAAATGAGATTTGCGTGCAAGGGTCTGCACAGCGGCAAAAAATTAATTAATCTCATACAGTACTATATTACTTTTAGTATTAATATATGTAGTATATGTAGTAGTAGAAATTTCAAATGATTTCTTTTTCACTCTGAGTCCGGTTATTTACATACGTTTTAAAAATATAAAAGGTTCAAAAATTGTACCCATTCTCCTAGCTCTAATCTAATGATACCATTCCGATGAACTGTGAATATTCTCTTTAATATCGTTTATAATTGGTGAAGGAAAAAAAATTTAACTTGTATACGGAATTGTAGTTTGCTATTTAATAAAAGTTAGCAAGAAAAATATAAGAGGAATATATGAAAATAAAATGAAATAATATTTGATATTTTCCTGTATGCCTATTATACTCTGCTACTATTAATTAAAATATTGCATTTTTGGCTTTCCAAAATTTTCCTTAACTCTTACTATATCTGTTCAACATAACCCTGTTGTACCGTTTTCAATTTCAAAACTTTCAAACGGAAGAAAAGTTTTCCGAATTTTTCTTTTTTTTTAATCTTTTTTTATTTGATAGTTTGAAGTACATAAATTAAGTTAGGAAATTTAATTTAGGAATTAACACTTTCTATTAAACAGTTTCCAAACTATTTAGCTTTCAGGTTCCTACCCCACCACATACACAGCTTTAATTCGGTAACGTTTCTTCTATTAGATCTCCACTGTTTACAATGTAAATATTATTTGAACTGTTTATTTTGTTATTTGTTATGAAAATGAATTGTTTTGTGTTTTTGTTGTTTTATATTATGTATATATTATGAATTTGCAGAAGCTTTATACTTATTTATATTTAGTTTTAAGTAATATGGGGAAAATAGGCCTCTAGAGAAACCGAAAACCCCCCCCAAAAAAAAAAAAAGATTACGCGCCTCGTTGCATACCTAATGGTGGAGTGGAAAATGCAATATTATAAAAACAAGTTATAGATGTAGTGTGATATCAAAACAGTATAAATCTGTTCAAACCGTCTTATTCTAAATAAGAAACAAAACACTTTTCTTAATTTTTTATTATTTATTAAAATTAATTAAAATTATATATTATACATTCACATACATATGTAAGTAATACCTCTACACAGGTGGCTGAAGATTTTCATATATGTAGCACCTGTCAACCAGTTTTTTCATACGATAATTCCAAATACACGGCGTCGAAATATATTTTGCCACTCATTCACCCGACCTTACGTCGAATCAAACAAAGGAAAATTAAAAAAAGCATCCATCTAAAAATTTGAGGAAATCTTTAAAAATTCTTTAAAACGTATACCATAGTTTACTTCCGCTGATACAGATTTACGTATCTGAAATTGATAATTAAATAGTTTTCGAAATTTATTTTAAAATATTTTCAACTATTAAAGCATAGTCCATAAAGCAGTGAACAGTTATCTATGCCACGGCAGAATTGATAGTGTCTCGCCAAACTTCTTGCCAACATGCATTTGCAATTTCAATAATGAAACCTTTTGGAGATCACCGCACGTTACCAAATTGTTCTGCTTCAATGTATAAGCTGTGCTACTTCCTACACCAGGTAACTCCTCTATTTTAATATCAGTCATATACTTCTGTGCAACTTCTGGAAACAACTGATATTGGCCAACTGGATTGGCGCGTTTTGTAGCCATACATGCTTTCAATCTGTGTTAAAACGATTAGTGCAAAACATACATACATATATAATTTAGAACTTTTTACTGCCTTTGCTCACTTATTTCCCCCCTTCACCCGCGGAGCATGGACAACCAGTTTTGGAACGCACTTCTTCCCGTACAGCAAGCACAAACTCCATTGGCTCCATATGTATCTCATTTAATATATCCGTTAAATCGACAAACATTTCATCACAACTAACAGCCTCGATATCTAACGTATTGTGACGAAAATCCCATACCAAGGACAAACAAAACTGTTGACGATGTAAATGCAATTCCCGGAAGGACAGAAAATAAAGAAGCGGCTGTATAATGCAAATTACCCATACCAAGGACAAACAAAAGGGTAGACAGATTAAAGGAAATTCCACGTCGTTAAGGATGAACGGAGTAGCTGCAGCTACCGCAGGCAAACGAACAATCAGCCTATCCTTAAGCGCGTGAACAGAATGGTTAGGTCATCTACAGGTATAAAAAGAGAAGCAGCCGCTATCACAAGAGGAGACGAGTAGACAACTTAGTGGAGTTAACACTGCTGTGAGCTGTGTGTTTGAGAAACGGATAAGCTGAGTGAGGCAGATAATAATTGTGTATGATAAAGATTTGTTAAATAAGAAAATTGTAATTACACTAGAAATAAATTCCTGACGGTTAAAAAGCCGAACAAATAAATCTTGGGAGTTTGTTTAGTAATCCAGTGATCGGACTCGAAAAATTTGGAAAATAATCGAGGTGAATTTAGCAAGTTCGTTACAATTGGTGTCAGAAGTGGGATTGCTAAATAAATTCCGAAAAAAAACAACAACAACAAAAATATTTGAAAATGGTCAAGATTCAAGATTTAACGATACTACCGCTCAAAAAGGAATTGGCGAAGAGGGGATTATCTTCAACCGGGAATAAGGCTGAACTACAATCACGACTGTGAGAAGCTTTGGAAGCAGAAGGCATAGATTTGAGCGAATATGAATTCTGCCGTGAGGGCGAGGAGACATCGAAGAAAGAAATGGAGAAGGAAGAGGCTGTTGAGACTACGGAAGATTCAGAGCAGTCAGCAACTAAAGTTGAAGAAAAGGCTCCTAGCTCATCTACGAGTATGGACATGAACATGTTATTGGCAGCAATTTCGCAAATGAATGCCAACATGTCATAAAAGTTGGATGAACAGGATTCCAAGATGTCACAAAAGTTGGATGAACAGGATTCCAAGATGTCACAAAAGTTGGATGCCAAGATGTCGCAAATGAATGCCAACATTACAAAAGAAATTACGCAAAAGTTGGATGATCAGGATGCCAAGTTGCTACAGAAGTTGGATGAACAGGATGCCAAGTTGCTACAGAAGTTGGATGAACAGGATACCAACATGTCACAAATGAATGCCCACATTTCATCGCAAATTCAAGACCAAGAAGCGCGTATTTCATCCCGGCTCATACAGCTTCAGGAGAGTATTGTTAAAGAATACACAGAACTCAAGGAGAGACAGGACGTAATCGAGGAAAGGCAAGACAGAATAGAGGAGCTTATTCAGACCAAAGTCAACGAGTTAGAAGGTCGGCAAAGCAAAGTAGAGGAGCTAATTGCGACCAAAGTTAGCGAATTGGAAGGACGTGTCCACGAATTGCTTTCGAATTGTCCAAGCATTTCGAGGAGCACCCCTAGCATAAAAGCACCATCCTTTGACGGCACCACTCCTTTCCACATCTTAAGCTTCAGTTCGAAAAGACGGCTAGAGCAAATAACTGGAGCATGGAGGAGAAATCAGCTGCACTATTCATGGCATTAAAGGGACCTGCAACGGAAATTTTGCAAATTATTCCTGCATACGAGAGAGATGACTATGAGGCACTAATGCGAGGCGTGGAAAGACGTTATGGTAGCGGGCATAGAAGACAAATCTACCAGATGGAATTAGAGAACCGTCATCAGAAGTCCAACGAGACCTTGCAGGAATTTGCTTGTGAGATTGAGAGACTAGCTCATTTGGGTTATGGAGATAGTCTTGGAGAATACCTCGAGAGGATAAAAATTCAGAGGTTTATCAGCGGATTAAGGAACAATTATAGCAGGCGAGAGGCGTATGCGAATCCAAGGCCAACATTTGCCGAGACTGTCTCGTATGCTCAGACAAAGGAAGCGGCCGAGCTTTTGTGCAGACCAGCGTACAAGGCGAACTGTGCGAAGTTGGAAAGCCCAGATGTGATGAAAGGGATCTGGGAAATGTCGAAAACTGCCAAACTGATGAGAACCAGGATTTGCTACAACTGTAGAAGGCCTGGACACTTAGCTCGCGATTGTAATATGGGTTCTACGAGACAAATCGATAACAAAACGAGGAACGTTACTATCAGCGGATATGTGGATGGACATAAGCGAGAACTAACTATGGACACGGGCGCGTCAAACTCCATCATTCGATCCGATTTGATCACCAGGGAAATAAGCCCATTGCATGGAGCTAAGTTGAAAAGATTAACTGGTGAGGACGCCAGAGTTCTGGGAAAAGCCACGTGTAAAGTCACCATCGGGAATATGACAGTGTTGCATGAGTTCCTAGTAGCGGAAATCTTAGATGAAGTCATAGTTGGTGTGGACTTTCTCCTTGGTCAAGGAATGAAGATCGACCTAAAGAAAAGAGTGATGGAGTATGGAAATATGCAGTTACCGCTAAGTATTGGCCACGATCATGTGTACAACCGAAATGATGTGCCCCTGGTAAAGAACGAGCAGCAGAAGGGAAATACGTACGGAAATGGCAAGATGTCTCGTGCACTAATGAAGAAGTTGAGAGAGGTACGAAAAACTGTTGAACAACGCCCTAAGGTTATGAACAACAAGGTAGAAGGATGTATTAAGGCGAGGAATCCTGAAAGCCTTGAGAATGGAGATCTGGTAATGCTGCACGATTCTCCACGGAAGAAAATCTTGCACAGCAAGCGGGAAGGTCCACACAAAGTAATTGGACGAATAAATAGTACGGACTATCGAATCCAGAACGTTGGAAAACCACGAACCAAAATAAAAGTGGTTCACTTAGAAAGGCTCGCGGCGTTTGGAACAGATGGTATGTCTAATCGGGACGATCAGACTTAGGTGGAGGGCAGTGTGACGAAAATCCCATACCAAGGACATACAGAACTGTTGACGATGTAAATGCAATTCCCGGAAGGACAGAAAATAAAGAAGCGGCTGTATAATGCAAATTACCCATACCAAGGACAAACAAAAGGGTAGACAGATTAAAGGAAATTCCACGTCGTTAAGGATGAACGGAGTAGCTGCAGCTACCGCAGGCAAACGAACAATCAGCCTATCCTTAAGCGCGTGAACAGAATGGTTAGGTCATCTACAAGTATAAAAAGAGAGGCAGCCGCTATCACAAGAGGAGACGAGTATACAACTTAGTGGAGTTAACACTGCTGTGAGCTGTGTGTTTGAGAAACGGATAAACTGAGTGAGGCAGATAATAATTGTGTATGATAAAGATTTGTTAAATAAGAAAATTGTAATTACACTAGAAATAAATTCCTGACGGTTAAAAAGCCGAACAAATAAATCTTGGGAGTTTGTTTAGTAATCCAGTGATCGGACTCGAAAAATTTGGAAAATAATCGAGGTGAATTTAGCAAGCTCGTTACAGTATATTGTGCAATGGTGTCATATAGGGTGTATGCTACTTCCCGATAGCCCTCAAAGTCGTATGGTATTGTTTTTAATTCAGGACATTTGCCCAACAAACATACCATTTTTAATACCTTTGGCACGTGCCTCATAGCTGCAGGAAACAATTTCCGAAAGAGACATTTTAGCTTCAAAACCACTTCGTACCTTCTCGGAGAGTATATTGTCAAAGAACGTATATGAATATATATATACTCATGTCAATGATATCGCCGTCATCAAACTATCATCGTCTCTGTCGTACAGCTCTACCATCCAACCGATCGATTTGGCTACAAAGGCACCTAAAAATGGCGCTTCAGCACTTGTCTCTTGCTGAATGGCAGTGAAAGTGTGACACTCGGAGGTGGTGAACCCGAAACCCCAATCAATGACGATGAAGTACGATGTTCGAATAGTGATTTAATGCTTAAAAAATAACAAAGGGTGGTAACCGGCGGCTTACCAACAGAGCTATTCAAACACGGCGGCGAAGAACTGACAAGGCCCATGCATCAGCTTCTTTGCAGAATATGGTCCGACGAAAGCATGTTCGACGAATGAGACCTAAGTGTGCTGTGCTCAATCCAAAAAAAAGGAAGACCCCACGATCTGCGCCAATTATCGTGGAATAAGCCTCCTTAATATCGCATCCAAGGTCCTTTACAGCGTATTGTGTGAGTGATTAAAGCCAACCGTCTTGGAACTGATTGAACCTTATCAGTGTGGCTTTAGACTTGATAAATCCAGACCAGATATGCACCATGCGCCAAATCTTGGAGAAAATATTTGAATAAAGTATCGATACACACCACCTTTCCATTGATTTTAAAGCTGCCTTCGACAGTTGCCTCTATGCCGCAATGTCTAAATTTGGTGTCCCTGCAAAACTCATACGGCTGCGTAAGCTGACGCTGGACAAAACCACATGCGCAATCAGAATTTGGAATAACATATCCGAGCTACTCGTTACCAAATGAGGTTTCGGACAGGGTGACTCTTTATCGGATGAATTTCTCAATTGCTAATTAGACTGCATACTATCTTTTACAAAAGTGTACAACCGCACTGTAAGTTCTGCTTTCTCCAGGTTAGTCAAATAAGCGAGGCGAATGGGTCTCGTGGTGAACAAGGACAAGACGAAATATCTCGCATTCGCGACTTGGCTCCCACGTCGCTGTTCACAGTCATAACTTGGAAGTCGTAGATAATCTCGTCTATCTAGGAACCAGTATTAAAAACACCAACAATGAAAGCCTTGAAATCCAACGCAGAATCACTCTTGCCAACAGGTGCTACTTTGGACTGAGTAGGCAATTGAAAAGTAAAGTCTTCTCTCGACGAACTCAAATCATACCCTACAAGTCACTCATCATTCCTTTCCTGTAGTATAGTGCAGAAGCGTAGACGATGTCGACAACCAATGAGTCAGCGCGAATACTTTTTGAGGGATTACGGTCCTTTGCGCATTGTTAACTGTGAAAACCGCAGATGGTGGAACGTTGAAGTTGTGCAAGTCATATGGCAACATTGGCATTTTCTAGCGAATAAAAAGACAGCGGTTACGCTGGCTAGGATATGTCGCCCGAGTGGATGGGAACACTTCAGCTTTGGAAGTTTTCAAAGCAGTACCCGCGCATGGAAACAGAGGAAGAGGAAAACCTCCACTCCGTTGAAAAGATCAAGTTCAGAAGGATCTGGTTTCGCTTGGTATTTCCAGTGGGTGGACGTAACATGTGTGTGTTCGGCAGACAGAGTTTGATCGTACCTAATTAGAAAAGCTTGGAGACTTTCACTCAGCAATGAAAGAAGATCCAAAGCGCACTCGTCAATTTCTTAAGAGAACAACAATCTTATATAAATATGACTATTTGTGCATACGAGCAGGACAGAGAATACTTATTTACCCAGCTGAGCTGAATTTAATGTTTACATTTTTTCAACTTAATTTGAATTTTCTACTTTGTCCACAGCTTAACTGTAAATTCTTGTTCATAGCTATAAATTCGTGCACAAAATCCCACAAAAGACTCATTTCTACTTCAGTTTGAGGGAAAATGTTACGTCTTTCATATTTTATATTCGCCGCATTTGCGGTATTTGCTGCCGTCCAAGGTCAACACGCCCGACGCAAAGCGTATTACGAGTTAGAGCCATACCAAGTGTCTGTGCAATTATTTGGCGGTCATTGGTGTGGTGGTTCCCTAATTGGTCCGAAACTGGTATTGACTGCTGCGCATTGCATGTCCCAGGACAAACTCAATGATTATACTGTGCAATTTGGTGTTGAGGGAGTTAGCAATTCGGCAAATATAGTCAAAGTAGCAAAGATCATTCCACATGAGAAATTCAATAAGGTTACAGAAGATTACGATATTGCTTTAATTATACTTGCAAAGCCAGTAGAACTCAGTTCGAAAGCGCAAATTATTCCATTGGCCGATAAAAATCCAAAACCAGGTGACAATGCGCGTGTCACTGGTTGGCCACCGGTAAGCACAACTATTCCAACTTTAAATGTGCTGCAAAGTGTGAATGTGCAGATAATTTCGAAAAAGGATTGCATAATTCAATATAACAAAAGGGATAAAATCACGGATCGTATGATTTGCGCCGGTGTGCGTGGTGGTAGTAGAGGAAATTGTGGAGGCGACGCTGGTGGTCCGCTAGCTTTCAAGGGCAAACTGGTAGGTGTTGTTTCATCGGGTGTTGGCTGCGCAGAGCACGGTTTTCCCGGTGTTTACATCAGTGTGCCAAAGTTGAGAAGTTGGATCAATGGACACGCCAATAATATTTAGAATGAATGTTCAATAAAAACCAAAATAAATAATGACGGTCTTTGAGTTAATAATGTTTGAATGTGCAAGCACACCGTTCAGGGGAAGAGAGTCCACAAAGGTGTTAACGGACTCTCGGTACGCCGTACTGTCAAGCGATTCTTGTCGGCGGTGCGGTGGTCAAGTATTCCCTTCCTGATGTGGAGGTTCGGCTTCAAGTAAGTATCTGTTGGGGGACGGCATTATGCTCCTTAACTGGGAGCATAGGTGTTTCACTGTGTTAGTAATGCGCCTGACTTGTGACTTCTTCAACTGCGACTCGCTAGTCCCCAGCGTCCAAATCGGTGTAGTGTAGTTCACAGCCGACTGTCCAACTGCTTTGTATATTACGAGCAATGTTTCTTTGTCTTTATCCCAAGTGCTGCCGACTAACAATTTGAGGGTTTTGTTGCGGCTCTGTACGAGCAACATTTCTTTGTCTTTATACTGGCTCTATACTTTACTGGCAATTGCGATCGTATGCGGATTGAAGGAGTGCAGGCTATTGAATGTTACTTCCAATAACTTTAGTTTGTTTATCGTCCAAATTTTTACGTCGAATCTGGTGAAGGGGGTAGCCGAGCATTCCGCTGATTTTAGCTGTAAGTGTCGTGCTGTGTAGAAGTGGGAAAGGTCGATGAGATAGTAGTTTACTTTCGAACAAAGGTTATCAATATTCTGACCAGACGTCGAAAAAACTCGCTGTATGAGATCAAGTAGGCGTCCTCTGGTGGTAGAGGCAGCGCCGATATGATGTAGAAATTAAACAGCAGTGGTATGAGGACACCACCCTGTGAAATCCCGTTTAATTTTACGAAGTTTTGAAGTTCGACCTCGAAAGTCTACCTAGGATTGTCGTCCACTCAGGTAGTTCATGATTCACCTCTTCAACTGCGGCGGTAATGAGACTTCCTTAATGTCCAATAGTAGAACAACGTGGTTGACTGTGTACAAAAAAGCTTTTGACATGTCCAATGCTAGCAGAAACAGTACGCGCGTAAGGTCGACTTTTGGTTAAGTCCATGGACTATTTGGGTGCTTATGACGTTAAGTGTTTCTCTAGTAAACAACTGTGATTGTCACCATAACAATGGTTGCGCAATCGTGTTAACTTAACTACATTTTCGGAATTACGTATATGTTATTACGGAAACTCTCTCTTAAGTGCTGCTGCACCGACATAAGAGCATGCACGAATTACAACCTCCCAATTGCACCTATGTACTAAACACTTCCCACAAACAACCACCCTCACCGCTTTAAATATCAAGGCTATAATGTCAATGCGGTTTGTTTCATATATTTAAATATTTTATTTGTTGCATAATTATTTTTAATGAAAGCGCAAAACTTGGTTGTTAAGTAATACTCAATATCAATTCTCCCGCGCCGCTGGATTCCACAAGCGACTTTTCGTCTTCGCATTCATTTTATCCTGTTTGCTAATTGGCTGCAAATGTGCCGCATCCACAATATCTCTATAATTAATTTTTTTAATCGATTACTGGATTATCCTTTAGAAATGGGAAAACAAAAACTTACTTAAATTCTTCGTACGTTTGGGTTGTATTCACTGCACGCAGCTTGGCATCATTTCGCAGTTCATAGAGTTCAGCTACGTGTAGGCGCTCCATGCAGTCAGCACGAAGTCTTAGTAATTCTTCCGGTGTTATTTTATCCACAGACATGCTTTTTTGTGTTTAGTAATTGCAAAATAAAGAAATTTTTTTTACAAAAAAAAAGAAAAAGATTTTCTTACGATTTCTATTTCAATTTTCTTTCCATTGTTTGATCGATAGAAATAAGCACGTAATGCATTGGCACTCAAACTGTAGTAGTGGTGACTGACATTTCGTTATTTCCTTTCAAAGAGGAAAAGGAAAAGACAAAGAAATACGCCATTTTTAATGCATTTAAAATGGCTTAGAGAAAATTTTCGCATTTTACTATATAAAATAGTAAATTTCACTGCAAGTGCAGTAATAGAAATAACAAAAAATGCAACAAAAAAGTTTACGATTAACGTACTAATTAAGTAAGTAATCATAAAACCGCAGCCAACAAACTATGCCGCCGCCCCTCAGGTGGAATCGAACCACTTCGACGTTAATCGACTACAGATTTGAAGTCTGCACCCCGGACCACCGAAGCTCAGAGAGGCATTTAATTCAAGTGCTATATGCTAATTTAAATAGCTTGAAATACGAAAATACATCTGTGAATTGCAGTTTATACGATAGTTGAATGAAATTTAATCTCTGTTACTCTAGCATGCAAGATAAGCGATATTTAGGAGATCCACATAATAAAAGCTAGAGCACTGCATTGTGTAAACGCTATATGATTATAGTATTAATTCAATTTATTTGAAAATATGATAATATATCTATATATGTACACATGTGAATGGTGTGCCTGCTGTCTGTACCCTACAAGTGCATATATGAAATTTTGGCTCGCTGGGTATTACCTACCACGCTATCCATTTTGGACTTCTCACATTAAAACAATGAAAAGTCAACTAGACATACTTACATCCTTTAATACCTGCGCAGGTTAGGGGTTCAAGAATGTAACCGCGGTATAGCATGCCTGTCGTAAGAAGCGACTAAAATCCAATAGTTCGCGCGACAGTCGGGTCTTATACCAGAACGACCCGGATTTTTATCCGACCAAGTACTGTCACTCCAGCAATATTCCCCGAAACCCAATTTGAGGAATTTTCTTGCGGTTACAACAACAACGTCCTTTAATACAAATAAATTAAATAAAAATAAAAATTTTGTGACAATATTTTATAAAATCACATTTTATTTCATGTTTTTGTTTTTGTTTTGTTTTACAAACGTACTTATTTCAATCAAAATAATTGCAGAATATTTGTATTGGAATTGAATTAACACAATTTTAATGCGCTGGTATTTTGTTCGCATTTTTTTACATTTTAGGAATTATGCTTGAATCAAGTACTATGGTGTTACATATAAAGAGTGCAGAGCGCTGATAAAAAGTGCAAAAGTTAATAATAAAAATGCATAAATTCGTGAGCGTAAACATATGCATAAGCTAATATTTGTGTACGAATTTCTAATGAATGTTGTTAGCAAATCTCTTTAACATTTTTTTTTAACAAAGCTTCAAATGTATGTATGTCTATATGAATTACAAAGTATAATTTTTTTTAATAACGTTATTTTATATTATAATATTTCTTCCAAATTTACTGCTGACGTTTATGATTTAAACATCTCTTTGCTGTTTCCACATTTTTTATTACATTTCTTCTGCTGTTGGCTTTTCAAATTGGAATGTATTTTCTGTTCCTGTTGTGATTGAATTTGTTGTTGATTATGTTGCTGTTGTTGTTGTTGATGATGATGCGACTGTAGTTGACGCTGTTCCTGTTGTTTCGAACGACTAGCGCGCGTAGCGTACACTCATTTGCGCGGTTGTTGGATATGTATTTGAGGTTTATGTTGAACGAACGCAGCGGGTTTCGGTGAATGTGCGACTTGGGCTGCCTGAGGCGTATAGTCAACATTACCCTTAACTGGTGCACCGCTCACAATGGCACTATTGACAGCAACAGGTTGCTACAAAAAAGAAAATGAATATTATTTATAAGACATATGTATGTAAATGTATAATTTTATTTATATTGTTTACCGTTAAACCGGTGCAATCTTCTGCATCCTTAGCCGGACGTTCCGCAGTAGGTGTCTTATGCTGCACTATGCGCATGCCACCAGCTTTAACTGTAAACAAAGAAATATATATGTAGAAGTGCTTAGTATGTTTGTACAAACATGTAGGTATATATATGTACATGTAGATAATAATTTCATCGATATTTCTTTCTTATCAGTGCCGTAAAAAGTTTTGATGTACCCATGTGTGCACATATAGATTAGCGGCGCACCCATTTGCTGGGAGAAGTCCCTTATAACGAGTCTCAAGGACAGTTTATTCATAATTTGTGCCTCCATACTGTACATGCACATACCATTTACAGCTATAAGTATATATGTATATTTTTATAAACTGTACATACCTGCTGGTGGATGTCCAGCCACAAGATTTGGTTGCTCGTCAGCCATTCTTCACTTGCAAACTACTTTGAAATTTTCTCTTGACTTTTTTTCAAATTCAATTTCAGACCTATGAGTTGCAATACATGTGAAAATTATAGTAATTAGTAACAACAACTTAATGAACAATTTACACTTATTTACCTTTTTGAAAACTACGCACTGACTTTTAGCTGCGCCTTTGTACGCTGCTCGCTGATTACCTTATAAGTATTTTTAGAATTTTTCATATGAATACAAACAACTTCTCCACTTGGTTGCTTTGCTTCTGACCGCGCTGACTCTGCTTGGAATGTGAAGTTGTTATTGGTGGAGAACGCTGAAAATAATATTTGTATATATATGTGTGTGTAGGTATATTGCCTCTGATGTCTATGTATTGCAAATGTTTGTTGTTGCTTCCAGTTCTAGTGGTTTATAAAGTGACACGAAAGCACTTTTTCTTTTCTGATTTCAATCACACCACTTTCGTATTCTTTAACAAAAAGTTATGAAAACAAACAAGATAAATAAGAAATTGATGAAAATCGACTTTTTGTTTTTGCTTTTCTATGTGTTCTCCATTTATGTTTTGCTTTGACTCCTCTCTGTGCTACCAACAAACTTCAAACAGTGTTGCCACACACTTTTATCAAAAATTACGACGCATCCAAAAAAATCCCCTATTTGACATTATTTTTTCCCTGCGGTCATGTTTTCCCCTTCAAGATTCCCTAACATTTATTGCTGCTCGATATCTATCTAGAATTTTTCAGACGCAGTGGTTCATGTATTCTGAAAATTTGATTTCTTTTCATTTATAATTTTTTTATAATGGGTTTCTGTATATCGAAAAGTGTTGTAATTTTAATTTTCGTTATTTAATTTGGACCGGATGATAGAAATGGAAGTTAAATTTTCGTGGCTTTGTTAATATTGTGGCGAAAATGCGAAGCGAATGACAGATGAAAGAGAGGAGCCGACAACTGACATCTTCTAGAGCGTACGAGACGATTATCGTAACCGAAACGATTATCGTAACCGAGAGGATTATCGTAAAGACGAGATTATTCCGGAGGGTTCGTTTTCAAGCAGCAAACAAGTATATAAGGGCGACGTACGGCTGCAAAAGCAATCAGTTGTGAATTAAACTCGTGGAGATTACATTACAGTAAAGTAATAAAAACAGTACATTGTGAAAGTTGTATACAAGTGATTGTAAATAGTAACGTAAATTGTAATTGAATTGTGAATTACCGAATAATTAAAAGCACATTAATTAAGTCTTTATAAATAAAGAGACTGCAAATTAGGTTGGCGATTTTATTTAACAATCCAGAGGTCGTACCCGGAAGATTAAGGAAATCATCGAGGTTAATCAGCAAGATCGTAACAATTGGTGTCAGAAGTGGGATTGTTAAATAAATTCCAAAGGATAATTATTGAAAAATGGTGAAGATTCAAGATTTGACGATACCTCCTCTCAAGAAGGAGTTGGCAAAGCGAGGATTGTCTACAACAGGAAATAAGGCAGAGCTGCAATCGAGACTGCGAGAAGCAATGGAAGTCGAAGGTATCGACTTGAACCAATACGAATTCCGCCGCGAGGATGAAGATGTATCCTTGAAGGACATTGAGAAAGAAGAAGCTTTTGGTTCTGCGAAGGGGTTGGAGCAGCCATCAGGTAAGATTCAAGAAAATGCCCCTGGCTCATCTACCGGTATGGACATGAACATGTTGTTGGCTGCAATTTCACAAAAGATGGATGCACAGGATGCCCGTAATTCACAAAACATGTCACAAATCAATGCCAACATGTCGCAAAAGTTGGATGCTCGGAATGCCATGCTGTCACAAAAGTTGGATGCACGAATGGTTGAACAGAGGGAGCAGATATCATCTTTAGGAAAGATAATCGCACATATACAGCAAGATCTGGTGAAAGAGAATGCAGAACTTAGGGAAAGACAGAATCAAATCGAGGAGCGGCAGGACAAAATGGAGGAGCTGATTCAGACCAAAATCAACGAGCTCGAGCGGCGTGTCCGAGATTTGCATTTGCACCGTCCAGCCAGAGCGATGAACAGCCCGTGGGTAGAAGCACCATCCTTTGACGGCACAGCTCCATTCCAGATCTTCAAGCTCCAATTCGAGAAGACGGCTGAGTTAAATAATTGGACCATCGAGGAAAAATCCGCTGCGTTATTTGTTACGTTGAAAGGTCCTGCAGCGGATATTTTGCTGACTATTCCCGAATATGAGAGGGATAACTATGGCGCAGTAATGCGAGCCCTGGAAAGGCGCTATGGTTACGAGCATAGGAGGCAAATTTACCAGATGGAGCTGGAACAGCGTGACCAAAAATACGACGAATCTCTGCAGGAATATGCTTTTGAAATCGAGAGATTGGCTCATTTAGCCATTGGGAACACATCGCGTGAGCATATCGAAAGAGTAAAAATTCAGAAGTTCATGAGCGGAATTAAAGACGTGTACACCAAGCGAGAGACTTATGCGAATCCGAAGTTAACATTCGCTGAGACGGTTGCGTATGCTCAGACACGTGAAGCAGCGGCACTGCTATGTAAGCCGGCCCACAAAGTGAAGCGTTTGGAGGTAGAAACACCAGATGTGAGGACTGAAATATTGAAAACTCTGAAGTCGATAGCAGGAATGAATCGTTGTGGTGTTAAGAATCAAGATGGAAAGTGCTTCAGTTGCGGTGAAGCAGGTCACTTCGCACGCGAATGCCAGTCGGGCTCCAACAGAGAGGAAAGACGACGCAAACGATGCTCAAAAGCTGAGGGCATAATAGACGTCCAGCGAATAACAATTACACGAGCAGGAAAGTGGGAGGCAAGCCACTTAAGAAAATGTCAACAAGAAGACCCAGACTTGGAATTGGTAATGCGCGGATTGGAGGTGAACAGACGGCCAAGTAAGGAACAAATGGCAAAGGGAAGTTCCATCGCGAAGGCATACTGGGCACAATGGAACAGTTTAGAGTTAATATCTGGCTGTTTGCATAGAGTATGGGAAAGTGAAGATGGCCAGTGCTCTCGGAAGCTTATAGTAGTTCCGAGGTTAAGAATTCCGGATATTCTTAAGGAATTTCACAATGGTCCTGGTGGAGAGCATCTAGGCATTAAGAAAATGCTGGAGAAGATCAAACAGAGGTTCTATTGGGTTGGTTGTCGTCAATCGATCGCTGAGTGGATTGCTAACTGCAAGAAGTGCATAGCAACTAAAGGGCCAAAACCACGAAACCATTACAAATTGAGGGCCAGGTATGACAAAGCAATGAACTCTGAAGGCTTCCAAAGTGGAGATTTGGTGTTGCTGTACAATCCACAACGAAAGAGAGGTTTGTCCCCAAAACTTCAATGCAATTGGGAAGGTCCATACAAGATAATCAAACGACTAAACGACTTAGTGTATCGAATCCAAACTGTAGGGAGGCCGAGAAACAAGATGAAAGTGGTCCACCTAGAGAGGCTTGCTGCGTTTGGAACAGCGAATGTGTCTGATCGGGACGATCAGACTTAGGTGGAGGGCAGTGTGGCGAAAATGCGAAGCGAATGACAGATGAAAGAGAGGAGCCGACAACTGACATCTTCTAGAGCGTACGAGACGATTATCGTAACCGAAACGATTATCGTAACCGAGAGGATTATCGTAAAGACGAGATTATTCCGGAGGGTTCGTTTTCAAGCAGCAAACAAGTATATAAGGGCGACGTACGGCTGCAAAAGCAATCAGTTGTGAATTAAACTCGTGGAGATTACATTACAGTAAAGTAATAAAAACAGTACATTGTGAAAGTTATATACAAGTGATTGTAAATAGTAACGTAAATTGTAATTGCATTGTGAATTACCGAATAATTAAAAGGACATTGATTAAGTCTTTATAAATAAAGAGACTGCAAATTAGGTTGGCGATTTTATTTAACAATCTAGAGGTCGTACCCGGAAGATTAAGGAAATCATCGAGGTTAATCAGCAAGATCGTAACAATATCTATTTTTTGTACGAACAACGGTAGTGACCTTGTTTCGTATCTCAGTTTGCATGTGGCAAAGCTAAAACGAATTTGTCAAACTTTGTTTAATTAGGAAGTTTACTGAGTTTGACCCCCAAAACCATACAATATTCACATTAAGGGGTTAGGTGGGTTTCGTAGTTTAAAAAAAAGAATTTTCACAATTTTTTTTATATTAAATCATATATTTTATTCAAATAATTCACCATATTAAAGATACATATTTAAAGGATATTTTGAGAAATTCCGAAAACTCAGCCATTGGTGCCTCATCTCCATTGTCTCAAAAGGAAATGCTCTAGCCGTGGACAGCATAACTCATTACTGGTTCATCTAAAATAAATAAAAACAAAAATATTTCGTTAGTACACGGATAAATCTCGTTATTGGGCGAAGGAAAAAACAAAAAATTAAAATTTGAATTTTTGACAGACTTTGAACAAAAGAAAACACATTTTTTTATCAAATTTTCGCCATGCATTTGTTCGAAAAAATTAGTTGTAATAAAAAAAAATTTCGTTCAATGACGTGATAATGCTATTACAAAGATGTGTGCCAAATTTGAACAAAATCGCTTTATAACTCTTCGAGAAATCGTGCCCACTGACTTAAAAAATAGAGTATTGAGATAAACGCGTTCAAAGTTTCAAATCGACACAGACATAGTGTGATAGGCGGAACTTCCAAAAGGTCTATCTCTTAGAAATTTACTCCGATCGATTTTAAATTTTAGGAGAATGTTTTAAACATATTTTACAATTTAATAAGACAACATTTTTTTTTAAAAGAACTTACTTAAAAGAACTTACTTAATCTTCCTCTGTAAAATTTAACTCAAATGCTCTCCACTCCAGCAAAGTTAAATTCGCGTCCACGTTTTCTCTAATACAAATATCTCTTAATTTTCATTCATTTCCTTCCCTTTCTCTTCCATTGCATTTTCGGCGCTTAAAAACTCCATTCATTTAAATAATTTTTCTCCCTACAATAATTAATTTTAATAAAAGTCTCGACAAGTAGGGAATTTCGGGCAGTCTAGCAACACTGCCTTCGTTACAAAAAGAAAAATAAATGCGTTCGTTAACTAGATATTAGTAAAATTTTCGGTATATTGGACATCGGAGGATTAAGAACGTAAATTAAACACAGAATATAAAATTGCTTTGCCGACCCTCACCTAACT
Organism: Neoceratitis asiatica; assembly: GCA_030068015.2. NCBI lineage: Eukaryota > Metazoa > Arthropoda > Insecta > Diptera > Tephritidae > Neoceratitis > Neoceratitis asiatica. Next base: position 66,073,574 of record CM061527.1, on the reverse strand, counting down.
ATACACGTAATGTTGACGTATGAAGCCGAAGGCAGAGAGGTCTTTACTGCGTTGCGTGACATTTCCAAAAAACGTAAAACATACGTTCTCTGTTTGCTAGAAAAGTGAGAAATGCCCATGGTATGACACAATGAACATTTTTCTATTCAATTATTTTTCCATCAGAGAGCTAAAAATGTGTAATATTAAGTAATTATTGAATTTGTTTTAGAGTTTTTCGTCTTAATTCTTGGGAATTCGGATTAAAATGAAGCCAAATAAATTGAAATTAAAATCAGGGAATAGTCAAAGCGCGAAAAAGATGAGAAATTACCATCTTTTAGCGTTGCATTGATGCCAGCGTTGCTTATGAGGGTATTTCGTAGAGTTGCATGTATGTATGTATGTATTCATCTTAGACGTCAAAGTCAATCTGCCATACAAGATGGCGCATAAGTCCTTCTCATGATGTACAGTTTCGCAATCGAAGTCTTTAGACGATGAACTGGAACGTGCAAACATGGCGTCAATTCATTTCCTTGACGGTTTCCCATACTTTAGCCTGAACTAATTCAAGATTCTCATTCACGCACAATGACGAAATCTAAATAAGGAAACAAACTCTGTCCATATTTAATTTTTATTTTAACTAAATACAAGTTAATGTCGTCTTAAGGACGACATTCAAAAAATAATAATTTCCAGGGCCGCCAACTGGCCCAATCAAACTAAAGTGTTTTTCTTACCAGATTATAAGGTTTATTCTTCTTATGCTTTTTTACACACGGAACTTATAATTTTAACAGATTTAAAGAACTTATAAATTTGACTACTGTTCAGGTTGGCTGCCGGATACGGAATGCCAACTCCTCTTCCAGTCAGCCTTCAGCAAAGCTTCGGCCAGGGCTGGAGTGTGGGAACGCCGCCGCGCTCGCATTCGCACGTTGCACAGTTATGTGGTGACCTTGAACGGCGGATTCCCGTTACAGCACAGCCAGACGCACTGTTAGCGCTTTTGGTTGCGCGCGTGTGCTTTGGGCTGGAGTGTGGGAACGTCGCCGCGCTCGCATTCGCACGTTGCACAGTTATGCGCCGACCTTGAACGGCGGATTCCCGTTACAGCACAGCCAGACGCACTGTCAGCACTTTTGGTTGCGTGCGTGTGCTCTGGGCTGTGCTAACTCCTCCCCCTTCAAATATCTGCGTCCCGCAGATTGATCGTGCAAGACGGGTGTTGGGGGTGGCCCGTCCTAGGCATGGGGTCGTTCACGCTCTCGGAGTTCAGCTGGGTTTCGAGATTAATGACAGGTACGCCTCGTTTGGATGTAATCTTCTTCCAGAGCCGGTGCGCTAACAGGATTATGAAAAGTACTGTCAGGGTTTCTGCAATGATAGAGAGATTAAATTTGCCATTCAAGGTTCTCAGATATTTCACGTTTTGCACGCTCAGGTCGTGGACATATTCGAGGTTGATTCTGCGGCCACCGTCTGTGATGTTGCTCAGGACTGCCGGCATTGCTTGGACCTTGGCGGCAGATCGGCTGGAGAACGTGTGCTCTTTCACGTGTGCCGTCTCGTTGTTTAACTGTATGACGAAGGTCCCCTCGAGGAAATCGGAGAAGTTCGTTGCCATGATTGCCCCATGGAAGTTCGTAAGAAATACCGTGCCTTCGTCGATTAGCTCAATGATCTCTTGTCGATTAGTTACGTAAAGGCAGTGGGCATCCCCTCCCTTGATGAGTCTTGGAATGCAGCCGTCTTCGGGGAGTTTCTCCAAGGCATCGCTCTTGCAGATCGTAGAATTATTTATTGATAGGCAATCGTTGATGATGCCGTAGGTTTCCCTTTGATTGATTAGGATTTTGCGGTATGGCAGGTCTATTTGCGTTGCGTTGGTTATGGTGGCTCTCGTGAGTAGCAAGTGGTAGTTGTCTTTTTTCACCTTCGGCATGGCAAGGACATATAGCAACAATGTTCCATTAGTGAATATAGAAGGCCTTGCGTACTCCACCGCTTCCACAACGTTCTGGTAGGGGAGTGTCTCTATCTCGCCGATGAGGTTATTGACTTCCTCCTTGTCCAGCAGGTTGGTGTTCACAATACCGCCCTTCGCCATTTGACAGGCTCGGGTGATTTCCCCAATTTGCTCCTTGAGGATTAGAACCTTATTCAGGATATCGTGCTCTACATCAAGCGAGTCTGCATTCTTGTCCATCGTGTTCGCAAGCGTGACCAGCTGGTTTACTTTCTGTATGGCCTCGTGGATACCCCTGAACAGATTTTCGTTGATCTTGTACTGCTGGTTGCTGTTTTCGATTATGGCGTTTTGACTCTGTAGAATTTGGTCCCAGTCGGTTGCATCTGGTGACCCAGAAATCCACTTCCAGGCGGACCCCAGCCAGTCAATCGATCGCACCATTCTGAGTTTGGGGGTTTTCAGTTCGTCCAGCCTCTCGACTGCGCTGCGTAGGTGGAACTCAATTATTGCTTTCTTCTGCTCGTCTCTGACGTCTCTCCTAGCAAGCTCGGTCATGTCGAATAGCGCTTGGTTGAAGGCTTCAAGATCGATAACATGTACCAGATTGAAGTGCCCGTTGACGATCCAGGCGTTACCCCGCTGAAGGGCGACTATTGGTGCTCTATAGTTGAATACGCGGAGCCCATTGCTGGTACATATACAATATAGTAGAATTAAAATTGACATAATGTTGCAATTGATAATTATAATGTAGGATTAATATTATATAATAAATTCGATATAGTACTATAATTGATAGTTGTAATTGATATAGTGTAGTAGATTAAAATGATTATAGTTACAAATAGGTTCAAATATAGCATGTCATTACTTCTTTTCTCTTTCTTTGCCATTCTCTTTTTTCTCTTATTTTTTTATATTTTTTTTTTTTCTCTTTTTTTTTTCTCCTTTCCTTCTTTTTTTTTTTTTTTTTCATGCATTTTCCAATGTCAGTTTCATTATATTTAAAATTTTTAGTTTCATTAACTTCATTCATTTGTATATGATTTGGTTTGGTTTTAGCTTGTGGTGGATATGCTATTTTTATACTCAAAATTATAATAATATAATAATAATAATGTTGTCGAAAGAAATTAAGTATACTTAAGTTGATCGATTACTTAAAGAAATTGAACATTTTTACTTGCTATTTATCGATAATATATTCTGCGTTTGTTAATTCTTAGCGCTTTTTTAATTTTGTTTCAAATTAATTAGGTTTTGTATTATATTCTTCAAATTTTCTTTTTTTTTAATTTTTGTAAATTTTATTTTGTTTTATTTTAACTTTAATTCATTTAATTTTTATAAATTTTAGTTTTTTATATATTTTTTTAATTTTAATTTATGTATTTTATTTTTTTAAATTTAGTTATTTTTTAATATGTTATTTTACTTTTTTACTTTATTTACTTTCTAAAAATAATAAATTATTTCGATTTACTTTCATTTCTTTTTAATTTTTTTATAGTTTTTATACTTCATTTAGTTTTGTTTATTGTATTTTAATATGTTTATATTTTATTTTATATAAAATATTTCATTTATTTACTCTTATTTGTATTATTTGTATTTAATTTTATTTTTTAAATCTTTCTTTTTAAAATTTTCTGATTCGTTTTAACTTTATTTTTATTTAATTTTAACTTTATTTAATTTAATTGTTTTAGTTTTATTTTATTTTATTATATATATATTTTTTTTTTAATTTAATTTTATTATTTTTAATTCATTTTGTTTTGTTTGCTGTATTTTATTTCGTGCTATCTTTTTATTTTGTTTTAATTAAAATATTTCTTTTTATTTGATTTTGTTTAAATAATTGATTTTTTTTAATTTTTTTTATTTTTATATTATTTAATTTTTTATTTTTCATTTTATTCCTTTTTATTTAATTTAATTTAATTTTACTATTATAATTGATTTTAATTGTATTTAATTTTTTTTACCTAATTTATTGCTTTTTGTATTATTTTATATTTTATTTAATTTTACTAATTATTTTATTTGATTTTATTATTTTATATTTTATTTACATTTAATTTCATTTTTATTGTTTGTTTGTTTTGTTTTCTTTTCTTTTATTTTATTTTATTATTGCTCTTTGTTTTATTCAATTTAGTTTTTATTTTTTTACCTTTTTTATTTATTTTATTTTTTTTGCATTATTTTTTGTTTATTTTATTTTCTTTAATTTTATATATTTTATTTTATTTTATTTTACTTCATTATTGTCATTTATTTGAGTTTTGTTTAATTTAATATTTATATTATAATTTTTTTTTTGTATTATTTTTATTAGTTAAATTTTTTATTTTATTTAATTTAATTTAATTTAATTTTATTTCATTTTATTTTATTTAATTTTTATTATTTTTTACTCATTTTTTATTATAATTTATGTTTTTTATATTATTTTACTTATGGTATTAGTATTTATTTCGTTTACATTTAAATTACCTTTTATATTTTTTTGGTTTTATTTTATTTTATTTTATTTTATTTTATTCTATTTTCTTTTATTCTTTATTTCAATTTTTTGTTTGTTTAATAAATTTTTGTTCTCTTTATGCTTTGCTTATTTTATTTTACTTAATTTTTATTATTTTTGATTAAGATTATTTTGATTTAATATTTAATTTTGTTTATATTTTTTATTTAATTTTGTTTATATTTTATTCTTGATTTTGTGGAATATATTATTTTATTTTATTTTATTTTATTTAAATTTATATAGTTATTTATTTATATTATTTAGCTAACTGATTGTATTTCTGATATAGTATTGAGTTTATTATACGTTTAAAATTAATTTAATATATCCGAATAAAGCATTTTTAACATCAACAAAAAAAAATTGCATACAAATTAATATTTAAAAGCTTTAAAAAATGTTGTTAAATTCATTTTTATATGAGGAAAAATTCTTAAGTTCTATAATTTTTAGTGTTTCTCCACAATTCTGTCAACATTTGTTTGTGTGCATGGCAAATACTTATTTCGTTTTATATTATTTTATAATTATTATTTTTAGTTTCTTTTAAACAAAACTGTAATTCTCCTCACAATTCCAAAGCTGTGTACTTCATTATATGTACGCATGTACATATGTATGTGTTTGTGAGTGCCGCTGGTGTTTGTATTTAGTACTTATGAATGTATGTTTGTCGCTTTGTTTTACACAACAGCTAACTGTTGCTCATTTCAAATGATATCTTTTCGCTTAGACATGCAAATTTTATTTATGAATTTTTTCACATTTTTTTTTATGTTAAAAATTAATTATGAAATAAATTTTAAAGTTTTCTTCTGTTCATTTGTGCTCTTTCAATAACAATCTTTTAATGGTCTGCATTGCTGAAACTTTTAATTATGCTAATGAATATATTAAATTAGTTTTAATTTTTTTAATACATATATATTTGTTTTTCTGTTTTTTTTAGCGTTTATCTGCCTCAATGGCTCACTGTATAAGATTACGTGAATTTTTATTTACTTTTTGTATTACAATATGTTTTTATTTTGTTTTTGTTTTTGGTTTGTTTTTATTCTTATGTTTAATATTTTAATGCAATATAACTTTCTGGTTGCTTTTAAGCATTTACATATGTATGTACGTTAGTTTGACGGTAATTTTTTTGATAGTGTCATTGTTTATTTAGTTTTTTTAATTTTAATATTTTTTTCTCGAATTTTTTGCTCCACACCACACCACTAGCGTATAAATTAAGTGCAACAAAATAACAATTAATAATAAAAAATTAAGCAAAAGTATGATTTACATATATATAAATTTCTATCTCAAGCACCTGGCTCATACCCACTGCTCCCACTTTATAAAAATATGGCCAGATTCAGCATCCCTGCATAATGAAAGTAAAAGAAATAATTAGTACACTAGCCTTGGAAGGATTGCGTCGTCCCGTTTAGTCGGCTGCAGCCAACCTACTAGGGCGCGATTGACTTCACTCCCACTCGGACAACCGTCTGCGATCTCCCGTTAGGGAAGGGTTTTTGTATCGCCGGGTATGTCCTCGTGGTCCACCTAGGCCTTCTGACACACAACGGTGACCGTCGGATAACCATCTGCGACTCTCCGGTTAAGGAAATTGAAATCGCCGGGAATATCCTTCAGTCCCTTCGGCCTCGACCATCGAGTAACCCTCTGCAACATCCTGTTAAGGAACGTCACTCTTGCGAGATGTCGCCAGGTGTACTCTCCGCGCTTTCGGCCTTGTTCACTTTTACTATCATCATTTTTATTTTCATCACTCTTCAATTCTTTTACCCGTTTCGTTATATTTTTTTATTTTCTTCACTCTTCAATTCTTTTGGCCGTTTCGTTATATTTTTCTTATTTTCATCACTCTTCAATTCTTTTAACCGTTTCGTTAAATTTTTTATTATTCACATTTTTTTCGTATTTTTTTTTTTTTTTTTTTTTTTTTTTTGGTGGTGCACATTTTAAGGCGGGTCAGCTTTTTAATTTTTGAGCTCATTGATATATACACATACATATTTTTTTTTATACATACATACCTGCGTACATATTTATTTTAATTTTATTTAATTTAAATTTTTTTTTATTTTTTTTTTATTACTTTATTTTTGTTGGTTTTTTTTTTATTCTATTTAATTTTTTATTAATTTTTTATAATTCATTTTTATTTAATTTTTTTTTAAATTTATTAACCTAGTTTTGCCTTCATATTAATTTCTTAGTGATTTTAAAATGTATCTTTTATTTTAATTCTTTTTTTCTCTTTTTACCTTTTTTATAATAAATTTTTTTTATTTTTTCCTATTTTTTAATATTTAATTGTTTAATTTTCTTTCCATTTTTTTTTTTTTCTTTTTTTTTTTTTTCGCCCAGTTAGGGGATAGTATTCCGTATCCTGCCACTGAGGTTATGCGAGGAATCGCAAGTTTTTCGTTTTTTTTTTTTTTTTTTGTTAATTTTTCCTTGGTGCAGGAGGGTCCCGTAGGAATCGCTGGCACCTTTGTTTAATTTTTTTAGTGCAGGAGGGTCCCGTAGGAATCGCTGGCACTTTTGTTTAATTTTTTTGTGCAGGAGGGTCCCGTAGGAATCGCTGGCACTTTTGTTTAATTTTTTTCCTTTTTTTTTTTGTCATTATTTTATCCTCGCAGAACCTCAGGGGTACCCGCACAACAAGCGGGTCCCTGCTCGGGCGCCAGTTAATGTCGTCTTAAGGACGACATTCAAAAAATAATAATTTCCAGGGCCGCCAACTGGCCCAATCAAACTAAAGTGTTTTTCTTACCAGATTATAAGGTTTATTCTTCTTATGCTTTTTTACACACGGAACTTATAATTTTAACAGATTTAAAGAACTTATAAATTTGACTACTGTTCAGGTTGGCTGCCGGATACGGAATGCCAACTCCTCTTCCAGTCAGCCTTCAGCAAAGCTTCGGCCAGGGCTGGAGTGTGGGAACGCCGCCGCGCTCGCATTCGCACGTTGCACAGTTATGTGGTGACCTTGAACGGCGGATTCCCGTTACAGCACAGCCAGACGCACTGTCAGCGCTTTTGGTTGCGCGCGTGTGCTTTGGGCTGGAGTGTGGGAACGTCGCCGCGCTCGCATTCGCACGTTGCACAGTTATGCGCCGACCTTGAACGGCGGATTCCCGTTACAGCACAGCCAGACGCACTGTCAGCACTTTTGGTTGCGTGCGTGTGCTCTGGGCTGTGCTAACTTACATGTATTTATTTACCAAATTTCTTCGGAATAACCCAAATTTTGTTTTGTTTTACGCTTGAATATTCTTCAACAAACAAACGTTTTTATATTTTGACAGCTGGTTGTATTGTGAAATAAATGCAAATTTTAAGGCTGCGTTCTTTTGAATGTCGGGTACAAAAGGAAACATCTAAAGGGTGGTCCATTTCAAGATTCCTTACTTTTATAATTAAAAAACATAGAAAATTCAAATTTAATGGGGAATGTTTGTGTATCATCCGAAAGAACATTCTTTGGCATTTATTTTTTTAAGATTATCTCTTTTAAATGTTGGCCGCGGCTACGTCTTAGATGGTCCATCCGTTGAGTCCAATTTTCGTTGACTCGTTCGAGCATTTCGACTGGTAACTGGCGATTGACAGGCGTGATGTTTTGCTCTAAGGCCTGAATCGAAACTTGATTGTCCGCGTAGACTTTAGACTTTACATATCCACACAGGAAAAAGTATAATGGTGTGATATCACACGATTGGCCACCAATCGACCGGCCCAAAACGAGAAATTAACTCCCCACCGAAGTGTTCTCTCAAATAATCCATTGATTGATGCAATGTGTGGGAAGTGGCTTCAAATACAGGCATCAAATAGTCGGTTATCATGGCGCGATAACGGTTGTTGTTGCTGTTGTTATAACCGCAGAAAATTCTCCAAATTGGGCTTCGGGGAATGTTGCGGGTGTGTCTCCGACTGTCGCGAGAATTATTGGATTTAAGTCGCCTCTTACGGCAGGCATGCCTTGCCGTGGGTAAATTCTTGAACCCCGAACCCACAGGAGGGCGCGATAACGGTCGCTATTGACGGTTACGTTCTCACCGGCATCATTTTTGAAGAAATATGGACCGATGATTCCACCGGCCCACAAACCACACCAAACCGTTGTTTTTTCTGGATGAAATGGCAGCTCTTGAATCTCTTCAGGTTGCTCTTCGTCCCAAATATGGCAATTTGAACAAAAATGGCATGACAGCTTGACACGACTCACGCGTGATCTGTCAAAAAAAGCTATTGAAAAAAATTGGATCACCCTTTAGTATCCTCGGTCTTTTACAGCAAATGTCATCTGCAGATGCAATCATTATAACAGGTTTTCCTTCAAACTTTTCCAGAAACTTGCTTCCTAGAACTCACCACAGAAACGGTGACAATACATCTCTTTGAGTAGTCCCTCCACAAGCAAGTCTGCAATTTGGCTTTATTCTACTCCGCGCTTATCTTCTTCAGCTCAATAGATTTTTTATCCACTGGAGGATGGTAAGGTCTTCAAGGTCAATTTTTTCATTTGAGACATTGTTCCACTTATGAGAACTCCTATCGTCAAAGAGTCGACCAAGACTGAAAGCCTGAATCAAAGCTTCGCCATTATGCTCCCAAAATCTGACAGAGTTGAGTGTGTATACTCGTCCGTCTTAGTACTAGCCACCTCGGTGCCCTCCGTCACAAGTGAAGGCTAAGCATTTTTCGCTCGATATCACGGATTGATGATAGATTTTTTCTATTTCATCCAACGGAAATGAATATTTAACCATGTGTCGGAAGGATCGCGTTACAGTAAAAGATCATCTCTCAAACTTCATCGAGTTATCGCTCCAACAGATCTACTCAGATCAGGAGCACTGCCCACAAACGAGTCGGCAGTTTCGTGATTTCCCTGAAAGTTTATATTATACCAGTTCTTTGCATCTTTAGGAGTGAAGTGTTTCTTCCTCTAATGAATGTCCTTGATTGTTGGGTATCGTTCTATTCCAAACACGCATGTCAGTGTGTCGTCGATTTCATCGTTCAGCATGTCGCCCATTTTCACTTTGCTCACTCCCAGCAGACTCCTGTGACCTTCCTTTGTTCTGACGTCCTTGGAGGAGGTCAAACTTAACGCCCTCTCTCCACTTACGTATACAGCAACTTGGTTTCGGCGTCACTGTGTTCGTAGACTCACTCACTCGGGTTTCGTGCTCTACACAGACGAGTGTGATACTATGTTGCTGTTATTGTATTTAAAGTGTATTAAGAGTGTATTAAAAGGGGCCAGGCACAGGTAATCGGCTTAGGTGATCGCACTGAAAATCAGCGAGATCAGCGAGATCATGGTGAAGGCTTGGCGTTCATTCTACACAACACCGTGCAGTATCGTCAAGGCATAGTTATTTGTTCAGGCGGTGTCGAGCTCGAAATATTTAATATATACATTCATTCCTCCGGTTGCTTGTTGGATACCGTCCTGATGTAGGTGCGCTACTCAGAGGCGAAAACCGTTTCGTTTTGGACGACATTAACGCGCATCACGTTCTTTAGCATTCCTGGCTGTCAAATGATTGTCACGAAGTAGAGTGGGCGGAACAGATAGACGATTCGACATTCTACACCACGAACGATAAAGCCCCTACCAGGATTGAGGGCAAGTGCCATAGCTCGCCTGACATCACAGTAGCTAACGCTGGTCTAATAAACAGCATAAATTGGTGACGTATGCTGACGCTCGCCTCGGACCACATGCCCATAATCATCTCAATTGACAGGCCTGCTGGCTTTGTTTCCGTGGACCACCGGACCTTTGTTAACTTTAAAAAAGCTGACTGGCCTGGCTTCAAGGAATTTACCGAGAACACCTTCAGTGCTCTCTCCATTCCTACCAACGTCACCCACTGTAATCTCGCCGACCTTTTCCACTTTTTCACTGCACAAACAACCAGCGAAATCTTCTGCCACCCTTTTCACCAGCTGGACGAAGGACTACCGGTTAAAACTCAGTCTCTGAAAGTCGATCATACAAGGCAATTGGCCGGCCGATCGTAAACTATGCTGCTCTGATTTGGACGCCGGAGACTAGCGGAACGCATTTGGCGCCGGCGCATCACTTACTCAGTGAAACATCTATGCTCCCAGTTAAGGAGTATAATGTTATGCTGTGTAAGCAATAGCCGCTGGGATGCTAACGTAGGGTTCACCCCAACAGATACTTACTTGAAGCCGAACCTCCATCTAGGCACGTCAGGAAGGGACTACTTCACTACCGCGACTCCGTATAACAATACCGACAAGAACCGCTAGACAGGACGGCGTACGAAAGGCTTTAAGCACCATTCACCGAGAGTTCGTTAACACCTTTATGAACTCTCTTCCTGCAAGTGGTGTTCTCTGAATCCAATCGCCACCCATTGCCGTCAAGATCTCTAGCTGCCTCGAGAGACCCGCGTAGCCCTGGCACAATTAAGGTCTGAATACACTAACCACATCTTTGCATGCCCACTCAACCCCACTAATCTAACACCGTTCTCGGAATAGAGAGACTCCCGTAAACCTGGCACAATTAAGATCTGGATATTGTAGCAGGCTCAGCTCCTAACTATCCAAACTCGACCCTAATATACCCGCACGACACTAACCATCTCTTTGCTTGCCCACTCAAGCCGACTCATCCAACACCCCTCTCCCTCTGGTGCGAACCTGTCGAAAGAACATATTTTCTGGGCCTCTCGTTAGGTGACCTCCATGATTAAGACTAGACCTACCTGACCCTAGGCGGGGTTAGCTAGCCTCTACAACAATAACAACAACAACAACAACAAAAACAAAAACAACAACAACAGACGCGCACGACTCTAACTCCAGGCTCTGAAACCATTCGATACATATGCATATGCTTACGCTAGCCTTGTATTCGATGGAATGAGAAAGGCGACCAATTGTGGGAGCACAACGAAATCATGAAATGCATACCCAGCAAAGCAAAATAATAACAATTGTAATGTATAGGGAAAAACTTTAGAGTGGCCCGATTAGTAGCTGCTGTTCTGAAAAACAAAATGACTGAGCTACTGTTCTTGTTGTCCTAACCGCAGAAAAATGCCCCAAATTGGGCTCCGGCGAATATTACGGCAGTGACAGTGCTTGGCCGGTTAAAAATCCGGATCCTTCCGGTATAAAGACCTGACTGTGGCGAGAACTATTGGATTTTAGTCGCCTCTTACAACAGGCATGCCTTACTGCGGGTACATTCTTAAACCCCTAACCCGCTGACGTACCCAAAAGCTGGCAGGCAGCTTCCTTTATGTGGTGGATTCTATACGCCGATGACAAATCGTTAGAGTTCGGCTCGGCCAATAACGCTTACACGTTCTAATAGTGTGGGCGGAGAGTTTTAACGAAAGCAGAAGAGCGCCAAATTCACATTTGGGACCGAAATTAAAACATTTTTATCCAAATTTGGTTACACAAAAAATAATTTTTATTTTAAATATACATACATATGTATGCATGTACACATATCTCTAGTTATAATTCTCCGAAATGTTTAATTTCTCCTTACTTTTATATCATAAACGCATTTAACAGTGTTTTAAGAAGCGAAAATAAAAAAAGAGTAATATATTAAATTACTATGGTTTTTTTTTTAAATTTTAAATTTTTATTGAAATATAAAGTAAGACATTATATACATATACATAAATTTCATGTAGTAGTGTAGTGCAGGTGTGTAGTATGATTGTACGCGTGTTCGATGCACGCACATACGTACCAACAAACGCCGATTCTGACTGATAGTGTGACAATTATTATCTAAAATGATTACTTAAGGCATATATAATTCAACATATATGTATGTATGTATGTATGTATGTATGTGAGTGTAATGAGAAATATATTTTAACACCCTTTTTGTTTTGTTCTGTTTCGTTTGAATTTTTTTTAAATTTTTTTTTAATAGTATTCCATTTGATGAACCCAAGATGAGCTGAGCATATTCATTGAATCTTATAAACTAGTAAAATAATGCCTCACAGCTGTCCTTTAATGTCCTTTTTAATGTGCCAGCTGTTGAAGTCATCATCATCATCATATATATATATATATGTATATATATTAGACTTATATAATAAATATTTTTGTATTTTTATTCTTTACTTTGCTATATATGTACGTATGTATGTATGTTATGCATACATATAAATTTAAAAAATAAAAAAAAACATTACAATTAATTAACCAACAAATTCATCATCGACCCGCTCACGTTTTATTTCAGTGCTATTATGCGCATCCGGCAGTATGCACTCATCTAAAGGCGATGGGGAATCTCCACTATTTTGCGTTATCACAATCACTTTGGCCGCTGCCGAGGCACGTGTCATACGTTTCGGTGCAGTTGTTATGGTAACAGCCGAACGTGTTGTAATCGTTTCGGTAGTGGACGTACTGTTATTATTGTCACCGGATGAGCTGACTGGCGTCAGATGTGGATTGCGCGTCAATGTTGGCAGGCGTCGCGTAGTTGGTGGCGTAGCAGTTGCCGATGTGGAGGAGACAGAGGTCGAACCGAGCTTGTTTGGTATCTGGAAATTAAAGGAAAGAAAGTTTACGTTTGTTTAAGTTTGTGTAATCAAGTAGTACTTTAAGGTTTATACTCTTGAACGCATAGGAGGAATTGATTTTCGATTATCGTGGAAATACCACGCTACGAATTTGAAGGTCTACTGATCGGTTCCGTTGAAATAATACAACACAGATAGACGAAATAAGAATTACCTGAAAACCTAAACGGGGTTAGGACGCCTAAAGCGTGACAGCGCTTAACCGGATAAAATCCCGTTAGATGACCTCGATGACTAAGACTAGACCTACGTGTCCCTAGACGGGGTTGGCAAAGTCGCTATAACAACAACAACAACAACAACAACAACAACAACAACAACAACAACAACAACAACAACAACAACAACAACAACAACAACAACAACAACAACAACATAAAATCCGGTACGTAGAACCGACTGTCGTGAGAGTCGAGAACCGGCTGTTCGTAGATTCGAAAATGAAGAACAAGAGCTCGAGCTGTCTCGCAAGACCCACGTAACCCTGACACAATTAAGGTATGGAATGCTGAACTCCTGCTTCTACAGACTCGACCCTGACATATCCACCGAACACATGTCCCGCATGCAACAAATCACCCCGCACGACACTAACCACCTCTTTGAATGCCCACTCAGCCCGACTCATCTAACAAACCTCTCCCTGTAGTCCGAAACCGTCGAAACAGCACTTCTCCTGGGCTCCCTGTTAGATGACCTCGATGACCAAGACTAGACCTCCCTGACCCTATGCGAGGTTAGCTAGCCGCTAAAACAACAACGAAATAAGAATTTCCCTGCGGGTTAAGGGGTTTAAGAACGTACCCGCGGTAAGACATGCCTGTCGTAAGAGGCGACTAAAATCCATTAGTTCCCTGGACAATCGAGCGACTGATTGATTGATTGGAGGAGAGGATGTGCACCGCGACCATTTGTCTTTTGCGCCCTCTAATTCTTATCACATTACATCGCTCAGTCCTATGTCCCTCAGAAACCCTAACAGGCTTAAGGGGTTTGCGGATGTCTTATGATTCTTTTGCGGCTACAGGGTGCCAAGGTGTTTAGCTCTACTTGTAGCTATTGCTTCATGCTATTCCGTTTTTGTAGGTGTTTCAGGTTCCATTTCGCAGAACCTGCATGTTCCTTCTGCGCTAATTACCGGAGCGACACGGATTTTTATACCGAAAAATTCCCCGAAACCCAAATCCGAAAATATTTTTGCGGTTACTACTACAACAACAACAACAACAACGGAATATGGACGTATGTACAACTCCGCGTTCGCATATTTCTAAACTGGAAATATTTGTAAAGGGCAGAAAAACAATTTGGCCGTATGACCTGTTAGGCCCTAAAATTTCTTTTTATGTCAGTTGACGCTTTTGCCTCCAAGTAAGAGCTTGAAGTGTGGAAAATGCTAAACTGACGTCCGAGGTCGGAAAAGAAATGGTACGAAAAGAAGTCCGCGTACTTAAGGCAGTACAGATGAAATCAATTCTCAATCCTGACGGCAATCGACGAATATTTTTGAGACTGCTTTTGTTTTGGCGTGGATTTGTGGGACAATAGCATAGAACATATTGCCTTATTACATACATACATATACATGCATGGTATTAGTTGCTCACCTGCCGTATGGTCACCTCACGACACATGCGTTGTGTACTCCTCAGCGTAGCAGTTTTGCCATCACTCTGTGGCGTGCTGCCACTGTTTGCTGTAGTAGTGGCGATAGGTGTGGACGTTTGCATTGGTGGTTTTGTGTAGAAAATTCGTGGTGAATCCTGTGCCGGTTTCATGTGTTGTACACCACCGCTCGATGTGGTAGCCATTTTGGGTAATGACATATTCTTTACGCCAGTTACCGAGGTCGACATTATGCTGGAGCGTGTAGAAATGCTTGATTTACTCATAGCCATTGACGAAGATGTCATCTGGTAACCCAAGAGACTATTATCCTTATCAATTACAGCTATTTCACTTATATTATATTGATTTTGTTTCTGCTGCTGTTGTATGGTTGTCGTACGTGCCAAAGTTTGTGTGGTTGATGTTGTAATTGCATTCGACACTGATTGTATTGCTTGTGATGAGATGGTAGACTTATTGGCTGCACTTGTCGTTGCTGGTAATCCAGACATTTGTGCAGCATACTCGTCGAGCAAACGTACAGCACAGTCAACGTCTTTCGGTGTAAGCGTTGTCGAATTGATTATACCATCAACAATGGCCTGCCGATCGGAGAACGATAGCATTGCCACACGATAATAGTATTTTTTGAGTCGTGCATCAAATAGACGTACACTACTACGCAACAATGAACGATGATAGTCGGATACGTTGAGAATGTGAGATGGTATTGCTGGTGTCGTGCTTTGTATGCTACTATTTAATGCATTGAGTGGTGTTAGTGATTGTTGATGTTGTGCGGCTATTGTTGCCGTTGATGTTTGTGGCATTAATTTTGGTGTTATTATTGTTGTTGGTGGCAAGTGTTTTTGCAAGGCCGTTATGGTTGGCGTTAGCGAAGCTTTAGCAACCGGCCCTGGTGCTGTTGCAGCCGTTGGCATAGCTACCGAAGCATTTGGTGTACCCCTAGTTAAGGCGGAAGTTGATTGATTTACCGCAGCGTTGGAAGCATCAGCGGTAATCTTCTCTACCTTTTGTCGTATGGAGGCTGGTATAACATTCTTGTTGGCCTCCAAATCAGCACGTGTTATAAGTTTCGTTGTCATCACTATATATGATGGTAGTTCACGTACACCGGCTTGCACTTGTGCATGTATACGTGTTGGATCAATGGCTGGCATTGGCCCATCCAGATTGGGACAACAGTAATCGAGTAATACACAGCCGTGATTACGATTATATTTAGCTGGATGCAAGAATGAATACAGCCGTGTACCGTTCGAGTCTAACGATGTAGGCGTGAGACCATAATAGCCATTTGGATCGGTCGAAGATGATTGATTAAGCGCTGAATTGGTGGCGGCAGCTATTGCCAAAGTACGTGAAGCCAACGAATTGGTTGCATCCAAAGCTGTAGCTGATGAATTGCTTGTACGTGCCTTTTGTGTTGGTGTTTGTTGTCCATCAATTTCCTCTTCCTTGGGCACAATAGGTGTGAATGGCACTTGTTGAGGGTCCTTAATTGTGGCAGCGTTATTTGCATTTGTCTGGTTCACTGTTTGTTTTCCCGTCAATTGTGCGCGTGCTAGAGTAGTAAGATCAGAGGCGCTTGTAGCGCTGGTACGTTGTTCACGCAAACCATCATTTGTTGTTGTCGCTTTTTGTTGTATTCGTGCCGCTGGTGGTACTATATTTGCACTTTTCATTGGGGTCAGCAGAGAGAGCTCTTCTGTGGCGTCAAATTGATTATGTGCAACATTCATTTGTAGATCATTTTGAGCTAAGAAATTAAGGAAAATTAAAAGAAATATGAGAGGAGCTTAAAATTAAGCCATCTTGGTTGGAAGCTACTTTTTTTTTACTTACATTTCTCAGACGCACTGGCTGGAACTTTAGTCAATGTTGGCATTGGTGCTGTCAACTTCGTTGCATCATTCGTCTCAGGCGTTGCAAGAACGGTTGGACGTGCGGTAAGTGGTGGCAATTTCGGTATGCTACCTGTTGCTGCGAATGCTTGTTGCTTCAGAGCAACGCGCTTTCTTGAGATAGTAAGCTGTTCTTTTGATGCAGCCGCGCTACCAGTCTTTGTTGTAGATGGATGCGACCGCGGGGTTGATACCATTTTTTGCGTAGTTCCGAATTTTACTATACGAGAGGTAGAAAATAAAAATATTTATAATTTTTTTTACAAAACGCAATAAAGTTTTGACATATTTACCTAAATCTTTAGCTTTATTTAAGCTCAATTTTTTGAAATATGCAGCAACCGTCGAACGATTAATGCGTACACGCAATTTACGCAACTTCAGTTTCGTCTCCAATTTAAG
The DNA here is from genome assembly GCA_030068015.2 of Neoceratitis asiatica. Lineage (NCBI taxonomy): Eukaryota > Metazoa > Arthropoda > Insecta > Diptera > Tephritidae > Neoceratitis > Neoceratitis asiatica. The sequence goes on along the minus strand of CM061527.1, from coordinate 66,056,516 downwards.
TAGTGTTGCTGGCTGCAAAAAATTAAAGGAAAAAGTGGTAAGGATGGCTTAAAAAATCGACGCATAAAGGAATTACTGCCGAATAAAAGCTTACCCTTTCATTGTATTGGTTATTGCTCAAGATCATGCGTTGCTCAATTGGTGCTTCTGTTTTATTGTGACGAGCTGGTGTTAAACGTGACGTTCTTTGCGGCAAAGAGGGGCGTTTAAATTGTGATTGTGTTGCCCTTTGCGTGGCTGGTGTGGGCAATGTTTCTATACGTCTTTGCTTTCCATCTCTAACAGCAGTTGCTGTTGTTGTGGTTTCCTTTGCCGCGTGTATTGCTTGATTTGCAGCGGGTATTGTATCTGTTGCGGCAAGCGTTGTTACTTTAGCAACAGTAGTTGTTTGCTTGTCAACGACTGTGGCTTGCTTTACAACAGGCGTTGTTTCTTTTGCGGCTGCTGCTGCTGGTGCTGTTGCTGGTGCTGCTGCTGCTGGTGCTGCTCTTACTGGTGCTCCTGCTGTTGCTGGTGCTGCTGTTGCTGGTGCTGCTGCTGCTGGTGCTGCTGCTGCTGGTGCTGCTGCTGGTACTGCTACTGGTGCTACTGGTGCTACTGCTACTGCTGCTGCTGCTGCTGGTGCTACGGTTACTGCTACTGCTGCTGTCGCCTCACTCTTACCTTTATTGGATTGCGTGGCAGCTTCTCTCTTTCGTTTAACTGTCTGTCTTACCTCGCGCATAATTGCTTTTAGTTTTTGCTCTTTACCCAGACTCTCATCACCTGATGTTGCAACGTATTCTGACACTTTGGTTGTCTTTTCAGCCGCCAGTAAGGGCACTTCGTTGCCTGATGATGTATGCGCTGTTGGCTCATCTGACACTGCAGATTCTGTTGCCGTTGCAGTTGCTGCAGTGGTCACTTTATTACCTCTCTCACTTGTGGTGGGTTGTGCCCCATCGCCATTACCGCCTTTACGCGTTTTCTGTTGCTCCAGCCACTCTTTGAATGTGATTACTTTAGAACCGGGTGATTTTGTTGGAGACTTGCTAATGGCATTTTTACCTGCCGCCACACTAGTGCCTGTTGGCTTTTCTGCAAATTTGCTTGATAATTTTTGTTGTTGTTGTTGTTGTTGTTGTTGTTGTTTTTGTTGTAGCTGAGGCTGCTGCTGTGTTTGTTTCGCTGCGGCGACCTTTGATGTTTCTGCTGCTTTTGTAGCGTCAGTTGGGGGTGCAGCACGCAATGGTTTGCGTTTATACGTTTCTTCAGCCACAACATTTGCCTGCTCAATACCATCGATTGCTTGCAAGCGTCTTAAACGTTTAACTGGCCGATGTGGGGAAGCGGCAGCTTTGTCAACTGGCTGCGCTTTCTCGACTTTCGCTTCAACACGAGCAGCAGGCGGTGGCCCGCCGCCAGAGGCTGACTGTTTACTTGCCGCCGTTTTATGAGCAGTAGTGGTTTGTTTTTGTTGTTGCTTACTTTGAATTGGCGCAGATTCCGCTTTACTAGTGCTAATGTTTGCAATATTCGACTTTTTGGGTGAATTTATATTATGTGAGCTTGATGCTGGCTTATCTTCACCACTGGTGTTTTGTTTTGCAGCAGTTTGCTGCGATTTGTTGGTCGCACCAGCTGCACTCTCATGTGTAATCTTATTTATTTTGCTTTCTTTGCTCACAGTAGATTTCGTTGGTTTCTCCTGCGTATTTTTATTCGCTTGATTTTCTCTTAGGTTAGTTAATTTGGCACGACGTTGCACCATAGAAGGGTCGTGCTCACTTTCACTGGTGTCAACCTCATCATTATGTATGCGTGCTGTGGTGAATTGAGAAATTAGAAGAGAATATACACATAAAATATAGAAAATCAGCTACTTACTGGATTTGCGTATAGTGTCCAACTTGGTTTTTTTGTTGATCGACTGTTCCTTTTCTAAAAAAAAAAAAAAAAAAAAATATATATAAAAAAATAAAAATAAAATAAAATAAATAAAAAATTAAAAATTAAAAAAAAATTAAAAGGTTGTCCACTAGTCTGCATAGATTTCTATATACAACTTACCATTTAATTCAGCTGACGTATCTCGTGCGCGTTTTCGTGCCATTACCGTTGCCGGCGTCGCTGCATGACCCCTGTTGCTGGTACTCGCTTGGTCCTTTACAAGCCTTTGTCCCAGGTTTGTTGGTGTTGGATTTGTTGCATTTCTCAAAGCTTTTTTCGCAAGTTCTGTAAGTGCAAAAAAAAAAAGAAAAAATAATAATTTAGTAATGTTGAAAATTAATTTTTACTGAAATTATTTTTTCTAAAAATATTAACCATTTTTGTTGTTGCTGGGTGACTGATCGGCGCCACGTTTGCGCATCGAACGACGCGTTAAACCCTCATGATCTTCATCGTCGGTCGATGCAACCGACAATTGTGCAGCTATTTCCAGATCCGCATTCGAACGTATAAATCTACTACGATGAGATTTCGACACTTGAATTCCGCTGTTACTTGTTTCCGATTCTTTTGTTGTTAGCGTGGTGTGTTTTGCAATTTGCTCTTCTCTTTTTGCTTCGTCAACGTTTTCTACTACGTTAATTGCGGCGTTTTTGTCACTATTATTTGTTTCAGCCATTAGTGCATCCGATTTTTCGGGCTCATTTTCATTAGTGGTATCTTTCTTTTCAGCATTTGCATTATCATCCATATTTTCATCTAAATTTTCAGTTGTCTCTTTGTGATTAGTAACAGTTTTTGAAGTTTTTGAATTTTCTTCGATCAACTTATTTACGCTTTCCTTCCCTTTCTCAGCTTCCAATGTTACTTCCGGAGCCGATACTGCAGTTTCGTCTAAATTCTCTACACTATCTTGGTCGCTTGGTAGCGTTTTATTGTCATTTTCTGGCATTTGACTTTTTCCTTCATCCTCATCAGACCTTTTATTGTTCTTTTCAACCATTACTTCAGCATTCGGTTCGCTTTCCAGTTTTTGAACTTTACTTCCGTCGATCGGATTTACATTTTCTTCCTTGTTTAACGATTTATGCACACTTTCCTCTTCTAGTTTAGCCTTGTTTCTTCTTCGTTTCTTTCGTGTACTTTTTACTTCTTCTAGCACTTTACTATCCGCAATTGTTTGTGTGCTTTCCGCAGTACTTGAAGCTTTCGCTGAACTTTCATCTTTGCTTTCGATTAACGTTTCGGAATTCTGTTGTATATCTGATTTTTCTAATGAACTTTCAGCAGCGTTTTTGGTATCTTCTTTCGTCTCGTGCTTTTTGTCTTCTGAGTTTTCCGCAGATTTGTTTTGACCGTCTTTTATTTTATCTACACTTTCGATCTCTGCATTTTGAGATGTGCTTGAATTGGTATTCACATCGAAAGGAGTTTTAGTTTTAGTCTTCTCATTTAGGCTTTGGTTTGGTTTTGGTGTTCTACAACCAGCTCTTCTCCCGCGCATTTTGTATGAATTTGATGTTTCACAAACAGATTCTTTTGCGACAATTACTTCTGCTTTAGATTTATTTGGGGTTTCTACTTTACTGCTCTTACCAGTCGAACTATCTGAGTTTTCCGTTTTAGTACACTTTCCTTTAGCGTTATCAGAGCTTTCTGGTGTAGTGGTTTTGTCCACAGCTTTAACTAATTTTTCAACATCTTTATTTTCAATCTTTTCTGCTACTGCTTTTGTCATAACTGTTTGTGAGTCTTCGTTCTGTTTATCCTCGCTGTTTGTGTCTTCTCTGTCGTTCGCCATTAATTTATCTACAGTTGATTCTGCTTGTTTTTCTGGTTTATCAACAATGGGATTTGCTTTCTTATCGCCCATTTTCAAACCCTCTCGCACTGGCTTCTTGCTTTCGGTCTTCGCTAGTTTATCGCTGGTTTGGGCACCTAATTTTTCCCTTGTGTGCTTTTCTTTCATATTTTTCGCCTCCACCGACTCCGCTCGCGATGGTGATGATGAGGATTTTTTATCTTGATGCTTGATTTGTGATAAATTACTGCTGCGTTCTTTCTCAAAGACTTTCTTCTCTTCTTGAGTGCTTTTTTCTAATCTTCCCCTCTTGGAATATTTCTCTTGTCTGGATTCACGTTCTGGTTTTTCTTCAACTTTGTAATTTTTGGATTTCAAATTTTCTTCCGACGCAGTCTTTTCATCTCGCGAATTTCTCTTTTCATTATCTTTAGATTTATCATCTTTCAAAACTCCTTTTACCGCATCTACAGGTTTATTTAGACTAGCGTTTTCTGTGATTTTAGCATCCTTTGAAGAATTCACTAATTTATTTCCATATTTCTCATTTTTTCGCCTTTCCGTAATTTTCTCATCGATCGCACCAATTTTTGTTTCATCTACAGATTTTTGTAATTCTCTCTGGAATTTCTTGGCGGATTTTTCTTCTTTTAATGCATTTTCAATCTTTTCATGCTTTTCATCATTTGAATCTTCTTTTGCTTTCTCTATAGACTTGGTATCATTTGTTTCGGTTTTAGAATTTTCTGAGGACCTATCATATTTTGAAACTCTTTTTGATTTACTAGATGATTTTTCTCTACTCCTCTCTTTCGGTTCTATCTTTTTGTTATCTGTATTTATTACTTCTTTCGATTCTTTGATTGCTTTTTCTAAGGACATTTCATCTTTGGAATCTTTCATACCTGTTTCTGCAAACTTTTCATGCCTTAAATCTTCCTTTTCCTTAGACTTTTCATCTTTTGGATTTCTCTTTACTTTTTCCGTAAACTTATCGGCTTTAGATTTTTGCTTAGATATTTCTGAAGATTCCCCAACTTTTTTATCACTTTCTGTCTTTTCAGCAATGTTTTCATATTTTACATCATCATGTTTAACATCATCTTTAGCTTTCTCCACTGGCTTTTCAAGAGTGCGTTCTCTTCTAGATGTGCTTTTCGATTTTGAAATTCTCGTACCTCTATCGCTAATCCTCTCTGGATTGGAGGGTACTTTCAATGTATCTATAGAATTCTCCTCGTTTGAACATTTCTCTGATGCGTCTAATGTTTCTTCAATATTCGAGTCTTCAGTTGTTTCGCACATGGGATTTTCAGCTTTTCCAATATCGCTTTCCAACTCTTTACACTCTCCTTCTTCTGAGAGCATCGTTGATTCCTCCGCTAACTTTTGCTGCTCTTCTGTCTCACTATTTAGTTTATCTTTACACTTCTCATCATTTGTGTCGCTTTCCTTATCATCTGGTGCTAAGGTTTCATCTATACTTTCATTACTGATTTTTCGAAAAAGTGTTTCATTTAATATTTTTGATAAATCTGTCTTTTTCAACGAAACTACTAATCCGCGCACACGTTTATCTTGCCTGGGTGTCGTTGCATCGCTTAGTAGATTTTCATTCAATTTGCTATTTTGGATAGATTCTAAGTTATTCTCGTCAAATGCCAACTCAACATCACTTTGAGACTTTTCTATATTCACTTCAGCCGACGAATTTTGCACTTGACCACTGTGAGAGATTTGAGAGCTATCATCACGTTCATTCTTCTTCTCAATTCTTGTAGTTTCAATATTTTTATCGTATCCACACTTGCTTTGTTCTTCCGGTAATAACTCTGTTGTACGTTTCTTTAGCTGCCTTTCCGTACTAGGTTTATTACTTCGGTGTCTATTATTTTGCGGTCTTTCTGCCGCCATTTCTTTAGTGTTGTCACACTGAGTATTTACTACTGTCGATCCATCTAACGTTTTGTCCGTAGATGGCTGTTGTTGGTCCTTTGCGCCACTAGGTTTAAGTTCACTTTTCTCCGTTGGAACGTCAGTGACACTCTCTTTCTGTTCCATGTCTAAACCTTGAGATTTATTTTCTGTTGACCCAGCTTTTATGGGTGTGTCTGCGCGTTTTCTATTTCTACGCTGTTTCTCATTTTGTTGATCCCTTATATTTTTTGTACTACTCGCAGAATTTTCTGTATCCTCATTTTGAGATTTTGAGCTTTCTTTATGACTTAGAATTTTAGCTGAGATTCTTTCAGATGGTGCAACTTTCTGTGCTGGCTTTTTTAGTTTACCTGGAGTTTTAATTTGCTCCTCCGCATTTTGTTGGCCCTCCGTCTCCTTATCAATTGAGCTAGAATCTGAACTTTTCAAATCTTTTGACTTAGCCTTAAGCGCATTGTCTACAGTTTCGATGTTTTTGTCATTATGCGCGTTTTTATCTTTATCTGCAAAATTTTCAGTATTTTCTCCACTTTCAATATTATTCTGTAATTTTTTACTTGCGTCGCTTTCCTCCATCATGATGGTACTATCGCTAGCTGCACTCTCTTTCGCTTTCTCCGCTCGTTCTGCTTCTAAAATTTCTTTAATTTCTGTAACTATTAAATTTTTTAATTTCTCATTTCCAATTTGGTCTGCATTATTTTCTTTTATTTCTAGTGTTTCCTTCGCTGTTTCAATCTTTTCTTCAGATTCAACAATTTGCTCATAAGCTACATCGGTAAGCAGACCCGTTTCACCTTGACTTTCGGTAACTATTTCTTCCGTACATTCCAATCCTTGTTCGTCTTCTGTTACAGATTGTACAGAATGTGTTATATTGCTTTCAGTGTCGTTAGTAGCAGTTGAGTTATCTTTTATTTCTTCCCTCATTTTAATATATTCTTGCTCAATAACTTCTTTCACAATTTTATCCATTTCCGTATCTGTTGTTTCCCTTTCGGATGGCTCTGCGGAAGATAATGCATTGGTTAGTAATTCTAATTTTTTTGTTTTAAGATGGTCACCTGGATTTGCATCTGCTTTGGCCTTAGTTGTGGTCTCATCACCGCCTTGACTAACACAATCTTTTGCACTATCTTCTGATGTTTCCACGCTCTTCTCTTTGATGATATCATTGGTACTAGTTGCAACTTCATTCACGTCCATAGCATCAGTTGTAACGGCATTATCAATTTGCTTTTCAACTGCAAGCAAATCAATATCACTTTTATCAGTTACCACAGAGAGTACTGTATCGATACGATCCAGTAATGTATCACTGGTTCCAGGACTTATGTGCACTTTCTTTGTTCTCTCTTTGGAGCTATTTTTTGGTGTGCTAGATTTTTGTTGACCACTTGTCGACGCTTCTTGCCCTTCAACATAGTGCCGTACGCGATCGTTTGTCAACGTTTTTGCATTTCTCTCCGACGCAGAGCCGTCCTTAGTTTTTTCATCATCCTTAACACTTTTAAAATCATCAGAAACTGTGGGTGAAGGTGTTGACCCACGAATTTTGTCTGTAGGTTTGGTTTTTTTTGTGTATTTTACTTGTCGCACATGATACTGACATGGTTTAAATTATGTACTTACCTAGGTTAAGACGCTCATAGTTGGAATCATTAGAGAGCTCTATAATTTGACGTTCATCTTCGTCCAAATCGCTTAGTGAGACGAATGTATCAGCTGAGATATCAGAATAATCAAACGAATCTGTATCGGAATCATCTTCACCCGCGATATTTTCCAAACCTAATGATAAACGAATCAAAAATTATGTTTGGAGAAAAAAAATGTGATACAAAAACAAATCATTTTTAAATAGTTTTAAATAAAAAAAATTAAAGCAAAACAATTCGCTTTTAATATACTTATAATATATATACCCAAAACCAATTACTTTTATTCGAATTATTTGACTTACTCAAAGGATCTTCTGCTGGGTCCTTAATCTGTGGCTTCTCCGGTTTAATTATTGTAGTTTGCGAGCGCTCAATTGCTTTCTTTGCCGGTACAGTATTTGAATTATTGGCTTTATAACCACTAGTTGCTGAATTTTTAACACTTCCTGTTGTTGAGGTAACCGCTGGATTTTGTTTGCGTGCTGATGTTGAGGGTGCTGCGGTAGCAACCTTAGCAGAATTTATGCTTCCACTAGATATTTTTGCATTTTGTATGCCACCACTGTTACCGGTGTGTGATTTTCGACTTGTAGCTAATTCATTCTGAAAAAAGAGGAAAAGAAGAAAATATACAATAAATAATATAATCACATCCAGTCCGACAACTTACTGAATGTGAAGGCAATGCCTTTGTGGATGTTGTTGCTTGTGCCAAATTTTGCTGTACTGTTGGTCGTACAGTCGCAACAGATTTAGCCTTGGTATTACGATCTATCGCGCTTGTTGTAGTTGCTGTTGTCGAATCGGTTTTGCTACTGGTTTTTATGTTAACTGCACTTGAAGTTGCAGTGGTGGAGCTTTTTGTATTTGTAGTTGTGGTGGATACTGAAAAATTGTTTTTTTTTTTTTTAGTAATAAATACTTTGTAAGTGTCTTAATAAAAATATTGAAATATGTAATAATTTGCTTTAAAGACTGAATTATGTTAAATTTTTTTTTGGAAATATATATAGGTTTGTTGAAATTACAATTATTGAGCTGTTTCATATATTAAAAGTTTAAATTATACATTACACACTAAGAGGTTAAAGGAAGTTATAAATTTATGGACAGTTTTAAGTCTTCTCTTTCGAGCTAAATATATTATATAAGCAAATTATTTAATATTTTAAAATATTAATATATATTTAAATTATCAAATATACATTTTTGTACTGTTTTGCTGGGCTGGTTGGGTGTACTTTTTGTGTTACTCGCTTTAGGTACGGGTTTATTGGCTGTTTTAGCTCCGTCAACTTGTGGATTGAACGGCTCACCTAAAACATTATTATTATTTTTTTATTTATTAAATCTTTATTACTGTATACACATTTTTACCTAGCTCTTTAACAAGCATATCGAGCGAGTCCATTGAAATGTGTGAACTGCGTTCACTGCGTTGTCTCAGCTTGACATTGCCTAAATAAGAAACATGTGTATTTTAAAAATAAAATAAAAAGCCAGAAAAAAGGATAACACAAAATTAGTATGTATACACTTACCTTTTTTCTGCAACACAGACTCATCATCAGAGTTATCATCAAATAAACTATCAAAAATATCTTGGTCTATAGAAGAAGAGTCCTCGTCGTCAGGCATACTAATAAGATTGCTCTTGTTGCGGTTTTTTGTGGCCGCAGATTGAGCACTCATTGCTGAAGATAAAAAATATCGAAAAATTAAAAGCCGTGTAGAGTACTTGTGTTTGATAGTCGGTTTATTATTACTTACTTGGTAGTATTAAATCTTCATACTCCTCTAAGTATTCGATTTCATCCATTTTTTATACACAATTATCAAATAATTTATGCTCTTTTATATATTTTTAGTCTTTACCCTTACGCCATTATTGTCTGCCTGCACTTTTGTGCTACACCAAAGTGAAAACGTAGAAAAACTCGTAGCAAACGCGAAATATGTAAAGTGTGTTTTTTCACTTTTAAACTATTATTTTATTATTTAGTTTGTAACTTCAATATAATTAATATTTTAAACACTAAATTATATGTATCTGCAAAAAGAAATCGTAATATGAAACTTTTTATAAATCCGTAAAACTCACATAAAATGCTAGCGGCGCCGCGCGCGTATGTCCACAAACTTGGTTCTTTATTTTAGATGTGGATTGCATTCATGAATGCCCACTCTCTTCGGCAGGCAGCCGAATATGACATATGAAAAATTATACACATATATGTTGAAATGTTTATTATATAAATAAGGTTGAAGCGTTTTGATTATCATAAATTGAATCAGTCAAAAAGAAAATATAACTAATTTATGATATTTCACATATGTATACATATAAGAACATAATTATTTAATGTTCTTTGATTCGGGTTAGCAATTATTTATTTTCTATGGGCAACCCTTTGCAATCACTGTGAATGGCTCTTTACAGCAATAATTATTATTGTGATTTCCCAACACAAAGCAAGCGGGCATTTTTATTTCAATCAGCGCCAGCTTGTGAAAAATCGAGGAAAATTCTCGTTGTTAGTTTACAACGTGTAATTAGTAGGAAACTAGTATATAAATAATTTAGTATAGCTGAAATGGTAAGTGAAGTGATAACGATGGGTGATATTTCGAAGCGGCCCAAAGGAATTCGCAGCGCAGATGGCGCTCGAATGATAGCGTGAAATGCGCTTTAGTGTTTTCCAAATATTACTATATAAAATACAATTCGAAGACACAGAAATTAAAAGCAAACTAACCAATAAGAATCGTTTTAAATTTGTTATTTGTTATACATTAGTGTTCTATCATTAGTAATAAACATAACCTCACTTTTGATTGCAGTATAGATGAAAAAAAACTGTTCAGTTACTAAATAAAGAATTTTGATCTAATAAGTATGTTTATTGTAGAGTCCACGTTCACGTAGCCGCAGCATTTCCGCACGTCGCAGTTATACCAAGTCGCCAGCTCGACGCGGCAATGGACGCCGGTAAGCATTTATTTCTTATTCCTTATAAACGCAAAAATGCAACTAATTATTAAATATTGTACGCAGGCGGCATTCCAGAGAAAAAGTACATAAATCTCGCAGCCGCTCAGTTTCACGACACCCGCCTTCACCACCGCCACCGCCTACAGGCCGTGGTGGCGCTCGCTACTCAGATGCCAGCCAGAGTTCTTCAACGTAAGTGATAGGTGCAGTTTACTATTAACATTGAAAATTTTAAAATTTGCTTTATCTTATGTCATATGCGTTTAACTGAGGAGTGTTTTAATAGGCGCGCGAGCACGTCGGCTATAGTTGTAAAAAAATTTGTTGGTTCTGTGCGTCTTCTACTTACGACTAATTGTAATGTAGACCAGTAAATTATAATTATAATTTTTCAAGGATGACTGTGCATATACCTAATTATCACAGTTTTCACGCTGACAAATTAACTTGAAACCTTTCGCCATGGTTTGTGGGTTTTAAATTGTCGTATCGTTAGCCTCGAAGTAAAGATTATTGTAAGATGTACATTTATGAATGAAATTTTCCCTAACGTGGTGGTTATTTTTTCCGTTTCAGCATAAGTGAAACTAGCAAAAATTATATGAAAGCAAATATGAAAAGCGTAATTTTAAAGTAAGACTTATGAAAGTTCACACATCATTGAATTGAAAGGCAAAATTCCATAATCAAAATGGTCAAAAAATGAATGACTTGAATCAAAAATTATAATGCAAGTTTTAGCAAATTCTTACTATACCTTTCTACCAAAACAGCTTAATTTAAGCTACCACTTATACAACTAAAATGTATATACTAGAAATTATCAAGACTTAGTTTCAATGTGCAAGTTTAACAAATTGTAACACACCTCAAAACTCACTCAATCAAACTCAACTACGAAATGTATTTACAAAAAGAACTATAACGGGCGCAGTCATACGCACATGTGAAAAACCTCAGATGAATACAGAAATCTATGCGAACTATTTTTTCAATAAACATTTATACGTTTGGAAATACATTATCAACATTCATATTTTGACATTTTTCCTCTTTCGCATATCAAAAGGTCACTCTCACCACGACAGGGCCGACGGATGTCACGTTCACGTTCTCGCAGCCCATATGATAAGCGACGCGGCAATAGAGTAAGTACGCATATGTATTACAAGGTATAATTTGAGTAATTAATAAAAGAAAATTGATTTTTATATTTGTTAATAGGAAAAACCAGTGCAAAATCGTTGTATAGGAGTTTTTGGTTTGAGTGTGTATACAACGCAACAAAAAATTCGTGATATATTTTCTAGATTTGGACCGATCGAGCGGATACAAGTAGTTATTGATGCACAGGTGGGTAGGAAACACATTATATACCCAACTCCAGTTGAACATGCCATTTATTAAATAACAAGCATTTGTGCAATATAGAATTTTGTACATTGCGCGAAAAATGGTAGAAAAAAATTTCCTTTTCTGTTGGAGATAATGAGTGGCACGCCAAAGACAGTAGTGAGCATATACTAAAGGCTCTCCAATACATATAAAAATCAAAAACCAAAAAAATTTAAATAAAAGAGATGATTTTATCACCATGGTATTCTATATTTTTCAGACTGGCCGATCTCGTGGCTTTTGCTTTATATACTACGATGATATAGCTGACGCTAAAGCTGCTAAGGACGCATGTTCCGGCATGGAGATCGATGAACGTCGCATACGTGTTGATTATTCAACTACACAGCGACCACACACTCCCACACCAGGCGTTTATATGGGACGACAAACTAGGTATGCTTCATAAGTAAAGTATATGAGATTTCGATCATTTGCACTAATTTCAATTTTAAATATACACACCTATCTTTCCTCAGGCGTGAACGCGAATATGATCGTTATCGCGATGATTACCGTCCCCGCCGTCGATCGGGTTCACCCTATAAGAGTCGTAACAATTATCGCAATGATCGTAGGCGTCGATATGATCGAAGCCGTAGTCGTTCCTATTCGCCACGTAAGTTAAACGAATTCAATTAGGTGTAATCTTTTAAATATATATGTTATTTGTTTTATTCTATATTCTAGGGCGCGCACGTTATTAGGACTGTTTCATAAAAGCAAAAACAATTTTATTAGACATAAACTACAAGCCTACAAACTCTAGCGCCTCACGTAGTTGTCAGTCCATAGTAGTGAAATTCTAAAAATAAACTAAAATAACCCATATTTTCAATTCGATATCATCATGGGCATCACAAATTCAAATTTCAATATCATATTACTTAAGAAATACCAGCAGCAGCAGCAATACACTATACAGTTATATACTTGAATTAAATTTGATTCTGTGAGAGAACTGCTCTTGTATTTCAACAATATTGTCATTGTCAAATAAGCATATTAATTTAACTGATTTGAAAACACACCGAATTTTAATGCAATGTGTCTTAACCGCCATTTCAACAATGAATGGAATCAAATTGTAATTTAGATATTTCTAACTTTGCCGCTATTGAATTTGTATTCAGTGCAGATAACAAAATGTTTAATTAATTCGGCTAATTTCAGCATTTACAGTTATAATTTATGATTTGAATATTTGAAACTTATCATTTTTTTAAATTAATATTATTATATTATTTATTACCAGCATTTTTCTTATGATTATTACTTAACTCATATTATTTGCTGACTTCCAAGCATTTGTATTTTACTTCATAAACAAATATGTATGTAGTAGCATTGCAGTTTGATCAATTCATGAAAGCAGAAGCAAACAAAAAAAACAGCAACTGGGTATGTTTCGATGCAACAACAAACAATTGCATTGAATGACTATCTATTTAAACGTATGTATGTTTACCCATTATATATAATATCAAATAACTGTGGTGGAAATTTTTCGCAATTATTTTTATATATTATAAAGAAAATGCGGGACTTCAACTTTTTGTTTACTTGTACTTTTAATTAGTTTTAATGTTTACTAATACAAATTGAATAAAAAGAAAACCAACAACAAACTGATGCTAAATCGCTTAGAATGTATAGCCAGAGAAGTTGCTAGGCTCCAACAAGTGGAGGAAAAACATTTAATTACGAAGATCTTAATTGGCGGCAGGCAAAGATGTTTGATGTCGATTCTTTTATACTAAAAAAATAGAAATTCACATTTTTTGTATGAAAATTAGTTTTCTTTTACAAGCAATATTTACTTCATATATATATATATATATATATACAACAATTGAGTGCAATCAATTGCCAGCATTATGCGCTTGTGTCTGTCGCGAAGTCTTATATGCTAACTCCAATGTGCTTTGTATAACTTGCATATCACTTTCTATGCTGCGCGCCCAATTCTCCACATCGCCTAATTCCTAAGAGCAATTAAATTGCAATACATAAAGAAATTAATTTAATTGAAACGAACATACCTTCAATGCGCTACTAAAATTATCGATCAATTGCAACCACTGTTGTGTTTGCTTGGCAAAATTGGTAGCGCCCACATGCAATTGTTTTGCTTCCGCATCCAAGCGTTTTTGATTTAAATATGCCTGCGCAACGCTGCGTTAAGACCAGAACATTATTTGCTATTAAATTATGTTTGTTTCAGATTAGCGCTCACCCAACATTTAGATGATCCACTATTGCCTGTGTTAACTCATTTGATGACTCAATGACATCCTTGCGTCGTATTTCTACAAATATACAATAAAAATATAATTGCAAATAGAAGTTGATTTGGTACCTTGCTCTTGTTTCCGTTTAGTTTGTTTTACTTGATATTCTTTTACCATTGAAGTTAACATTTTGGAATTTGTGGATTTGTTTACTCTTTGCGGATGATTTCTTGTGATGATGATAATTGCAAATGTGTCGTGCTCATTCACAATAGTAGTTGCAGTAATGATTACAAATAGTGTTGCCGTATTACTTTGAGAGAATCACCACTTGTCGTTTCAATTTCATTTTCGGGATTAACAGTGTCTGCAGTATGAGTAGTTTTCCAATAAATTTTTTTTAAGTTTCCTAAGAATTTATATTACACAAAATATTGCACAGAAATTCAATGGAAAAAGCCATCTAACCTATGCAATAAAAACTTCAGTACCATTTGTATATATGTTTATTTTTATGATTTTCGTGATTAATATGCTTTAACATATACAACATATGACTAAAAAATTAGTTTAAATTGAATACAAGTATGTAATAATTAAAAAACACTAACAAGTAATTATTGTTTATTTTAAATTCTTATAAACTTCAATATGCACTCATACACACATGTATCATTTTTAATATCAATTTGTCATACTATAATTTTATTTAATTTTTCCTTGAATTATTTTTTTTATTTTTAAGAGTAAATAAGAAATAACACAAAACTAAAAAATTAAACAAAATATTTAAAATTTAAGCAAAAATAAAATTACTTATCTTGGTATAAATAAAAATAAATTTAAATTCAATTTATTATACGCTAGGGAAGAGTTCAAAAAGCTATAGTATTGCTAATAAAGTGGTCAAGTGGTAAAAATTCTTGTGTATAAACAATTGCTTAAGTTATTTTTTCTTTGAAAATTTGCTGAAAGCTCAAGCATTTGAGCCTTCTCGAGCATACATTTTGATATATTCAACTTTTCTCGGCACTCGCTCTCATTTTTTTTATTGTGGAAAGTTTAAGCACATTAACAATTTAAAATAAAATTTTATATGAAAAAATTTAAGTTTATGTTTTTTTTTTGCTTTGAAAAGTCGAAAGACTGAGTTTACATGGGACAGCTTTTGCTGGCGAAGCTCCTTTTTAGCAGAGAACGTAGAATAACGAGAAGGATCAGCACGAGCCGATGGTCATATCGTTCCGCTTTTTCACTGAGCCAGAACACGATGAGTGCATTTCACCTCACACCAGGCATGGATGAGCCCTATTCATCATTAATTATCAGTGGACTAGCAGAAATCGTGACAAAAATAGCAGAATGTATAAAATTTTGTTAAAAATGAGAAAATTCATGCAAAATAAATGTAAAATTAATAAAACCTGTGCTAGATAAATGTAAACACTAGATGGTTATTATCAGAATACTCTGAGCTTATAAATTTTTGTTGATTTGTTTTTGAAAATGTGAAGATTTTCATTAAATATTTCTGAAGCTTAAAAATGATTTCTTTTTATTTGCCTTTTTTACTAATATTTTTTTAATGATAAATTAATTCTAATTAATTATTAATTGTTATACGTTCTCTGCTTTTCGTAAAGTAGAGCGCGACTATGGAGTGGCCGTCGTGCTGAATGCTCAGTGCTCGGGAAACATATCTGGTAAATTAGAGTAACTCATAAATAAAGAAAATATATTTCAAACTAAAACCAAATACATCAATTTTTTATTTTTATTTAATATAGAGTTGAATCGGTAAATGCCTTTAATAACATTTCTAAATGCTGAACCATTTGTTTTAAATATTTTAATTTTTTTTTGTAATTATATTTATATGTACATATATATGCATATTATATATTATTATTATTATTATTCTCTAATTGTATTTATATGTAACTATTAATGCTTTTAATAATTCAACACTCGAGGGTCAAGTTCTTGCAGTCTATTATTCAATTAATCCAAAAGTACCAGTATATTTCAGTAAGTGCTTTCGTAATTTTGTGTAAATTATTTTCTACGTCATTTATATTGCTTACATGAAGAACTAAAGACACACATAGATATCATACATTAATATTATATAATTGATGTATACATATGTATATGTAAATTATTCTTTCTAAATTTCCCTAAGCAAAAAGGATTAATGGAATTTCATTTAATTTTTTTTATTCATTTTTTTCATTGCAATTTATTCATGGTATTCATAGTTTGAGGTAAATGCATGCTAAGGAAAGTCAAAATATATTAGATAATTAAACAGTAACATTTTACAAAATTTTCAATTTTTATTTAACAAACAATCTACCAATTTAAATTTTATTTATTAATAATTCTCTAAGTCTTAATTTATACATAATTTTCATTAATTTCAATTTCAATACAAACATGAAGGCATTATGTGTAAAGAAAGTCTTTATTCATACATATATATATATGTGTGATATTGGTATAGGATATCTTTTTTTATAATGAAATTTAGTATTGAATTTATGTATTATTTTATTTGTGATTTTTTTTTTGTTACATAACTCTCACGCAATCAAAAGTATTTTGATTTTTTAAATATGCATTGCACTCTGTGTTTGTTTTTCCATTTTTGCACCGCATTCATTGAAATTTCAACGAGGAAACGGAAATTGATAGAATATTTAAAGTTATTGCTTTATTTTACAAATTCTAAGAACTTCCATAATCCACATACATACATATATGTGTAAGTAAGAAATGGGCTAAAGAAGGAAAAAAATTTCGGAATTTTTTAAATTTTTATATATGCACATGGAAATACATATTTATGAACGTACACATGTGGAGTACGTACACATCCTTTAACTAATAAATATTGATTTGTTTTTTATATAATTTGTCTATTTTCAATTTATGTATTTGCCAACAATACTTTTTTCACTTTCTTCTGCTGCACGCAATCACTCACTTCCATGCATTTACACATTTACCATTGCTGTGTTTGCGTACCACCTACCCCAGCGCTGCCATAAAGGAAACTCGATTGTCTTATCACAGATACCGTTGCTGCGGCTACACCTGCCTGTGGTGGTGGTGCTGGTGCCCGATGTTTTTTTACACCCAATGGGAATAGCGGTTGTGGCGCTGGCTTACGTGCCACTACTACTGGTTCTCCACCGGTTGCTGTAGTAACTGCTGCTGCCGTGTTTGTAGTTGTTGTAGTACTGTCGTTTTGTCCATCCACAGTGTTGTTGTTGTTCGTTAGATTACCTGGAAGTGGCGCTAAATTGTACGACAGAGAAATTGATTTTTGAAAGCAAATGAGTGAATTTTTTTTACAGTGATTTTTGGTTTTTAATGAGACAAAGAGGTGATAGTGAATATACTCGTATATAAGGTACTTGAACTCCAACTCGGCGCTCTACTTTATAACCTCAACTTTTTTTTGGTGGTATTTTTAAATTCCTATAAATTGAAATTCTAAATCGTATTCTAGCATAACATTTTTAAAGCTGTACGTTATCACTCCATATGAACACATGGCAGAAAAAGTCTGCATTCACTCACGGTATTAAAGTATTCAACTAAAAAAAAAGTTATGCCTTTCAAAACAATCACTATTTTATTTTCACTTATTTTGAAGACAATTATTTTAAGAATGTTTGAACAAAATTTTATAGAATTTGAGCTGCGTCGTTCTGAGTTAACGTGATTGTAGTACCGCTACTTAAGTAAGTTGAGCGGAAAAAGTGTGTGTTCACTTCAAAAAGCGATGGTTTGTTGCATTGAAATAAACAAATTATTTGTGTTGAATTTAATGTTAAATATTGCACGATAGTAATTGCGATTGGGAAGAAGCTAAAACGTTTACAAATATAGGAGAAACTTATTATTTTTTTGACTATGGACCAAAAGGGAAAATATATATGGAAATTGGCGAAAGGAAAATTACTGTTTTTTTTGGAAAAATGGTAAATCGGGTAATCACGAAAATTGTTGGGAGACAGTACTCCTCTATCCAGAGAGTAATAAACAACTTCAAACAAATAAAATCTTATGAGTATAAACCACGTTCTGGACGTCCAATAAAACTGATGGAATGAGAAGAGCGCAACCTAACCATTTTTGTGAAGTCTAACACACGTCTAACAGCAAGTTAACTTTCAAAAACATTGCATTAAAGTACCAAAAGAAATTATATCCAGATACGCTCGAAGAAAGCCCTTCATATCGATAGTAAATCGTCTCAAGCGGATGACCTTTGCGAAGGAGCACTTAAACAAGCCTCCACAGTTTTGGAATAAAGCTATTCTTTCAGATGAGAGTAAGTTTTACATTTTTTTGGGATAAAAAGCTGTAAGATTATTTGGAAGAAAATCGGAACAGCGCTGGAAAATCAAAAACTTGTACCTACGGTAAAGCACGGTGGTGAAGATGCTATACTAAGGGGGTGCATGGCAAGTTCAGGTGTAGCAAATTTTCAGTTTATTGAGTCGATCATGAACAACCATGATTATCTTAGTGTTTTGAAAACAAAATTTAAAAGAAAGTGCAGTAATACTGGGACTCGGTGAACAATTTATTTTCCAACTTAAACAACTGCGCTCACCCCCGCAATCTCCTGATCTTAACCCTATTGAGCACTTATGGGATGTACTAAAAAGAAAAATTAGGCAGCGTAGTATAACCAGCAAGCAAATGCTTAGGAGCGCGCTTGAAGAGGAATGGGAAGCTATAAACCCAGAAGTAACAACCAAACTTGTTGGGCCAATGAAAAACCGCCTACTAAAAGTCATTAAAAGACGTGGATATCCAACAAATTATTCACTTAATACATATTTTTTTAATTTTTAGACTTTTCTCTCATTATTCTGAAAGTGAAAGCAGACTTTTTCTGTTTGGTTTGAGTGACCTTTTTGTTTATATGTGATCCCAGTTTAAATTTATATTAATTATTGGTGTCAAAGTATGTGTAGTATTTACCTTTTATTGAACTAAATAAAATAATATAAAAAAAGTTTATGATTGATTTACTCTTTTCGACTTTTCATAGTGCAAACAAAATATACTTAGATGAACGCAGACTTTTTCTGCCAAGTGTATGTATATATAAGTACGTAATACGTTTGGATATGTGTGAATCAAATAATTTACTTGAAAGTACGTAAATTCTGCTGCTTCTTTTTGAATGTGGTGAAACAGAAGCGTTCAAATTAAATTGCTAATAAAAAATTGAATGTAAAATTTTAAATTTAACACAAAAATTTCTAAATAACAAAATATTTCTTACACAAATTATATGTGTATACTACTATTTTTTATATAAATTTAGGCATTACATATAAAACCCTGCCGAAGAAACGAAAACCAAATCATTAAATCTACCCCAATACATACGCAATACAAATGAAAAGTACAAATGAAGTAGTAATTAAAATGAAATGATTAATTTTTATTCACAAAATTTCATTTATACATTTTTGTTTAGCTTATTCAAGAAATAAACAGACAATTTAAAATGCTAAAAATAATAATAATTGTAATTAAGTTTAGATAAATACATGTTTAAGTATATATTTATGTAAATGAAGAAAGAACGCCTGAACATGCTTACAAGTTTATACCTAATATATACGGTTTTACATGCAAAAATTCGTATGCGAAAAAAATTTGGATTTTGCATTGAGTTTTATTGAAATTAAATTGTTTGTTTTTTAAGTGAATTTGCATGCCTGTATGCATTTATGTATGTATATATGTATGAGGATGCATGGTATAAAGAAAAAATTAATTTTTTAAATTTAAAATTAGTTAAATTATACATTTTTTTGCGTGTATGTGTAAAAACGCCAAAAAGTGTTAATTGACTAAATTGTTTAATTGGTATATCTTTTATTTTCCATATTTATTTCTATTAACTTTATATATTTATATATTATTAACTTTTTACACACGCCATGGTATTAAGTATAAAAATTAATCATAAAATAAATGTTATTACAAGTGAAAATCGTAATAAAATTATAAAGCTATGTGAAATGTTTACTTGATGTAGTAAACAAAGCAAGAAAAAACTGAGTAGAGACAAAAGGGCTGTAACGTGTGAGTATAATTTGGTTAAAAATGCTTTAAAATTTTTGAAATTTAAATTTAAACAAATATTCAAAAATTTTTATAATTTTTTATTATTATTTTATTATTTTGTTATATGCTATTAATGTAATGTTATTTAATGCAATTATTGTAATTGTTTATGACAAAACTTTTTGGAAAAAAACTTTTAAGTGTTTGAATAGTGCTTTCGACAACAAATTTCATTTTATTAATATTTGTGCTTTGTTGTAATGTGTTACATAATTGATTTTTGGCATTGCTGCACTTACTTTCATTTACAATTTCTTTTTTTAATTTTATTTACACCTTTTTTTTAATTTTGATTTTTTTTTTTGATAATTTATTTTGCAACCAACTGCATAATTTTATTTTTGTTTTATATTTTTTTTTGGGAAATTTTTGGCAATTCTTTTTTTATTTAGCTTCTTCACACACGCAGCCCTAAACTTTTGTTCCACTCAACTACTTACGTAGACTATACTTGAAAAATATTTCAAAAATAATTAATTTATTACATATGACATTTGTTTCTAATTCAGTGACTATTTAAAAAAAGACTATTGTGTACAAAAATTATATAATAATGTGCATTTAATTTTATACTACACTGAAGAAGAAATAATAATTATAGACGCTTTGGACGTTTATTTTTATTTTTATAAAAGCAGCACTTCATTGTTTAATGGCGAATAGGTAGTTATAGATTTTTAATTTTTAATTTAATTTAATTTATTTATTTATTAATTTTTATTTTTTTTTAATTTAATTTTTTTTTTCGGAAACAGAAAAATTATTTTCTATGTTTAAAATTTTTTTTATTTATTTTATTTTATTTCATTTCCTTTTTTTTTTTGGGTTTTTTTGCTTTTATAAAAATTATTTTTTGTTGGAAATATGCAGCACAATTATTTCATATATTCAATTTCATGCGATTGTTATTACAATTTTTTAATTAAATTATTATTATTTTTAAAGTGTTCGCTTTCTCAGTTTTTTTTTCTATAAATTCAAAAGCCAAAAAAAAAAACTAAAAAATTGCGTGCAAAAATCACTGCGTAAAAAGTGTATAATTATAAAAGCATCAGCAATGAAGACGACTCACAATTCAAATATTCTATTCATCAATTCACATATATTTTCATAATTTCATTAATAACAAAAAAAAAACTACTATATAATTTACATTAGAAAAGAAATCATATAAAATGCTTTTCCGCTTATAATAATATTACATACATATTTTTTTATTTTAATTTTTTGGAACATTAATAATGATAAATTAATCAAACATTAATTAATTCATATTAATTACTAATTAAAAGAAATTGGTTTTCAAACGCATTCCCATTATAAATACACAGCATTCGCGCATACGCATGCCAACATGTACATATGTATGTTTTTGTAGGTATGTAAGTAATATAAGTGTTTTATTTAAAGTAAAATTTAAAAATTATTATTATTGTTTTTGTTTATAAAATTAAAAATTGTTTTAATATTAAAGAAAAAAAAAACAGAATTGATAACGCTTTATAGCTACAGCTGTGGACGCACTATGTTGCGCTAAAACTATTCTACTACGACGTTACATGTATATATATATATACATATATATATATATATATATGTATATTAATATATTAATTCACGGCCATTATTTTGACGCCCCCCGCCGCCGCGCGTTGACTGACTGACTGAGAGTGGTGTATTTATATGTATGTATGTACGTTGCTGTTGTGCTTGCATGCTTTGTTTACTCTATGTATGGATTTATGTATGTTTGTATGTATGCATGCACTTATATGCATGTAGAAAAGCCTATTATTGCGGCTGTCATAAATAGCTATAGTAGTATCCAGCCAGCTGGCTCATATTCTAGTTACATTCAGCAAAATTTCTTTTGTTTTTTGCTTTTGCTTTCCTACAGACTTGTTTGGCGTTGTGGTTGATGCGCTTGGCGTTGTTCAACGCACATAACTAACTGTGCTAATGTGCTTCACATCCGCCAACTAATAGTACACATACATTTGTATGTATGTATGTATGTATGTATTGCACGCATTTTACATACCATTCGCTTTGGTCGTATAGACTTTTGGTATAGGTACAAACGGTGGCGGTTTTGGAAATTCGGTGACATTATGGAAGACAAATCTCGCTTCCAAATCGTTGACCAAACGGCTGACGGAATTGGCGTGCGCTAAATTACTATTCCCAGCTGCTGTGTTGCCAAACATAAGCATATTGTTGTTGCTGCTGCTGCTGCTGTTGACGATTGGTGGAGTTACAGGTGCGTTGGCGCGTATGGAAGAGTGTCGTTGTGGCGGCACGGGTGCAACGCTATTGCCGGACTGTTGGAGGGTGGAGAGAGAAAAGAGAGAGAGAGAGAGAGAAATTTAATTATTATTTATAACGTAAGTAACAAATACTAGTATTTAATATTTTTATATTTTCAAATAAATATGTAAAATTGTATGTATGCATATATATATATATATATATATTCTAGTTTGCAAATAGCACACAACATGAGTTCCATTACACATATGCATGTAAATTTGTGTGTGTTATTGTCGCGTTGACCTTGAAATATTTACTATATAATAACAACAACAACAACAATTGTCAAACAAAAAAAGGTAGTAAATTGATAAAATTGCATAATTACAACACGTTTGTAGTTGAGCAGCATTCGCGCAATTCGCTAAATGCACAATTTGTTGTTGGTATATATTTTCAGCCTTCTCGCTTGCAACTAATTTTTGCAGTTTTTTTCCCCCAAGAATTTTATAACCAAATTAAACAATTTCAGGCGTAAAACACACATAAATTTTATATAATTTCCGTTTTGCGCACAAAAAGTTAAGTCAATAACGTTAGTTTGAGTTCATTTTTCACTTTTCCTTGCTACTGCGCCTGAAAGTATACTATGGCTTTATGCGTTTTCTGTCTATGCCAATGCAGAAATTTCACGCTGCTACTAATTTTGTTTTGCTATAGTACTTTTGTGTGGACATACATATGTACATATGCACGTATAGGTATTATTCTCACAAAAAGCACACATTCTCCTATGTACATACATACATCATTCACATTTTCGCTCATTCATTGTACACATGCATATGTGTTTATTAAACGTAAAAGCCACCTGACGTTGCTAACAATTGCCAAAAGAGAACGAATGTGTGGTAGAGAGTACAAAAGAGAGAGAGAGAGAGAGAGAGGAAAAGAGAAAAGATAATGTAAAGAATGTACATGTGTAGGACATACGACTATACTATATACTGAGTTGGCAGGAAAAAACAAAAAAAAAGTGCTCACAACCTACGCCAAAAGAAAATATTTACAATACATCAAAGGCTTGTTAAATACACATATATATGTATATATGTTCGTTTATACATAGCAACAGGTCAATTGAAAAGTTCACGGCCTGACACATAGATGGCGTTATGATTTTCAGTTAGCCCTAACCTTCAAAAGACAGCTGTCGGATTATTAGTTTGTGAAATTATAGCATTTTGAGTAAAATTTGTGAAAAAAATGGATAAAAAAGAATTTCGCGTGTTGATAAAATATTAATTTTTGGAGGAAAAAATACAGTTGAAGCAGAAACTTGGCTTGATGGTGACTAGGAAAATCAACCATGAAGGATTGGTATGCTAGGTTTAGGACATGGTGAAATGAGCATCAAACACGGTGAACGCAGTGTACGCCCAAAAGAGGTTGTTACCGACGAAATCATCATTAAAAAAATCCACAAAATGATTTTGAATGACCGTAAATTGAAATTGACCGAAGTAGCAGACACACTAAAGATATCAACTGAACGTGTACATCATATCATTCACGAATATTTGGGTACGAGAAAGCTCTGTGCAAAGTGTGTGCCGCGCTAGCTCACTCTAGACCAAAAACAACGACGAGTTGATGAATCGGATCAGTGTTTGGTGATATTCAAGCGGAATAAACCCAAGTTTCTGCGTCGACATGTGAAAATGCATGAAACATGGCTCCATCATTTCACTCCGAAGTCCAATCGACAGTCATCCGAGTGGACTGCATACGATGAACTCGCTCCAAAGCGTGAAAGAATGTAACAGTCCACTGGCAAGGTAGTGGCGTCGGTATTTTGGGATGCGCTTGAAATAATTTTCATTGATCACCTTGAAAAAGGCAGGACCATCAACGGCGACTAAAACATAGCGTTATTAGGCCGTTTGAAGGACGAAATCACTGAAAAACGGTCGCTTTTGAAGAAAAAGAAAATGCTGTTTCACCAAGACAATGCACCGTGTCACAAGTCAGTGAAATCGTTGGCAAAAATCCATGAATCCATGGGCTTCGAATTTCTTCCACATCCATCGTATTCTCCAGATCTGGCCCCCGGCGACTATTCCCTGTTCTTAGATTTCAAAAAAAAGCTCGCTGGGAAGAAAATTTTCGTCGAATGAAGAGGTAATCGCCGAAGCTGAGGCCTATTTTGAAGCAAATGACAAATCGTACAACAAAAATGGTATCGAAAAGTTGGAGGGTCGCTATAATTAGGTGTATCACCCTTGAAGGGAACTATGTTGAATAAAAAAATTAATTTTGCTGTTGGAAAAGAGAAAAATTAAGTCAATCCAAGTAAGGGAGACTAAGTACGAGCGAACAAAACTCGTCTGATATAAATATTAAATCCACCGATCGGTCAAAAATATAATTCTGAACTCATCTCTGCTACATATCTCGTGGGACTTAAGTCCCCAATCAAAGAAAGTATTCTGTTAGCTCTATACATTTAGTTTAGCGATTTTTTGAATTTCTGTATAGCTTCCAAATAATAGGATTTTTCGTAGCCCTCAAAATAGGCGTTAGTTTCTGTGACGAGAGCTCTTCATTCGAACCGAATCTCTTACCGCCCAGCCATTTTTTTAGGTTTGGAAACAATAAATAGGTGCAGAGGGTTAAATCTGGTGAATTTGCTGCATGGGAAGTAGCAGTTCGTAGCACAATTTTTGAAATTTCGCAACAGCACAGCACTTTTTTTTCGCCAAAAGCGGCCGTTTCTACCTCAAATCAATATCGAATCTCTCCAAAAGCTCTAAATAATATTCGCCGGTGTTGGTTTTACACTTTTCAAGCTAATCGATGTGATAGACTCACTGTCTTGATTGGTCTCTGTTCTCTGGTATAGTGTGGTGAACCCATGTTTCGTCTACGGTACCGAAATGGCGCAAAAATTCGTTTAGATTACGGTTGAACGTCGCCAAACACTCCTTTGAAGTGGTTACGCGGTTGCACGGGTTGCTCGTGTGTGAGCAAACGGGAACCTACCGCGCGGACCCCTTTTTCTTGATCAAATATTCATGTAAAATGTGATGAACCCGCTCAGTTGAGATGCCCATAGCCTCAGCCACTTCAGGCACTTTTATTCTCCGAGCGTGACGACCTCTTTTGGGCGATGACCTGAACGTTCGGCGTCACTTGTTCTGGTATGGCCACAACGGAAGTCAGTAAACCACTTCTTAATCAGCCCTTTTTCCCAATTTTATTAAAATTCACGAGGTTGTCTGCTTTCAATCACTGTCGAATACAAGCTAAATGGCGCAGCTTGCTCCAAACATTTTTTTTAAAATTATTTATCTGGATTGTATTGTGTGTGGATTATGTGTTTTCGGGATTTTGTGTGGTGGGATTTCGTTGGGTTGGCGTGAATCTATCCACACTTCCAAAAAGACTGTCGATTTTGTCAAAAACCTTATTCTTCTTTCACCATGTACCCCAGTAAAATGTACTACTAGAAATGTTATAAAACCACCCTTTGCGAATGAGCAAATAGAGAGCGTGAAATGTGAGTTGTGCGAGAGAAAGTCTATTCTCTGCAAAAAAAAGCTACAACGACTACGAGTAAAATTACGGAAAATACCTATGCGAGCTTGACCGTGTTGCTGTCTAACGGCATTTACATGCTCTTTATCATTTCTATTTTGATACGCATATATTCAGTTCTACCTATTTCAAAAGCCTAAAACCAGCACGTGCACATTCATAAACTCACCCAAACAAAAACAAAAACGGACAAAACCATATCTACCAATATTTACACCACAATTAAAAGCAAATTTCGCAATGTGTAATGTGAGAACTGAAAGGAAATTGAGAGGAAGGCGATGGATGCAAACTTACATTACTCGTTTGTCGCAATGGTGGCGGTGGCGCTTGCACAGTTCGATGCGGTGGCAGTGGTGGCGCACTCAATGAACCACCATTCAATATGATTGGTTTAATTGGCTTCTCACGACTCGACGACGATTGCCTGCTGCCGGGACTACCTTGACCACCACCACCAACACCACCACCGGCGCTTTTCGTCTTCATATTAGACGCCACAGCGGTGTTTGCTGCTGGCGGCACTGATGGCGGCGGTGGTGGTGGTGCTGTTGCATTTGTCGGCCCCCGAAATTGGTCACGCAATGCGGATACACTGCTGGAGGAGGACGAATTGGAAGGTGGTTGCGTAGTGGGTGGCGATGAGTAATTATTACTGTTATTTATGGAAGAGATAAGTGCGGTATTCACAGCACTGTAGGAAGCTGCTGTACTCGTCGTCGTATTGCCCGTTATCGTTGCATTTTGACCCAAAAGACTATTCAAATTTGAATTGGAAACACTGCGCGCTGGTGTTGGCGGTGGCGGTGGTTTTACTGTTGGTGGTTTGGGTGGTGCGACTGTGGGGCGACCTGTGGCGATGAGATGAGTAGGAAGTATTATTAGTATGTATCGTATGCATGTATGTAATATACATTTTTTTTTTGCTCCTCGATATGCTTACCAATTGGTGGATTCGGCGCTGGACGCATGGCGCTGCTATTAATCGCTTCTTGCGACTGACACAGTTGAGCGAGTGGTGTGCGCATTGTGCCAAAGTGTTGTTGAGTTGGAAAAATGGGCGCCCCTGGCGTTGCTATCGGCGGTGATCTGTGTGGAACATAGAACAGAAGAAATAACGGTAAATGGTAAATAAAACAGCTTTAAGCCAAAGTGCGTTCATCAGAAAAAATGCTATGAAAAATTGTTTTCAGTTTCATATGTACATATGTACATATGTACATATAGGTATTTATGTGATTTCTTTGAATAAAAACGGTAAAAATTCAACAATTAATTTTCAAAACATATTTTTTATGGTTCTTGCCCAATTTTGAGTCATAATTCTGCGTCAAAAACACATTTTCATAATAAAAATGGAATTTTTCGATTACTCGAAGAAGAAAACATAAATGAAGCATTAAAAAAGTTATAAACATGAGAACATTGAGTTTTTAAATCCAAAATTGTACCATATAAGCTTGGTACAAACGTTTGTATTCATGTAATTTTTAAATTTGTCTTCAAAAAACATATTTTCCTCTAAAAAAACTTAGCTAACTCTTAATGTACTGGAATAAAAAATTAAAATTAAAATTTTTAAAATTTAGCTAATAACAAAAGAAAAGTTATAAACATGGGAAGTACTGAGATTTTGAAACAAAAAATTTTTTCGCAAAAGACTGCCACAAACGTTTGAGTAATTTTTTGTTGAATTTCATAATTTTGACTTCAAAAACTCATTTTCCTATAAAAAAAATTATTCATATATGTAAGTAAAAATCAAAATAAAAAATTTTATAAAAATATCCGATAAATAAAAATTTTGAGATCAATTTTTTTCCATATATAAATGCCTTTTTTTGTTTTTGAAATTGTATAAGATAAAATAATTATTTTTCGTTCCAGCTCCTCCTCCAACTCGCTTCAGTGTTTATATAGCGCCAAATATATATATATATGAGATAATTATTTTTGGAATTTTGTAACTTTTATCACTTTATCACATGCAAGAGTAAAAATATATTTGTCCTGACAACCTATTTTAGAGCTATTTTCTGATTTTTTTCTAAGTGTTATGTATTATCGACTTTATTTTCGAAAATTACATACATATATGCAGATAACGTTAGGGATAATCAGAGGCATGAAAAACTGAGATTTCTCAAAAACTTTTTGTTTTGCCAGCAAAAATTTTATTTCATAAAAATATATATGTATGTAATGATCATGTTTCTACTTGATTTTACGCAATTTAAAAAACAAAAATTGATATTTCTAAAAATTATGACTGTTTGGGTTGTTCCAGTTCCAAAAATGGGACCCTATGGCAATATTTACAATCTCTTGGAGATTCTTTTAAAGGCAATTGAACTATATATATATATTTTTTTTTAATACAGAATTCAGTGCCTGTTTGATGCTTTAAAAAATTAATCGGATTAAAAAAAATTTTAATTGATAATTCAGTGCCTGATTGAGAGTTTAAAAGAAAAACTATAATTTTTTTAAAAACTAATCCAGGGCCTGAGATTTTACTCCAGATTTTCCACACACAAAAAAAAAAAAGCTCCAACACATAGTTTTGAGAAAAACACTTTAAGGGGTTAGGCCACTCTAGAGGGCCCCAAGATTTTTTGCCTTTTTGCCTTTTTTGAGATTTTTTTTCGGGAAATCTATTGAATAAATCTGATTATTGACAAAAGGCATTTATTATACATATAATTAACTGCTTATAACTATTTTTTAAGAAAAATTAATTTAAAAAAATGGCGCCTATACAGCGTTCTCCCTAGGATGTCTTCTTTTTTTCGGGAACCACAGCCGAACACACAGCACCTGGAATTTTTTTATTTTAATAAGTTGTTGACCGGTTTCTGCCTGTAAATAGCAATAGCTACAGAAGCACGTAGGATTTTTTCAATATATACATTTTTGACAAACTGGCGGCTCTCTAAAGGAAAAAGTAACATTTTGGCCTAAAAAATTGTTTGAAATTTGTTAATAAAAAGAAACTATGCAAGTTAAATCGTAGATAATGTATTTCTGAAGATGTTGTCAACATTTCAAGTGAATCGATTGTAAATTATTTGAGTTGTCTCCGACCAACTTGAAAAAAAGCAGTTTTGAGATAAACCCGTTTAAAGTTTTGAGTATGCCTTAGTGACTGAAACAGACGCTTCAACTAGAGAACGAAAATGGGGTATTTGGAAAGTTTTATCTCTCATAATCTCTCAGGATAACATTTTTGAGACCATAATGTATCATTTGAAGGAAAGGAAAAATCCTTCTTTCTCTAATGTTCACAGTTGTGTTTTTGTAATTTAACGACTTTATATTTTATATTTTATATTTTGTTGTTTCATTGCAGTGTTTATAACGTTTTTGAGGATTTATATTGAAAAAAAAAAAAAAATTATTACAATTCATAATTTCTTAAGCTTGCTTATGATGCAAAAAAAAAAGGTATAGTTCCACTAAAATTTGATTGAAATGGTTTTTTTTTGTCTAATTTCTAATTAAAACATAAAAAAACTAAATTCCTTTGTTCGTATTATTGTTATGGTATTTAATACTGTTGTTGTTGTTATAGCGACAAAAATATTACCCCAAAGTGGTTTTTCGGGAATGTTGCGTGCGTTATAGTCCCTGACCGGACCCAAATTCGGCTCTTTTGTTGTAAAGAACCGACATTAGCGAGAACTATTGGATTTAAGTCTCCTTTCATAACATTAAATCAATATCTTTTCAGAAAAAACATTTCTGCTAATTTTGTTAAATGATTAATATTAAAACTTTAACTTTAAGGAGTATGTATATTTGCTACTCACCAAGACTGACAGTTGTATTTAAAAAAAAAAAAAAAAAAAAAACCATTTGAATAACAATGTTTGTTTGATGGCTACAATTCATTAACTAGTTTTTAATGTACTAAAAATGAGAGAATTCATTGTAAAAAAAGTTCATTATAATTTGAAGCTTACTTTCAGGCGCTTTGTAATAGTAAATATTTTTTAAATTATTTTTAATGCATAAAACTTGTTTTAAATCACACATCAAGATATATTTTCCGGCGTATACTATGAAAATGTGAGTAGACAACTTGGACAGCTTAGGAGTAGGCAACTTTAATGTAAAAATATATTAATTAGCTCTATATATATGCGCACATATGTAGGCGAGACTAACTAAAACTGATGTCTACATTTAGGCGCATCACTGAAAATGTAATAACTCAGTACTAATTCCACTACACTATGTTCTATACATTAGACTTTTGACTCAAAAAAAAAATTATATATATATATATGCATATATATAGTACAGTATTTACACGTTGATATGCAGCATATGTAATTATATGTAAGAAATTAGCTAGAAAAAAATATATTTAATATTACAAAACTAAAACATTCGACCACTTGAACCATATATGTGACCCAATTCATGAATTTGTATGAAATTTAATTACATGAATTATGGAAAGCTGATCTTCATGTTATTTGGAAAACCATGCTTTTTAAACACTTAACAATTAAAAAAAAAAAAAAAACCCCACGACTTGCATGCCTATAAAAATACCAAATTTAACCAATATCCTTAAAAAAAAAAATAACCCAAAAATATTCGAACTTTACAAAATTACAAAAACTTCCAAGCTATCTCAGCTTAAGGCGTTGTCAGACGTAGCAATTTTCATGCAATTTTTCTTCTTCGTTCATGCAAAATTGCTGTCGAAAATTTCAATTTCGCCTTGTGACCATGCTGAAATTAATTTCGACAATTTAATTTCACATAATTGAAGAAAAAAAAATTTCCAGAGTATTACTGCCTGCACTTATTTATCTGCAATTTGATTTCTGTAATTAAATTTCGAATTACTTGCAATTTTTATTTCGCTTTCAAGCGCTGTCAATGATAATTTGTGTGTGTGTGTTGTCAGCGAAAATTTAATTTCGCAAAATGGCCATTCAGTTGAAGAATTTCCAGTGGATAATTAAAATTTAATTTTCAATGAAATTTTGTAGTCTTCGTGTGACCTGACTTTAATGTGACTTGAAATTAGATTTCGAAATTCTTGCAATTGCCACGCCTGACGACGCTTTTAGCCTTTTTTTAGAGTTTTTTTTCCAACTTTTCTTCCGGCTGCTTCTTGTATACCTTGGCGATTTCATGCTATGATGGCGCGACACTGTCGTACGTTGACTGCTCGCCAATGCCAATTGTTGTAATCCTGGCGGTTTGGGTGCAAAATTCGGTTTGCCATGATTCGGCACTGGCTTAACACTTGGCGTTGGCGATTTATTAGCTGGCGATGTTGTTGTTGTTGTTGTTGTTGCATTCGGTGTTGATGGTGGCTGTGGTACGGTTAGCGAGTTGGTGCTACCCGACACACTACTAATGCCATTCGTGCCAAATAATGATGATTTGTTCGGTAGAACGCTGCCACGGCTCGGTGCTGGTGATATGGGCTTTTGTTGCTGTTGCTGTTGGAATTGTATTGCTGTTGTTTTTGATAGTGTACTGTTGAGGCTGCTTTTGAAGTTGAAATTGTTTTTTGTAGTAGTTGTTGTTGTTGTTGTGTTGTTGTTATTATTGTTGTTGGTAGTGGTGGTTGTGGTGTTGTTTGCCGAATTGTAATTGTACGAGGTCGTTGTTGTTGTTGTTGTTGTTGTTTTTATTGAAGAAGAAGAGTTTGCATTAAACAGACTACTTTTATTATTATTTACAACATTTGAATTTGATTTGCCTAACGTTAAACTGTCGAAAAAAAGAAAAACAAAAAAATGCATGTTTGTATATTTATAAATGCGCAAAAAAGCATAAGCAAAAAATAAGAAAGAAAAAGAAGGGAAAAGTAAAATTTACATGTAGAAATGATAAATAAAAATAATTTAAAAAAATATATTAATAATTAGTAAGAAATGCATAAGAAAGCATAATAAATAAATGAGAATTTATAAATAATGAAAGAATACTTTGGGAAGAGATTAAATACAAAAGGCTTATCCATTTAAAGTGGTTCTGAAAGAGCAGGACTGTATTTTGACATCTGTCAAACTGAATTGTTAAACCAAAAATTTTTTTAGTTAAAGGTCGGTATGTAGCTCTAACGAAAACCAAAAGGTCCACATAAAAAAAGTGCCAAAAAACGATGCGCGAAAAACTTTTTTACGAAGCAGTACGTACCTCGAACGAAAAACACTCCATTTTCTACTGCCTATTTCTAAAGTTTTTAAACAAACATGAAAGCACGGCAACACAGGTTTCCGAGCGAAATAAATAGTCTCCTATATACATATATCTCACGAGAAACAAGAGGAAGACAAATTTTCAAACGTATTGAAGGAAGCTTATAAACCAATTTATGTTGTGTTTTTAGTTTTTTCCATCAATTTCTACACCTTCTTTTTATTTTTAGCCATGAAAAAGGTAAGAATAAATAATCAGCGACAAATATTTACCGGGCTCGGCTCATGTGTTTCGTTTTGTTCATTTACGTTTGCATATCTTCTTCCTATGTAAAGCGCTGTTCACAATAGAAAAACAATCTGTCCACGAAATATATGAATTTTTTTTTTCGCTAAAGCTGCACCGACGTTAAAGGTCAGACATTTATGGAAATTGATCGCTTAACGACCGCACAGCGAGTTAAAATTGTGGAAACTTACTACAAAAATGGTGATTCGTGCTTTAGGAGGAGATTGGAAATTGGTAAAATTTTAAAGAAATTTGAAGACTCTGCATCGGTTATAGATATTGTAAGGCCTGTGCATCATCGTTTTTCTCGTTCCACCTCAATTATCGCTGCTGTAAGCGAAAGTGTAGAAAAAGGTCAGAATGTGCCTATTTATCGATGTTCTCAAAAGCTTCTTTTTTGAAGCTTTTTTTTAAAAAAAGGAACTTGCTTCTTTTCTATAAAATTCAGCTCATACAGCTACTGGAGCCAGGTGATCATTCTTAACGTCGTAGTTACGTCGATTGGGTGCTTGAACAACAAACAGTGGATTACGATTGTTCCAACAAAATTTTCTTCAGCGACGAGGCACATTTCTCACTCGTTCGATACTTAAATAAGCAAAATTGTCGCGTTTGGTGTTACGAGCATCTTCAAAAAAATTGAATTGAAAAATTTACCCAAAAAAAAACTTACTCTCTGGTACACACTTTGGTCCGAAGGTGTGGTTGGACCTTACTTCTTTGAAAACGATAACGATGATCGTATGTAACCGAATTTTTTTGGCCCGCAATTGAAAAACACGACTTGGACAATATGTGGTTCCGACAAAGTGGTACCACATGCCACATCACACGAGCGAATATGGCTTTACAGCCAGAGAAATTTCCCGGCTGCGTAATCTAGCATGTTGGTGATGTCAATTGGTCGCCGAGATGGTGCGGTTTTACTTCGTTGGACTATTTTTTGTGGGGCTACGCAAAAGATTGCGTTTATGCGTTTGACTCTTGACCACTTGGAGACCAACATTCGTCAAGTTATGGCCGAGATATCGCCGAATATTTGCCAAAAAATGGTCGAAAATTACCTCAAACGAATCGAAGAAAAAAGCAATTTCATGAAAAAAAAAATTATTAAAAAAAAAATTTTATTTTGGATAACCCTATATATATATATATTCAAGAAGGGGTATACAAAAACTATTTAATAAAAAGTACTTTTTACATTTTATTTTTTATTTTTTTTTTTAAATTTATTTATCTTTCGGCAAAAGAAAAATTAAATTGAGCTCACCCTAATCGATTTTTTATGCGCGGCTACAGTATGTACTTAGAGTATATTAGGTTAGTTCAGCTAACGGTTTCATGTAAGGGCAGAGATAGATATAGGTAAGGTAATAGAGATAGATATGAAGATATACATATCAAACTTAATGAATGGATGATTAAGCTATGTCTGTCTGTCGGCCCGTCGGGTCCTCCGTCTGCGTACACAATAACACAAGTAAGGATTGAGATATTTTAATAAAACTTGGTTCACACATAGCACCTTGTGCCTCAAGTGCAGACGCTATGTATGTCTTAACCTATATAAAGAACTTTTTACTTTTTACCCACCGCACGACTTAAGATGGAATGCTTAAGGCATTAATCGACAGAATTCAACCAAATTTGGTAGGTATGTTACTTTTAATGCGAACCTACCGAAGAAAACGGCTGATATAGGTTAAGTAAGATCTACCTTCCATATAATAGATCTTCTATTTTTACCCAACCCGTGTCTCTCATGCTGAGTTTCACCTGCACTTAGTCTTTCTTACTTGTTTAGGTTACTTTTAATTTTTTCTGTCTGATTTTGTTGTTGTTGTTGCTGTAACCGCAGAAAATACCCCAAATTGGACTTCGGGGAATATTGCGGGGGTAACAATCCTTGGCCGGATAAAAATCCAGATCGTTCCGGTATAAGGACCCAACTGTCGGGAGAACTATTGGATTTTATTCGCCTCTTATGACAGGCATGCCTTACCGCGGGTAAATTTTCGAACCCCTAAGCCGCAGGGGTATGTCTGTTGTTGTTATAGCGGCTAGCTGAACCCCGCCTGAGAGCAAGCAAGAATAGTTTAAGTCGTCGAGGTTATCTAACAGGAGGCCGAAAACGGACTGTATTGACGGGTTCGGAACAGAGGGAATGAATGAGTGCTGGACATGTTGGTTTTAGGGCGCACGCAAACAAGTGGTTGGTGTCGTGCTGGGACTCATTGCATGTAAGACATACGTTGCGGATATGGGAGACAAGTCTGGATAAGTAGGAATCAAATCACAAATCTTAATTGAGCCAGTATTCCGTCTGTCTGTTCGTTCGATATTTTCACGAAACTTAAAAT
Source organism: Neoceratitis asiatica (assembly GCA_030068015.2). NCBI lineage: Eukaryota > Metazoa > Arthropoda > Insecta > Diptera > Tephritidae > Neoceratitis > Neoceratitis asiatica. The sequence goes on along the minus strand of CM061527.1, from coordinate 66,021,741 downwards.
GCGGATGCGCTTTTGTAATATATTGATCACTTGTCGGAATCGGCCGGATCGGTCGAGTATATCATATAGCCACCATACAATATTCAACACTTTTGTAATGAAGTAAAAATTGGAACTGAAAATCATCGAAATCGGTCGGCTATATCACATAGCTCCCATATAACCGATTTGTTCAGATATGAGGTTTTGGGTCAAAAATTCGTCAAAAAGCGTTTAGAAGGGTTAAATTTGGTATTCAACACTCAATAATTAAGTAAATATTGGAACTGAAAATCATCGAAATCGGTCGACTATAACACATAGTTCCCATACAACCAACCTATTTGCTCAGAAATTAGGTTTTGGGTTAAAACTTCGTCAGAATACCATCTAAGAGTGTAAATTTTGATATTCTCTACACATACATACGAGTATATTATAAAAAATATTGACACTGAAAATTATCAAATTCGAAATTTACATTTTGCCATAAATTTTATATGTTCATGAGGGTCTAAAGGCCTCGGCGTGGACGAAGACAGCACCTTTTTCTTTTTTTTAAATTAAATTAGTACGATTTTGCTTTTGTTAATCAATTTACATAACGATATTAGTAAAAATTTAGTACTTTTTATATATTAAATACAAATGTAGGCAAATATTTCTTCGTTTTTTACTAGTATATGAATGTAGGAGGTGAAATGAAGAAATGAAAAAAGTCAAATAAAATGAAATAGAAGTTATTAAATAAAAAAATAATAATAATAACGCACCCCCACGCGAGGAATAAGGAAGAAAAATACTAGCAAAAAAAAAAAAGTAAAAAAAAATTTAAAAAAAAAAAATAACAGCAAAGCAAATGTGTGAAGTTGAGAAGAACGTGAGAAGGCACATAACATACATAAATACTGTAAAAAAAAGAAATAAAATAAGATAAATGGCAAACCAAAGATGCTTTGATGATCGAGTTAAGATTTCGCTTCGAAACGCTTTATGAAACGTTGAATAAGCAAACAACAACAAAACAGATAAATAAATAAAGAAATAAAGATTTTGAAGATAATAAACTATGAAATGCTGCGCGTGACATAAATATTGACAAGCAGGTGACTGCAATTTACGTGTGTTAAGTATGCATCATGGCATGTGAGCAGGCTGTCCATCCATTTGAGGCCTTACTCATATGCGTATGTAAAAATGTATAATAAAATGTACTTTGTTGTTTACATTGTTATGTTTGTATGTATGTATGTAAATGCATGTGAAGTGCAACTGCCAAGACAAGCCAAGTTAAGTATGTGTATGTGTAGTACCCTACATATGCACATATTTATATGCATATTTTAACAAAAATGCGAGCGAAGCAGGTGAATAGCGAACGAAGCCAGCAAAAAGTCATCGCTTAGAGGCGTAGATATATTTACATAAGAGTATATGCATAGCGCTTATATACACGTTTATTCTATAGTGGATAGTGCTAAATATATATTTACAACTACTGTTATACGAGTAGAGATTTACACTGCTTCTTAGCAATATACAGTTATATAATAGAGAGTTATGCATATAAAATCATATATAAGATTAGCTATGTAATGCAAGTAGTTATATATTTATGAGAAATTTTGCAAATTCAAATATATATATATATATATATATATTATTTATATATATATATATATATATATATATATATATATATATTTTTAGATAATATTCAAAACAATCTCTTCACTTCACTTACTTCAAACTCGCCGCTTTACTTTTGATACTGTTGCTGCTATTGTTGTTACTTGTGCTGCGGCCGCTGCCGACACCTCCGCCGATTTTGTTGCTACCATTACTGCTGTCCGAAAGTGTGGGTGATGATGCTTTGCTATTGTTGTGATTTGCCGCCAACGGGCTAGCGCGTATGGCAGCGTTGGTACTTCTCGTTTTCTCCAATATCGAATCAGAGGCGCTCTAGATGTGTGCGGGGGCGAGTGTTAAAGAAAAAGAAAAAACATTTTTATTTTTGTATTGATTAGAGAAAAAAAAGTGAAATTATAAATAGAGATTTCTACTTTTCTTTTAAATAATTTCTTTATTTTGTGTACATACATACATACATAAATCTATGCACGTTTGTAAATATAAATAAAAATTTTAAAATGTCCATTGTTTTTTTTAGAAATATAGAAAAAAATTCTTATAAATAACTACTACCGAGTAACGTTTTTTTTTGTAGTGTCCAAATTACAAATATTTAAGTTTTGTGCAAATTAGAATTGTTTTTCAGTGAAATTATACTACTTTGAAAACGGAAAAGCTTGCATTAAAGCAAAAGAAAAAGTTAAAAGTTAGTTGGCATTATTTTTATTTATTAATTTTATTTAATTAAATTATTTTAATTTAATTAATTTATTTTAATTTAATTTAACTATTTTTAATTAATTTAATTAATTTATTATAATTTAATTGATTATTTAATTTATTTTAAATATTTTTAATGAATTTATTAATTTTTATTTAGTTTAATTTAATTATTTTTCTCTAATTTAATTTAATTATTTTCATTTCATATAGCAATTTTTATTCAATTTATATCAAATTTTTGATTTATCTTTATTACTTTAATTTAGTTTTCTTTTTTTAAATTAATTTAATTACTTTTTAAATTCAATATTTTGTTTTGATTAAATTAATTTTTGATTTAATCATTTTAATTTAAATATTTTACTTTAGTTTTATCATTTCAATTTAAGTTAATTATTTTAATTTAATTTAATTATTTTAATTTACCTTATTATTTTAATTATTTAATTTATATTCAATATTTTGATGTAATCAATTATTTATTATTAAATTTAATTATTTTAATTTAATTTAATTTTTTAAATTAATTTAATTACTTTTTAAATTCAATAATTTTATTTGATTTTCTTATTTCAATTTAATTCAATTTTTTTAATTTAATCTTTTTAATATTATTTATTCTTTTTTATTTTTATTATATTTTTTTTAAATTATATTTTTTTAAATAATTTAATTATTTTAATTCAATTTAAATATTTTGATTTATTTAATTAATTAATTTAATAATTTTAATTTAATTATTTTAATTTAATATTATCATTTTAATACAATTTAATTATTTTTCATTTAGTTCAATGATTTTAATTTTAAATTAACATAATCATTTTAATATGATTAAATTTTTTTCAATTAATTTAATTGTCTTAGTTTAATTTTACTTTTTTAAATTAATTTGAATACTTTCTAAATTCTATATTTTTGATTTGATTCAATTATTTTTTGAATTAATAATTTTGATTTAATTTATATATTTTAATTTACCCGAATTATTTTGATTATTTTGATTTGATTTAATTATTTTAATTTAGTTGATTTTAATTATTTTTATTTAATTTAATAATTTTATATTAATTTTATATATTAAATTTAATTTAATTACTTTTTAATTTCCATATTTTGATTTGATATAATTATTTCAATTTAATTTAATTATTTTAATTTAATTTAATTATTTTAATTTAGTTTAGTTATTTTGATAAAATTTAAATATTTTAATTTAACCAAATTTTTTTTAAATTATTTTGATTCAATTTAATTATTTTAATTTAATTTTGTTTTTTTCAATTCAATTCAATTATTTTTATTTAATTTAATTCATTATTCTATTTTAATTTAATTTTAATTTAAATTTTGATTTTACTTAATTATTTTTTAACTTAAAAAATTTAATTGTAATTTTTCAGTTTAATTTTATCATTTTAATACAATTATATTATTTTTAATTTAGTTTAACGATTTGAATTTAATTTAATTTCATTTCATTTCAACTTTATATTATTATTAGGATTTGATTTAATTATTATTATTTCATTTAATTTGTATAATATTTAATTATTTCAATTATATTATTGTTTTTGCGGCCTGTACTGTTAATTTTTTTTAATTCATACAAATAAAAATTTAATTTCAATATTTAAATTTAATTTAAAAAAATTAATTAACATTTTGTTTACTAATAATTGAATTAAAAATTTAAATTTTTTTCAAAGTAAAATTTAAATTTTAAAATAAAATGCTTGAACATCATTTTAAATATATTAATTTTTTTAACTGCAGAATTAAAACATTATTTAAGATGATGAAGTCCGACTTTAAATTTTATTAAATACATATACTCGTATATAAGTATATCATAGCATGCTTTTTTTTTAGAACTACCAAATCTTGGCTGCGAAGAACCTGACAAGTATACGTTTAGTGTGATGAAGTAAGAGAGTGGCAATCATTGAAATTATAAAAAATAAAAAACCAAATACATAATTATTAATATTATAATTTACGCCTTCCTCATTAACAGTCACTTTCAAAACGTAGACCTTCTCGCAGTCGTACGCACTTTAAATTTAAATTGCATACTTTAAACACGTTCGTCTGCCAAATATAGTGCATACATATGTACACACATACATACATACATACATACGGTATGTATGCTATGTATTGTATTCATAATGATTTCGTAACATTTTATACAATGTCAAATTTATTTATTCATTCATTCATTCAAATGCGCGGCGTGGTAAACTACATGAAACAGCTGCTTACGTATGTATATATGTATGTATATACGAGTATTTATGTACATACATGGCTTATAAAACTGCTAATAAAATTCTCCCACACACAGTCATAGAGGAAGAAGCAGAGCATTTAGTAAATCTTATTCTATGAATTTTGTACTATCTTGGATAAGTTGAGATACATAGTTATGTATGTGTGTATGCATATAAACATACGTGTGAATGCAGTTGCGTATGCAAATACGTTAAAAAAATACAGTGAGGAGAGAAAAAGTGTGTTTGTGTGTACTCAAAGTTTTGAAAACAATTGATTTTGCTCGTTTTAAATTTTCTATTTAAAATTTATGTACCAAATTTAACAGTAAATAGTGCTACGAGGGTTGTATGATGAATTTAAAAAAAAAATTGAGTTATTTGGAGGTTTATGACTTTTCTTCGGAATTTTTTATAATACAATTTTTAATTAATTTTGTTTAAAATTCTTTGAAATATTAAAACTGCTTATTTACCTCAACGGTAACTGTACAGTTATGTAAACAGTGATGCAATGCAACAGTCGAGGTTATGTATCAAAATTTGAAGATTTTTATAGTTTTTTGATTGAAACTTATTAAAATATATTTAATTTTTCAAATTTTTTTGAAAAAAGTTCTTAACAAAACTAAGCTCTCTTCTCTCCGCTACTGTACAATTTTTTTTTTTTTTTTTTGGAAAAAACTTCTAATTCCATCTCCGAAACTACATTGATGTACGATTGTGCTAGAATTCAAATATATTGCTCAACACAACAACAAAAACAAATACAATAAATGTGTGCATATCTTTTGCAGAAATCTTCTGATGATGCAAAATTTTCTCGCCATTTAATTGTTAATCTTGCCGTGTTTTTTGTCATTCATAGTTTTGGTTTTGGAATTTTATTTTTTTTCCATTCGAATTGCCTATTATACTTTTCTGCTTGCATTCTCATGCCATTGTGTCTACGTATGTATGTATGTGCATATATATGTATGTATGCAGATAAATAATCATTCAACATTGTCTTTACCGTTGAGAGATTTTTCGGTGGCGTCGATGGCGGCTGCGGTGGTGGTCCCCGATTTGTGCGTAAATTCGCTTCGGTTGCATTCACCGGTTGTTGTTGTTGTTGTTGCTGCTGTTGCTTTTGACGTTTCAGTGTTAAATGCTTTGTTAGTTCGGCATTGAAATCTAATGGACCATTACTGCTGCCGCCGCTGCCGCCACCACTGCTGTTAGCGGCATTCGTCGCTGGTGGTGATGTGTCGTTGCGCCGACTTGTTGTGGAAGAGTCATTGGACGCTGTTGGGATGGCCGGTGCTTGTGCTAAAATTTCCATAGAGGAAATTGGAAAATACGAAAGCAAAAACAAAAACAAAAACAAAAAAGTTCAAATAGTTAATATGCATTCATACATACACTAATACGAGTATGTGTATGTGTAGTGCACTAAAAATGTGTTTTTTTTCTCTTCTCTCCTACCAATACTCACCACGACCACTACTACTGCCATTGACTGGCTTCAGTTTGGGCATTGAGGTCAGCCCTTCGAATAGGCCACCCAGTTTTGGTGCGCCATTGCCTACATTATTGTTATTGCTTGTATTGATATTGTTATTGTTATTGTTGTTATGTATTCGTTTCGGTGAACTCGTTGCGGATGACGTTGAATCGCAAATCTGTGCGTAATCGAAAAACAGTTACAGTTACAGTTAGTTGGATAAAAATAATATAAAAAAAGCCATAAAAAGCTATATGTACATATATGTATGTACAGTTGGGTGCACTAAAAGTTATTATCGCAAATGCAGACACACCTTTCCTGCCAAGGCTGGCCCGCTTTTATCAACTGTTGTTGTCTTTTTGAGTTTAGTACCCTTTTGTATGGATTGTAGCAGCGCTGAACGCATATCTCCGCCGCCGGCACCACCCAATTTGAGACCTCCCATTGCCGGAGGTGGTGGTGGCCCTGGTGGCGGCGGTGGACCCGGTGGTGGTGGTATAGCCATCTGAAAAAAAAAAACAAAAGAAAGACATTTTTATAGGAAATTCTTCTCTGTTTTTATACTAAGAACTTAGATAAATACAACTATGCCTATAAATTTAATATAAAAAATATACAGGGTTATCCAATTTGCGGTTTCCAAAAGTTTGAGGTAATTTTTGACCAATTTCACCCATAACTTGACGAATGTTGATTTTCAAATGCTCAAGAGTCAAAGGTTTATCCGCATAAACACGATCTTTCGTGTAACCCCACAAAAAACAGTCCAACGGTATCAAATCGCACGATCTCGGTGGATAAGAGAGATTACACGGCCGGGAGATTCCTCTCGCAATAAGGCCATATACGCTCGTGTTGTGTGACATGTGGTACCATTTTGTCGGAACCACATATTGTTCAAGTCGTGTTCTTCAATTGCAGGCCAAAAAAAGTCGGTTATCATACGACCATAAGGCTCTGAATTGACAGTGATAGTCTCGCCGCTGTCGTTTTCAAAGAAATAATGTCTCATCACACCTCCGGACCAAGGAGCGCACCAGACAGTAAGATTTGATTTTTGTGTAATGGCATCTCTTCAACTATTTGAAGATTCTCGTAGCCTCAAATGCGATAATTTTGCTGATTTACGTATCCACCAAGTGAGGAATGTGCTTCGTCGCTGAAAAATAATTTTTTTTTGGGGAAATCGCGGTCCACTGCTTGTTGTTCGAGTACCCAATCGACGTAACTACGGTGTTCTGAATGGTCAGCTGGCTTCAGTTGTTGTATGAGGTGGACTTTATAAGGATTTAGGTGTAATTCCAAGTGCAAAATACGTCATAATGTGCCATAAGAAAGTCCCAACTCTTGAGAACGTCGATAAATAGACACATTCGGTTCTTCGGCTACACTTTCACCCACATCAGCGATATTTGAAGTGAAACGGGCAAAGAGATGATGCACAATCCTTACAATATCTGTAACCTATCAAGCCTCTTCAAATTTCATTATAATTTCATCAATAACTTGAGCAGTTGAATGATTATGTGCCCCATAACCTCCTTTTAAAGCATGATGAATGGCCACGTTTGAATCACCATTTTTGTTGTTGGTTTCAACAATTTTAACGCGTTATACGTTAAAGAAGTGAATGATGATCGTAAAGTTACTGCTCCAAAATTAGCCGAAAACATCGCAAACTCATCAAGAAAGTGTGTCCATCCAAGAACAATTCGAAGAGCTCTCAACGATTATGGCTTACACAGTAGAACGTCACGTAAAAAGCTTCTTATTTCTAAAAAAATCGTAAACTTCGTTTGGAGTTCGCTAAAGCACATTTAGACAAGGGAATGGATTTTTGACAAAAATTCTTGTTTACAGACAAATCGATGTTCAGCGACGAATTTGAGCCACGATGGACGAGCAAAAGTTTGGAGGAAAGAAAACACTGTACTTAACGCCAAAAATATAGTACCAACAGTGAAGCATGATGGCGGCAACGTAATGGTTTGGGAAGCGGTTGCACCAGCTGGAGTTGGAAAGCTTGTTTTTATTGACGGTAATATGGATCGGTTGAAATATAAGTCATTGTTGGAAGCTAATCTGAAGCCTTCAGTGGACAGTAAGGAGCTTGGCGGAGGCTGGATCTTTGAACAGGATAATGACCCAAAGCACACGGTCCATATTGTTAAGGATTGGTAGCTTTGCCATGCTCTAAGGCAACTACACATACTACCTCAAAGTCCAGATTTGAATGTTATTGATTATGTTTGTTAGATTTTTGAGCGAAAAATTAGCAAAAATCAGATTTCCAGCTCAACATTACTCAAATAACGTCTTATTGAAGCTTGGAACAGTATTGCTGCCTCAGGATTGACAAATTTAGTATTTGATGCGAATGGTTAAGATAAGTTATATATGTACTGTATGTAGACTTTTGTCAATATTGGATTTACGTTTTTTTTGTCATATCTTTACTGTCAAGTCCTACCGTCCTATTAGTCTGCTGGCAACATTTTCGAAAATATTCGAAAGAATATTTTTGCAAAGAATGTTGCCAGTAATTGAGGATCACAACATCATACCTGAACATCAGTTTGGGTTTAGGGTGAAGCATGGTACACCGGAGCAATGCCATAGGATTGCAAATGTTATTACAGATGCACTTGAGGGGGAAAAATACTGTTCTGCAGCTTTTCTAGATATCCAACAAGCCTTTGACAGAGTCTGGCACCCGGGACTTCTTTTTAAAATAAAAAAGCTTTTACCAGCACATTTCTACTTAGTACTCAAATCTTATTTAAGTTTCAGACACTTCTACGTCAGACACCAAGATACGTCATCAGAAACTTATGGAATTAATGCTGGTGTACCTCAGGGTAGTGTTTTAGATCCCGTCCTATATACTATATTTACATCGGATATGCCAACGTCGGAAGGAGTAGAAGTGGCGATTTTTGCTGATGATACCGCCTTTATCGCTTGTAGCGAGGCCCCTGTAGAAGCTTCTTCTATTCTTCAAAATCAACTTGACCTTTTAGGGTCTTGGCTTATAAAATGGAAAATTAAAGTTAACGCAGAAAAGTCCACACACGTCACTTTTACATTAAGAAGAGATCAATGTCCTGCTGTATTTCTCAACAATGATCAGATTCCTACTAGTGATAAGGTCAAATATTTAGGAATGCATCTTGATCGACGCCTTACTTGGAAACCCCATATTAAGGCTAAGCAACAGCAGCTAAAAATTAAAACAAAACGCATGTACTGGCTGTTAGGTCGCAAATCTCAACTAAGTCTAGAAAATAAAGTTCGGCTCTACAAAGCTATACTTAAACCTATATGTACCTACGGCATTCAGCTTTGGGGTACTGCTAGCAAATCCAATGTGGAGATCCTACAACGGTATCAATCTAAAACATTACGATCAATGGTTAATGCGCCTTGGTTTGTCACCAATGAAGTTATTCACAAGGACCTAGGTGTTCCTTTTATAAAGTGTGAAATACCAAAATTCATTGCTAGATATCCTACACGCCTATCCAACCACATAAACCCAACTGCTATTTGCTTATTAGACACGACTTATGAAACTATACGGCTAAAGCGCCGCCATATCTTAGACTTGCCATTCCTATAAAATTTGAAATCTCTCTAAAAAAAAAGAAGTAATTTTGAAATTTATATAACGTAAGAATGTATGTAAATATATCAAATTTATACATATTTCTCTATGTAGATTTGTGTAAGGCAAACCTGCCGCTGTCATTATCTTATAAGATCTAATTTGCTGAATGTCTCATGTAAGATAGATTGCAAATAAAATGTAAGTTAAAATAAAAAATATCTTTAGTATTTCATGTTAAAAACTGATATTTTTTGTTTTTTTGTGATAGTGAATATAGTTGAAATAAACTGTATGGTTAAATTTTCCAATAAAACATTTGGACTTTCAATTCAACGAAAACAGGGGTGTTTGTAGACTTTTGTCCGCCACTGTATATATTGCGTCCGTAGGGCTGTTGGATTTTTAAGAGAAGCTTCTTATTTTATATTAGAAATATATACGAAGGAGTAGAAATTCCCGTCCAAGGGACGACCGCAACTAGAAAAGTTATGTTTTATATTTGCAGGAAAATATGACAAATTTTTACTTTGTACCTTAAGTTGGAGGTGTGAAATATGTATTGAGGTTTTAATAGTGTCGCAGCCAATATATATTTATAACCCTGCGCATATATTGGCTGCGACATTATTAAAACCTCAAAACATATTTCACACCTCCAACTTAAGGTACAAAGTAAAAATTTGTCATATTTTCCTGCAAAGAATTTCATAGCATAAAATTAATGGACGATAGTTTAACATATAATATTCGCATTAAAAACATACATACATACATATGTAAGTGCATATTTGTGCCAGCACAGTAATAAAATTTAACAATTATAATAACAATATTTGTGGTTCTGACAACATTAGTAATAACAATAGAACGAAAGCATAATAAAAAAAGTTATACAATTTATGAGCGACCAAAAAAGATGGCAATGTAATAGAAATTTCCGGTTAAGAAAAATTTTGGTGTTAATTTAAAGTTTTTTTTAACTTTTATCAGCCCAGCAACCACTATTTCCGGTATAACGCACTTGTCATTTCCTTAGAAAAAAAATTTTTTTATATACAAAAAAGAGAAATGAGTTAAAGGAAATATGAATGTGAACAAATATGCTGTTTTTTTCACATTTCGCAAGGAAAGCATTTTTTTGTTTGTTTGTTAAGCGCAACAATAAAATAGAATATAAAGCGCACAAGAAATTCTTGAAAGTCTGAAAAAGGCACTTGAACCTGAAAAAACTGTTTTGCAGGCCGCGCGTAATAAGCCATAACACGCGCTTTGCATACTAAATCAATTTAAGTATGGAACTGACAAACGAATTTGTTATTTATTTATTTGTTTGTGCACTAAAGTACAATCAAAAGACGTTGAAAAATATGAGCGGACGAACGTAGGTCGTCGTCGTCGTATAGATCGTTTAAGCAAAATGACACAATAATATAAAATGACAATGACATGACGTAAAAAAAAGCATAAAAACAAAAAGAGCGTTAAATGCCCACATGCTTATATAAAATTGAAAATCATTTATTCTTATTTTATTGTTTTTAAGGCATAAAATGAGTCATCACAGTTCATAGAATATGCAAATAGCGGTGAAATAGTTAAGAGAATTATTTACAAGCCACTTTTTTTCTTAAAGTTTTTAATTGAAAAATAAATAATAACAAATCTAAGCTGTAATAGAGCGTAATTACAACCATGAGTGAGTAAGCAAACAACAGATGATATGTGGCCTGACGTACATGTATGCTGTGATCGATTTACAAAGTCGATTAATTCGTTGCATTTACCTTGTGTGTGCTGTGTGCGTGTGTGTGAGAGAGGTTTGTTGACAATTGCCGTTTTGTTTACGTAAATTGATTTACTCGTTATGTTCTGTAAATTAAAATGACTAATACTGGAAACGTTTGCTATTTTATTTAGTTATTTATTTATTAAAATATGCAACGACTAGCAGACAAGATATGTTTTTTGTTTATGTGCAAATTATATAAACAAAGACTTATCCACGCGTATACTCAATCACGCAGGTGAGTCAGCTGCAGCAGCTGGCGAGGCGCAGATTTGTTTTATGCTGATTTTTTTTTTTGGCTTTCTTGCATTGTAATAGGTGTTGAAGCTGTTTTAGTTTAGTTAAACTCTGTTTTTTTATTATGGAATTTGTTTTGTGAACACTAAAACTTTTTCACTGCCAGTTAAAAAAAAATGAACAATAATACACCACACGCAACGAAATAATCAGCAGCTAATAGCCAAATGTTTTTCGCTGTTTTTTTTTAAATTTTTTTTTTTTTTTTTTGACAGCTCTGTTTTGTATTTTCAGCGCAAATTTCTAAAAAAAAAATTTTTTTTTTTTGGAGTTGCAAAAATTTCACTTGTTTTTTTGGCGCACAACAATAAACTGCTGCCAGCCAGCACACAATTATTTGGTATTTAATTTCATTTGTTTGTTGCCACAAACTGACTAGTAGTACTAGCCATTCAATTAGCTAGCTAGTGAGTAAAAACTTATTATTTTTTTTTCTTTATATATCACACGCACGCACGCGCATTCATCGCACAACATCGCTCGCGTTCAATGTAGAAATGGCAAAATGCAAAGTTACGAATGCTATGAAAAGCACCAGCGGCGGCGGCGGCGACGACGCTGACGATTTACTTACTTAGCCAATCGGTAATAAAAAATATAGCACCATACACACACACACTTAGACGTATGCGATTGAAGGCAACATCACCAGCAGCGTCAGTATGATGACGAAGCAGCTAAAAAGCAAAACACTAACAAAAAGTAAGTAACCCACAAGCAAGCGGTGACGCTGCGGGAGCATTTTAGTATTTTAGTATGGCGAGCGCATGAAGATCTCGGAGGGAAATATGTGTAGTGTATGTACCACATATCACATTGTAATGTCAGCACGATGGCTCAGCGTTAAACGATGGCGAGCGAGTTAAATGACTAAGTGACTTAAAAATTGCGATTTTTCTTTTTTTTTCTTCTTTGCTTATGCTCTACCTCTTTTTTCCATTGTGGTCTGTTATGATATGGACTGTGTAGCGAGCGCGGTTCCTGCAGGCGGCGCGTGCCACATTTTAACTCTGAGATTGAGGAGAGAGTGTTGTGTGAGATTTGCAAGCATATGACGTCAGCGCCATTATCGCTAGAGTTTGCACATTACATAAGCACACATATGCATGTACATATACATATATACATATATGTATGTATGTATGTATGTATATATCTATGTACATACATAACTGCTCGTTGATAAGCATGGTTTATACAGCGACAGATTTAAATCTTTTACGAGAGGTTGAAGGCGTGCAAAAGAAACCAGGCAAAATACATATGTACATACATATAATAATAGTAGACAGACAACTAGCGGTTAGAGTAATTGATGATTCAACTCGCGAATTTGTAACAATTTAGGTTGTGGATTTTGCGAAAAAAAACTGAATCATGCAAATGATAACTCATAATTAACCCTACAGACTGTATATAGATTTCACAGCAAGCGCAGAGTTAGGTTAGATTAAATTAAAGTGTTGCTTGGACATCCGCCGTCTCTTAGGCTACCGAGCGGACTCATTGTGATACCGCTGAGGATCTTAAGAATGCCCATTCGCTCGTCAAACCAGCGTGTGGAGTAAGCAAAAATGAGCATTCCACGTATGTGCGCTATTTTTCTCCAGTCTCTAAAGGTTGCCCCTCCCAAGGAGCCAGCAAACGACCCCTCCAAAAAAGGGGGTGACTCACAAAGGAAGTGTTTTAGGGTTTACGATTCTTGCTTTTCTCTACAACCCCTGCGGAAGTTGTTAAAGGTACGCGAAGCCTATCTGCGTGCCCGCCTAATAGAAGATGTCCTCTAAGAAGGCAGACAATTGTAGATATTTCCTTTTTTTTACAGATATTTTTTTATCCTTTGTCGGCAACAATGCCCTGGTCTTCTTCTTTGGGCATAGCCACTGCTTACGCGATTATAGCTAGGTCAACAATTGTGCCAGTTCTCTATTTTTGCCAATCTTAGCGAACTAGAGACACCAAGTGAAGCCGGGTCCTTCTCCATCTTTCTCTTTTCAACGAAGTGGAGGTCTTCCTCTACTTCCGCGGGTTGGCGAAATTATCTACGACTTCAAAGTTATGACTGTCAGCAGCGACGTGGGAGCCAAGACACTAGTGCGCTGATATTTTATTTTGATGGAAGGAGATATTTCGTCTCGTCTTTGTTTACTACCAGACCCATTCGCTCCGCATCTCTATTCAGTCTGGAGAAAGCAAATCTAACGTCTTAGTCTTGGTCACATTGTAAACACCTTTGCGACACTTCCAACTTGAGTTGGCAACTACGACGATTAACTCTATAAAAGTGTGCTTACAAGTGGGGAGAGGCATGCTCGAACTCTTTCAAGATGACGAAGATGAAAGGATGGAAGTGCCTTTGCGTGCAAGCTCGTCTGCTATCTCATTACTCAGTATGCTGCTTTCATTGTTGAGATTCCGAAGTAGCTAAAGTGATTTTTTATTTTGCCTCCGCCCTTAACGGTTTACAAAACCGTTAATGCATTCCAGTATTTGGAATGCAGAATATTCCTACGAATAACAACAGAAAAGAAGAACGAAATCGATCACGAAGCGATCACACCGCGGAATTCTCCACCGTTTCTGGTTTTATTGCTACAGATTCAATGGCTTTAAGTGCTGTCTGGCTTTCCCAAAAACTGTAGATACAAATGTCCATTGACAGTGTACTGACTTGAAGTGGAGCCAGCGGTGGGTGATAAATGGGTAGAGAGACATACATAATCAGATCGCTCTTTTCGGTAAAAGATCTGTCTCGTATTCAGAAATGCAGTTCCTTTCCTCTGGTAAAAATCCCTGCAAAAATTTTCGTACTTCGAGTAGAAGAGGACTTTAAAGTCTACAGCCAATTAAGTTTCTTTGTCCAAAATACGATAAACGCGCTTCAGCATTACCAAAAAAAAAAAAAAAAAGTTATGAATGACTAAACCCAAATACCAAGTATTTAAGAAATTTAAGAAATTTCTCAGTAATGATCCTAATTAGTGGTTTCAAAATAAGTAAATTGCCGGCAAATGCAAAAAAAAAAACTTTCCTTTAGTGATTCAATTTGCAACAAAAAATTATACGAAACATTGATAACGGTTTTGAGCATAACTTTATGGTTATGACTGGGCGCGGGATAGTTTTATTGACTCATTGAGTCTGCCTTGCTTATGTTACTCTCCAAAAAAGCGTGAATCAAACATTTTGATAGATTGGGTTTCCACAGAACGCAGAAATTACTCGAATTATGATTCGCATTGTTAAATTATGTACATATGTACAGTGGCTCACAGCTTATTTCATGCAAGTTCAATGAAAAACTATGAAATTATATATATTTCCAACGTCAGCTGCAGACGTACATGCCCATACCAGAACACTGCCCCCACCATGTTTAACAGTTGGCCTGATGTTGCATCTCTGAAGCGCAGTATTGGGTTTCCGCCACACGTAAGTCATTCCATCTGAGTCGAAAAGGTTGAATTTCGATTGGTCAGCAAAAATTACTATGTACCTTCGGCTTAGTTTTTTTTTTTTTGCTAATGAATGGCTTCTTTCAGGATACTCGGCCATTAAGGTCGTGCGCACGTAGTACCCGACGAACAGTTTCAGCACAAAATAATTTACTTAGTTCCTCCTGAACCTCTGGTAAAAACATCAAGATGCAAAACTACAAATTGGGGTAGGAGATCGGCTAAAAATCGCTTCAGCAGTTACAAAGCGCCAAATATACATATAGGGTGTTTTTTATAGAGGTATAGAACTTTAAGTTGGCATTACTTTTCAAGATGGTGACCGATTTAACAGCTGTCAAGTGATTTATTCTCAGTTTTGTTTGGCAATTCATCATGAATAGACTCACGCCTGAACAACGCTTGCAAATAGTGCAATTTTATTTCGAAAATAATGGTTCTGTGCGGAAAACGTATCGCGCACTACGTCCAATGATACGGACCAATGATTCCACCAGCCCATAAAGCGCACCAAACAGTCAGTTTTTCTGGATGTAACGGTGTTTCAACATACACTTGGGGATTACCTTCACTCCAAATGCGGCAGTTTTGTTTGTTGACGTAGCCATTCAACCAGAAGTGCGCTTCATCGCTAAACTTCGCTAAAATGAAAATAAAAGCCCGAAACCAGTAACAAGAAATTGGGAAAAGGTGAAGAATTGTCTTTTTGAACCTAGTATGGGACACGGTAACATAGTGGGTAATGAGTTGGTGGACGAGGATGCAAGGAAGGGCCCTCTCCTTCCCGTTTCGCCATAACGGACGAGTTTGACCAGAAAAGATATTTTTTTTTTCGAAATTATTATGTCTTACTATGCTGATAAATAGGTCGCCGAAAAATTTTCTACAAAAATTTAACAGAAATGCTAATTTCGGGGCTCAGCCGAAAATCGCATCAGCGGTTATAAAGCGTCAATTTTATATATGTATACCTGCATATAAATATATCTACTTTTGAAGCCACCACATCTCTTAGATGCTGTAAACTTCCGAATGAAATTTAATTTGGAAACAAGATATTTTTATTTTTTATTTTTTGAAAATTTTATATTTTGAAATTCAACAAATTTTCACGGAAAATATTTTTCATTTTTGTAGAAATTATCACAATCTCTCTTTCAACCTTACCCGTTAACTGATTATTGGCGTATTAAATAAATTAATAAGCTTAATTCCAACTTTGAAATGTAGAATTATTTTATTGTTGAAATGCCTGCCAGTAAGCAATAAACAAACCCAAAGAACGAGCACAAGAGACATAAATGACAAAAGCATGTCCCGAAAGTAATTCGTCGTTTGTAATTGAAAGAGTAAAGCAGCACGTGGCGCGCTTGTCGTGTAAACGCCGTTTAAGCTTTGATTTACGGCGATATGTTTGGTCCGTTAAATTGCTCATCGATAACTATGTATATATCGATCAAAATTTCTGATGCTAGCAAAAAATGTTGCTTACTTTTTATACACGTTCTAGCGACAATTCTTTTCTTAATGGGAAAAAATAAAGCAAAAAGTTTAGAAGCACAAAAATATGCGAAAATTTCAAGGGAATTTAACTTGAGTTCTGCTAAAACTTCAAATCATACATAAAACTTTTACGTCATATGCAAAGTGTAAACATAAATATGCAAACACATAGTCGTAATAGTTATGTATGCAGATATATGCAAGTGCGTTTGTGTGCCTCATTGAATAAATAAAGAGATACGCGCAACTATTTTGGCATTTAAGTTGACGAGAGGCGCGTACCAAAAAAAAAAAAAACAAGCTTTCCCTTGCATTTCTTTTTTCTATGGCATTAGCAATCTGTGCATACACACATATTTATGTATGTATGTATGTATAACGTAAACTACTGTTTAAAACGGGGCAACAGCGAAACCAAACACGTGAGCTGCATGCCGTACGCCGTATGAATTGCTGCTGCTGGACTAAAAATTAGGCAAATGCAATGAAGCGAAAGAAAAAAATTATGCTAAGCTTACAAGGTGTGTGTGTGATTTTTATGTTAAAATACATACTTATGTATGTATGTATATACACAAATCTGCGCCTAATTTAAAACCAGAAGTAATAAAAATACAACATTACCTTACGCAACACAACTCATATGTGGCAGGAATAACTAACCAAAATGGCAATGACAGTGTAACAACAACAACTCGTATCACACACACACACACACACACGCACAGCATAGCTAGCAGAGCACAGCACAGCAGCACTATTTCACGCCCAATTTGTTGTCGTCGTTGCACGCAATAAATTCACTTAACACAGCTGTAAGCGAGTGAGTTTGAGGTTATGTGTGTGTGTGTGTGTGAAAATGTAAGTGCTAACGTAAAATTTATTATCGGTCAAATGGTAGGTCAGGCAGTGAGAGACAGAGAGACAGAGAGGAAAGAGAGAGAAGAGATAGTTCATATGTACGTGTGTATGTAATAATAGTTAACCAATTGTTCATTTGAGGTTAGTTCCGTCAATGCATTAGTTGCTTAGGTCATGCTATTAATTTTCAACTTGGATACATATACATACATACATACGCTTACATCGCTGACAGGCGTGTTATTTGTAAATGAATAAGCTCGCATCGTATCGTATTAATACATTCAATTATTTCATATATGTATACCATCGTATGCACGTGGGAATATACTCATAACAACAGCATACTGCGGTTAAATGCATGGCTGACTTATTGTTCTTTTATTTTATTTTTACTTTTCATCTATGTATGTGTGCGTATGTAGAACAACATTTGCCATGTCATGATTACCACCAATCAATTAGGCCAATGTTGTAATTTGAGCATATTGATTATCCTGTTGACAAAGCACACCCAAAAGAAGATTAATTTGGCAAATTTACTAAAACAATTTAATTTTTGTTGTTTTTTTTTTTTGTATTTGTGAAAATCAAATTGAATGATAGTGGCAAAATGCAAGGCTGGCGGCCGGAGGAGTTCGTTTAATGGGCGATGGTGTTCTTTGTTCTTGCATACTTTCTTGCGTATTGCGGATATGGAAAATAGTTAAATGTGTGTTTGTGAAATAGGTTTGTTTAATGAGCGGAAATAGAGAATCGAACAGTTGGAACGGGAACGTGCAACCATGCTTCTGTGTAGTGGATCTCCACTAATAAATTTAGATGTCAAGATAATTAAAAAAACACATTTTTTTTGTAATATAAAATTGAGTGGAAATTCTAAACTTTCACCTAATAAAGGGGGATCCATTTCGAGGTTCCCTATTTTTTTATAAAAAAAACAAAACAGAAATTTCAAATTTCGTGTGGAATTTTTATTATCATTCAAAAGAACATTCTTTGGCATTCATTTTTTGAAGATTATCTCCTTCAAATCTTGGCCGTGGCCACGTCTCAGATGGTCCATTCGTTGAGTCCAGTTTCCGATGACTCGTCCGAGCATTTCGATTAGTAACTGGCGAATAACACGCGTGTTGTTTCCTCCAAGGCCTGAATCGAAGCGGAATTGTCTGCATAGACTTTAGACTTTACATATCCCCACAGGAAAAAGTCTAACGGTGTGTTATAGCACAATCTTGGTGGCCAATCGACCGGCTCAAAACGTGAAATTATCTGCTCACCGAAGTGTTCTCTCAATAAATCAATTGATTGATGCGATGTGTGTGAAGTGGCGTTATCGCCATTGACGGTTACTTCCTCACTGGCATCATTTTTTAAGAAATATGGACCGATGATTCCACCGGCCCAAAAACCACACCAAACCGTTTTTTCTGGATGAAATGGCAGCTCTTGAATCTCTTCTCTTCGTCCCAAATGTGGAAATTTTGCTTGTTTGCATACCCATTAAGCCAGAAATGGGCCCCATTGCTGAACAAAATTTTGATCGAAAACGTCGCATCTTCTTGAAACTTTTCAAGATCCCATAGAGCGAAGGGATGTCGCTTGGGAAGGTCGAGCGGCTTTAGTTCCTGCACAAGTTGTATTTTTTACGCTACGTCAGTCCGAGTTGCTGCGAACGGCGCCGAATCGACTCCCCACGGTCTTCGTGTACACTCTCCTCACCCCTACTTGGATCACCCTTTATATATGTACATATATATATATTTCTTTGTATATTTATTTGTCACCAATAGCATTTTTCCAATTAAAAATCACTTATTTTACGATCATTACCTACGCTGACGCAGATATCTGCCTTTCCATTCACCCTTTGGCCACTTTCTGTCTCTTCCTCTCTATCTCTCTCTCTCCTTGATTACTTGATCTAGTGCTTGATCTAACCTAAAATTTATTTATAAAAGACAATACTGGCAACCTTATGTAACAGCACTCAATCAGCTCAGTCAGTGGTAACTTTTCATTTACATGGTGCTTTCTTAAGAAAGAATGTTTCAGCAAAGTTGCTATGCTTTTTGGTTGGTTACGCTAAAATTGTGCGGTGCCCTTGTTTATAGTCTTGGCAGAGCACACTCAAGTTCCAATATCTTTTACCATCGATGAGGGATTCGGGTTCATCATCTCTAGGTGTCGCACTTTCATTGCTATGCAGCAGACTGGAAAATTGTTCTCAACATAAACTTTGTGTGCTCTGGACAGTGATCACCACTAGTCGTCTCGAAATCTTCTGTAAATGTCAAATCTTTTCATAGAATTTTCGAGTTTTATTTCTGTCGGCCAGCTTTTACAGCTCTTCTGCTCTACGCTTTTCAGCATATTTCCTTCTTGTCTGCAAATGCGTTTTTATTCACTCTTCAACTAACCCCGCACGCTTTGTGGTCGATCGCTACCCGATGAGGTAGACAGTCTCTCTGTTCTGTCCTTAGCTGCTTGACATTCTTCACCGTATCAGATCTTTATTGAAAACCAATTGTTCAGTAACGGCGGTACATAGAGAGCCAAACTGATGAGGAGTTTTCTCAGAAAGTAGTAGTGTAGGCCGAGTGGAAAACCGGTACCCTCTGCGGGTTAGGGGTTCAGGAATTTACCCGGGGTAGTCATGCCTGTCGTACGAGGCGACTAAAATCCAATAGTTCTCGCGACAGTCGCTCCTTTATACCGGAACGACCCGGATTTTTATCCGGCCAAGGACTGTCACTCCCGCAATATTCCTCGAAGCCCAATTTTGGGAATTTTCTGCGGTTACAATAATAATAACAACAACAACAACAACAACCGACTTCTGTTTGTCGGCGGGCGTTCTTTGCTGCACAGCAGTAGGTGCGTATCTTTACTATTACAAAGTAGCGATTGGAGGGATTATAGGTCTTAGTAATATCGAGAAAGAACACTGAAGACATTGCTTTGGCTGGTACTTCCTTCATATACTTCGGTGCAAAGGCTTAAATCAGCGGTAAGTTGAAATTTACATTCTTTTATATGGCCGCTGTAGTAAATTACACAAGGACGGAACAGTTTCTTCTGTCTTTGTACCGTTCATCGCACATCTTGGACGGTCGTGACGTCAACTTTCAGTCGTACGAGAACATCAACCAGCTGGGGAGCGGCACTTACCCAAATAAATCATAGAATATTTCTGTTGCATGCCTTCAAATCAAGATCCATGATACGTTTGCAGAGGTGGTGGTCAACAAAAGGGGGCAACCCTCATGCGAAACTCATTGGTTGTTTGTTTTTTTTTTACGTTGGAGCAGATTTTTTTATGTGGTACGCAACGTATGCTCTTCTCACTTTAGCTTGCCTCCGTAGACGGATTTTTGCTGGCAACTCAGCGCATACTTGGTTTAGTTTCGGCAGTCTTGAACTGTGTTTCTGGCACTTCCAGCTAAATTAGAGTCAAAAACTTTAACCACTTGAATGAACTTTTCTTCAGGAGGTTTCACCCTCTTTGCTTTACTTTTCAATACTCGTCGGTCAGGTGCAAATGATTTTCATTTCTTTATGATACAATAAAATAGCGAAATTATTTAAGTACACTCAACACTCAACTCTGTCTCTCTCTGCTGCAAACAATTCATTATCGACACATCAACGCAACAACACTGCATGCGCTGAACTGCTGTCATTCGCAATTTCAAATTGAAATGATAGACAAGTGCAGCGGCAGCGGAAAAAAAAAGTATATGGCTAGGTAGATATATATCTATGTATGTATGTGTATATATATAAAATTATAAAAAAGCGAAAACGTTCGCAAAAGAAAGCTCAAACGCTGATCAGTTGCCAACTTGCCGTGCTGTTTATTTCACTTGACTTAGCAGAGCTTAACGCGCGTTGGGTTGGGTTGGGCTGACTGGGCTAAGTGCACACGACTATGGCTGAGTGATTGTTTGATTATCTGTCACACACAATGCAATGTGTTTGCTTTGTAAAGGGAAATATGAGTATACATATACATATACATATACATATACATACACATACACATACGTACTAACGCTTGCATATTAATTAGCCGCAAAACCATCACAGTTAGCTTTCAACATTTTAAAATTATTTTATTTTAATGCGTCTACATTACATATGGTCAAGTACGAGTAAGTTGTTTTTGTTGGTTTCATTGTCATAATTAATCAAATTCGAAAAGTGTACGCGAATATGTTAAATATATTTATATGTGCATGTGTATGTTTATAAAAATAACTAAGTACTAGATCAAATGCCATAATTAAAACTGTCCTCTGAATTTATTTAACAAATTTAACAAACGAAAAAAATTCCAATACCAAGACTGGATCGGTTAAGGCCTGTGCATTATCGTTTTGCTCGTTCCACCTCAAATATCGCTGAAGCCGAAACCGAATACCCGAATGTGGACCACCGGACCTTTGTTAACTTTAATAAAGCTAACTGGCCCGGCTTTACGGAATTTACTGAGAACGCCTTCAGTGCTCTCCCCATTGCTACCAACGTCCTCACAGCAGAGAAAATTTTCCGCAAAATTGTCGTGTCTGCTGCCGCCCGCTTCATACCTGCTGGTCGTATAGCGGAAATCCGCCCTCACTTCCCCACCGAAGCGGCGGTTTTAACGATCACGGAGATCCCCGCATTAGGGATTCGGCATAAGGTCAATACTCACAAGCGGAGCAAGTGTGAGTAGCACTTAGGGTCCTGCAATCTCTCCTCTGGGGTAACCAAGCTCTGAGCTGCAGTCAAATCGCTGTCTAATCCAACGAAACGAGATGATCGGGTGGAGATTTCACCGGATCGGGTGATCACGCCTCGTCGTAAGAGGTGCGCGTGCTATTTTAGCCGGCTATTCACACTGCACCCTTCGGTTGGGAAAACGAGAAAACGAGTAACCCAGCGTCTGCAGAAACTGCCAAAAAAAAAACCAGTGCGACGCTTGATTTCTCCAGGGATGAGGTTCAGGGGGTTATCGGGAAGGCGGAAGTCTCCAAATTCATCGACCCCGACGGAATAAGCATGCTAATGTTAAAACATTTGTGCCCAGCGGGAGCAGATTATCTCACAAAGGTTCTCAATTTGTCTTTGACCACTCTAATTTTACCCGATATGTGGAAACTGGGTAGAGTGGTCCCGCTACTAAAGCCGGGAAACCCGGGAGAGTCTTATCGGCCGTTATCGCTCCTTTCCCCAGTAGCGAAGACAATTGTGGCCTTGCTGCTCCCGTATCTTACACACCATCTGAGCCCAGCTACACATCAGCATGGCTTCCGGAAAGTCCACAGCACTTAACGCCTTAAACATCAGATAGTTCGTGGGATCCACCAAAATCGGTCCTGTGCGCGAACTTTCTTAGTAGCATTGAGCCTGTCGAAAGCCTTCCACAAGGTCAATCACGCAATGGTATGGTACTATCGTACAATTATGATTCCTCATTACCGCCAGGGTTGAAAAGGTGGACTCAATGAGCTACCCGAGTGGTCGACAATCATTGTTAAATTCCATATTTCAAGGCTCCCTCTACCACCAGAGGGCGCCTCCTTGATCTCATATGGCGTTGACTGTTAGATATTGGCGTCTGGCCAGGCTATTGATAGCCTTGTACGAAAGTCAACAGCTGTCTTGCGGACCTTTCCCACTTCTTCAGTGCACGACATCTACACTTAAAACCAACGAAATCCTCTACCACCCTTTTCATCAGCTGGACGAAGGACTACCGGCTTGAACTTAATGTGAAGTTAAAAATTCCGACCACGAACAACCCAAAGTTACTGGGAGTCCCGCACCTCCTTCACTCCGCAATTGCCACCAAAGTACAGAGCCGCAACAAAATTTTCAAATCGCTAGCCGGTAGCACCTGGGGGAAAGCCAAAGAAACGCTGCTGGCAACGTACAAGGCAATTGGCCGGCCGGTCGTAAACTATGCTAAACCGATTTGGACGCCGTGGACTAGCGAGACGCAGTTGAAGAAGCTCCAGACTTGTCAAAACACCAACCTTTGGACTGTGACGGGAAACCCCTTGATGACGCCGGAGCACCACTTACACAGTGAAACATCTATGCTCCCAGTTAAGGAACATAATGTTATGCTGTGTAAGCAATATCTGCTGGGATGCCACCATAGGGATCATAAATTAATTATAAAAAAGAAGAAAAAAAGTAATTTCGAAGAAAAATTATAAGAAATATAAAAAAACGTATAAAGAAAAATAGAATAAAAAATTAAAAAAAAAAATTATTAAAAACAAAAATATCATTTAACCTTAGAATAAAATGCATATAACGGTAAAGTACTGAAATTCGGTATGAAGTAACTGTAATTGAAAGATATGTACATACATACATATATGCGTAAGCCGTCAACGTCACTCCAACTATATCTAAGCAAGCTGACATATTCGATTCTGAATAAAGCAAAATTTCCTCTTAAACCTTTTGATTAATCACCAAAAACGTTAAATTCGTGTTGAGCGGTTTATGCAGCTTAGAATTTCAGAAAAAAATGTGAAAACATTAATTTCGCCGATTACACGATTCTTTTTAACTTTTATTTTTACTAAATAAAAAAAATGTTTAAGGAAATCCCAAGGTCATATTGAGCTGCGTAATCGCGTTGACTCACAAGCGTAAATGCATTGCAATAAAATAAATGCAATTTTCAATGCAAGTCAATGCATTCAAGTCACTCAACAGCAAGCTAAAGCGGAAATATAAAATATTTCGCAGTTTTAATGCGGAGATTTTTTACATTTCAAGCTTTTGTATTTACGCATTAAAAGTTTGATCAGAATGAAGGTAAGATTTTGGAGTGGCTTCCTTAGGGTTATTTACCTATTACACTGACCTACAAAAAAAATTTTTGGTTTTGTGCAGCTCTGTTCACATCTGTAGTCGGTAAGGTAGGTAGTATGAACTACATTGCTGCTACTAGATGTCGGCTGACAGCTCTGGTTTACCTACGATTCTTATTTTAACTTTTTTCCGGTTTTATTCGAAATCAGTCAATGTTATAACGACTTTTATGACATTAATCGTATAAATTTAGTATGGCAAGTAAGTCGAGATGTTGCATTAACGATCCTGATATGTTTTGTTACATATGTGGTGAGTATATAATGAAAGATCAACGGAAACCGATTAATGACACGGTAATTCGCTTATATTCTGCATACTTTGGTATTGAAATTAAAAAAAAAAAAAAAAAAAAAGAGCAGATATGAAAAATGTGACTAGTTTTCTCGTATCAGCTCACAAAATATACCCAAAATCAGGTCTAAAATCTTAGGCACCAAAATGAGTGTAGGCCAGTGTTTATACATTCAGTTTGGAAAAATTCATACTTCACTGTTATTTACGTATATATACATGTGTAAGTGGAAACACAGCAACAACTTATTGGAAGAATTAGAAATATTATTGTGTTTTCTATTATTTATTCAAATTACATTTGTGCTTTCATAAGCGATAAGATAAGTTTGCCTGAAATAATATTAGACTTTCATAAAAAAAAAAAAAAAAAAATAATAATAAGCACCATAGCACTCGTTAAATGATTCACTGTAAATGATGGCAAATGATTAGAGAAGTTTGAATTTTTGGGTTATTTTATTAAAGAAATCCATTATAAGTAAAAAAAATTGCGCGATTGGCATTTATCATGGTGGGTTAACGTCCCGCCGCAATTCGCATCAAAGCGATGTTCTTCAACATATCTTCCTGGCAAAAGAGAAAGGTGCTGTGTCCAAAGATACTTTCGATGAGCGTATAGACTGCCACGTTTTCCACAACCGCGTTGTTAGTTCAGTGCTGCTTTCTCGGCTAAGTTAGGTTAGGTTACACTGCCTGTTTTTGTTGTTGTCGTTGTTGTTGTTGTTGTTGTTGTAACGGCTAGACAACGCTGCCTATGATCTGGTAGGTCCAGTATTAGTCATCGAGGTCATCCAAAGGGGGGCCCAGGAAACGTGCTGTTTCGACGGGTTCGGACTCAAGGGAGAGGGGTGTTAGATGAGTCGGGTTGAGTGGGTATGCAAAGGGGGGATTAGTGTCGCGCGGGACCTGTGTTGATCATGTCAGGGTCAAGTTTGGATAGGTAAGAGTTGAACCTGCTACAATATTCAGAGCTTAATTGTGCCAGGATCATGCGAGTCTCTCGAGGCATTTCGAGCTCTTGTTTTGCGATTGGATTCCGAGAACACTATTCACCGGAAGATAGTTCACAAAGGTGTTAACGGACTCTCGATGAATGGGATTTATAGCCTGTCGGTAAGCCGTCCTGTCCAGCGGGACAGGAGTGGCGATAGTCAAGTACTCCCTTCCTGAGGTGACTAGGTGGTGTTTCAGCTTACAATAAGTTTCTGTTGGGATGATCCCTATGGTAGCACAGCACAGCTTAACATTAAACAGCATAACATTATACTCCTTAACTAGGGAGCATAGATGTATCACTGTGTAAGAGATACGCCGGCACCGACAG
Source organism: Neoceratitis asiatica (assembly GCA_030068015.2). NCBI lineage: Eukaryota > Metazoa > Arthropoda > Insecta > Diptera > Tephritidae > Neoceratitis > Neoceratitis asiatica. Next base: position 65,995,639 of record CM061527.1, on the reverse strand, counting down.
GAGGTTCCGGTGACGGGCCGAAGGGCGGTGATTTGACAGGTCTTTAACTTCTTCAACTGCGCCCTCTAGACCCCCGGCGTCCAAATCGGAGCAGCATAGTTTACGATCGGCCGGTCAATTGCCTTGAACATTGCCAACAACGTTTCTTTGTCTTTACCCCATGTGCTACCGGCTAGCGATTTAAAGATTTTGTTGCGGCTTTGTACATTGATGGCAATTGGCTTAGTTATGGTAATATGGCAGAGGATTTCGTTGGTTGTAAGTGAAGATGTCGTGCAAAGTTTATAAAGACTAACAATATCCAAAATCGAACAATCATCGGCATGTGAGATCAAAGAGACGCCCTCTGGTGGTAGAGGGAGTCTCAAAATATAAAAATTAAACAGTATCGAGGAGAGGACATCACCCTGCGGAGCCGCCTGTTTAATTTTTCGTAGTTTTAATGTTTGAAATCGAAAATCAACCGATGATTGTCGAACACTCAGGTAATTCATGGTCCAGCTTGTTCTTATCCTTTGTAGTGGCAGATGAGAGTTCTATTTCATTTGAGTTGAAATAGTCGAGGCGGGACAAGATGATTTTTCTAGATTCTCTAGGTGCTTTCCTGATCACTTTCTTGTAACTTTTTATGCTATCTTTGTAGGGGTCGAGTTTTTTTTTGGCTTCCTTAAGGAGCTTTTGCTTGCTTTTCTAAGCTCTAAAAATTAATTTTTTTTCATTATGAAATTTTATTCCTTTCTTTTCGGAACAGATAAAGAACATGATGTATCAAAAGCAGCGTTACAGGCCTAGTTGACCAAGTTCACTTTGATATTACTTTACAAGTCTATAAAATTCATACTAAAAACAAAAAGCCAATTAGATCATTCCAAGAAACCCATGCAGGTTAGGGATTTACGCTCCGTAAGACATGGGTGTTCCTAAGAATCCAATAGTTCTCATAACATTGCCGAAATTTTATGATGGAACAACTTAGATTTTTATCCAGCCACTACTGCCACATTCCCTAAAATAAATTTGGAAAATATTTATGCGGTTACAAGAGCCACAACAATCATACCATTAACTTGCGTAGCCATATTACAGGGAATTTTCTTTATTTATACAAATGATTGCACTAAATAAAAATTCTAGTTAACAATTAATGTTGTTGTTGTTGATATTATAGTTATAGTGGTAAAAAAAAATAATATTTCACGGCGCCGCATAATTGCATGTGGGCTAATTTGTGAAGACATAACTACGTACGTACATAAGAAATAAAATAGTGACAAAATATATATGTATGTATGACGTAAGCGAGCGCTTTACTTTTTTATGATTTTAAGCATATTCTTTACATAAATTGCGCTTCACAAACATTTAACAAATCAGTTCGAAATAGCCGCCACATAATATACGCACAAACTACACTCACTGACATATTAGTCAGCTGTTGTCAACTGTCAATGCTAAATTGTGGCGATCACCATGACTTTGGGCACATTTGCGGTCGTACATATGTACATATGTATATGCATGCGTGTGTGCAATTTTTATTCTCCATAGCATACACATTTTTTTTTTCTTTTTTGATTTTTGCCACCGCGTATGGCGCAGTGCATCAATCAACGAACGACTCGAATAACCCATTTTTTTTTTGGATTGTGGTTAGAGTGCACACTGTATGAAATAAAATAAGATCAAATAAAAAATTAAATAAATAATAAAATGTAAAAGCAACAACATCAAAACTGGTTTATTTAATATTTGTAACCCAACGTGTTTTGTCTAAATTCAATTGTGCACATTTGTTATTGTGAATGAATTGTGAATCATCATAACACATAACAGAGAACGTCAGGCTTGCTGCTTCTTATACAAGTTGTCCGTAAACAAGGCGAAAGGTTATTGCTTTCATTCTTGGTTGCTAATCAAACAGATGGAGTTTTTTTTTTTTGAGAGAGTCATCGAAAGATATTCAAACATTCATACAAAATTCGTACAAAAAACAAAAGAGATTCACTTTTTGGTAGTAAACATAGTTTCATAGAGAATTAATTTTTCTCAATAGCACTAAAAACGATGTAACTATTTTATAGTTAGTACTTACATATATTAACTTATCTAACAATAAAAACAAACTACGCATATTAAATATTAACCACATTTCAAATGAATAAGAAAAAATAAAAAAATAAAGAAATAAAAAAAAATAAAAAAAACAAAAAAAAAATCATTTAAATGTGCAAACCAACGTTGCGCGCATGTAACTAATATATTCTAATATTTAGTAAACTGAGTAAATACTTAATATACATACGTATGTATGTATGTAAGTGCGATCTAAGCGAAACAACAACAACAACAACAAGAAAAGCAGCAGAGATCAACCGCCCGCCCGCATGCCTACTAGCAATAAACCACAACTTATACAACGTGGGGGTTGAGTTTCCTGTGTTATTTCTATTTATTTACATACTAAAATTATACATCCATATGTACATACATACATATGTATGTATGAATGCTGTGTGCAACGTGACAAACACACACAAATAGTGGATATATTTAAGAAAACACAGCAAGGGATATAAAAATTATTACACAGTGCAGACCAGACCATCATATATTTATAAGATACATTGTACATATGTATGTACATAGGCGTATAGCATAAGTTTATGCACTTGTGCGCTACTCATAATGCAGATGAGCTGAGATGATGTGATGTGATCATGAGCAGACACATCAATTTATGGCTTTTACATAGGTATGTCGATATATTTATGTGTATTTTTAGATATTTCTGATTTTTTTTTAGTTTATAGGCTACTAATGTAATAATCTACCATATAACATATATAAAACTGCCCTAAAAAATAATATTTAGTTTAATTGGAAGCAAAATTTAGCTTGTAAATATTTATAGCATGAATTTGGTATTTTTTTCCAAATAATTTTTAATATTTTCCTTAATAAATTTCAAAAAAATTTTAACAAAATTTAAGTATTTATAGAATATTTTTAATATATTCTAATATATTTAGTATTTAATATTTAAAAAAAATTTACCTAAAATTTTTTTTATTTTTTTATTTTTTGACAATTTTTTAACAATTTTTTTTATAATATTTTTTAGTATTTTTTCATCATTTTCTTAGTATAGTTCAAATGTTTTTTATTGAAATTTAATTGAAACGTCCCCGGCCTACCATAGTAAACACACTTTTTTTGGGCAAAATGAACTTTTTTATTCAACATAGTTCCCTTCAAGGGTGATACACTGATTATAGCGATTCTCCAACTTTTCGATACCATTTTTGTGGCACGATTTGTCATTTGCTTCAAAATAGGCCTCAGTTTCGGCGATCACCTCTTCATTCGCCGAAAATTTCTTCCCAGCGAGCATTCTTTTGAGTTTTGAGAACAGGAAATAGTCGCTGGGGGCCAGATCTGAAAAATATGGGGGATGTGGAAGCAATTCGAAGCCCAATTCATGGATTTTTGCCGTCGATTTCACTGACTTGTGACACGGTGCATTGCCTTGGTGAAACAACACTTTCGTTGTCTTCAAATGTGGCCGTTTTTCGGCGATTTTATCCTTCAAACGGTCAAATAACACTATGTAATAGTCGCTGTTGATAGTCTCTCAAGGTGATCAATACAAATAATACCATGCGCATTACGAACTACAAACGCCATAACTTTGCAAGCCGACAGCTGCGTTTTTCCACGCTTTGGAGTAGTTTCATCGCGTACAGCCCACTCGGATCGGATGACTGTCGATTGAACTTCGGAGTGAAATTATGGAGCCATGTTTCATGCATTCTCAAATTTCGATGCAAAAACTCGGGTTTATTACGCTTGAACATCTCCAAACACTGCTCCGAATCATCAACTCGTCGTTGTTTTTGATTAAAAGTAACATCGCGCGACATCCACTTTGGATAGAGCTTTCTCATAACCAAATATTCGTGAATGACATAATGCAGACATAGAGTTGATATCTTTAGAGTGTCTGCTATTTCATTCAATTTCAATTTACACAATAATTTCACAATAATTTTGTGGATATTTTTGATGTTTTCGTCGGTAACAACCCATTTTGGGCGTCCACTGCGTTCACCATCTTTGGTGCTCATTTCACCAAGTCTAAGCTTAGCTTACCAATCCTTGATGGTTGATTTTCCTGGGGCAGTGTCTGTAAACTCGTCATCAAGCCAAGTTTTTGCTTCAACTGTATTTTTCCCCTTCAAAAAGTAATATTTTATCATCACGCGAAAATCCTTTTTATCCATTTTATTCACAATAACAAAAGTTGCTTCACTCAAAATGATACAATTCACAAACGAACAGCTGTTAAATTTATACACGCGTCTTTTGAAGGTTAGTGTTAAGTGAAAATGATGTAATTAATTTATGCTAGTAACGCCATCTATGGCAGGCCGGGGACTTTTCAATTGACCGTTATATATATAAAAATGAAAATATTTATACATACATATGTACATGCATGTATGTGTATTAAATTTTCGATTTTAAATTATGTATAATGAATTTGAAGTTAATGAAATTAAAATAATATCAAAATTTAACTTATTTTTAGCACTTTTTTAAATATTTTTTAATAATCTTTGTGTTTCTTTTAAATATTTTTTGTTGCTTTAATTTTTTTATTAATTTTTTTTATTAACTTTTTTTTAGTTTCTTTTTAATTTTTTTTGAATTTTTTTTTTAGTTTTTTATTAATTATAATTTTTTTGTTATTTTTTATTATTTTTTTTTAATAACTTTTTCTTATTATTATTTTATTTACTTTTTTATTCATTTTTTTATTAACTTTTTTAATTACTTTTTAATTTTTTTTTTGTTATTATTTTTTATTAACTTTTATTATTATAATTTTTTTTTTAATTTTTTAATTTTTTTTTATTAAATATATATATTTTGTTATTTTTTTTTTATTAATTTTTTATTATTATTATTTTATATTAAATTTCTTTTATTAATTTTTTTATTAACTTTTTTATTTCTTTTTAATTTCTTTTCATTAAATATAGTTTTTGTTATTTTTTATTATTATTTTTTATTACTTTTTTTATTAACTTTTTTAATTTTTTTATTATTAATTATCGTAATCATTGTCACTAGTTTTTTAATTTTTTTTTAGAAATATTGAGTATATGTATATTTTTTTATTTATTGAATAGTTTTATTTTTATTTTAACATATTTACAATTTTCTTGGAATAATTTTTAATGTTTTTTTAGTATTTTCTCATATTTTTCCTAGTATTTTTTAGTTTATTAATTTTTTTTAAACACGTATGTATTATCAAAATAAAAATATTTTTACATACCACTTACATACATATGTATGTATGCTCGATAAATTTTTGTTTTTAAATTATGTACGATGAATTTGAAGTTATTGAAGTTCGAGCATATCGAAGTTAGCTTAATTTTATAATTTTTTTCTAATAATTTTGTATTATATTTTTTTTTAATATTTTTATGATTATGATAAAATTTTTTGTTGCTTCTAGATGGTTTTTTTTTTTTGTTTTTTAAAATAGTTTTAGGAGTTTTTAATATTCTTTATTTTTTTTTTCAAATAGAATGTTTTTAACATCTCCTTTCTAGCAATTTTTGAATTTATTTAGGATTTTTAAGCATTTCTTTTTTAATATTTTTTTTTAATTTTGACTTTTTTTTTGTATAAAAACGAAATATTTATACATACTCATTTTAAATTTTAGTTTTCAAACAATTTTAGTAATTAAAACAAAAAATTTACTCTCTTCTTTTACTTACTCTCCACTGTTACGGTCACAATGAGCTACATACATACTTGTATTCTAATTAAAGTTGATTTTTCTATGTACATATGTATGTACGTATGTATGTGCTTATTCCCTTTTTAAGTGTAAAATATATGCAAGTAACCGATGGCACACATCACCTCAACATTTCACTACTACCTTTACACAGCTACATACACACTCGTATGCACATATGGATATCCATATATACACAGCCAAATACATTTACTAAGAGTATCTTATCGCCAAAAACGTAAAGAAGCAAAAATGCGCAGATAATTTGCACGGATAAGATATGATAACCAAGACATTAACTCTCAATAGTGGAAGGCATAAAAACACAAAAAAGTATTAATTATTGAAAGGAAAAATAAAATTTCATCAACATCACAGTAAAATGTGGGGAGTGTAATGCAATTATTAAAAAATAATAATAATAAATAAATAAAAATAATAACAAAAATAAAATAAAAGTAAATAAATAAATAAAAATAATAATAAAAAATAAATAATAATAATAAATAATTAATAATAAAAAGGTAAAACCAAAAGTAGGAAAAAAATATAATAAGTAAAAATAAATAAAAAGTAAATAAAATTCAAAAATTAATAAAATTAAAAATATTAAAAACTCTGCATGACTAATAATATCTGTAGCTCTTAAATAGCAAGCAGATAAAGAAAAACCTTTATAGTTTAATTTCAAATTTATTTTGTTCCTCTTTGCGTTTGTATTGCCTGCAACGACATTGAACTCACTCCAATCGCATGGAAATCAAAAAAAAAAAAAAAAAAAAAAGACGATAATAGAAACTGCAAGCTTTTAACACTTCTTTTTGAACAAAGTGTTGCAAGTACTTAAAAGTACAAAAACAGAAAAAATAAACTTTGTTTAATGGAGTATGGCTCAACAAGATTGCTATTGTCCGCACGCATTGTAGACATTTCAAAAGGATATTGCCATCCCCAATAATCATCCCCAACTTACCAACGGTGCGATACCAATGGTTGTAAATATGTACATATGTATGTGTGCTAGCATTTAATCATATGCTTTCATGTCGAAATAGCGCACATCGTGCGCCGCTTCATTGGTTTATGTTTGGACAGCATGTTATGTATATGTAATTGTATGTAAACAACATGCCCGCCTCCTATGCGCAACCACCCTCTTGTCTTTGCATAATATGACCTGCTCTAGAGGCTAATAGTGTTTGGGTTCACAACGACAATGTACTCTTTCTGGGTTACGCTGTAATAGTAGATGTCAACGAGCTCTACGCTAATAGGATTAGCCAAAAGGAAGTAATTACGCAAACGAAGAGTATAAGTTAATTTTGTATATAAATACATATATATTTGAATCAAAATCAAATTTTTAACAACAAAATCACTGAGATTCTCACAAAGCACAGACTGGAGGGTGTATAAACTTACCTGGAAGCTGTGAATAAAATGTGCGTGTGCTATAGATGCGTTATGTGCCCGTAGTTAAATATAATTTTAGCTGTATAGCCCAAATGCACTTTACAATATATCGTTCTGTTTTCGTACACGTTTATGCTTTTATTTTTATTTTTGCTTCATACACAGCACTTTAGTGCACTGATTACAGGCGCACTGTATATAGTTAATAAATAGTACACACACAAAATTCAACACAAAATCCGTATAAGTATAATCTGTCCCTGCTGCTTTGATTACTCGATGCGACGAAACGTCATCATGCGCATAGCTTTGTGTAAAGAATTCGTTTTATCGCAAGTACTTCACAGCCCACATTAAGATGAGATTAAAACCAAATAAAATATGTGCTAAGGTCGTATTGCGAAATATGTTAATTACTTAAATATTAAAAGCATTCGCCCATTATATTCATTTCATTTCTTTCTTTCTTTTTTTTATTACTGACGAGTCAACAATTTCCTTTTTGCACTATCTCTATCGAATACTTCTTTTTATCACACAACTATGCCGTTTGTTTCTCATGTTAAGCTTTTGTATGCTTAGTACTGGAGAAACACTTGTTTCGCCTCCCCACTTAACGTTTTTATCCTGAAGATTATTTATTTCTATTTCTATTTAAAACGGTAGATATTAAAACAAATATAACTTATTCCGTACAGAACAAACTTCCCGTTGTTAAGTTAAAATCTTGTTGAAATAATGAACAGACCTGAAATGAAAATTAGCAAGAATGCCCATTCACAGTTGAAGTTGTCAAATTGGATGTGAAGAAAAAATTACAAAATAATGCTGCCGTTCATTTAATATTTTCAGCCATAATAATTTTCCTGCCACAAATATCGATTTTTTTGAAGGCATACATACATTGAGAGACAATTAAAAAAAATTATTACACTAAAACAGTTGCAAAAATCAAAGAACGTATATGACAAAAATCTTTACAATTGCCAAAGAACGTATATGAATTCATATACGTTCTTTGCAATTGCCGTCAAATATTTACCCCTTCATATTGTGCATTGTCTGCATCGTGGCTAAAAGCAAAAGTTTGAAGCGAATTAAGTTTATACATATTTCTTCAACCTTCAGATAGCTTTTTTCCGCATTTGCAAAAAGACCGTATCAAAGAACGTATATGAATTCATATATGTACTTTGCTTTTATACGTTCTTTGTAAACGTGATTTGCATATACGTTCCTTACCCAATGATTGAAAGCTTTATAAAATTTTTATTCAAGCATTCCAATTATTGCAACCCTGTGTCATTCTTCATTTTACTCCTCTTATTTTGAATTTATTGTTTGAAATTTTGTTGGGAAATAATGGCGTACGCTTCGATTTGAACATTTCCACTTTAATTGTTGGTAAATAAAAATTTTTAAACAAATATAAACCAAATTTATTCCCTACAGATACATTTCCATTAATACGAATTAATTATTATATCTGAAATTTTCAGTACTTTTCAAAAAAGTTCATGAAAATTTTGTAACTAATATGGGAGACTACAAACAACTTAATAGGGAGTTGATCGATGCGAATCGAGAGTTAAAACAAACCATAGCCATTTACCAAAAAGAGCTGGTATTAATGCGTTCCGAGCTTATGGAACAGCAACGACTGCGTGTTGAGCAGCAGCAAGAATGGCGCGAACGTGTGATTTCAATGCTTTCAAACAATTTTGTGGCAAATGTGCGTGAAATTGATGCTAACGCAAACATACCAGAAATTCTGGGCTACTGTAATTCAACGTCAACTGCAAATTATGCTGCAGGAGTAAGTGGTAAAAGTGACTCTGGTCATAGAAGTTCACAACTCGTTAGAGAATTCCGAAGATCAAGCACTATGTGTCGTCAGAATAATATACGTATGTCACCAACAAGACGGCCACAAGAAGACAATGCTATAGCTGAGCAAACCGAATACAGCAAACTGGATGAGGCAAGTGATAGCGATATGGATGTGGAAAACTTAACTGATGAAGATGAAGAACATGTTATAGATATTGAAAATGATGAGAACGTTGAAAACGAAGATTTGCATTGTATAAGAGAAGCAGATGAAGAAGAAGAAAGCGAGGATGATGAAAGTAATGCGGTTACGCTAGCTGAAAGACAAAAAAGGAAGCCAATAAGAGATCTTACAAATGTTGCTTTAAACGAGCTCAGCGGCGGCAAAGGAAATTTTGTGACAAAACGTGGTAGACAGCGTGATCGATGTAATGATAAAGAGGACTCTATTGAAGCAGTGCGTGATTTTGGCCATGGTTAGTACACTTTTGACACTATTAGAATGTTTGATTACTATATTCATTTCACTCCATTTTTTCTCTTTAGATTATAGACAAAGTATATATCATCCATGCGACATTGAAGTGGAAGATGACTTAGTTAATACAATGCGCAAATCGTTAAATTTTTCACGTGACGACTGTGAGGAATCTGCAGCAAATATCGCTGAAGCTTATGAACTAAACAACGAAAATAAAGATCAATTCAAAAGGCAGCTTGTAGTGAGAGTACAACGTTTACATGAAGCACCACAAACAGTGGAGCACTTACAGACTGCAGGTGAATGTTTTGGTGAATTTGAAAATTCACAAAAATTAATTGAAAAAAATTGAAAAAAAAAATCTATATTTATGTATATTTAAAAAAAATACTTATGTTATTTTCTACACCAACAGACTTAAGCTTGGGCATAACACAATTCTCAATGGGCAACTTTCTTGAAGCTTCCTGTAGTACGCCATGTCACAATACAAAAACAAAAACATCTACAGATGTTGTAACTGAAAAAATAGCTGAAACAAATTCTTTAAGCTCAACGCAGTCGCAAACGCAGGCAATGAATCAAAGTATGAGGCCACCACGAAAATGTGCGCCAAAAAATTTAGTCGAACCGAATTTAAGAACGAAACAGCGGAGCGAAATTGGCAGGAGCAGACCGAGAAAACACTAAATAAATAGTAAATTAGTTAAACATTTTCAAAAAACTATCGGTAAGATACTTTTTAATATGTGCATCACAAGTAGGTGTGCGTGTAGTTAATCAATTAATTTAAAATTGCTCTGAAATTTTAGACTGATTAATAATTTAATCAAAGTATAATTAACGCTTGTTCAAATTTTCATCAAGCATAGTCTAATTAATACGATTGATCACAGTTATCAAATAATTATATGGTAAGAATCCAAGGTGTGATTGATCAAAAAAAAAATTAAAAAAAAATTGATTAATTGCGCTTCCCTAATAATGGTGTTAGTAAATAGTTTCACGTATTTGTAGTTTTCAATTTATTTTTGCATTCGATTTGTTATAATAAAGATTTTATACGAAAAAGGACTGTTACTGTTAATGAACAGCACACAAGTAATATAAAAAAAGACTTAATTACTTATTTTCACATTCCCAACAAACTACAGTTAAGCATTTTAATGACTGATTGAATGAAAATATTTTCTACGGCACAAAAATTAGAAATTTTATTCCAATATTCTATATTACCTGATACACTGTAAATAAGGCTATAAAGTGTGTCGCAAGCAGTCGAAAGTCGTATCTACTTACAATTTTCGAATTTTGCCCACAACTAACACATATGTACATACATATATAGAAAAAATACCATTAGCATACATAAATATATCTATAAATATATATATATTCTTTTTGAAACCCCATAGCATGTGCAAAAAGCAATAGAAAGTAAACCCAGTGCAACGCTTGCGCACGCACTGACTATCTTTTATCTACCTCTAAACAACTTCCACTTTGCCAAGACAGCAATTTAGATGATCAACCGTTTGCGCTGTGGCCACATCGGGAATGTGTTGGGTATTCTCATTTATTTCCGTAATGATATCCTGAATTTTTGTCAGTATTTGACGTGATTCATTTGCGCTCAATTGTGTATCTGTATGTGTCACCCCCTGTTGGTGTTGGTGATCTTCTTCTTGCGCTTCACTCGCCTCTGCAATCAAGGGTTGTGTGGCCGCAGTGTCCACATCTGCGTTGGTATCTGTGGTTAAAGCTCTATTGAAATTTCCTGGCAGTCTATGCACACTGTGTGGCAAATCTGTACTTAGACTGTGTACTAGATTATTTAGTATAGCGATCCTGTCACGCAATTGCTCACGTTCACGTTGTAGCAGTTGCATTTGCGCAGCTTTCTCGTATTCTCGTTGCTTCAACATGCGTCGTTGTGTCTGATATAAAGTTATATACTCGCCAATTGTCTCGGTTTCACCTTGTAACTGTAGTACGAGATGTTCGAGACGTTGTTTTTCATCGGTTAAGTCAGCTACTTGGGACATAAGGCGCGTGAAGCGTTGTTCTAATTTCTCTACAGCTTCTTCGGTTGGTAAGTAGGGTGTGCTGCTGCTGCTAGATGACAATTTTTTAACGTGCTGATGATGACGGAGTGCGGGGTCGCTTGAGTGTGTGTGAACGTGGCCGTGTGCGTGTTTGTGTTCATTGTGATCATGATGACCGTGCTCATGCTCGTGATCATGATGATCATGATGATCGTGCTCATGCTCATGATCATGATGATCGTGGTTATGGTCATGATCATGTTGATCCTGATGATCGTGCTCATGCTCATGATCATGGCCATAATGATGCTCCAGTTCATGATGATCGTGTTCATGTTCGTCGTCACTACCGTTGTGCTTTACATCGTCGTGCTCATGCAAATTTTCATCTTGGTAATTAGTTTGCTCGTCCTCATGATCATGTTCCTCATCTTCGCCAGTTTTTATTAAATTTTTGCTTCTTAACTGTAAAATAAAATAAAATTAAAAAATAAGTTAAAAAATGAAAATATATCTATAATTTCACCTGTTGCTTGAGTCTCCTTTGCAGTGCTTCTATTTTGCTCTGCAATTCCATATTTTCATGTGATAATCGTATCATTTCTTCGTCTTTAAACTTGAAACGCTCGTCAATACTGTACAATCGTTCCTCCATATCGGCGTAATTCGTACGCATTTCCCGATTGGCATGCTCTTCCGCATCTAATTTATTCATTAAATCTGCTTTATCATTTGTCAATTGTACGAAACGCAATTCCAATTCATCCAATTGCTTTTTTAATTCAACATTTTGAGTTAGCGCACGTGATGCGGCGATTTTATCCGATTCCATTGTCGCTAGCAATTTAGTTTGGTCCGGTTGTATGTTTGCATAATATCTCATGCGCTCGTACAATTCGTCCATAGTCGTTTGTTTCTCCTGCAATTCATTATTGAGCATGTCAAGACGATCCTCTTGTGATTTGATTTTTAATTGAAATTCGTGTCGTTCGAGTTCGTAATCGCCAATTTGCTCTTTGAGTTTTTCCATCTCCTTGGTGTGTGCTTCTATGTCGGGCGCAGTTTCCTAGAAGGAGTAAGGAAATTAATTTCTATTTTCTACTTTTTATTTATTATAATAAGTCTTAATAGTACCTTTTCCTTTTCTTTTCTCAATAAATCTTGCCTACTGATATTTTTCTGTATATCTCTTTCCAGTGTGCTTATGTGTTCAACCAATTGACGTTCACGTTCTTGTTGCTTCGTACTCTCATCCATTAATTCGGTATTCTTTTCGCTCAAACTGGCTATCTCCGCATTCAGATGTTGCACATAACTCTGATATTGATTATTTGCTTGCTCTTTATCATAGGTCAGCTGTTGCACCATCGCCTGAAAATTAACATATACATATATACATATATTGATTTTTATTTTTATGTTGAAAAAACCACTCCCCAACCCACTTGTAAGTCTCTGATTTGCTGTTCATACATGAATTGATTTTGTGTTAATGACTCCACACGATTATCACTTTGTTGATTCACATTCGCTTCGTCCGACAATTGACGTATGCGCAGTTGTGCCATTTCCAGCTCATTTGACTTCTCCTTATATTGATGCTCTATGTCAACAGCGCGCTGTTGCATATTATCAAGCAGACGTTTCAATTCATCCAAGTGGCCGGCTTGATCTTCCTGTTTGGCATTGGCTTGCGCTAGTTTATGTTGCAATTCAGCATTGGTTTTACGCAATTGCTCCATACTTTGTTGTTGTGTTTGAAAACGTTCAGTCAAGTCAGCTTGTCGTGTTAGCGCCGATTCGAGTTGTGTACGCAATTCCTCCACCTCAAGATCACGCTCTCGACTTAAGCTGCGATATTTATTTAATTCCATTGTCAGTGCAGCTTTTTCTCTAATTAACACTTGCATAGCGTTCATATTCTGCAACTGCAATTGTTCTGTTGCAGTTGCACCACGAGTTGGCACCGCAAAGCTATCTAGTGTGGATGCTGTGGCATCTGGTGATATTGTTGAGAAGTAGCTAGCGGCAGTGGGTGGTGTAGTCGCGTTGAACACAGGTACAGTAGAAGCAGTGTTTTGAATCATTTCTGTTGCAGTTGTATTTACTGTTTGTAATGCAATACCTGCATGTTCGGTTGTTGAAATATATTTGTTTATATTTTCGAGACTTGCGGCGGTAGTCTCATTACCATTTGTGGTTAATTCACAATCGGAAGCTTCTGATATATTGCTCGAAATGCTACTGCCACCAGTAATACTACTACCATGCGACTCCGTAGCTGCAACATTTGCACCCACTGTCGTAACGTTTTCCATAGCGCCACGCTTTTGGTATTCCCTCAACTGCAAATATAATTTAAATAATTTTTTTTTTTAGTTTCGCGTATTGCGAATCAATAAAAACAACACCTAACTCCCCTACTGCGGCATATAAACACACACTACTGCTCATACAGATATCATCCTGTGACGTGTCACAAATGTTTTTACCTTTTTCCGTGCGGCAGCTAATTTTTGTGCCTTACTCTCGTTTGCATCCTCCACCGGCATGATTTACCCAGAGGATTTATTCCTATTTGATTAATTGTGAAAACTATAAAATTCTAGTTTAATGTATTTATAACCAATTGGAAGAAAATATTTCGCTGACACTTTGACACCTTGAAAAATATTTAGAAACAAACGTATTCACAATATATTTAGTTGGTTTTCTTATCATTAAAATAGCTCTGTTCGCTTACTGATAAATGCAGTTAAAAATTGAATTGAATTAAGTTCTATTTTTTATTTCTTATCTCTATTAATTTTCTTCCTTCTAAAAAGAAAAATTATATATTATATATTATTATTTGTAACCGCGAAATCGATTTCTGGCCGAGCTCCTCCGATTTGTGATTTTGCGATTTTTCGCTGGCTATCAAAGATGACTAGTTACGAAACTCTCTAAAATGTAGATAAATTGCGTTCCTCGGTTATTTTCTTTGTGCTGGTAACAAAGCCAAATGAAGGAATTTTGAACAGCTGATGGTAAACAAGCCTCAGTACCACCACAGATGACGAGATACGAAACTCTTTATTTCGTGAGAGCGAAGTCAAATATTTTCCAAGCACAGCTGTAAAGGTGCAGAAATATTCATTTTTACAATTTTTTATTATCAAGAAATGCCCAAAAAATTTCCAGAAATCCCAAAGTGAAACTTTTTCATCGCAGTAGCACGGTTTGAAAATGTTATAAAAAAATGTGGATTTTCAGAGCGCTCTAACGAAATAAAGAGTTTTGTATCTAGTCATCTTTGCTGGCTATTATTGGAAATGACGTTCAGTAAGTGAATAAGTGGGAAAGGTCAATGGCGTGCAGTCATCGGCAAATGAGATCAAGGAGACACCCTCTGGTGATACAGGGAGTTTCGAAATGTAAAAATTAAACAATAGTGGAAAAATAACAGCATTCTGCGCTGCCCCTTAATTTTCCTAAGTTTGAGTAGTCACCACGAAATTCTACCGATGACTACCGACTATTCAGGTAATTTATGGTTTACCTCTTCAGCCCTGGCGGTAATGGGAACTAGCATTTTGTGTTTTACTACATCCACAACATTTTGTGCTTTCACAAGTTCAGTACTGCAGGGACAGTTCACGCGGAGGTGTCGATTGATCCAAGCCATGATTTATCTATGTGATTATCTCGTTTAGTGCGGTGGTAGTGCTTTCCACTTTACGAAAGCCATGCTACTGTGTTACTGCGGTCAGACGATGGACAAAATATGGGCGCAGCAAGGGTTCAATTGTCTTCGCTTTTGGGAAGAGAAGAGATATTGGACAACATGACTCTGCTTTGTTGGCGGGTTTCCCTGGTTTTAGTAGCGAGAGCACTCTGTCTTGTTTCCACATATCGGTTATCGCTAGAGTGGTCAGAGACAGATTGGCGAAATACCTTGATTTTAGGATTTGCAGGATCGCCTCTGCGTAAATAGTCACTGGTCGTGACTGTCCTTCGGAAATGACGTTCGCCTATGATAACGTCGGTTGGACAGCGGAAGGTACTAACCGAAATGGCGGACGTCAGCTCGGATGAGTAGGATTTGGAGCAACCCAGTGGAGTGGTGTTGACCCGCTAATGTACATAAACTAAATTTACCTGGTGATCCAAATGGTAGAAGATTGCTGAATAAGTAACAGCTCTTGGTCAAATAAAATACCGATAAACTCCGGTGCATAGAACCGGCTGCTGAGGGAGTTGGCAAAAAATTTCTGTCCTAGTCGGCCTTTGACAGTAAGATTTTTTTTTTTGAGCGTATTTAATGGCCTCTCTTCAATTATTTGATGATCCCGGAGTCTTAAATACAAACATTTTACTTATTTACGTATGCACCGAGTGATAAATATGCCTCGTTGCTGGAAAAATCGCAGTCCTCTGATTGTTGTTCAAGCACTCAATCGACGTAACCACGGCGTTGTGGATGGCCAACTGGCTTCAGTTGTTGTGTGAGTTGGACTTTATATGGATGTAGGTGTAAATCCAAGTGCAAAATACGCCATATTATGCCGTAAGAAAGTTCCAGCTCTTGAGAACGCTGAGAAATAGACACATTCGGGTCTTCGGCTACACTTCCACTTACAGCAGCGATATTTCAGATGAAACGAGCAAAACGATGATGCGCATGCCTTACAATATCAGTAACCGATCCAGTCTCTTAAAATTGCTTGAGTAGTTGGGCGATTATGTGCACCATAAACTCCCTTAAAGCACGAAACGTAGCCACGTTTCAGTAACCGTTTTTGTAGTATGTTTCAACAATTTTAACGCGTTGTGCGGTTGTTAAGCGATCATTTTTCATAAATAACCGACTTTTAACTAAAATAAAACATGTTTACTTTGACAGTTAAGTTTTACAAATGTCAAAATACAACCCTGCACTTTCGAGGGCAAAATAACAGGTTTTAAGATAACCGAATTGCACAGAAAAGTTTTAAATAATTTTTCCACAGAACAATGGGAAATTGTTATCGATAAACGAGAAGCGATAGTGTCATCAATATAAAATGCAAGTTTCAATGTAAAAGTGTCATTTAATGAAAAATTAAATGAAATGTGAAAATTTAAGAAGTAAAAAGAAAAAATTTATAAATAAAAATGTAAGCCGTTACCTGCATACGTTCTTCGAACGCGGAGTTAAAGCAACGAATGTGCTTAACTCCGGTACGGATTCAGTTTGTTACTGAAAGAATGATAGTAGATGTAAAAAACAATTTCGTTACTAAATGACATTAAAAAGTGCAACAAAATGTACAATTTGAATTTTAACAGCAAATTTAAAAGACTTTCTGAATGAGTCATCCTATATAAGTAATTTATAAGAGCAGGGTTCGCCCAGAGCTCCATCATTGCTTCAAAACCCGTCGAGACTGACAGTAAATGGTGATCCAAGTAGAGGTCCTTTTTCGATAGCCTTTTTTTTTGACAGATCACGCGTGAGTCGTGTCAAGCTGTCAAGTTATTTTCGTTCAGTATTGTTTGGCTTACGTCATGGAAAGGCTTACGCCTGAACAAGGTTTACAAATCTTCCAACTTTATTAACTTATGGTCAACACAATCGGCCTACTGAGCGTTCTGCTCGCAACACCATCACCCATCTTGAGATCTAACATTCATTATTGGATAATATTCGACCGAATAGACCACGTCCAGCACGCAGTGAAGAAAATATAGTGACAGTAGCCGGGAGTGAGCACGAAGGCTGTGGAGAGTCGATTCGGCGCCATTCGCAGCAACTCGGACTAACGTATGGAACATTTTACATCGAGATCTTAAATTGAAAGCATACAGCTTGGGGAAGAACAAAAGGCGCTCGACCTTCCCAAGCGACATTGCTAAGCTCTTAAAAAGTTCCAAGAAGATCCGACGTTTTCGAGTCAAATTTTGTTCAGCTATGAGGCCCATTTCTGGCTCAATGGGTATGTAAACAAGCAAAATTGCCGCATTTCGTATGAAGAGTGAACTGAAGAGATTCAAGAGCTGCCGTTTCATCGAGAAAAAACAATGGTTTGGTGTAGTTTGTGGGCCGGTGAAATCATCGGTCCATATTTCTTCAAAACTGATGCCATTGAGAACGTAATCGTCAATGTTTGGTTTCAACAAGACGGCGCCACTTCACATACTTCGCATCAATCAATGGATTTATTGAGAGAACACTTTGGTGAGCCCATGAGATAATTTAAAGTTTTGGGCTGGTCGATTGGCCACCAAGATCGTGTGATATCACACCGTTAGACTTTTTCCTGTGGGGATATCTAAAGTCTAAAGACGCGTGTCATTCGCGGGTTATTCGAACGAGTCATCGAAAATTGGACTCAACGGATGGACCATCTGGGACATGGCCGCGGCCAACACTTGAGATATAATCTTCAAAAAAAAAAAAAAAAAAAAAGCCCAAAGAATGTTCTTTCGAATGATAATAAACATTCCCCATTAAATTTGAATTTTCTGTTTCTTTTTTCTTTAAAAAAAAGTAGGGAACCTCGAAATGGATCACCCGTTTTATATATACAAGAGAAGCTGTGTGCTTCAATAGTTGGTTTATTATTCACATTTCGACCTAATCTACCAGTTGGCGCTAATAAAGAAGAAAATATTCATACTATCACCACATTTAACGCAGTTCAAAATCAAAAACAAATATAAAATAAATTTGTTTCCAAATTTAAAAATTTTTAATTTCGCATTTTTCGAACACACATAATACAATAAGATTGTTTTTTAGTGATATACATATGTACTTAAGCAATTTTTATTAAATTATTTATCTCCCACGGAACGGAGCGGTGTATTCATACATACATACATATGTACATGGTGGCTTAAAATTAATTTAATTAAATTAAATTAAATATAAAATAATAGTTATAATAAAAAAATAATAATATTAATAATAATAAACAACCATTAACTAAGCACTTTAATTCCATTACTTACAAGTGCCAAATAAGAATAATAATAATTAAACAACATTTACAAAATATTAACTACTAAACGTCGTCTATTTAACGACGGAGTCAATCTTGCGCACGCAGATGCAGTTCGCTAAAACTGTTTTACAAAAGAAAGTGTTGGAAAATCGAAAAATTGTGTTTTTTTATTTTAAATAATTATTAAGCATTATATATATATAAGTAAAAAATAAAAATTAAGTAAATTTTAGTGCAGCTTAAGTGTGTTGCCATACATTAAGTCAAGCATAATTTTCGCGTAATGGAAACAAAAAATTTAAAATTTAATTTTATATTTATTTTTAATTAAACTAAAGTTTATTTTTATAAATTAAATTTATTTTTATTTAATAAATAAATGTTTGAAACCCTCTAATTTTTCTCAACTTCATTTAATTACAAGATATTGATTTTTTTAAATTAAATTAGTTGCTCTTTTGAATACTAATATTTTAACATAAATTAAGCTTGAATACTATGAGTTTATTAAGTCATTTGCGTCATACGAGTGTGGAAAAAGCTATAATTTTTTTTGTAAAATTAATTAAAAAAACTAATTGTACATATGTATGTAGATATATATAGAATAATTAATAATATTTACAAACATATTTTCAACTGAATTAATTAAGTGCATTTAGTTGTTGTGCATTAATAATACCAATTTGAGTCATTGGAAAATAATTGTACTAGTTTCGCAGAATTTATAAATTATATTTTTTATTAAATGTATTTTTCACTGCTGTGCGAATGCGTTATATTAACTTTTAAGAAATTATGAGTATTTTATGATTTTATGTGGTATGTGGTATTAAATTCTTATTTATTTATTTATTATTAAATGGAAATAATTTTTTTCTTGGTTATGATTAGTCTCATTCGTATTTTTTAGTTTTTAATTTTTTATTTTTTCAAATTAGTTTAAAATGTATGTCATACTATTTGGTTTACAATGTACGCTATTTACACATACACACAATTACTTATGCACTAAATAGTTAACAAAATGCTTAAAATACTTAAAAAGTGCTATACAAATTTTTTTTCATACAAAGTTTTTTTTTCGGTGCTGAAACATTTTATTTTTATAATTTTCAATTTAGAATAGCGGAACTCTTTTACTGGGAAGCGTTAGGTTTAGAGCTTGTCTTAAATTGTGGTGTTGCTATAGATTTTTGAAGAAAAAGTTTAAAAATTCGAACATTTATAAGAAATTGTTGCAATTTGTGTGTAAAAAATTAAAATAAAGTTGTTCTTTACTAGATTTTAAGTTTTAAAATGTAATTCCATATAATTTTCTTTTAATATTTTAAATTTCTACGAATTCGAGAACTTTTAAAATAAATAAATTTTTTTTAAATTTATTTTTGGAAAGAAGTTTAATTCCTACTTTATTTTTGTTTTAATAAATAATAATTTTTTACTGCACAAATAATTAATTGTAGATTTTTAACAGCAAAAAAAAAAAAGAAAAAAGTTTAATTTTTTATTTTTTTTTATACTAATTTTTCATTGTTATTTTTGAATCCGAGTTAGTTGCGCTTCAAATTGGAAAATTATAATTTATTTCTTTTTTACCGCGCAAATATTTAAATTAAGTGCTTCACAACAGCGCTAAATAAGTATTTGCTTTGATGCTAAACAATTCAATTCAATTCCAATGCACTGGCAACACCCTGTCTTCACTTCAACGAGTAATCGCGCGTTGTTACTTCCGTTCGCTCATTTGCTCGCTTCCTAAGCAAGTAAGTTAATGTAAATAGATCTTTTCAAATAAGTTTCGATTTTCAAGGCCAATACAAGTGATAAATTTGATAAAAGTTTTGTGTTAAATGCCTTTTTAAGTCACACCGCTTTAAAATTCCAAACACTACTACTACTACAACTACTACTACTGCTACTACTACTGCTACTACTACTTAACTACTACAAATAAATAAAATGCAAACTGCACGCGCTCACTAAAGCGCTCCTAATACGTGTATGTGTTTTGTGGTGCGCAACGCGTCCGCTAGCTGCTGAAATTGTAGCTACGCACCGCGCGACCAGGCGTAACCAATTCTACTTTGATATTCGCCGTCGCTGTTACTTTTGTTGTATTCGTGTCCGAGTGGTGCGTTTCAACAGTGACTTCCGGTTGCACCACGATACTCTGCAACTCGGGAAAGTTACCCGTGTCGTGTTGCCCACCAAGCGTATGCGTGCTGTGTGCGGTTGACGTGGATTGTGATGATGTTGGTGGTGGTGATGAACCTTGATGTTGTTGTTGTTGTTGCTGCTGCTGCTGTTGTGACGTGTGAGGCGCATGCTGCTGTTGCTGTTGCTGTGGCATCGGCGGCGTCGTATATTGAGTTTTGTGAAATGTCGCCGGTGCGCCGTAAATGGTTTGTGACGTTGGTGGCTGCTGATGCATTGTCGGCTGATGATGCATCGGATGATGTGCATAATTTTGCTGTTGCTGCCGATGCATATAGTAATTATTCATGTTGTAGTTGTTCAACGGTTGCGGCAGCGCGCCATTTGCCGTATAATTCATGTTTGTGCCATTCCATTCGTTATTCATTTGTATTGACGATGAGGAGGATTTCCAAGATGGCGGCTCTTCCGTAATGGTCGTTAACGAGGGATCATTTATATTGACGTCCTTGTGATGATGCATACTCTTACTACTGCACGAACGTGACGAACGGCCACCATGCACCACCACCGTTTTGTTGGCACGTTTGCCGCGCGACATTACAGGGGATGGTGTTGAAATACGATCTGGATGTTCGAGTGGCACTAATTCGGCATCAGGACCGCACATGCTTAAAATGATGGGGAAGAGTACGAGGCCATTGGAAGCGCCGACACATAGTACAACAAGCAGTAGCCAAAAGAAATGACGTATGACGAATTCAAAGGGTGAAGTGGAGAGCATGAATACAGCTAAAGCGGAAGTGAGTACACCGTGTGTAAGTGGACCGAGCGACATTTGCATGGAAAGATGTATGCGTCGTTCGCGATTACCCACGGAGGTGATAAAACCCTATTGAGTTAAAGTTGGTAAATAATTTTAATTGGAAATTTTGAAATTGAAAAATCTTTACGGTAACTTACCAATGAAATGTGCACTGTCAAGCAGACAATCATGCCAACACTTAATATCAGTATCACTGCCGGTATGGCTGACAGTTTTATGCCCAGCATTGTCATGGCGCCAAAAATTTGTATTAACGAAGCGATAACGCTGAAAACGACCAAACCTGCAGCCCATACAGAAAGTAACAATATGGAGACCAGTATGAAGGCAGCAATGAGTGAGATGCAAAGTATTAGTGCAAGCGAATAGCGTAAAGTCATATATTGCTCCCAGAAAATGAATGGTATGCCTGAAAATTGAAGAAATAAAAAGAAAAAATTTTGCTTAGTATTATAATATTCTCATTATTGTATTTTTTTTTTGGGTAAAAATTCAGTGTGATTACTCACCCGAAGGATAGTTTGGTAGGCCACGCACTTCGAATTTAACGCTCAAATCTCGTATGTGTCCGATAAGTGTTTTAATCTCCGACGTACAATTCAGTCCATGTAGATAGAAAGGTAATTGTGCATACACCAATGGCAGACTCTTCGGTATTTTAAGATCGTAGTCACCGGCAATGTGAGAATAGTGACGCGGTTCTGGATGTAGTTTACCCTAAAAATGAAAAAAAAAATTAATTTTAAATATTTATTTATTACACACACACACACAGAAATGTTTCCTTCCACACACCTGTGATGCACCGTAAGCGAAAACATCGTTGGTAGCCCATGCGGATAAGTAATTGTAAAAAGCCTTCGGATTGATAATCCCCTCACTGTCCACCAACCGATTTTGTGTCACACCACTTTTATCCACAGGATTATCGACATAACCAGTTTGCACGAGTAGTTTGTAGGCCAAGATTGCATCACTTGTTGCATTCGGTAACCAGCCTTCGGGCGTAAGCCGTCCCTCACTCAGTTCCCGATCAAATATGCGTTGTAAATTGATTAACCAATCGCGGAAGAGTGAAAGCCAGAAATCGGGTAGGCCGCCGTTGTCATTTTTGATAACGTGCGGCACGCGTACAAAAGCCTCGTGATATTCGTAGAGTAGTCGCTGATTTGTGGGATATTCAAAGTTACCCTGCGTCACTGCGTACATACTATAGAAGCCGAACATAGAAGCTTGTGCATTAAGAAATTTAAATTCATTCGTATCCTTAGGCACGAGATCGATGAGATCCAAACCATCTTGTAGACGTGTCGATGCGTATAAGCTGAAGACGAGCGTGCCGATAAATGTGCTAATCGTTACGAATTTTACCCAACTCTTCAACAAGAATGGTGTGTAATACTTCATGGCAAAGTTCGACAGAGAAAAAGATGGTATACGCTTCTCGGAACATGAAAGCAGTGCCTCTTCTTGATACTTCAATTGTGGCTGCTGTGCCGTTGCGACGTTGGAACGATTGTTGCAATTCTTCACAGCATAAGCATTTCGGCGATTGTTATGGTAACGCACATTGTTCTCTGCCAATGCCACGGGTTTCTCCTTCCATACGGGAAAGCAGCAGCAGAAAATGTCCGCGCGTCCGGCAGTACGTCTACGTAAATCCAATGATATCATGGCGGGAAAAACGAGCAGTGCAGCTGCTAAGTTAAAACACATAACAATGGCGGCTTGTAGACAGAACACCTTCAATGCTGGCACCGGTATAAAGACCGCCGCGAAAAATGAACCAGATGTCACGCTGGCGCTAAACAGTATACTCGGTCCAACTTTCTTCAATATGTACTTCGTTTGTTCCTTACGATTACTCTCCGCATATGCAGCTGTGAGCATAAAAATGTGATCCACACCGAGGCCGAGCGCCAAAAAGGGTACGACTTGTGTGCTTGCCGCATTGAAAACGATACCAAGCAGTGCACAGAGACCCAAACCAGCAGCGGTGGAGAAGCCAATTAACAAAACACCAGCAACACCGACACTACTCTGCCCCTTCACGGGGTCTTTCCAGCGTAGGAGTGTACAGAAAGCATAGAATACTGTGGCTATAACGCCAATTACAATGCTTATAGGGCTGGGGTTGGAATATTTAGCCAATATGTCATCCAGTGTGGCCGATGAGAAAACATAAATATCATATTTATTTGAGATTCGTCGATTGTTCTTCAATAGCGTTTCAACTTCTTTGGAAAAATTACGTTGCCACGCATTCAATACTTCCGCGGCCTTCTCTTGTGTCCAGCCAATGTGGTGAACTTTATAATTTTCATTCCATAAATCGAACATTTCTTTCTCCGTCATCAGCTGTACCACCGTTTGTAGGCCTTTCGCTTTACGCAGATGACTCGAACGATTACGTTGTACACCGCCGACAATGAGTTCCTCCGGCCAATGCATATACTTGGTGGCATAACCATAACAACCGCCTGTGAGTATAGCGCCAACATCAGGTGGTTGTTGGCTATCCTTATTGGGCGCACTTTCCGGACACTCGGAACTTTTTGGATCCAGACAGGGTTTCTCAGTATAACCAGCGGTAATGCCTGCACGTTTCATATACTGTTCGACCATATCAAAATCGAATGGTATTTTCAGATCACTCATTTGCTGTTTCATCGTTTGTACCAGACTCGAGGGATTCATTGTGCTCCACATGATGCGTTTATCGATGTTACTATTGGATTGAGAGGCATAGAGAGAGAGAAAAAGAGAAAAAGAGATATGGAAAAAGCCACATTAGCATATAAATTAAAATTGAAATTTTCAAGCTGACACTACTTACGGTATTTGCACAGGAAATTCTGGTCCCAATAGCTGACTGCCCTCCCAGAAGCAATCCAACGGTGTTATAATCGAACACGGTATCAAATGTTTAAAGATTTGTTCAATATAATAGTGTCCCTCGAAGCTTGGTGTTGTGGGCGAATTACACATATCGCGCAAACCCCATTCGGTATCGAACATATGCACCTTTACCGCAGTCGCTTTCTTCAACACTTCCAGATGCGCCAGTAACGCTTGCGGATGCAGTACAGATGCATTCGCATCTTGCGCTGTCTGTATGATCAGCTGGTGCGTTGAGAATTCATCTTCACCAATCGTTTTTTGTGTGTAGGCGAGTTCAGATTCTAAGCGGCCACCTTCTTGTATCCACAGTTGATGTACTTTTGAATGGATTTGTGCACTCTTTAGACCCACGCAAAACGTACTCAACACGAGTATGGCTACGAAGAGCATTTTACCGGCATGTTTTTGTACGGAACTGCCCAATGATTCGAGATGGGATTGAAATACTGAACGTAGGTAGATGGCGGTGCGATTCCCTCGCGCTTTGCCCTGTAATTAGAAGATGAAATGAAATGCGGGGAGTTAGAAGAATGATAAGAACACCTTTTCAAAAATACGTGTTTGAGTTTCAGATTGCTGTATTTTAAATGATGGGAACTGCGGGATTTTGTTATTTGTTTTTATTCTTCTCTTTCGGTCTCGAATTTGTCGCCTATTTTGGGACAGCGGTCTTTTTGGGTGTCAGCAACGATTTCTGTTACTTTCTTTGCAGTTTTCTCGGAGGTTTTGACTATGGTTAAGTTTGTTAAAGAGAACTGAGCAATTTCTGAGAGATTCTGATTTAATATTTTTTTTTTTGGAGGATCGTTTAGCCCACATCACAGTTCAGGTAAGTTTTTTAAAAAGGGAAAACATTTCGTATTTGAATCTGGTCGAATGTAAGCTGTTTATAAAAAACTGGCAAAATGGAATGAAATAAAAAGATTAAAGAGTTGAAAGCTAAACCTAAAAGGGTAATTTGACCATTACTTCAAGATTTTACTAAAATAAAATAAAATAATAAAACATAAAATAAGGTAAAATAATAAAAAATGTAATGAAATAAAGTAAAAAAAAATTAAACTAATTGAAAAGTGAAATAAAAAAAATAAAAAAATATTAAAAAATAAAAAAATGAAATATATATATATATATATATAAATTTAATAAAGGCAAATCAAATGACAAAAAATAAAACAAACAAAAATAAATTTAAAAAAAATTGAATTAAAAAAAATTATATTAAAATGAAAACAAAATAAAAATAAATAAAATAAATTTCAAAAAAGAAAATAAAAGTTTAAATAAAAATAAATAAATTTAATAAAATGAAGAAATCAAAAAATAAAATAAAGTAAAAAAATTATTAATAAAAAATAGAAAAAAAAATGAAAAGAAAAAAGAAAAATAAAATAAAAATTCAAAAAATAAGACAAAAATCAAATTAAAATTATATATAATATAAAAATAAATAAAAAATTGAAAAAAATATAGTATAAAAATTAAATAAAATAAAAATAAAAATAAATATAGAAAAAAAAATTAAATAAAAAAATATTAATAAAAAATAAATAAAACAAAAAATAAAATTAGAAATTAAAAAAAAAAAAGAAAATTAAATAAAATACAATTAAATAAATGTGATAAATAAAATAAAATAAATAATTATATAAAAATGTAATGAAAGAAAATGAAATATTTAAATAATTAAAAGAAATAAAAAATGAAATAAAAAGTTAAAAAAAAAATAATTTAAAAAAAATTAAATAAAATGTATATTTAATATGAAATAAAGGTAAAACAAACTTATAATTTTTATTATCGCAAAAATATTTATTTTACTACATTTAAATTATTATTTTATATTGCTTCATTGCTTGTTTATAAATTGTTTAAATAAAATAAACAAATTTAAAATAAAAAACGAAATGGATGGAACCGAAAATAAAATGAAATAAAATAAATAATTCAAATAAAATGAGAGGAATTGAAACAAAATAATATTAAATTGAGAAAATAAAATTAAACAAGAAAAATTCACAAAATAATATAAATTTAATAAAATGATAATTCAAATAAATAAAATAAAAATTAGAAAATAAAATAAAATAAAATAAGTAATATTAAATAAAATTAATTAAAAATAATTAAATAAAATGAATAAATAAAATAAAATAAATCTAAAACAAAAATAAATTAAATTCAATAATATTAACCAATAATTTTTATTATTGCAAAAAATATATTTTTTACTACATTCAAATTATTATTTTGTATTGTTTTATTGCTTGTTTATTATTTGCTTAAATGAAATAAAAAATGCAAAATATAAAAAAAAAATGGAATAAATTTAAAAATAAATGAAATAAAATAAATAATTCAAATAAAATTAGAAGAATATAAACAAAAATAAATAATTAATAAAAATAAAGTGAATCAAAAATTTTTAAAACATAATATAAATTTAACAAAATAATAATTAAAATAAATAAAACAAAACAAAATTAAATTAAATTTATTAAAATTAAATTAAATTAAATTAAATAAATTAATAAAGTTATAATAATTAAAATTAATTAAAATAAGTTAAAAGGAAATGAAAAAATAAAAATAAAAAAATAAAATAAAACAAAAAAAAATTTTACTGCGTTAAAATTATCAATTTTCATTGTTAATAAATACATAATTAGCTTAAATAAATTTTGTTTTCTTTGGGAATTTATTTTTGAATTATATTCTATTCATTTATAGGCACCAATATATGTATATATCATGCATGCGCACACATATTCTTATATTGTTGTTTGCGTATTTATTGCTGTTGTAGTTGTTGTTATTATTACATCACGAGAGCCTGTGTGGTCCAACAACTCAATTGGACAACCGACAAGCGCACAAGGCACAGCTATTAAGCTGCCACACATATTCATGTACATACATATGTATGTAAGTACGTAGGAGACTGTGTGCGTGTTTGCTTGCCTTCCTCGAGTTTAATTATTTCTAATTTCAGTTTTTTTAGCGTTTATCTATTTTATTTTTATTTTCTTTTTTACATATTTATTTTATTCATTTTTTTTTCAAGCACGCCAGCCACACTGCTAATAATTGAAAAAAAAAAGAAACAGACGAATTTACTTACAAAAATATACGAATAACACAAGCGTTTAATTTGTTTGTATGCACATATACGAGTATGTATGCATATTTTTGTAAGCATTTTTGTATATACATATGTATGTATGTATGTTATATGCACTTCAGCCAAACAAACGCCGGATATCAACATCACAACATTGCCGCTATGGCCAACTGGGTGGTCTGCCACTCGGTAGGGGCACAATTACACGCACACGCACATATGTATGTACATACATATGTATACATATTTAATAGTACATAGTATGCATCGAAAATTGCTTGTGCTTTCTTCCCATTATTGCTTCTTCTATAAAGAGTTTTTATTGCTTTATTTCTCTTTTTTTATTGCTGCTGTTGTTGTTGTTTCTTTTATATGAACATTATTATATGGCCGAGTTGTATTTTGTTGTTGTTGTTATTAGTATTGCTTTTTACTGTTATTATATTGTTGTTTTTGTTTTTTGACTATTTCTAGCTTTGGTTGTTGTTGTCTTCGCTTGCCATTGATGCAATACAATTCATTCAACAGTTAGCGAAATACAAAATGAAAGTTAAGCGAGTACATACACACACACACACACACACACACACACATATATATATATATATATATATATATATATATATATATATATATATATATATATATATATATATATATATGAACATGTTATAAAGCTATATATGTACATATATACAATTAATACATTTAATATCAAAAGCGCGTAACGCCTATTAGAAGAGACACCAGAAGCTAGCTGACGTGAATTGAGGTTAGGTTCGAACGGTAGATGAGGAAAGATGAACGGAATTAATTTTTCATGCATCACGCACATGTGTGAGAATGCTCTTAATGCATACATAGAAAGATTACGCATTTACATACATATAAGCATCGTGGTAAAATCTATACTTTCTGGTGGATGCAACGAGTGTGACGCTCACGCGAATGCTTTTCCCCCCCCCGTTAATTAACTTGTGTGGCATTTTTAATGGCTTTTAAATTGGCTAATCGTCAAGCTAATGTCAAGATCTTTTTCGTGATTTTCTCTTGATAATTTTTTTTGATCCCTTTTTTTGAGGGAGAATTTTTGATTATCTAAAACAAATTTACGACTTTTCCTAGTAGCTTGGTATATAATATGAGCTTGAAAATAACTTAAATGTGTGCAGGGAAAAGTAACTTCGACATTTTTTTGGTTGTTTTAAATTAAAAAATACATTAAAATCTTTTTAATGTTTATTTTTTTTTTTAATTACAAAATGCTATGTAGGATTGCATAGAATTTAATTGGTGATTGTTGTTGTTGTTATTGTAACAGCAGAAAAATTCACCAAATTGGGCTTCGGGGAATATTGCGGGAGCAAGAGCACTCGGCCGGTTAAAAAACCCGGGTTGTTCCGGTATATAGACCCGGCAGTGGTGGGAACTATTGCATTTTAGTCGTCTCTTACGACAGGCATGCCTTAACGCTGGTAAATTCTTGAACCCGCAGGGGGTTGTGCGCTTAATTAATTTGTAATTTTTTGTTTAATCACAAACTAATTGAATTAATGTACCTCTAACAGCTCTGCAAATCCAAAGATCAAACGTTCAGAGTTTTCCAAAAACGGTTTGATCAAAATTTCAGAAAAAAAGGTGAAAAAAAGAACAAAGATTACAACTCTGAGTACGCTGTAATCGCCAATGGAAAATTCAATACTTTTAAAAAAAAAATCCACAATTGCGAATTTGAGGTTAAAAAAAGATTTTTTAATTTTTGAATTTATTTTGCTTAGGGGAAGATGGTGGTCTAAAACTTTCATAAAATTGATTCTGTTGTCGAATATTTAGAAAAGAAATCGTCTTTTAAGAATATACTGTTAAAATGTTATAATGATATCTACAGTATTTTCAGTTCTACAGGTCTTTGAGCAGGTAGCGGCCGACCGTTCAACCTCATACACTTCAAACTTTAAATTCGTTTCTTCTCTTCGCTTTTTTTCTGCAACGCGCTGGTAAAAAAACAAAAAAGTATTTATTCGAATGAACTGAAATTTGAATATGTCATTCATTAAACTAATAGCTACATACATATGTCCTGTAGCATAAAAATTTTAATATCTTGGTAACTTCTTACTTTTTTTTAGCTCAAAAAGCCTGTTTCGGTTATCGAAATTCAGAAATTCACTTTTTAAATTTTTTGGAATCTTGGTACAAGATATAGCTACACTTGTACAAATCAATAATCTTAGTTTTTGTGTTTCAAGAGCCAAATTTCCTGCGCCACCCACATCCCATTTTTTGAGAAGATCAACTTTAGGACAATTTTAAAATATTTAAAATTATTATTTTTTAATTATCTAAATGTTTTTGTATCAAATATAAGTTGTAAAATATACCTACAAAGTATACATATTGTTTTTTATTACTATCAAAAAAAAAAAAAAATATTGAAAATGCCTGAAATTTACGATCTCTAGACCACAATCTCCCCTTATACGCCTATCAACCGCCGGCATTTGCATATACCAAAGACTACAAGACTGCGTTAAAAATAGCACCGTTACAGCACGAGAGTAAATTTGACGATCGATTTGTCGAAATAAAAATATAAGTAAAAAAATTATTTTTCAAAAATAAAAAAAACTAAAAAAAAAAATAAAATAAAAAAATTAAAATTTAAAAAAATAATTTCAAATTAAAAAAAAATAATTTGAAACTTAAAAAAGAAATTTCAAAATTAAAATTTTTTTTAACTTTAATAAATAATTTCGAAATGAAAGAGAACGTTCAAAATTCACAACAAAAAATTAAATATTAAAAAAAAATATAAACTTAAAAAAGTTTCAAAATTCCAAAAAAAAAAAATTTAAAAATTTACAACAAAAAATTGAAATTTCCATTTTTATGGCGATTTTTTAATCTCCGTGCAATATATTTTCCCAATTAAAATCCCTAACAATTTCATATTTGTTTTTTCATCCCTTAATTTTTTACAAAACTGTTGAAATAAAAATATAAGAAAAAAATTTTTTTTTATTAATTTTTTTTTAAATATAAAAAATTAAAAAAAAAATTAAAACTTAGAACTTAAAAAGAAGATTTCAAAATAAATAAAAAATTCAAAATTTATAAAATTATAACTTAAAAAATTCTAAATTTAAAAATAAATAAATAAATAAATAAAAGATTTATAAAGAAAATTTAAAACATTTAAAACTTCAAAAAAAAAAAAAAATCAAAATTTAAATAAGAATTTCAAAATTAAAAAAAATATTTACAAAAAAATATTACAGGTCTTAATTTCAACAAATAAAAGATGTTCGATTGTGAAAAAAGTTTAAAAAGCATTGAAATTTCCATTTTTATGGCGATTTTTCAGTCTCCGTACAATATGTTTTTCCCAGTTAAAATCCCTAACAAATTCATATTTGTTTTTTCCTCCCTTAATTTTTTGCAGAACTATCAGAATAAAAATATATAGGAAAAAATTTTTTTTATTTAAAAAAAATATTAAAAAAATTTAAAACTTAAAAAGGAAATATCAAAATTAAAAAAAAAAATTAAAAATTAAAAAAAATTAAAAAAATTTTAAACAAAAGAAATTTGAAAATTTATAAAAAAAAAAATTAGAAATTAAAAAAAAAATTTAACTAAAAAATTTCATAATTAAAAATTTAAAAGTTAAAAAAAATTCTAAATGAAAAAAAAAATTAAACTTAAAAAAAAAAATATATTAATAAATTTAAAAAAATTTTAAGCTTAAAAAAAATTTAAAAATAAAAAAAATTTAAGAATTAAAAATTTTAAACCTCAATTTCTATAGAATAAAGATGACCGATTGTGAAAAAAAAAAAAATTAAAAAAAAGAAGCATTGAAATTTGCATTTTTATGGCGATTTTTCAATCTCTTACATTAATTTTTTCCAGCGCTATTTAGCTTTAAAAAATCCCTAAAAAATTCGTATTTGTTTTTTGCTCCCTTAACTTTTTGCAGAAATGTAATTATTGAATTTTTAGCCTTTTCTTCATTTATACGGCAAAAATTTCACACAAAAAAAAGTAGATAAAAACA
Organism: Neoceratitis asiatica; assembly: GCA_030068015.2. Lineage (NCBI taxonomy): Eukaryota > Metazoa > Arthropoda > Insecta > Diptera > Tephritidae > Neoceratitis > Neoceratitis asiatica. Next base: position 65,964,022 of record CM061527.1, on the reverse strand, counting down.
AAAATAAAAATGAAAAAATAAAACAGTCTAAAAATAAATAAAATTCATTACTTATATAAAGCAGAATGACAACAGAATTCGCAATGGAAATATCATCAATCTTCAAATAACAAATATTCGGCAATTACGTAAGAAGAAGAAGAAGCGGCAAAAAATTTATGATGAATTACTGATTTATTCAAACAAAATATAGGTAATTGTTAAAGACGAAACAAAAAATAAAATAGGTTGGTTGGATCGACCGACTACCCAAACGATCGTGTCAGAGAATGTGCACTCTCTCACAACAAACGAAACGAATTTTCACATAACAACGTGCAACAGACGCTGAAGAAGAAGAAGAAAAAGAAGAGAAAAACAACACTTCAAAGTAATCTACTTTGCTATAAGCTAAATGTCTATTATCCTTTGTAAGTGTGTGTATGTGTGTAAATCTATGTGATTTGATGGAAGATCCGGGCGATGACATCCTAACTGCGTCCCTGATAGTTGCATGCACACACTGCCTCTCCGTGTGCTGCGTATGTGTCTGTAGGGGCAACAAGTCGTGTGGAGAGGTGCATTCGCACCGCACCGTAGACGAAACGACAAACTCAATTATGTACCTTCGAAGACAAGAGCGTTCAGAAAACAACTTAATTCCACTGAGTATCGCCTAATCTGCGGAACGAAAGGACGATTGAGTTGACCAAGGAGGATTCATAGCATTCCAATGTAGTACGTTTAATACCGAGAAATTTACGCCAAACAAAAAAGAAAACACAAATGATATTTGGAAATTGAAATGTACATATGTTCGTATGTTTGTATGTAGATGTGTATGTACTTTGTACCATGAAATGGAAAACAATTCAAACGAATAGACTCCGGCGGGGGCACCACAACTTCAAAGAAGTGACGAATAAGTGGAAAAATGTTTAGAATTTTAGAATTCTTTGTATACGCATACATACAAGTAGATACGAGTACATACATACATACATATACCCATGCACGTATAAGAGTGTAAAACGCCGCCTGTGGCAGCGAAAAAAATCTTCGAATTCGGAAAATTGCAATGAAATTAAGATGTCCAAAGCGCACAGCACGACTTCATGTTGAACTGCTGCAGCAGGCATTGAGCAAAGTTGAGGTGTGGCAAGACAATGTGATGAAGGAGCAAAGGAGGAGAAGCAAAAATAAAAAAGAAATATTTGTTAGCGATAGACAGCCAGGTAACAAAAAAAAAAAAAAAAAAAATCGGGTTCATTCGTATGCAGTGTAAATTCAGAAAAATAAAATCAAAAAAGTTACGAACCCAGGACGGCTAACAGCGCCAATGACATGTTCGGCATACAAATAGTAACTATTCTGAATTATTCGTATTTCTCAAGGAAAACTAATGAAGCAAACACCAACTCTCGTGGAAACAAGTGCTCTCTTACACAGTTTTCCTTTAAAATTTGCTCTTAATTTTGTTGGCTTGGGTTCGATGATATGGGCTCGAGCGAAAATCATTTCAGCATTTAAAAATTTGGGATTCCTTTTTTTTTTGTGATCGTACTTGTTCTGTAAAGGTAGTGAATTATATTCTCACTACTAACTTCCCAGAGGGTAGGCTTTCCCAGAGGGGAGGTAGTTCTTCGCCGCCTCTAAATACCGGTGTATGTCCGTAAAGGCGGTAGTAGTACCACACCACGATGCAGAAGCAGTTCCTCACCGCGCACTGCTGCCTAAAAAAGGCGTAGTGCCTTACCTAACATATCAATTGGAAAGTCCCCGGCATGACACATAGATGGTGCTACTAATCAAATCCATATGATCATTAGTTTGTGAATTGCAGTATTTTGAGTGAAGCAATTTTTGTTATTGTGAATAAAATGGATAGAGGAATTTCGTGTGTTGATAAAATTTTGCCTTTTAAATGAGAAAAAAACGGTTGAAAACCGTATATTGAAATTGAATGAAATAGCAGACACTCGAAAGACATCAACTGAACATCATGTCATTCACGAATATTTGGGTAGGAGACAGCTCTGTGCAAAGTGGGTGCCGCGCCAGCTCACTTTTGACCAAAAACAACGACGAATCATCAGAGCAGTGCTTGGAGATGTTCAAGCGTAATAAACCCGAGTTTTTACGTCGATATGTGACAATGGATGAATAACGGCTCCATCATTTCACTCTGAATCGACAGTCATCCAAGTGGACTGCACACAATGAACCCGCTCCAACGCCTGGAAAAACGCAACTGTCGGTTAGCAAGGTTATGGTTGCGCATGGAATAACTTTCATTGATTACCTTGAAAAAGGAAAAACCATCAACAGCGACTATTACATAGTGTTCTTGCGCCATTTGAAGGACGAAATCGACGAAAAACGACCGCAGTTGAAAAAAAAAGAAAGTGATGCTTCACCCAAGACAATGAACCGTGTCACAAGTCAGTGAAATCGATGGCAAAAATCCATGAATTGGGCTTCGAATTGTTTCTGCATTCAACGTATTCTCCCGATCTGGCCCTCGGCGACTCTTTCTTGGTCTTAGATGCCCAAAGGAATGCACGCTGGGAAGAACTTTTCGTCGAATGAAGAAGTGATCGCCGAAAGTGAGGCCTTTTTTGAAGCAAAGGATAAATCGGGCTACAAAAATGTTATTGAAAAGTTGAAGGGTAGATATATTCAGTGTAGCACCCTTGAAGGGAACTATGTTGAATAAGAATGAATTTTGCCAAGAAAAAAAAAATGTGTTTTACCATGGTAGGCCGGAGACATTTTCAATTGACCTGTTATTTGCGGGAAAGCTACCCGCTGCTACAGCAATTGGCTTACGACTTCTGTATTTTCAATCTGTGGCTGCCGCTTCGTAAGTTGTCATTTTATTTACATTTCAAAACTATAATACATGCAACGTGCATTGGAACAGATACAGACAACTAAATCCATTTAATAAATTTTAGCTACGCTATACAACTCAATTAAGCAAAAAAAAAATTGGAATTCTTCTGGAAGCTAGTCATTAACCATTACTAGAAATGTAGTGATAGCAATTATAACAGTTAACGTTAACGTAATAAAACCATTTATGGCCAAAAGTGTTTTGTAGCTATTTGCTATGGGTCTGTCAATTTTTTTTTATTTAACTTAATTTTTTTATTCAGTTTTATTTATTTGCCTTGTTAGAACCAAATCTTTTTTTTTTTTTTGCTAAAATATCTAATTTATGTATTTTAGTTAATTTAGGAAGCACTAAAGTCCGCTTGTTGCTAACAAAATATACATATGTATGTATATGTGTTCATGTTTTTATGAATGCTACACTTGCGTTTTGTTGTCGTAGATGCGACGCGTACTTATTTACATAATTACAAATTTACACACATCAAAATGTAAATGTTTCAGTATATAACTTGTATCAATAGTTAGCTGAATGAGCTCCTGTCAGGCATCAAACACTTAGGTGACACTGCCTGTTGGCCCCTTTACGGTTCTCAGATGCGCATACATACATATATACATATGTATGTATGTACTTTCATACAACCCATTTCAGCAGTTGCAAATCGAAATCAAACAAACTCTTCAGTATGCAGCGCGCGTAAAATATTTATGTACAAAACGTTTAAAGTATCACATATACAAAATCAGACGTCTGGCATATATGTAGTCATTAAGTTGACGTCAAACGTTAGGAATACTTAGATATTTGCAAATGCTTTTTGGAAGAGAAATACACCAAAAAAAAAAGCTGACATATGTATATACACACATATGAAATATGTATATAAAAATAAGTCCGGAATTGTTATATTGCAGTAGAACAGAACTTTTTTTTATATACACCGCTCAAGCTTAGAAGTCTTTTGTTGCTTTCCATTAAATTCATTTAAATGTAGATTAATTAATTAAACAATTCTTGATTTCACATTAATTTGTTTTGACTGACCAATTCTTGTCATTGAAATAAAATTTAAATCAAAATAACCGCACACAGAGAATTTACGCATTTAATCAGCTGATCAATATAAACAAAACAATATGCTTCAGGTGTTGCCATATTTTAACTCAATTAAATAAAAAGTTTATAGAAATTGAAAGAAATTTATCAAATTAAAATTAATTTCCACTTATATACATAAATGAAACTGGTGAAATGCAGCCTTACAGCTGGAACTGATTGTAAAGCCAACTGGTTTTTTTTTTAATATTTTTAATCATAATATAAAAATGAAAGAATTGCTTCAAAGAAAACTTTAGGCTGTACAAGACTTTCAAATTTTTATTTTGAAATGTTAATTGTTATTGTTGGCATAGTTGAGTCCTTAGTTGAAATTTGTTATAAAAAAAATTTTTTTTTGATAATTTTCTTGAGAAATATTTTCTTTTTACTTAAATATATTTCGAAGAATTTAAACAAATATGTGAATTCAGTTCATAAACATTGAAAATAGTAAAGTTTGTTTTTTTCTACTTCTTCTTTCGATAAAATACATAAAAAAAATTACATGAAATAATCTCATTGGCGCCACCATACGGTTAAATGATCACAGTTATCGATTTTAGATCGATAAAACGCCATACTGCCTACACCATCAACCACGGCTAATTATTTGATTTGCACATTTCATGAAAAAAAAATCAGATTTTTGCTTAAATTTTTTTTGTCAAGCGTGAATGCAATATGTAACTATACAAACAAGTGTACATAAGGCTTATTTGCTTGTTGACAGATCCATATAAATACATACATATGTATATAACGACAAGCAAACAAATAGAACATGCAAGCATGCATACATACATATACATATGTTTATGCACCAAATATTGTGATTATAGTGAAATTTAGTACACAAATATACTACACAGCGTGTAGGAGTTGTAGATACATATGTACATTTAATGTATGTTTGTACGCATGGACGTACATGTGCATGATTGTCTCCATGGGTCGGCATACATACATTTCAAATGAGTTATTGTCGTTGTTGTCGTCAACGCCAATGCAAGCAAACAAGCAAGCGAGCAAAATCAAGCAATTTGAAGCAGTCAGGCCTGCCAGACAATGATGACGACGTCGCCGACGACGACAACAGTGAGACCACCCAGTTTGACATACTACAGATATTTTCAGTGTTTCAAAAATGTGTGTACATACATACATACATACATATGTTTGTATGTATAGATATGTGTACAAGTATCTTCGTGAAACAGCTGCTGATGATATGCTTGAATGTTGTGTAGCATTTGTTGTATGCTCTGTGTGCTTTGGGCTATAAAGTAAAGTAAAATGAAAAAAAAAAAGGAAAAAAACAAAAACACATGCGTACACTCATCTGTACTTATGTGTACACGTTTACGCTCTCACAAATGAGAGTGAGCGAAAAAATTAAAACAATATTAAGATCACTCGAAAGAGAACAAAGTAAAGTAAGAGTAAATCATGAAACTGAGAAGAAACTGAAATTCAAGCAAAGAGTTCATTTTAAAAAACAAGCAAAAGGTGCCGTAAAGTGGATGTGCATGTCGGGCATATTAAATTTGTCGATTGGAAACTGAAAAAAGAAATTAAAATGGAATTCAAAAAACAAAAAATGAAAAAATTAAATAAAAAAAATTAAAAACAAATTAATTAGAATGACTTCATTTGTGCCTTTTATCTCCGGCAAGCCGCTAATTTGTGGTATCGGCGGTCCTTACGAAAAACGAAATGCGCCGGAACGCGATTACAGTCGTAAATAAGTGGATTTCCTGCTAATCGCGCCTGCAATACTATTTTTTTTTTTTACTAATTTTTCGGTCTTGTATTTTACAACAGCCATAATAACAACGCGCAGGTATTATATAAATTTATTGCCAAGGATACAATCATTCAGTGGCGGCAACGAACGCCCAGTGAGTTTTCTCAGAATAGGGATATTCATACAAAACACACAAATGTATGATTTCTGACCGCTTTTGTGGTCAATAAAAATTGATGTATGTACACATGTACGTAAGTACATAAGTGCGGCATGTGGTGATGTTAAACATAAAACTTTTGTTGTGTGTGAGTCAAAAATGATCCTCCAGATGCTATTAAGTTATTAAAACTTAAATGCTCTACCTATAAAGCTTATAATTGTGTTTTCTAAGCGCTGATCACATATAATTGTTGCTAACAATGTATGCGTATAGTGGACCACCAGTTTTGAAAACATTAAACGAGCGAGCAACTTAAAATGGGAACTTTTATCAGTTTGGAGAAGTAAAAATAAATTCAAAAGTGGAATAAGCAAAAAAAAAAATAAATTTCACAATTTAGTAAAGTGAGAAATGTTTCAGAACTAGAATGATGATGAGAAAACTTAGGAAATTTTAGGTTAAAATTCTTCAAAAATTCCGATAAAAAGAGTTGGGGAACTGAAGTGCTTAAATTATATTAAAAAAAAAGTGAGAACTATTTTAAAAACTAGCATGGAGAGCTAAAAATAAAATCGGAAGTGGAATAATAAATTTTATTTATTTTTATTTTTATCAGTCAAGGAAAATAAGGAATGCTCCGGAAGTGAAATATAAGGAAAAATATGAGAATGTGTTCTAAAAATGTACTCTAAACGCAAAAAAAAAAAAAATTTATAAATCTGATGAAGTTTTAGGACTAAAATCGATCAAAAACTCTCATATAAAAAAGCTTGGGAAATATACTTCTGAAATTTACTTAAAAATATATGCACACCCTTTAATAAACTGGCATACAATTCAGAAGTGGAATACAGTTATTATTTTTTGAAAAAATTAAAGCATACATCCATTTAGAAGCGACCGAAGATCAGAAAGAAGCTAGCTAGATTGGCATACTTCGCACAATTTAAACCAGTTAGAAAATATATTGAAGTAATATGTACGTGCGCGATAACTAATTAGGCAACTATAAGACTTTTGAGAGTTTTGTTTAGAAAGCAGTTTTCAAATTAAATAGTGGTCCTACGCAGAGATGCAAAGTCCCATCAGAAATATTATTTGTTGCAACGCTTACGAGCTCTGCTAGTGGCGCTAAATAGCACAATTCTCGATGCAAACTTTCCACTTGTCCATTGTGTTCGTATCTTATATCGCTCAGCTTCGTACATACATACATGTTGCATACATACACCACAGGGTTGTAATTGAGCGCTTTCAAAGCTTTCGTTGCTATGCTACAAAAGCAATAAACATAAATACATACAGCCGTTAAGCGATCTTCTCGAAAAAAAACCGAAGAGTTATTACAACAATGCAAACATTTCCTTTTTTCCTTCTTTCGTTTTTCATTTCTGGATCATTTTTCTAGCTTTCAATTCTTTTCTTTCATTTACGTGTACCTTCTCCTGAAACGCGCCCACATAAAGCTATTAAGATACGACATCTTGCCGTTCGTGTGGCCAAAACCGCTGCAAACAAACCGCAAACATATTTATCTAGCTTTTTTTACTGGCTTTTAACGTCATCAACAGCAAACAAAATAATCCAATAAAAAAAATAGAGAAACACATTTATAGCGTTTACTTTGCTATCTTATTTACTTGGGCATTGTTTTTTCCTTTCCTTCCATTTCCCCCCCCGATCATATGGCAGCGTTGACTGGCTCCCTTGATTCCCTTTAAACGTGTGTTGTCGGATTGTGTGTCCGTCGGTTTGGCGTTTGGCGGTCGCCGTCGCCAGCACCACCACCACCGCTGCTGCTGCCAACATCAACTCTCCTGTTGCTTTTTAACAGTTTAATGTCTTTATTATTGCGCCGTGCGGTTGTTCACGTCTTTATTGCTTCAACGTTTTCGTTTTTTATTTTTGTTGTTGTTTGGTTTGCTTTTATTAATGCCTGCCTGGCATACCTTGCCTTTGGTATCGTGTTTTGGTGCCACAGTTGCTGGTTGTTTTGTTTTTGTTGCATTGCGCGAGCGCGCTTGGTGTCGATCGGATCGACATTGGTGCCCCGTACTGGCGAAGTAGCGTTTGTTGTTACTGTTGTTGTTTCTTCTTTTGGTTATTTTCTTATTTGGTAGTGTTGCCGCACATGCAGTTGGCTGGTTGTGCATTCATCCAACACACAACAGGTAAGCGTAGAAGCACACAATGCCGTTTAACATTTGGTGGCACGCAGAGTGTGGCATCATACCTACCTACCAACCAATATGCCTACCTACCTACCTACCCGAGTTTAGAGCCAGAGCCACACACCGTTGCCGTCGTGTGCAACTACTTTCGTACTTTCTTATAATCGTCGTACGGGATGTACATATGTGTGTTTGTATCGTGTGTAGTGCATGCTGACTTGACTCGTCAGCGCATTCTGTCTAGGCGTCGAGCCGGCAGATTTTAGAGAATCCATGATTATTGCTTTGAATAACTCTTTCCGGCATTTTTGGTATGAAATTTCGTTGTGACCGTATACCGTAAACGAAATGAGTAGTGAGGCGAGTATGAGACTTTCCAGCAGCGATTTTCGGTTGAGCTTCTCGTCCAATTTGTGGCGTGCGTCTTGAGGGTTTTCGGCAACAAACTAAGGGACCTTCAGTTTATTATTAGTCACCTGCGAAGAGCCGAGTCTTTTTTGAGGAACTTTTATTTCATGTCCGAAACACACTCAGAGGGCTTGACTTTCCATGCCGTTATAGGCAAACTTATTTTCGATTATTTTGAATGCTATTCGGATCAGTACTCGAACCCTAGTATTAGTATTTCGGAGGCAGCTTAAAACGCACATCGCAAATTGGTCGAGGACCGAAAAAGTTTAACAAAATAATGATATATTGTCTTCCATGAGTTACCGTCTAGAATAAGGCAGATATTCCGGTTCTAGGGCAGAAAAATAATAAGAACTCCATTCACGCACAGTTTTATTTTTTTTTCTGGGATCTTTCGTTCATTTCAAACTTTTCATTTCACGAGGAGATTGGAACTCAGTGAAATGTCTTTCTGAAAGCCAGTCAGATCTTCCATTAAAGTTCTGATTATTGTTAACTCAAAAAAATTCCGTGGGCAGTGACACTGCTTGGCGGCATGAAAATCCGGTTTATTCCGGCATTAAATAGCGATTGCCTCGGGTGCTTTAGGATTTTTGCCGCCTCTTACGACGGGCATGCTTAGCTGCAGGTAAATTCTTATACCGGAGGGAAGATATCATTCCGAAGCAGTTTCTTATGGGATCGTTTGAAGTCTCAAACTCAAGCAATTTGAAAAAGCTATAAGCGAGGCTTAATATTAACCACTGGAGGCTACTACGATATTCTTCGACAGCTTGTTTCTTGGCATAAACTAAAAATATATGTAGAAGTTCTTGGAACGGGAGACTTGGCTGTCAAAGTTCCAACCAGTAAAGAGTCCATCGCGCTATTTCATACAAGAATTGCAATACCTGTTGCAGTCGAAGCGTAAAAGGTCCTCATGTAGAGTGTTTCGGCTTAACGGACTTTGGCTAAAGAAGATCTCGCGGCATAGAGTTAACTTCATGGAAGGATCGGTAAGCTAGTAGCTTTTTATAGAGGTTTTGGTGAATCTTTGATCCATTCACTTCACTACCCATTCACACTGCGATCCGTATGCGGTATAAAAAATTGCCGTGAGTATTGCCGAAGATAACGTTTTGTCTTGTTATTATTATTTCTTTATTATCATTGTTTTGTTGTTGTTTTCTTCAGCGACTCTTCTCGTTCCTACGTTCATTCCAAACAAACACTTATTGGCGAAACCTCCCTGGGAGCTCGTTTGATCTTTCACTCGTTCACCAGCCGTTGTTGTTAGTGCGATGTACCTTGTATATGTGCCTCTGTGTGTGTGTGTGCGTATGTGTTGTTTTCGTTTCTGTTCTGTAACTGTGCGATCAATTTTGTTTTTGTGTGTGGCACAAGCTGTGAGTTCGCCTTTACCGGCCGCCCGAACAGGGGCCGCACAGGCATACAGCCCAGGCATAGCAGTCGAAAACAATCAACCGTACGTACATATGTATGTACATACATACGTACAAATAATGGACTGCTGCGGCTCCGTCCATCCAACTAAATGTCTATATTTCCATCTTTCACTTTAGGCTTGCCGTAATTTGTGTGTGTTGCTGTTGTTTTGGAGTTGTTGGCCGCTGTTGGCATTTCGTAATGCCTTTGCAGGCGGCCTAGCATGGCATGGCATGACACAGCATGGCATAGTTGTCGATTTGTGGCATTGGTATGTGTGTGGTCAAGTTAATATCTTCATAATTCCTTCGGCTGGTTGTTCGTTAGTTGTTTACTTGCTCAGGTTCCACGTTTTTTTTCTCTTCATTTTTTGGTGTTTTTGTTTTTCGGTTTTGTTGTTGTTGTTGGATTTTTGTGTTCTTGCCAAGTTGACGACCGACAGACCCCCGCCGCTAGTTGCTTTTCTGATTTTCGGAAACTGGAAATTCGTTCGTTCGCCTGCTGCCATTGTTATTAAAAATTGTGTGTGTATGTTGTTGTTGTTGTTGCTGCTGCTGTTGTTGCTTTCAGTATTGTAGTTGCATATGTTTTGACTGAAAATTGACTTGTCTCTTGACTCTGATGCCGATGATCGCACGAGTACACGCAAGCAAGCAAGCAAGCAACAACAACAACAACAACATCAGCAACCACAACCACAAGAAAAAAGGAATAAAAGGAAAAGGCATGGAGAAGAAACAACAAAATGTGTACCGAAAAAATTTTGTTCAAACTTCAAACCAAGTCCAAAATTTTCAACGAAAAAATAATTACAAACAGACAAAACCGGAAATGCGAGTAGGAGGTGTTCCAGCGAGCACACACACACACACAGCATTGTTTTTGTAAAGGTTTTTATTGACTGCGGCACTCTACACGAAAGCAGGCGACTAAGCAAAGAAGGCAACAACAACAACAACAACAACAACAACAACAACAAAGCAGCAAAACAACCGCCACCGTAACAACAATAACAACAACAACAGCAGTAACAAGTAAGCGCAGTTAACTTTGCGCGCTGCTCCAGTTGCGTCTGACTCTCGCAGCACCGTCGCCACCGCGTCGCCACCAACGTCACAAAGGTCGTTGTTGTGGCCGCCTGGCGCGCGCATTTGATGGCTCAATCGTGCGGCGATAAAAATGTCGGCATTAGTACTCCGACAAGGCGGCAAACACACACACACACACGCGCAATACGAGTATAAAAGCTCGCCAAACTCTTTGGCAGCCTTTCCTATCTACATATACTTATATATGTATGTTTTTGTACATACATATGTATGCTCGTATACGAGTATGTCATGGATTGCTTGCAAATGCGGTTTAAATCGTCGTCGTCGTCGGCGTTGTTGTTGTTGTTGGCCTAACTGATGTTGATGAGTCAAATCAAGCGCCTTATAATGACCAAGCAAACTGACAACATACATACATACATATATACATACCTATCCCCCCGACCACTACCTTTACCTCCACCAACTCTAGCTCTACCCACGTTGTGTGTTCCGTACATTAGATTTGTGGGCATGTTTGTGTCAATATTGGTTGGATCATTATGTTTTGTTTAATGACGGTAATTGCTGTTGTTGTTGTTGTTGTTGTTGTTGTATTTATTTGAAAGCAATAACAACTTATGTTGTGTGGGCCCATAAATTATCATCATCTGTGTTGAATACTCTCCATCGATAAATAGTTTTACTTAGAAAATTGGCATAATTTTAAGTGGCGTTCGCTGAGAGGGTGTTCTTGATCTGCATACATATATACATACATACATACATAGTAAAGGGTGTTTTTTATAGAGGTATAGAACTTTAAGTTGCAATAAAACAACGATGGATTATTCGATTGACATGAATTTTATTTATCCGAAAGACAATCTTGTGGCATTACATTTTAAATATGATTTCTGGCATATGACCGCCACGGCTGGCGCGGATGTAGTCCAATCTGGACGTCCAATTTTCGATGACTTTTTCTAACATTTGTGGCCGTATATCGGCAATAACAAGGCGAATGTTGTCTTCCAAATGGTCAAGCGTTTGTGGCTTATCCGCATAGACCAATTTCTTTACATAGCCCCACAGAAAGTAGTCTAGCGGTGTTAAATCACAAGATCTTGGAGGCCAGGTCCAAAATGTGAAATTAGGCGGTCACCAAACGTGTCTTTCAATAAATCTATTGTGGCACGAGCTGTGTGACATGTTGCGCCGTCTTGTTGAAACCACATCTCCTGGACATCATGGTTATTCAATTAAGGAATGAAAACGTTTGTAATCATAGCTCGATACCGATCACCATTGACTGTAACGTTCTGGCCACCATTGTTTTTGAAAAAGTACATACCAATGATTCCACCAGCCGATAAAGCGTACCAAACAGTTTTTCTGGATGTAACGGTGTTTCAACATACACTTGAGGATTACCTTTACTCCAAATGCGGCAGTTTTGTTTGTTGACGTAGCCATTGAACCAGAAGTGCGCTTCATCGTTAAACAAAATTCGCTTATGAAAATCGGGAACAGCGGTAATCTCGTTTTGGGCCCAAATTGCACTATTTGCAAGAGTTGCTCAGGGGTGAGTCTATTCATGATTGCCAAACCAAACTCAGAATAAATCACTTGGCAGCTGTTAAATCGGTCGCCATCTTTAAAAGTAATGCCAATTTAAAGTTCTATACGTCTATTAAAAAGACACCCTTTAGTAGGCTTATTGAGATGAAGATGTAAGGAATTTTATTGAAATTCTTTGAATTTTTTATATATTTTTCTCACAAAACATTTACTAAGAATTTACTTTGAAGTTGCTATGATAGATTTTGAGCAGAGTTTTTGAGTATTTCATTTCCGGCGAGTCAGTAGGTAGTAAAGGGTGATTCAAGTAGAGGTACTTTTTTCAATAGCCCTTTGTTTGACAGATCACGCGTGAGTCGTGTCAAGCTGTCATGTTATTTTTGTTCAGTATTGTTTGGTATTTCATCATGAAAAGATTAACGCTTGAACGAGGTTTACAAATCATTCAACATTCATCACCCATCTTGAAACCCAGCATTCATTATTGGATAATATTCGACCGAATAGATCATGTTCAGTACGCAACAACTCGGACTGACGTATGGAACGACTTGGCGCATTTTACGTCGAGATCTTAAATTGAAAGCGTACAAAATGCAGCTTGTGCAAGAACTGAAGCCACAAGACCTTCCCAAGCGACATCGCTTGGCTCTATGGGCTCTTGAAAAGTTCCAAGAAGATCCGATATTTTCGAGCCAAATGTAAAATAAGCATACAGGCAAAATTGCCGCATTTGGGATGAAGAGCAGCCTGAAGAGAGATTCAAGAGCTGCCATTTCATCCAGAAAAAACAACGGTTTGGTATGGTTTGTGGGCCGGTGGATTCATCGGTCCATATTTCTTCAAAAATGATGTCGGTGAGAACGTAACCGTCAATGGCGAACTTTAGCGCGCCATGATATCCGACTATTTGATGCCTGAAATTCAAGATAGTGATCTCCGCGATATTTGGTTTGAACAATACGGCGCCACTTCCAACACATCGCATCAATCAATGGATTTATTGCGAGAACACTTCGGTGAGCAAATTATTTCACGTTTTGGGCCAATCGATTGGTCACCAAAATCGTGTGATATCACACCATTAGACTTTTTCCTGTGGGAATATGTGAAGTCTAAAATCTATGCGGACAATTCTGCTTCGATTCAGACCTTGGAGCAAAACATCACGCGTGTCATTCGCCAGTTACCAGTCGAAATGCTCGAACGAATCATCGAAAATTGGACTCAACGGATTGACGGACCATATGAGACGTAGCCGCGGCCAACATTTGAAGGAGATAATCTTCAAAAAATAAATGCCAAAGAATGTTCTTTCAAATGATAACAAACATTTTCCATTAAATTTGAATTTTCTGTGTTTCTTTTTTCTTTGAAAAAGTAGGGAATCTCGAAATGGATCACATATTCGACAATTCGGAATTTTCTACCAGTCAACTATCCCACAGATTATTATTTAATATTTGAATAACAACCGTTTACATTTCATTACTTTTTTACACTTCAAAGTCGTTGTGTGATTCTTGAGATCTAATTTCCACTAAAGTTATTGAGAGAAAGCATCAAGAGCCCTTTACAACTTAGAGAGATTAACTACAATAACAGCTTTAAAAGCTCTAAACTGTCTTGAAGTGCCTCATATAATCATCAAACTTTGAATACTGACCATTTCCGGTTCCTGTGTATTGATTTTTAATGCTCATCACTTCAATATTGACTACTTCGCTCCTATTTTTCTATCAAGTTGAGCTAATGAATTGAGAATGTGCAGTTAGGAAGATTTTGGACTTTTTTTTTTGCATTTCTTTCTTTTTTTATAAAAATAATAATTATTTCAGCGTCTCAACTGTATTTTTTCGTTATATATATATTTTTTTTAAATTAATTTATTCATTTTAGGCACTTTTTTTCGGAAATAATAATTGACTGTGTGGAGGCAGGCTGTGATTGCAGTCGGTTGCCGTGTGCCACTCACGCTGTCTCCATTCAGTTTGGCTCCATTCATTTGCATATGCATATGCGCGTAAATACATATATACATATGTGCATATGCATGTGTAATTAATTGTATTTCAGCCTCACTTTGCATATGCGCAAAATAAATTCCTGTCAAAAAAAAAAACAAAAAAATCAACAGCATCAGCATAAATAGCAAACGACGAGATGTTGACGATCAGTTGAACTGGCAGAGAACGTAAAATTTAAGTGCATTCGTATGGTTGTTGCTTGTTGTTGTTGTTGGTGGTGGTGGAGTTTTCAACTCCTTAACTGCACTGCCTAAATTACGCTGTGCATGTTAGCATTGAGTTGTTGTTGTTGTTGTTGTTGTTGTTGTTGCTTTTGTAACATATTTATTTGTTTAAACCACGCGCACTGACTGACTGACTGACTGACTGAGTGAGGGATCGACATTAAAAGGAACACACACGCATATATGTATTTATATCACTATGTAAGCCAACAAAGTATCTGTAAAAGTGGACAAAAACCGCAACGATCAACAGCCGACAACCGAAAACAATTCACTCTGCAATCAGCCGCCGGCTTAGGTACTACAGAAGCAATTCGCCAGCCAGCCAGCCAGCCAACCAACCAGCCAGCCAGTCAGTCAGTTAGTCAATCGCTAGAAGGCAGCAGTCAGCACTGGCGACGCTGGGGCCACCCATGTTGCGCGAGGCGCATGGGGCCGCCGCCACACAGTCAGTCAGCATTACACATACAAATATGTCTGTACATAAAATACCTATGTATGCATGTATGCATGTATGTATGGGAGTAAGCATGGCTGCAGCCATGCCATCTAAAGATATGTTTTTGGTTGCCAATACTGAATATCTTGTCTGTTTCTCTCTGACACTGACTCTGACTGACTAACAGACAGGCAGACTCACTGCGAAAGCAAAAGCCAGCAGCATAACAACATAAATGACGAAAAGCAAACGTAAACAGAAATAGAGTAATAAGAAAAACTGTGAAATAAATAAAATTTAAAAAAAAAAAAAAAAACAATTTAAATAAAAAACGCGACACTATCTACAGTGGTGAGGTGAATAAATATACAATACAATTACACGTGTTTGTTTTGTAAATATTAATGAAAAAATTATTATAATTTTTCCGACCGAAAATCGCCGGATTTGTTTTATTGTATTTAATAATGTATTTTATTTCGACAAATTATTAAAAATATATTTTTTGGAAAATAATTTCAATTTTTTTATAAATTATTAAAAAAAATATTTCTGTTTTAAATTATTAAAAAATACATGTTTTTCAAAATATTTAAAAATATACTTTTGCGATAATTGCTTATTAATATAGAAGTATTTTCTCGAAAATTGATTGTAAATATATATTTTATTTAAATCATAAAAAATAAAATTTTTTTGAAAATAAATTTTTTTCTTTAGAAAAATTATTAAAATTTTACTTTTTACTGAAAATTTATTTAAAAAAATATTTTTTTTTTTTAGAAAACATATTAAATTTTTAATATTTAGAAAATGTGTTGAAATATATTTTTTCTCAAAAACTTGTTTATATATTTCTTATTTCTTAGAAAAAGTATTGAAAATATATATTTTTTTGCAAAAAAATTTGGAAAAAATATTAAAAATATAATATTGAAAAAAGTATTAAGAATACATTTTTTCAAATAAATGATAATAAGTATAAATATATATTTCAGAAAAGTTCTTAAAAATATAATATTTTTTGGAAAAGAACTTCTAATTTTTTATATTATTAAAAATATATAACTTTTTAAATAAATTTTTTTTTAATTAAAATTAAATTTATTGTAAATATTTTTTTCCAAAAATTTTTAGATAAATTTTTTTAGAACAATTAAAAATAATTTTTTTTTAAATATTATAAATGCAAAAAAGTATTAAAATATATATTTTCAAATTTTTTTTTTATAAATATATATGTTAGAAAAATTATTAAAAATTTAGTTTTTGAAAAATAATTTTTTTTAATTATTTAAAAAAATTTAATTTTTTTTTAAATTAATCAAAATATATAATTTATATATATATATATATATATATATATATATTTAAATAAATTAAAAGCATACTTTCCCGATAATTGCTTGTAAATATAGAAGTATTTTCTCGAAAATTCTTTGTAAATAATTTTTTTTGGAAGAATTATTAAAAACATATTTTTTTAGAATAATTATTAAAAATATATTTTTTTCTGAAAAATTATTAAAAACATATTTTATTTTTCAGAAAACATATTAAAAATAAAATATTTAGAAAATGTGTTAAAATTTTTTCTCAAAAAATTGATTTTAAATATATTTTATAAAAAAATTGTTGAAAATATAATTTTTTCCAAAATTATTAGAAACATTTTTTGATATATTAAAAATACATTTAAAAAATTATTAAAAAAATTTCTCTTATAAATGATTATAAATTTTAATATATATTTTAGAAAAATTACTAGAAATACAATATTCCGAAAAATTATTGTAAACGTATTTTTTGGAAAATGCCTGCAATTTTTTTTAAACTATTAAAAATATATAATTTTTTAAATTAAAAAAAATTGTGTTTTTTTTTAAATAATTAAAAAGAAATATATTCGAAATATTATTGCAAATATTATTTCAAATATTTTCTTATATTAATTATTTTTTTAAATTATATTAAAGTTATGTTTTTTTTAAATTATTAAAAATACAATATTTGGAAAAAGTATTAAAAATGTTTTTTTTTAATTTAGAATAAATGTATATGTTAAAAAATCATTAAAAATATATAAATATATATATTTTTTTTAAATTAATAAGAATGTATTTTCTTAAAAAATCTGAAAAATTTATTTTTTCAAAGATTTGTTTATATTTATATTTTTTTTTTAATTATTAACAAACACAATATTTAGAAAAGTATTATATATATATATATATATATATATATATATATATATATATATATATATATATATATATATATATATATATATATATATATATATATATATATATATATATATATATATATATGTTTTAATTTAAAAAATCTATTTTTAGGCTTGACCCGCATAAAAGTACTAGGCAAACTTGGAAGCTGAAAATCAATAATAAAAATTAATAATACATTTTCGAGCTTTGAAAACTTTGAAAATACAATATCGGTAATTAAGAAAATATATTTATTATAAAAAAATTTGTAAAATGTTTTTTTATTAGTAATTACCCATTTCAAATACGCGCTCTAGCCGGTAATTAACGAAAATTCATTCGCTTCAGTCGTTATAATGTATGCTATACGTAATAATTTTTTGTTTGTAAAATCATTAAAAAATGTATTAATATTTTTTTTTAGAAAAATTATTGAATGTATATTGCTTTGAAAAATTGTTAAAAAATATAATTTTTTAATAATTATTAAAAATATTATTTAAAAATATATATTTTTATGAAAACTTATTAATTTTACATATTTTTAGAAAACTTAGTAAAAATATATTTTTTTTTTTAGAAATTTGATTAATTTTTTTTTGCAATAAATTTTTTTTATATTTTTACGTACGACCTACCTAAAAGCACACTATGGAGGCTTTGTAGTTGAAAAACGATGAGTAATACCTTACTAAAAAATATACCCTCAAATCGCTAAATAACAATTTTTTATGAGAAAAAAATGTTATATAATTTTTTATAATGAAAGTCAAGAAGTTTCAAATACACATACAAATCGGTAATTAATAAAAAATATTTTTAGGAAAATTATTTTTTCATATAATTATTCTTTTTAGTTATTTTATTATATATATATATTTTTTTATTTTTTTATTATTTACTTTCATTATTATTATGTTTTATTACTCATATTTATTTTTTATTTTATTATTATTATGTTATTATTTTTATATTCTTCTTCTTTCTTTATTATTTATATTTGTTAGTTAGCATTTTTTTTAAACTTTTTTTTTCGTATTTCTAATATTTTTTATTACTTATATTTTTTATTTAAATATTTTTTTTAGCAAATTAAAAAAAAAAAAATTAGTATGAGTACTTCTTTAACACACAGTACCATTTACGCGGCAACAGCAACATTTCTCTGCAATACTGACTGATGGTCTTCGACAAGGAAAAAAAGGATATATTCAATAAATTTACTACCATACTACATATGTACATATGTATGTATAATAAAATATGTTGAATGCGAAGCCAGGAAGGCACCTTTTATTTATGCGCAAAGTACTCGTAGTTTGTTTTGCTTATATTTGAATTTTTTTTTGCACTTTGTACTTGAATACACTCGTACTTTTTTGTTGCAGCTGACAACAATGCAGTCAAAACAACAAACAGATGACGACGCGCATTGATTGAAAACTTGCATTGTTGCACATGCGTTTACTTTTTCACTTCATCCCCCCTCCCCCTCCTTAGCAGACTTGCGATCGGTGACAGAGAAACAAAGAGTTTAAGGCAAAAATACACAGTGTGGAAGGAAGTGGTTAAGAACAGCAAATAATCGCTTGAAATTTTCAATATGAAATAGAAAAAATTACCGATTTTTCGTTTTAGATCTGTTACGAAAATTTCACCTGAACTTATATGCGTGAAATTCACTTGAAACAACTTGAAATTCATGAAAATATGAATTTAATTGAATTTAGCCAAAGTGGAATGATGTAGGTGAGAGCAGAAAGCAATTACAACAATTACCTTGTATTTTGGATTTTAATTTAAAAATAGGGATTGTTAAAATCATGAAATATTCAAGGGCTTTGAAAACTTCACAAAACTTTGCGTTTCCCGTTTTTTTTTCACATAAAATCATTATTTTGTAGAACTTCAAATTTAAAAAAAAGCGATCAAATGAAATTCAAATCATTATGAGGGTAAAAGTAGTAACTTTATCCTGTTGAATACGCCATACTGATTGTTGTTCATACATTTAATAACTCAATTAGATTATATAAAATACTTTTGGAAGCAAAATGATCTACAGCAGTATATAAATCAATTAATATACTCGTACATACCTTATCGATTTGATCGAGTGCTACATGCGCATCCACCCAACTGGTGCGTACATATAAATCTGAAAATAATTTCTCATCCACAACATCACCGTGGGTGTCCGGTACGCGTGGTAGACCATCCATGGTGGGTACAACCATGTTTGTGCTGTTTTTTTTTTTTTTACTTTTTCACTGCTTTATTGTCTTAAAGCAAGTTTAATTGAATTTTATTGCTTTCTTAAATTTTGTTTGCTACGTAACTGCACATTTGTGGATGCTGATGACACGTCGTGAAAAATTGTGTAAACGCACCCTTATAATGTAATTGCAACTGCACTCGCCGCTATTCGTTGTTCATGCAGTTGTTGTGTTGTGCAGTGACGTGTTTAGAGATGCCTTCGAACGCGTAATGAGAGGTTAGTCGGTGAAAATGCGGCGCGTTTAATGAACCTCATGTGCGTGTAATGTGTGTTAATTTAAATTGTATGTTTTTTTTGTCAACGTAAAACTAATTCATTAATTAAACAAGTAATTTATGCAAATTGGTTTTATTTTATTTTATTTTATTCTCGTCAGCATATTTTTTTCGCATGTGTTAGTTCAAACGCACGCACGCGTTTGTGGTATTTGTATTTCTCTACACTTTAATGACAAATTTATACGCACGCTCACGGCTCACGTTTGTGTTTTCATTCATTAATTCGTTTTCATACAAATATGCATATTTGTACATACATACATACATATTTGCATGCATAAGTATATGAAAATAAAAAGAGAAATAGGCAATTTCTCGTTTAACTACAAATCAACGACTGCGCTTTGTGTGGCCATTATCATAAATTGTAGCTGTTGTTGTTGTTTTTTTTAAATTTATTTATTAAGTTGTCAACTATTTATTTACATACACACTTTAATTCATACACTGCTCCTGTTATGTATTTTTATTCTACAAGCATATGTTTTTTTTCGTTTTTTTTTCACTTGTTCTTTATTTATTATTTTTTATTTTGTTTTCTGCTTTAACATACACTTCGCTCACGTCAAATAAAATAGCGTCGTTGTAGTGCATGAAAATTCCATTGAATGTCGTTTATTGCTCGAAGAAGTTGTTGTATTGCGTTGATCCTCGTACAAATTTCAAGGAACTTCTTTACCACTATTTGTTGTTTTCCTTTTAAGTAAATAAACCACTGTTGTTGTTTTTTTCACGTCGTTTAAGTAAAATAGTACTAAATACCAACCAACATCTACTTGTTGAAGCACTTGGCTATTTTGTACAAAAATTTCAATATTCACTTTACACCACGCGACGCAAAATTAACAACGTGTTGCCACAACGGGGATCGAATGAAATCTGAGCGTATTAACCGAGTGGCCAGCACTCTAATGCCAGATATTCTGCCTCAGCGGCCATCAGCCACTGCTGCGGCAATCATAAATAGAGTTGTTGTGCCGCTCATGCTGGTGGTAGTGGTGGTGGTGGTGAGTTGCTGTTGTCGCTGCCGCCGCCGCCAACTGTCATCCAAAAAGACCGACCTTCCGTTGACTGCGGAGATAAAGCAGAAATAACTTCATTAACTCATACAAAAGCCATGCTTTCATTTCGCACAATGTGTGTGTAGGTTTGCTAGCGCTGCTGTGCTGCTGTGCTGCTCACTGCTACTCACACACAGGCGTTCATACGCTCAGCCGCTCTTCATACTTTAGCCATTGTTTGGCGCTGTATTTGCTGTCAAATGCGGCCATTTTGATTTCTACGCTCACTTTGTATCATCTCAGCAGCAGAGCAGAGTAAAACTCTAGCCACTCTCCAATTTCCGATGATGGCGCTCTATCCGGCAGTGTATTGAGTGAGTGAGTGCTGAGATCGTTGTTTTTAGAGTATGTGCGCCGCGTGTGCGAGTGTGTGTGAGTGTGAGTTTCATTTAGTAGATTCTCAGAAGCAAATAAAAACGAACGAACGAACTCTTATTAGCAAACGCATTTCTCTTGAATGCCGTTGTGTGAGTCCAAACAATGCAGTTTTATTTGGAAATAACACTAAAATGCATTTAGTGAAAATCATTTGCTGTGGGAAATTAATGCATTCATAAAAATAATATTCAGAGTTTTTTCTGTCAGTAGCTTGAAAGTTTTAACGAAACCCAAAACCGTTGCTTTTAAATATTTATTTTTATGTTAATTTTTTTTTGTAGTTATCTTTAAAGTTGATTTCATCGAATAAGCAGTTGAGAGTTGTTATTGCTTAAGATGATTCTAGGCTTTTCAGGTGTCCGGCAGAGCGCGCGACACTACGAGAGATGAGTGTTAAAAGTTATGCTCTCTGTGTCTTTTATTTTTCTTATGTTCTCCTTATGGTCAGGTCTCAGTCGCGATTCCAAAAGAAAATAAAGTTATTAAGACGCGCTTAACAATTCAATTAGGCGCACAGTGGGATGTGATGGCAAAAAATTAAAAATTAAAAAATATTGAAATTTTTTTGAGAAACACATTTTAAAATATTTAAAATTACAAAAAAACTTACGAAAAAAATAAACCAGGAAATTTTAATATCACGCTTCTATTATAAAAAAAAATTGATTAATACAATTTCTTAATATTAATAAATTTTTAGCTCTAAAAAATTATTTTTGAAATTAGTATACCGTTAAAAAATAATTAAACTTACTAAAACTTTCAAAAACGAGATATTAATAATCTCTCTCCTGTCAGAAATACACACAGAGTAGTTGACTTTCTCTGCTGAAGCGCGAAAATTTAATATTTCATAATTTTGAATTTTGTTGTGGCCAGGGTTAGAACTCTTGAGCCTGCACTACTCTTAGGTCAACAACTTTTTTTATTCAAATCTAGTCACTTTCCATCGTCCAGCGAGCGAAGGATTTCCAAGGCTGACAGTAGTAAATGACTGGCAGTAGAGAAGTGAGAAGGGTTGTGGAGGGGTACATAGTTGTTTACATTCGAACATACCTTTGTCTTTGCTGTCAACTTACGGGGTTAACAGCCAGCCGGCTGTAGATTACCCCGCACCGATTGGGACGTAGGGGACCAGCTTGTCGCAGATAAAGAAGCTATAATTCTGTCAAAAAACACTGGCTCGAAGATCGAAATAGAAAATATCTTCGCGTTATCTTCTCGAAGCAGAATTGTCTGTCCTTTACTCATATTAATCACTATACGAGCTTCCTTCGGCAATCCAAAGCAAAAGCGCTGGCTGCGTCGTGCTACCGATAGGCTTTGAACACCATTCACAGTGTTAAACGAGCTTCACCGCAAGACTTGATTAATTCTTGAAGTCTGTATATTCTAGTAGATTAAACTCCTACTTATTCCTCGACCTCAATTCGACCTTAAGATGACATGATACTTCTTTACCTTCAGATCAGTTGAGGACTTTAGAAAAGTTTTACACCAAGTCGGTCCGCTTGGTAAAGAACAGATTTTTGACTTCAATTCAATGGTTTTGATTGGAGACACTTAGGGCCTTACACTGTTAAGATTGGAAAAAGTTGAGTATGAGAAGATATCGTTTCCAATGCCGGACTTTTCGTTGTCAGGATCGAGTAATTAATAAAAGAAGAACATGTTTCGTTAAAGCAACACTTATTTTGGCAACTCTTACGATATAATTTAGTCATAGCTGACGGACGGATATAAATCTGGGTCTTTCCGGTATAAAGACCCGACTATCGCGGGAACCATAATGAGCATGTCTCAATGTCAGCTAAAAGCATAGTCAACAGATTTGGTTAAGTTATTGTTCTTGTAGCGATATGATAACCCTCTCGAGCAGATTAAACTAGTCTATGCCCTCTAGGCTTATACAACGAGTTCTCCTGATTTGGACCAAAGAAATAATGGTGTTAGGTGAGTCGGTTTTAGGAGCCCTACACAGACGTAGATAGTATCGTGTAGGGACTCATTTCACGCTGGAAATACATCGGGTATAACGGGGTTGAATCTGGATAGGTAGGGTTAAGTCTACTACGGTATATAGAACTTAGTTGCGCCAGCTTCTTGTCTGTGGTAGGTGATGATTCGGCTCCGATGACGTCATTTACAGAAAATATGTTTTGAGAAGTCGACTAGGGCATTTTGTTAAAAAAGAGTTCGAGTTATCTGTGTGCTAATGGTGTAATATAACAAGGCCTAAGAAATGGGTAAAGGGTAAAGGGTAGAGCACTATAACCTCAAATGTCTTAACCACTGAGTAAGACTCTTTTAGGTTGTGCTAAATATTTTAAGAAAATATAAATCCATTCCAGTTTTCGAGAGGCTCCTCTTAGATCAGGGTTATCCATTTGCGATTTCCTAAATAAACGTAAATAAAATGCATTAAAAATAATTTTAATTCATGAAACTCCTTTTTTATTATAAAGTTTGAACCTTGCAACCACCTCGTGAATTTTTGATCACTTCGATCCGTTTGAGATAATTTTCGAATACTTTTTGGCACTTATTAGGCGGTGCCTCAGTCATAAATTGACGAATGTTGATTTCCAAGTGCTCAAGATTTAAAAGTCTAAACGCAAAAATACGGTCTTTCGCGTAGCATCACAAAAAAGGTCCAACGGTGTCAAATCGCACAACCTCGGTGGAAAATTGATACCGCCAAGACGAGAGATTACGCGGCTGGGAAGTTTCTCTCGCAATAAATCCATATTCGCTCGTGTTGTGCGGCATGTGGCACCATCTTGTTGGGACCACGTATTGTTCAAGTCGTGTTCTTCAATTGCTGGTCAAAAAGTCGGTTATCAGACGACCATAACATTCCGAGTTGACAGTGACAGTCTCGCCGTTAGCGTTTTCAACGGAGTAAGGTCTAGTCACACCTCCGGAACAAAGAGCGCACTAGACAGTAAGTTTTTTGGGTTGGCCTCTCATCAAGAGTTCCAGCTCTTGAGAACGTCGAGAAATAGACACATTCGGTTCTTCGGCTACACTTGAGGAGGGCTACGATGTTTGAGGAGGGATGAGCAAAGCGATGATACACTCCCCTTACAATATCTGTAAATGCTCCAGTCTCTTCAAATTTCTTTAAAATTTTGCCAATGGCTTGAGCAGTTGGAGACTTATGTGCACCATAATCTCCTCTTAAAGCACGAAACGTGGCCACGTTTGAATCACCATTTTTGTATTGGATTTCAACAATTTTAACACGTTTGTGGTCGTTAAGCGATCTATTTTCATAAATGCCTGACTTTTAAATAAGCCGTAACATGTTCGGTTTGGCAGTTAAGTTTGAAAGGTGTCAAAAAACAGCCCTCCACTTTCGAAACCACTAAACGGATAATTCTTTATCTAAAATACTATGCTCAACAATGTGGGTCACAAGCACTTCTTCCAGGAAAATAATGCGAGCCTTTCTCTCCAAACTATAGTTGTTGAAAAGCGAAAAGTTAACCACTTTAAGGATAGAAATGTTTACTTGAGTTCTTCCTCAGAGATTAAATCAATCTTTTTTCA
Source organism: Neoceratitis asiatica (assembly GCA_030068015.2). NCBI lineage: Eukaryota > Metazoa > Arthropoda > Insecta > Diptera > Tephritidae > Neoceratitis > Neoceratitis asiatica. Next base: position 65,939,055 of record CM061527.1, on the reverse strand, counting down.
TCTTTTATTTTTCCCACATACTAATGAAGCTTCAATGAGAGGAAAGTGTCCTCTAAAAAATCCTACTTCAATATTTTTATTTTTATATTTCATAGAACTGAAAACTACAAATTGTTTTCGAACCCTTTTCCTGTGTAAATAGAGAACCCAATCTACATTTAAGGCTTAATGACCATGCCGTTTTTGTTGTCTCCTTTCTCGCTCTCTCTCTTTCACTCTCTGCTGAATAAACATTTGAATGCTTTCCCCTTTATCCTGCGGAATAGACATACATATGTATACGTAGTATATTGTATTGGGTATATCCATATGTTTTTGGGCCTCTTGATATCGTACATACATCAATACTCATATGTATGTATGTATATATGTATGTATATATGTATGTATGTATACAAGAGCCCTGCCCACTAAGCCTTTTTTACAAAACAATTTATTGTATTATCAGAACAGCTTGGTTGCCTTTAAGTAGGGTGCGTCAAACAACAACAACAACAACAACAACAACAACACGCAAGCACAAACATTCAGTTTGGTATGAACGTATGTACATTCGTATGTAAGTATGTAAGTAAGTATGTATGTATACACTTGTAGCACTACATGTGCACACTGTCGAGATCACTTAATTCAAGCGAGCCGCGGAACAGTGCTGCCTCGCTGAAGCGATCACTCTCGTACACGTTATTCCCCCAACCAGCAACACAACGATGCATTGCCCACATATCGAACAACAACAACAACAATAATAATAATAGCAATAATGCCGCCGTTACCATACAGAAGACGTTAATGTCGTCATTCACAATTCAATATCAGCTCTTTGACGTGTGTGTAGATGGACGAAATGCGAATGGATGTACGAACGTGCGGCCGGCCGGCATGTGGAATGGCGCGGCTTCGCTGTAGGTCGTCTGTTGGAAGTCGCCAACTGGTTGGCGGCTCGCTCACTTGCTTGTTCGCGACTCAGTGTACGCGACCACCCACAATGCTTCCGATTAAGGGAAGCACACAAGCATATAAGCATACATTTACACATTTGTATGTATGCATGTATGAATGTATACATTTGTATATTTTAGCTTTAGCACACCACTCACCATACGACAAGTCAGTGTAGAAAAAAAAAAAAGCAAAAAAAAAAAAATCTCGGCGACGTTGGGGCTAAGTGCCGAATGCTAAACGAAATCCGCCGCAGCAGCATTGATAAATGGTTATCATAAATTTGCGAACTTGATGCAGGCAAAATCAACAGTCAGCAGTCGAGAGTCGAGAGTCGATACACAGTACACAGTACATATAGACGGACGACACGGCGTTGGCGCGTCCCCATTAGTTGGTTGCTTTTTTTGTAGCGTTGTGGTGGGTCCAGAGCGTGGCGAGTGGTGCCGACGCCGCTGTCGCCGTCGTCGCCGTCGCCGTCACGTTACTCTGATTACTGTATGTACTCGCTCGTATGCTTCTTTCTTATCGTTTGTTATTTATTTACGTTGCATGAAAGTAAACAAATTTTTGTCATGTTGTTGTGTTGAAATTTGTAACATAAAAAATTGCATTTTACGATTTTTATTTTACGATACAATTTCAGTTAATTCAATATATTGTATGCATTAAGTATATACATACATACGCACACGTGCATAACTGCATAAAAAATGTATATGGGATGTCAAATGACATTTATTAGCAGCGAGCGCTGTGCATGCATGCTCTATATGTATGTATGCTTGCCTGTATGCATGTAGCACTTAATGTTGCCTTGATTTTAGAGTTTATGAACAATTTTTATTTCAAATTACACCGATTTAATTGCGGCGATCATGATTATTAACACCAGAGTGTTAGAACTGCATACGAGTATATTCCACGTGTTATTATTTGTTGTCATCCGCTTCTATGAAATTTCATTCAGAAATGTCAAAATGTCACTCGTTGCTTTGAAGTAGCCAGCGAATGATTGCTGCGAATAGTTGCCATGCATGATTGCATCGTTGATTGAACCTTTGACAGTTAGATTTTTATTTTTATTTTTTATGGAATTTACTTTATTACTGCCATCATTGGCGTGTTTAAAGTGAAATAATCAAAAATTATAGTAGTATTAAAAGTTTAGTATATTTTTATAACTTTCAAGTACACGAAATGCTATTTCAACTTTGGTACGAAGTATGTACATATGTATGTAAGTGCCAGAAGGAGAAGAGATAGGCGCACCAAAATTTATACCGTTCGTATCAGAATGACAAGCTGTCTTGATTTAGCCATGTCCATCTGTCCGTACGACTATTTGATTGCAAAATTGTTTCTCAGTTCCTGAGATATTGCAACGAAACTTAGTATGCGGTTGTATTTTTTTATGTATTAATCATTTCCGGGTATCGGCAGGATCGATCGACTATATCATATAGCTCCCATGCAACCGATTCGTTCAGATACGAGGTTTTGGGTCTGAAATCTGTCAAAAGAGCATCTAACAGTGTGAAATTTCGTATGCTGCTCACATAAATTCAAATAAATTGTTAACGAAAATCTTCAAAAGGAAATTTTACATTTTTCAATAATTTTTATAGGTTCATGAAAGGTATAAAAACTTCAGCACTTCTTCCTTTTTTTAATTGAAAATGGAATAAAGTTCTTTTTTAGGTCGCAATTAATTGCTTTGTCTTTAGAGTTAGGTTATGGTGGATATTTTACTTATGAGCTTAATAAATGTCATGAGAATTCTTTGGAAATCTGGAAAGGCATTAAAAAAAGATTGGTTGGTTGATTGATCCGTTCAAAGGGGAGAGGGGAAGCCGTATCTAAGTTATTGAATAGAATCTTTGTGTTACCCTGCGTACCCACACACGTATTTTTCTATCCATCCAAGCCTATCTCGTAATCTTGGAGCTGGCAGCATCGTGACAGATAGAACGCCTCAATCGGCTGTAGGGTGGATACTCACAGAGGTAGTATACCAGTTTTTCGTTAATTTTTCTACATACTCTGCACACAGCCAATTCCAGCTTATCTAGCTTTTGGGGATGATATCTCTCGTCTAGCCACTAAACCTAAATGCATTCTCTTTTGCTTAAGGCAAGTAACAGTTGGGGCTGTTTGCAATCCATGCTGTGCAAAGTTGGAAGTGCTCCAGTATCTTAAGTATGAAATACAAGGACATTTGGATGCGCTAAAAAATTTGATAGCATTTCAAGCGAAAGCCAGCTCATCTGTCTTTTCACTGCTTTCTTCATACTAGTAGGCTAAGCCTGTCAGAAGGTTTCTTTTTCTCTTGATCTCCTGAAAATTTGGAGCGATTTAGTTGTTCTGCTTTCAACATTTTTACCCAGGTAAGTTTGTTAGGTTAGTTAGTAGAAATTTTACGGCTCTCATTTGGACGTCGATGGCAATCACACTTGTTTCACACCAATTCAACGGCGACGCTTCTTACTAGTTGAACAAATGAGTACCTCGAACTCAATGTGCGAGTCGACGGCCTCGAAATATCGACAGAGCCACAGGACTGCGATTATTACCAAAATACAGAGCCGTAACAAAATCCTTGAATCCTCGTTAGTCAATAGCATTTGACGAAGTGACAAAGAAGAAACGTTGTTGGCTACATACAAGGCAATCAGCTGGCCGGTATTAAATTATGTCACGCCATTTTGAGTACACTCGGCACAGAAGCTCCTGATATCACCCATCTGTACAGCAACAAAAGGCCAACCGTCACAGGAGGTGACTACATGCAAAGAAGCATTAAGTTCATGAATAAACTAACAACAGCTTCACGAACTCACTTCTCTTGAATGCCGTAATCGGAGTCCAAGCCCCACCCTTTGCAGACAAAGAGTTAAAGCTGCATTGTGTGACCCAGAGGGATATGAAAGTTGTAATCCGTTGCGGATTACCTTCCTATGCAAAAAGCTTTTAAAATGAGGTGCCAAGTTTATTACAGGAAGAGGAACATAGCACATAGTAAGCTCATGGGGTCTAAGCCATAAAAATGCCGAAGAAAAATCGCGCTTTTCCTGAGGTTAATCTATTAATCTAAAAAACAGTGCGGATCTAGCGCTGAAGGTTGTCGAACATACCCCAATCTAGGGTGTTACATTTTCCCAGTTCGTTAGAGCCGCCCAATGCTGGCATTGTCACTGATCCTGAATATCGTTACGAGTTTAAAGTCTTTTCTTTCCCAACTAGACACCACCATATTCATATATTGAGCCTTCGTTCGATACTAAATATAGCTTTTCATTAACTCTTAAAACGGCTCAGCCAACACCACTCGCTCTGTGGTCCAAACCAGTTGTAACTGTTCGTTTACTGGACTATTCGTTAGATGATTTCGATGAAGTTATTTAGTTCAAATTGCTTCTAAGCGGGGTTCAACTAGCTATTACAACCACAACAACAAAATCAACATCAGAAACCAGATTGATTGGATTTTACTATTTTTATTCATTAGTTGCTTCTTGGATACCCCCTCTGGCTACAAGTTTTCAACGCTACACACACATGTTCCTCACAAAGCAAGCGGTCTCTATGAGATGCTCAACAAGCTAGCCCCAAAATATGATGCAGTCGTGCATGGACGATGACAACATCCGATGAGTTGACCTTGGGAATGTTCGATATAAAGGTATTGTGTGGGATTTGTAGGTATCAGCGTATAAGCGGGGGCGAATATCGTAGATGTTCGTCAGTTCTACATATACGCTCTTGGAAATGTTCCGAGTTCTTCGCAAATGCACGTATTAAATCTTCAGTTCTAAACGCGACTATTACTTTAGCAGTGATCCTGCTATCAGGTGGGATACATATAATGGGTGCGTGCTTTTTGAGGTATTTTCTAACAAATGGAGGGGTCTCTATTCCGTTGTAAGCAGCCTCCGAACGGCCGATGGAGTTTTATGGAGGTTTTATACAATTTTGGATATTTTTCCGTGACCTTTCGCATTGTAGCATGCTCTGCAAAGCCTTTGGATACAGCGGCTACCGGAATTCATAGCACAACTTAAATCGACCGCTTTCGAACGAGCGTCTCTCCTTTTTCCTGTGCCAAAATTATTCGAGATCCCTAACAATTCCCGAGTCAGGTCTTAGGTATAAACGGGCTGATATAGAAATAAGCGAAGCTCATTCTGATGGGATAGTAACATTTTATATTAGAATATCTCGAGTTGGCAAAATTAAGCCTCTCTCTCGCCCTCTCTCTCTCTCTCTCTCTCTTTCCTCGTTTTAAGTTTCGCCGCCTGCAATGGACTTACTTTTACACTTCACAAGTTTTTTAGGGTCAACAATCAGAGTTTCCACTATAACTGCTGTTTCTTATGATTCCACAACAACAACAACGACACAAATAAAAAAATTTAAAGTGGGAAAATTACAAAAAATTACAAAAAAAAAACTTCACTCCGCTCCAACTAACATACAAACAGCAAATAACAGTGTAAACAAGATTTACGAAAAAAAACATTGAATAAAAACATAACAACAGCAAAAACAAGATACGTTATAATTACAAGAAGAAGAAGAAGAAGAAGAAGAAGAGGAAAAACTACATGGTAGGTAAGTGAGCTTCGTTGTGCGGAGCAGAGGTGGGGAATGAAATGCTGAAAAAATGCACCAACGGCACCAAAGGGCGAAAAAATGCAACGCTAAGATATGAGGAATTACTACAACATGCAACGGCGACAACAACAAGAACAATAACTGAAACAAGTATCATCATAGGACAGAACTTACTAGATAACTATTAATGAAAACAACAGCAACAAAAAGCAATCAAAGAACTGAACCGTAGGAACTACGTATGAAAAGATAACAACAGAAAAAAGCGTCAACGCGGAGTATATAAACAACAACAACAACAACAACAAAACGTAACAACATGAATGACAACAGCAAATACTACAACATTTAAGGCATATAGTGATCCTGTTGTTGCTGCTGTTGTTGTTGTTGTTTCCATGTTGTTTTTATTTTTGTTTTTGTTGTTGTTGTTTTGTCGTTGTTGTTGTTGTTGTTGTTGTTGTTGTTGTTGTTGTTGCTGTTGTTGTTAGTGTAAATGACAACAAAAGGAGTACCTTAAACAACAAACAGCAAACACTCATCAAAGTTGTCGGCTCGTTGCGTTCAAAAGCCAAAGCAAATAGCGGCGCAAGCTTTGGCACACGCTCCCCCTTGGGACGGACAGCACAAGTATTACAAAAATATTTGTTTGCCCTTAAAACGAGATTATGCTAGAGGCAATATGTTTAGTTGTTGGGTGGTATACCACGGTAAGAGTCTCGTTATGAGTTCGTATAAAGAGAGAACCTTCTAAGCACTGCAAGAGTTGTTCCAACTGAGCTCTCTCTGATGTGAGTTCCGGCGAGGACGGCAGAAACTGGCTTGTACTTAGGAGACTACGTTAAATTGCAAGACTGAAGTCTACTGGACCGCCATGAGAGTACTAAAACACTAAAAACAGAGATCATCTAAATTGCAGAAGACAATCCTATCCTATCCTAGTCAAAATATAAAAAACGATGGCTGTCTTGTCGTCCCCCCAAGTTTCTGTAGGATTCAATCATATATCTTAAGTACTTTTCTTGATATTTACCATCATAAGACGCCTTTCCATAAGAAATGCCTGAACAGTGCAGTTGATGATGGAATACCATTTCATTCATATGTCTGACGTTCCCCTGTACCCCATTCTGTTGACCAATTTTCAGTTGTGTAACCCTCTAAGGCGTCTGAAATATCGTGTTGCAAGTCATGAACCGTCTCTGGATGCTTGGTGTGGCACCTAACCTTAACGGCTACCCCAAAAACGAAATATTCTCCAACGGAGTCAAATCACAGCTGCGAAGCGGCTAGTTGGCATCTTTGCTTCGGCTAATTGTGCGATTTTCAATGATACATAGCTTAGTGAGATAGTCCCCATTGAAGTCATGAATCTCGAGCTAAGTAAACTACTCACCGATATCTAATCAAATTTACTCATACTCAGAGTGTCAGAAATAAAAACTCCTCAATGCTTCATCTTCCTTCGCGTAGGCATTGCTTACGCGATTATAGCCACATCAATAATAGCGCGCCACTCGGTCCTTCTCTTTGTTGTTTGGCGCCAGTTGGAAGTGCCAATTGAAACTAGGTCGCTCTCCATCTGATCCTTCCAACGGACTGGAGGTCTTTCTCTTCCTCTGCTTCCACCAACGGATACTACATCGAATACTTTCAAAGCTGGAGCGCTTTCATCCATTCGGACAGCATGCCTTCGCCTGCCTAGCCGCTGTCTCTTCGCTGAACTATGTCAATGTCGTCGTATAGCTCATACAGTTCCATAGTTCCATCGTTCTATCATCTGTGGTATTTACCGTTGCCAACGCGGACCAAAGGACCATAAATCTTTCGCAAAACTTCTCTCGAAAACTCCTATAGCCTACGCATCGTATGTCGACATCGTCCAGGCTTCTGCATCATACGTCAGGACGGAAATGATGAGGGACTTGTAGAGTTTGGTTTTGGTTCGTCGAGGGAGAACTTTACTTTTCAATTGCCTACTCAGTCCAAAGTAGCACCCGTTGTTGGCAAGAGTGATTCTGCGTTGGATTTCATGGCCGATATTGTTGATGTTGTTAATGCTTGGTTCCTAGATAGACGAAATTATCTACGACTTCGAAGTTATGACTATCAAGAGTGACGTGGGAGCCATATAGCAGCGAATGCGATGACTATTTGTTTGATGACAGCAGATATTTCGTCTTGCCCTCGTTCACTACCAGATCCATTCGCTTCGCTTTTTTGTCTAAGCTGGTTAGTCCTCACTGCCACCATTTCCAAAATAATTGTATATACCTAAGAAGTATGGAAAAGACACAAACATATGAATAATAAAAGGATGGTGGGTGGTTTGGTTAGTTGAGAGAGTAGTGTAGCTTAGAGGAAAACAGGATAATCGCAAAATTAATGCCCTGGACGCAACTGAATAAACATTTCCTTGTTTTTGAAGATGATAATCTCAAGGTTGGACGTACCGTCAATATACCTCCACAAAAATAAAGAGTTCTCTCTTGCTGAGTGCAAGTAATAGGGTGAGATGAAATGTCTTACTCGCCTGCAAAATCACCAGTATCATGATCTGCACAGTATCGAAAAGATTGCAGGACAATTGTAGACCTAATAAGAGACCTCAACCTACTGTCATCACAATCGAGCAGAATCGGCATTCTGAGCAGTGATGACGTACATATATACAGGAAGTGTAGGGAAGCAGATATGAGAAAGACATTGGAACAACTCCTCTTTTACTATTCGAGCTTACTTAGAAAACGTCTTAGACATCTAGAACCGTCGTGGTTCAGAGGACTGAATATCAAGGCTCCCTTTTGTAATATCACAAAAGGCAGCGGAACCCAGCATTCTACAGAAACAATAAACTTATTAAATTTCCAGATTAAGGCGGTTGCTTGTTTGCACTAGTAATTTTGGCTTGATAGACCCGAATTGTGGTCATTGAATTTGAGTTCACCTTCGTTATTGTGGGCTTATCGGGGTTACTTCTGTGCCTAGCTAAGAATAAAATCGTAAAAAGTACATTATAGTCACAATAGTGGTTCATTGGCCCTTTGGGGAGCGCATATCGAAGATGGGTAAACTGGGTGCTCCCTTGCCGCAACTGCATACTGGATATAAGACACATTTTCTCTGCGAGTGCCTAGCTTTGTTGTGAATTCGACAAAAGTCCCTTTGAAAAACGCCCTTTGCAGTCAAGACCAAACCCTTACCTTCCTACCTACTTGCAACGATCTTTGCAGTTTGCATTCATCGGTGAAAGAGCCCAAAAGATCTCATCAATACCTTGTAAGCGAGGACAGTTCCGTTACAGAAGACTTGGCTCGATGGTATTCATAATGTGAGGTTTAGGATCTTGTTTGATCCTTACTGTCGAAATTGCTGGAAGAGGCTTTGTTCGAAGGGTTGGTGGTTTAGATCATTCTCAAATTTTCTTTTGGAATACCAGAATTGAATTTTCTAGCTTTACACAGCTTTATTAAGCCTGAAGAATTACTGGACATTTGAATTGAACCGCATTGACAGACCAGCCTTCTGTTCTAGACGTTTCGACGACTAAGCAGTAACCATGTACCGCTGCTGGCATGAGGTTTTCTTCTAAGGTTAAGTCGTATTCTTAGTCTGCTGAAGCGATTTTCGCTGTACTCCTACTCCAATTTGTGTTGTATCTCTTGATGTTTTTCCGAAAAAATTGAGTATTTTCTACTCGCGTGTCGAGCGGTAGCTTTTATTTGATGTTAGAAATATGCTCGAAGTGGTTGACCTTCTCTGTCGAGGAACGACTGCAGCGGGAATTTTTTTTTAATAATTCAGCTGCTCTGCCCGAGACTCGAAGCAATGATCCTCTGCATGGTGGTTTTCACTGCTAAAGCACTCCACACTAGGTTTGCTTTTCAGACGGAGACGGACTCAGTGCCATACTCCACATGCGTTACTCCGGACGAATCTTAAAAAATCTTATCGAAATATGTAGTACCAGTTATCCTTTCGGACGCCGAACGACCATTACTTTCCAATCGTTTTAGACCGGTGAAAACTTAAATAGGAAAGGCTGACGGCCTCTCTGATTCAATATTGAACAAATCTTCGCAGTCGACAGATTATAAAGACTCCCCCAGATGTTTCTTAGTGCGTCTCTGTTATCATTTCTCAGCAACAAATCGTCTATAAATCCCGAACAATTATATATAGAGCAACTTCCATTGGAATGATTTAAAAAATCTTCCAAAGCTCAACTCAACTTTCTATGAAGGAAAACTCAAGTCAGGAAGTATAAAGAAGACATCGAAAGGATAGGACTGATAGATTAAAAGAGGGGATCTACGAACGCCGTTTATATGGTTCAGAAAAGTGATCCAAATAATATTCTTGTAAGCTTTCCCAATAGCTAGGTTCTCATATATCCAGTAGAGCACGAAACGAGTAGAGCCGATGCCAAAATATACGCCACCAAAAAAACAAAATAACAAAAAATCAAAAATACCGCGGTTTACTGGCACCAAAGCTCTCAACGTGCCGACGACGGGAGGGTCGTTCGTCGGCAGCATTTAAGTATACTCGCACAAAGGCATTTGTTATGGCCCACACAAATACCTGACGCACATGCACACACATAAAAATACATTTTCATATGTATGTATGTACGTACGTAAGTAAATGCTTGAAAATACCGAAGAAGGAAAAAAAACAAACTCCATACAATTGCCACCATTGATGCGTGTGCCTACGCGCGCTCGCTGCACCTACCCAAACAACAGCAGCAACAACAAGAGTCCTCACTCAGCAATCCACGCCAGTACACAGACACACAACCGTCCATGCGATCAAAGGCGCACGAAACAAAAACAAAAAACACCTTCCACTTGCCACTACTACCCACCCAATCGAACCCAAAAGCTCAGGCTATACACTCGCACACACACTACTCGTCTAAACGCTTAACGAGCGCGAAACTGGCTGGCTGGTTGGCTCGCTGGCTGCCGGGCTGATCGACCTGTGCATCGCTGCACACCGCGCCACGAACGACTTGGAATGGTCGATTGCCGCTTGATTGCTCGTGTGCGCGCGTGTGTGTGTGTGTGTGGCCATGTCGGCGTTGAGACCCGGCGACCACCAACGTTGAATGCCAATCTTTGGTGGCAAGTTTGCTTTGACTTTAACGACGCTGTTTGTTTTTAATCGTATAATGTCTTAATTTATAGTTTTTAGTTTCGTTATTGTTGTTGTTGTTGTTCGTATTGTTGTTACAATTACTTGGCGTACTCTATCCACAACAACAGCAACAGCAACAACAACAACAACAACGACAATAGCTATAACATTAAATAACAATCAACAATCACATGGCAAACGCGCAAGTAAACAATCTCTCAGCACTACCAACCCAAACCCAAGCCCCACACCATGTGCAGCCCGGCACTCACTGCTAGCAGTGTTTGAAAAACTAGTTTCCATTGCAATTGCCATCGTCATCGTCGCATAGCTCTATTGCCGTTACGTACATTTGCCCACTACATATTATCTATCACTCGATTGCCTTGCTTATTTTCATGACACCGCGCGCGACTCTTCACTCGGCTATTTGCCAAACGTCGCTCGACGTCTCCATCTCTTCTCGCCCAGAGCGTACGAGTATATGAATCGGTTGTTTAGATATTATTGCGGATCATTGCAAGAGCAAGAGCTCGTGGCTATCGACTGTTGTCGTTGTAGAGGAGTTATGTTATGATATCTGGAGATAATAAGGTGACCAGATGACTGGAATGTGCTGTTAAAGAGCTATTCTCTCCAAAGATAGTTGTTTCATACTTTTGCGCTTGAAATATGCTAAAGGAAGCTATCTTTATTGTGTAAGCACCATCGGCTCGGTTTGCTAAACTTTATGCTCACTCTGTCCTACCACTACTCCTCGTAACTACAAATAACTGGTGTATTCCAGTGATGTTCGACCGAACTCCTCCTCCAATTTGTGGCGTGCGTCTTGATGTCTTCCCAAAAATTGGAGAGATCTACAGTTTATTCTAAGCCGCCACCGCATAGCCAGCTTCTTAGCTAATTCATATCAGAATGCCGGGGACAGGGGTGTTTTTGTCTGGGTGGGTGTGTGTCTGGCTAGGATTCAATCTCCCGACAATCGCGCGATTTTAGTCGCCTCTTACGACTGGCATGCTTTGCCGTGGGTAAATTCTTAAACCTCTAACACGCTACGGAGCTACGAAAGGACAATTCTCCTCCAACCAGTCGGTTGCGAGTCGACCACAACTGCCATAATTTAAAGGTTAATGCACAACTCTTAACGGGTTCCACAATCAAACTTAATGAAGGAGGTGAGTTGTTGGAACCAGAAGCAATCTTGACAAAGTGATATCAGAACCCAGTCTCCAAAAACTTCAACTAAATTTACCTGCTAACCTAAAAGGATTTAGGTCGACGAAAAATTGACAGTCGTTGGCCAGATTGAATACGTGTCAACTTCGGTACATAGAATTAGCTGTTCTGAATTGCAGAAATCCACATACATTTTCCATCCTGAAACGGCGAATGTAGTATCAAGGGACGGTTGCCTTTGGAATGCGCGGCTCCAAAGAAAGGGTCCAGGGTGTTATTGGGAAGGCAAAAACCATCGACCAGACTGAATAAGCATGCTGATGCTAAAATATCCGGTCCCAGCGGCAGCGCAATTCCTCACCAAGGCTCCCGATCTATCTCTGATTATTCTAACAATACCCAACTTGTGCAAAGAGGTAAAATAAAATAAAAACCCAGGGCAAACCAGCCCACAAAGGAAAATCGTGTCGACTGATATCTCTCCTTTCCTCCCACCTTTTACTCACCACCTATGCCCAGCAACACATCAGCGTGGCTTGCGCCATGTGAACAATCATACTTAACGCCATAAACATCCAAATAAAAGATGGGATTAACCAAAATCAGCCCATCGCAGGAACTGACCTAATAGCAGCAGTTGATTTCAGATGAAAATACCCTTCCGCCCTGAATGGAGCAAATGTATCGAGGAGGTTGGGCGCGTATACTCCGAAGATTTTAATATAAACCCCTTTTAGCTTCTATCGAATTCAGGAAGTATCTTCTAAGTGGAAGTGGTAGGCAAAGAAGCAACGTGCAGGTCAGTAGGTCAGTAATGAGTGAGATGTAATGGGGTATTGTAATGCTTCTGTAATTCCTACTCTCGCGTCCATGTCGCGCACCCTGGAAATGTGAACCACCAAGCATCGAGCCACTCAAGCATATACAGTTTAAGAGTTTGCTGAAGTCCAATTGCAGCGAGGTTCAAGTGGATGATAACCATCTACACGGACAGTCGCGCGGCATTGCTTCAATTATTATCGCCAATGATAAACTCTCCAGCGTAGTCTGCAATTGTCGGAAAGTGATAAGCGCGCTGAGAGATTAGCTCGACATTTCTTTTCTTGTGGATTCTCGGACCTGGAAACATACTAATACAAAGCAAGAGAGTTTACGAATTGACCAAATCTAAATAAAGCATCACTTAAACTGACCCGAGTTTGGAACATCAAGATTAAAATATCTAGCTTTACTAAATCCAATCCAATTACTGGACATTTGAACTGAACTGCTTTAAAAGATTTGTTTCCGGTCCTAGACGCTTCGCAGCCGTGATCATGACGAAACATACCGAGGCCGTGCTTTTCCATTCCAGCTCAAAGTGGGGGCTGCCAATAGCCTTTCAATAATACGAAATTTCGCTGTTAGCCGCCGCACCTGGCCACCCTAATCAATTTTTTTTTCGGGCTCACAGTTTTCCATAGTTTGTTAGTTTACAAAGATCAAACAACTGTGACTATTGGCACACAATGACACGGCATTTAGATTCGGACAAACACATTTACTCGTATTATACACCCCAAAGCCACCAATACCAACATTTCGCGATAGACCCGCCATCACGTCGCGTCGCGTCGCGCCTTTTCCAACGCAATTCGAGCGCAATTTTTGCAATGGAGCTGAAACTTCGGGTCTGTGGGCCACACACAACTACCGCACTGCAACAACAACACTAGCAGCAGCAGCAACAGCAACAGTAGCGAACAACACAACAACACTAATAACAACAGCAAACAACGACGAACGCGCCATGGCGTCTCACATTTAATGTAATAATTACTACTTGCCACTGGTGATACTCGTCGCCGCTGCGCCGCGCGGAGTCGTTCGTTGCTTTGCTTGCGCCGCCGCCTTAACATAGTCCCCATCAGCGATGTTGTGCACATTGTGGACGTTGTGGTCGGTTGGTCGGTCGGTCGATCGTCATATGCCATATCATCGATGCCGTGTACTTGAGGTGTAACTTGCATGACTGATATGTACATACATACATACATACATCGATGTGTATGTGTGAATGCTTATGTGTATATATGTTTGTGTTTATGTAAATATTGTAGATTTTACCGGCCACTTTAGCATGATATGAACTGCGTGTTTGCGGTTTTGAGCGCCGCTTGCGGTTTAGCGTTTGACCGTTGGCGTTTGCGGCTATTTGAGTTGTTGTTACGTCGGCTACTGGGTATTACAAACGCAAATTAGTTGATAGTTGCGGTCTATGGTTATACAGTGGCGTTGAAATTTATAGCAGTGAAGGAAATTTTTAAAGTACTGACTTACTATCAGGCGTGTAATGGGGTGTAGTCATGCTTCTGGGTATGCAGTCGCAGGGCTATACTGAATTCCTATTCTTGCAACCCTTGTACAAGATGCGGTAACAAACCCGTGTGGACTCTTGAGTCACGGGTGAAAGAGAGGAACCTTCAGTGTGTTCACTCAGATATATTTGGTTTAAGGGTTGGCTGAAGTCTAATTTCGGCTGCGACCTAACGTCGGTCTAAAAGTCAGCGGCTAGATATACAAATTTGTCCAAAATCACAACCTACTAACCTAGCGAGGTTGTGTGCTCGGTTTGGGGCCCGCCACGTAGAAAGCAGCTCTAATGAAAAATATACTCGATTGACCTCGACCTCTTTAGGATCACGATTTGAGGTCCTGCCAAAGGAATACTCGGCCTCCGTCCGAGAATTACAATGGACTGGAGAAGAACGGAGACGAGTAGCCCTTGTGACATGCACTACAGCGACTATAAAAATGAAAGAAAATTTGGTGTTGGCTTTGGTGTTGCTGGAGGGATACTCCGTCGGCGAGCCCTGGTATTCACGCCGGTGGATGAACGTCCAGCCACAATCCGCATCGAAGGGCATTTCTTCAACAAATCGCTAATTTGCGTTCACGTCCCGGCCGCAGAGAAGGACGATGTGACCAGAGATGTCATTTACGAGCGCCACGATGTCATAATTGTGCTCGGCAACTTAAATGCCAAGCTGGGCAAAAAAGATATGTTCGGCACAACTGTCGGAAAATTCAGCCAAATAAGTCGAGCCTTATCGACTTCGCCACGGTCCGAAATATGTTTGTAGTAGTACTACATTCCAGCAGGTTAAGACGATTTCCATTCACAGTGCTATATCAGAGTTACCACTAGGAGGTGAGGTGACATTACCTTCACAATTTTAGAGCTCATCATGAGTGAGTAATAGCCGATTGGCCGTAATAGCCGATTGGCTAACTGAATAAAAGTTAGCCTGTCTCATGGAAACCACACTTCGAAATAGTGTGCACTGCCTTCTTGATAGCAGCTACTTCTGCCTGAAAAACGTTGAAATGATCTGGAAATCTAAACCCTTTAGGGATAGACAATTCCTAACAGAGAACTCGCGCACCGATATTACGAACAAGCTACGAAACATTCGTGAATAAGTTAAGTGCTCCATTGGCTCTTTCTCCGCCAGTGCTGGCGTGAGGGAATTATGATGGAAAGAAGGCACTCGGCGCATGCTTGAAGATACATAATCCCATCGTCGGGAGGTGAATTCGAATCCCCAAGAACACCTGATACAATAAATGACCCAAACTCTTTGAGTAGTAAAGTAACTTTTGAAGCAATAGAGCAAGCTATAATAACACCACAGGCACTATACTAGACACGGAGTTGAGCGCCAGAGTGAAAACAGAAAACGAGGAAGATCGCCGCTCCATGGGAAAGATGAAGTAAAGGACACTTGGTGGCTGAAATCGCCGCTGAGCAGCTGATAGGAGAGACAACAACCCTATTGTTGATTCAGCTATAAACGGCTAAGCGGTGCGTACACCAAGCAAGAAGAAGAAGAATAAGTTTACACTAACTAATTTTATTCTTGGTAGCCTAACTTGGCTCTGCTCCATGGTTATATTGATTTTAGCTATAAAATTGTTATACGGAGAGAGAGAGAGAGAGAGTGAGAGAGAGCAAGGGAGAGTGGTAGAGAGAGAGTATATGCCTACTTGAAGATTCTCTGGTCTACTAATAAAGGCTGATCCAAGTAAAGGTACTTTTTTCAATAGCCTTTTTTTGACAGATCACGCGTAAGTCGTTTCAAGCTGTCATGTTATTTTTACACGAAGACCGTAGAGAGTCGATACGGCGCCGTTTGCTGCAACACGGACTGATGTATGGAACGACTTGGCGCATTTTATGTCGAGATCTTAAATTGAAAGCGTACAAAACACCTTCTGCAAGAACTGAAATAGCCCGACCTTCCCAAGCGACATCGCTTCGCTCTATGGGCTCTTGAAAAGTTACAAGAAGATCCGACGTTTTCGAGCCAAATTTTTCTGGCTCAATGGGTATGCAAACAGGTAAAATTGCCGCATTTGGGACGAAGAACAACCTGAGCTGCCATTTCATCCAGAAAAGCAACGCTTTGGTATGGTTTGTGGGCCGGTGGAATCATCGGTCCATATTTCTTCAAAAATGATGCCGGTGAGAACGTAACCGTCAATGGCGACCGTATTGCGCCATGATAACCGACTATTTGATGCCTGAAATTGAAGCCCGTGATATTCGCGACATTTGGTTTTAACAAGACGGCGCCACTTCCCACACTTCCCATACATCGCATCAATCAATGGATTTATTGTGAGAACACTTCGGTGAGCAGATAATTTCACATTGTGGGCCGGTCGATTGGCTACCAAGCTCATAAGATATCACACCGTTATACTTTTTCCTGTGGGGATATGTAAAGTCTAAAGTCTATGTGGACCTTTCCGCTTTGATTCAGGCCTTGGAGCAAAACATCACGCGATTCATTCGCCAGTTACCAGTCGAAATGGTCGAACGAGTGATGGAAAATGGACTCAATGGATGGACCATCCGAGATGTAGCCACGGCCAACATTTGAATGAGATAATCTTCAGAAAATTAATACCAAAGAATGTTCCTTCGAATGATAACAAACATTCCCCATTATATTTGAATTTTCTGTGTTTTTTTCTTTAAAAAATTAGGGAACCTCGATGTTGCTCTTCCTCTTACTATTTTTTCTTTTCACCCAAGTGTATGTAAATATTTGTGCGACCGATTGTTGGAAATTAATAAGTATGTTTCCATGTAGATTATGTGTTTTCTATCAGTTATTACTACCATGTTTTTTTTTGCTTATTTGGACGCTGGTATTATTTTTAATTTTTTTTTATTGTTTTTTTTAAATTTTCTTTTTTCCTACATGCTGCCATTATTTGTTAGTGCTTTCGCCACAACAACAACAGCAATAATAACAATAAAAAACCCGCAACCGCAGGTAAACACAACAGCTTAGGTGGTCTTCGTGGTGGGTATAATGGCCAAAGGCGACCCATGGCTAAATTAGCTCGATTGCCACTGTCTTATTTTATGGCCAAATAACAATAAATATATTTTATACATATGTATGCATATACATACATATGTATGTATGCTTGGGTGAATGTGACTACGTATAAACATTAAACCATTAAAAGTTGTAGAAAAAAAATTATTTTTTCTTAGGAAATATAAATTTGCGCATAAAAAAATCGAAATAAAAAAATATTATTGCAAAGTTTCACAAAAACAGCAACAACAATGAGAAGCAGATTGGCTAATGGCTTTTCAGCTCAACAAAAAATGATTTTTCTTAACAAGAAAAAAAAAATCACAGAAAAAATACCAAAAAAATTTTTTTTTACATTATAAAAGAAAATAAATTAAAAAAAGTAAAAATACAAAAATACGCAACCGCACATAATGCGATCTGCGCTCAAGACCAGTGGTAGTGTGGAGAAAAGGTGTGAGAAAATTGAATCCTCCTCCTCGCAGCGCAACAAGTCGACCTACGTCAACGTGTCAGTGCATTAAGCGCTGCGGTTTTCGATATTTTTTTATCACTATTTTATGCTGAAGAATTTTTTTTTTTTGTTTGAAGTAAATTTTGCTTTTCACTATTTTTCGCCAACACAATTCGTCAGCAGCGCCTTAGGTACGGAAGTTATTATATTTTTAGTCAATAATCCACCATGAAGATTAAGAAGTCAACGATGTAGGCTCCCCCTTTGAATGCGGTGCTTTGATCTTAAAGGGAAAAAAAAAAAGACAACAACAACAACAATATATTTGTACAGCCAGTTGAATTACCAAAAGAACAATTATGTAAGTAAGCAAGTAAGTAAGTGCAATTGTGTGTTTTCATAGAGGCACAAATACATACATATGTACTTACGTAACATATGTGTGAACATAACTACCCAACAAACATTTTGGTTCAGTAATACATTCTAAAGAGAGAGCGAGGAATAAAAAGCTGCTCATAAAGTGCGGCTTAGTTTAAACCGTAGGCCACTTTATGAGCTGAAAAAACATCAAGTGTGTATGTAAACCACAGTGAAAGTCGCTTCAGTAGTTATAAATCGCCAATTATATATGTAACAGGTGATCCGTTTCGAGGTTCTCTACTTTAAAAAAACAACAGAATATTCAAATTTAATGAGGAATATTTCTTGTGATTCGAAGGAACATTCTTTGGTTTTAATTTTCTGAAGATTATCTCTTTCAAATGTTGGCTCCGGCTATGTCTCAGGTGGTCCATCCATTGAGTCCAATTTTCAATGATTCGTTCGATCATTTCGACTGGTAATTGGCGAACGACACGCGTGATGTTTTGCTCCAAGGCCTGAATCGAAATGGGATTGTTCGCATAGACTTTAGACTTTACATATCCCAACAGGAAAAAGTCTAACAGTGTGATATCACACGATCTTGGTGGCCAATCGACGGGCACAAAAGGTGAAATTATCTGCTCACCGAAGTGTTCTCTAATTAAATCCAAGTGGCGCCGTCTTGTTGAAACCAATGGTCGCGGAGATCACGATCTTCAATTTCAGGCATCAAATAGTCGGTTATCATGGCGCGATAACGGTTGTTGTTGTTGTAGCGGCAACGCGATAATGGTCGCCACTGACGGTTACGTTCTCTTTGGCCTCATTTTTGAAGAAATATGAACCGAAGATTCCACCGGCCTACAAACCACACCAAACCGTTGTTTTTTCTAGATGAAATGGTAGCTCTTGAATCTCTCTTCAGGTTGCTCTTCGTCCCATATGCGGCAAATTTGCTTGTTTACATACCCATTGACACAGAAATGGCCCTCATCGCTGAACATAATTTGACTTGAAAATGTCTGATCTTCTTGGAACTTTTCAAGAGCCCATAGAGCGAAGCGATGTCGCTTGGGAAGGTCGAGTGGCTTCAGTTCTTGCACAAGCTATATTTTGTATGCTTTCAATTTAATATCTCGACGTAAAATGCGCCAAGTCGTTCCATATGTCAGTCCGAGTTGCTGCGAACGGCGCCGAGACTCTCAACGGTCTTCGTGTACACTTTCAGCTATGGCGTGCTGGACGTGATCTATTTGGTCGAATATTATCCAATAATGAATGCTGGGTCTCAAGATGGGTGATGGTGTTGCCAATAGTACACTCAGTAGGCCGATTATGTTGACCCCATAAGTTGAACGAAGCGCACGAAACACATTCTTTACGGAACGTGAATTTTCGTAATAAAGTTGAATGATTTGTTCAGGCGTAAGTCTTTCCATGGTGAAATGCCAAACAATACTGAACAAAAATAACACGACTCCCGCGTTATCTGTCAAAACAAAGGCTATTGAAAAAATACCTCCATTTGGATCACCCTTTATTTACCGCTTTAAACAGCATTTGAAGGCGTTGAATGGGCTGAAGCGCCAGCTCGTCCTTCCTTTCCATCCTCATAGAACACTCATCTATAAGACAAAGCGTTGACGATGGAAAATACGTTCCAATACCCGAATACGAAAAAAGTAGGAAATCGACAGAGTGTAGAGCATGCGCTGTATGGAGGTGGGCACACATGGTTGGAAGAAACTTAAACAATTCATAAAATCGAGCAAACTGTTCGAAAACATACATTTGGGATATGCGGGGAAGCACAATGAGCCAACCTCCTCAACTTTGCCTTTCAATCAACCAACCAACCAACTGAAGTATGCTCCGACTTGGAAACCTACTGTAAATCAACTCATTTTATTCCTAGAGTATGACCCCAGAGTCGATCAGTTTCTTAAGCTCTTCACACGAGTACATTGGATCATATATTATATTTTCTTTTGTTTACTGGGTGTTTCTTAGTAAATTCTCTTATGCGTTTGTGTGTGTGTGTGCGTTAAATAAAGTTGTTCAAAATAATCACTTACTTTTGTTTCTACTTTGAACAGCTTTGTTTGCCTTACACATTATACTTTCTGTCAATTTTTAGATTTCATACTGTGTTTCTGTTTCTGTTTCTTGTTTTTGTATGTTTTTGTATTTGTAGATGTCGGTCGGTATGTTTGAATGTTTGTATGTGGCCTGAAAAATCCTAATTAGCCGTAACAGCAACAACACCTCTTCTTTCGGGTCGCATGTAAACATTTTGTTGCTTACTTACATTATCACTTACACATGTACAGAATCAATTTAACACACACACACACACATGTATACATATCATATATAGTATATCTTACTTTGTATTTCTTTTTTCCCATAGATTCGTTCGAGCAGTAAAAGCGATTAGAGTTTAGCTGATCTTAGGTGTTTGTATGTATGTACATCATCTTAATTACATACTAATTTCCATAATTTAATCTGATTTTCTGCTCAAGCAAATTCTTATTTATCATCTCGATTAGTTGTCGAAACATTTCTAAGTCGGTTTTTAGGTGGTCTGTGCAAGTCAGGATCATACTATAACAGATGGTAATGGGATAGCTTGGAAATATTTGGAAAATATTCGTATTTACTAAGGACGCGATTACAAAACTAATGATGGAAATTTAAAAGATTTTCGTCTCTGTTCGAATATTATTATTTTCACAGGTTTTCATTGACCGAATAAGTTTGACTATATTTCTGGGCTAATAGCTTCCCTTCAAGCGCGTTCTTAAAAATTTTCAAGCTGGTTATAGTACGCTGCCTGCTTATACCTTTCATCTGCATGAAATGTTTTATTAACTTTGGTCTGAAGTATGAAAAAGAGAAGGTAGACCTACCGAAATTTATACTGATCCCATCAGAATCACGAGCTGAGTTGATTTAGGCATGTCCGCCTGTCCGTGCGCCTGCTTGAACGTAAACTAGTCCCTCAGTTGTTGAAATATTTAAAGCATACTTAGTAGGCAGATGCAGCTATACGTTGAAACGATCATTTGTCGGAACCGGCCAGATCGGACCACTATAGCATATAACGATCAATTGAAAAGTCCTCGGCCTACCATAGCAAAAAACAAGTTTTTTTGGTAAAATGCCTTTTTTTTATTCAACATAGTTCCCTTCAAGTGTGATACACTGATTATAGTGATCTTCCAACTTTTCAATACCTTTTTTTAGTACGATTTGTTCCCTGCTTCAAAATAGGCCTCAGTTTCGTCAATCACCTCTTCATTCGACGAAAATTTCTTCCCAGTGACCGTTCTTTTGAGATCTGAGAACAAGAAATAGCCACTGGGCGCCAGATCTGGAGAGCGCGGATGAGGTAGCAATTCGAAGCTCAATTCATGGATTTTTGCCATCGATTTCACTGATTTGTGACACGATGCATTGTCATGATGAAACAGCACTTTCTTTTCCTTCAAATGTGGCCGTTTTACGGTGATTTCGTCCTTCAAACGGTCCAATAATTGTCAATGTAATATTCGCTGTTGATGGTCCTCCCATTTTCAAGGTAGTCATTGAAAATTATTCCATTCCACGCTTTGGAGTGGGTTCATCGTGTGCAGTCCGCTCGGATGACTGTCGATTGGATTTCCGAGTGAAATAATGGAGTCATGTGTAATCCATTGTCAGATATCGACACAAAAACTCGGGTTTATTACGCTTGAACATCTCCAAACAGTGCTCCGTATCATCAACTCGTCATTGTTTTTGGTCAAAATAGAGCTCGCGCGGCACCCACTGTGCACAGAGCTTTTTCATACCCAAATATTCGTGAATGGCATGATGTACACGTTCAGTTGATATCTTTACAGTGACTGCTATTTCATTCAATTTCAATTCCAAAATTATTTTGTGGATTTTTGATGTTTTCGTCGGTAACAACCTCTTTTGGGCATCCACAGCGCTCACCGTCTTCGGTGCTCATTTCATCACCTCTAAGCTTAGCATACCAATACTTGCTGGTTGATTTTCCTGTGGTATAGTACTGCTTTCCCTCTCCAATTTGTGGTGTGCATCTTGATGGTTTCCCCAACAAATTGAGGGACCTAAAGTTTATCCTAAGCCGCCTCCGAACGGACCCATGGACACTTATGAGGCGCTTTTATTTCATGTCAGAAATACGCTCGGAGGGCTTGACGTCTATTGACAAATTCTGACTGCAAATTAAAAAATTTATTTTCTATAATTTTGAATGTTGATCGAACCTGGACTCGAACCCTGGCCTTCCGAATAATGGTACACAATGCTAACCACTCGGCTATTGCGGTCGATCTTCTTACAATTAAAGTTTTGAAGGAATAGGTTAGGTAGCGGGTACTCAAATGTTGATTGCTCGTGCTTAGCAACCGAATCAACCTATTCATATTTAGAGCACTCGTGTTTCTCATGACTCGGCTTGGCGGGCTATTGAACAGTTTAGTTCACTATCATCCCGGCTTTTAATCTCTTTATATAACATTGGAGATCAAAACCGTAGGATCGCAGCTGATCGATAACTCTATCGATAAATTCGGTCCAGAAAATAGTCACAGTCGCATTTGTTGCGCTGATGCATGGTTATATTCTTCGATATTGAAAGCAAGATACGTACACACGTACATACTCTTATATGCAAACAGTCGGCTGCGATCGAGATCAACTGAAATTAGTTTTATGGAACATTTAGTGTACTAGAATGTACCTTCCACTATCCAACCATGCGAAGGAGTTCGAAAAGAAGCAGAAAAAATTATTTTATTCTCCATTTCCTTTGGTACGTACATATATATGTACATATGTATGTTATGTAAATAACTATTATTGCCCGCGGAGCTAATTACGGCTGGAAATAAGCGTAAACTTAATCAAAACAACAATTTAATACGATACTTCTAAGCTTTACTCACCAAAAAAAAAATTTAAAAAAATTAATTTAAAAAAACAACAATAAAGTAAAATGCAAAAAGTGTATATTAGTATATACGGGGGACACTCCAAAAGTAAGTGAAATAAAATCAAAGATTTATCATTCCTTTCCCATTTCTCCTTCATACTGAGTCCGGTGCTACCCACATACCGATCAATCGAATCGGCACGCCTGAAGTGATTTAATTGTTGAGGTTTCTTAATCGTAGAACCCTGATCAAGTGCACTAAGACCTGTTGATCCGTTATGATACCTATGGCGGGCTTTTGAGAAAATATTCCTGTTCCCTTCCTAGATTTTCAAACCATTTGCTGTATTTTATAAAACCCACGGATTGACACTTGCTGAAGCAAATTCTGTCAGACATTGAAAGCAATAATACCCGAGGAAACAATGTCTTGCCGCACTGAGAGCGGACTGTGGCAGAGGTAATGCTCTACCGACTCCTCCTCGTCTATGTCTCCCTGCGTCTGCGACAGAAATCATTAGACAAGTAGTCCATCCTCCTACCCTGAGTCCCCATCAAACAGTGGCCAGTTATTACGTCGGTGGCTATGCTAATTGAGGTCTTATTTAGAAGGAGCTTAGTTTTTTTTCTCATCTGTTCGATCCATGGCCAGATTTTTCTTGTTCATTTCATGTAGTTTCAACTGCTATTGGCCCTACTGCTGAAGGTCAATATTGAGAGGTATTTTGGCGAATAAAGAGATATGCAGATGTCTTCTAGCTAGCTCGTCTTCCTCTATGTGCCCTGGGATGTATCTCTGTCCGAGGGCCGAAACCACGGACGCTTCACATATATTCCTTGCTGTAGAACTTTGAGTCGTCGCTGAAAACCGCTATTGAAGTTTTGTCCAAAACTATTACAATATCCCTATCAATTCTTTCTCAGATTTTTAGTTGAGAATGATTGTCGAAACTGAAATCTGAAGTGGTGAAGTTCACCTCTTCTTGAGAAGATTAAAAAGAGTTTCAAGGACTTTCGTAGGAGTTTAAGCTACTATAATCAGTATGATGGCCATCCGCTGAGCTTTTCCCAGCTTGCTTCTAAAAGTAAATTTGCCAAGTGTCGGCCTCCAGACTGTTAAATCGTAGAATAATATGAGCCAGGATACAATATGCTTTCCTAGTTACTCCTTTCTATCGTATTTCGTCTCTAGGCTCGGCTCGGTGACATCAGTGGTAAGAGGCTTGAGCAATGGCGCTTTATGGGTAGTGGGCTTGTGAGTATCAATTCAGTATTTTTTGGATTTACATCCAAACCGTACCAGTAAAAGACATTTTAACAATCCCTCTGAGGGCGATATCATCAGCGTATACCGCTATAACCCAACCAATGCTTCTAAGCCGGCGAAGCCACGTATTGATAGTGAGACAATGAAAAGAGATATAGGACTCCACCCTAAGGGTTGCCTCTTTTGAAATATGTGCTCCTAATTCAGCGACGATGAGCCTGTTTTCTAAAAGAGATCTCATGAGTTTCACTTTGCCCCAAGACCCATTTTTGGAGTACAATTCTGACAATCTCGTGTAAGACATTATAAAAAGCCCCCTCCTTATCGAGGAAGATGTCTAGTGAGTACTCTTTGAGGGTGAAACCTTTCTCAATCCTCTACATGATATCGTGAAGAGCGGTGTTCCTAAATTTGCTCTTATAGTAGGCATTCTGGTTATCCTGGCTGAGTCAGGCTATGTAAATGCCGCATAGAGACTGCTTAGGGACAGGAGCATAATGTGCTTGGCTTCGTGTATCTCGGTGCGAAAGATGCCATTTAATCACCAAGACTTGAAGAGTTGTAATAATTTCATTGCCCATTTCAACCATTCACCAGAGTGGTGACCCTAAACCAGTAGCAGGTCGAACGGTTATCAATACGAGACCGATCGCAAAATGTCACGACTTTATTTGAATACATTTTTGGATTTATTTTTATTTATTTTTTTAAAACCGTCTGTCTTCTTCTGGTCTTTTGGTTCCAAATAACCCAAATGACCTCGTTGTCACTAACTCCCAACAAATTTTTCAGTCTAGCCCAATGCAAAGTCCAATACAGTGCATGATGGAGTTGAGTGTTCAGAGCGAACATCGATCTTACAATTGACTCCCGACATTATTAAAAAAAAAACTAATGCCGGCCTTGATAGAGGGTCTTACTACGGCACCGTGTTCAGTTAACGGCTCCCCAATTAGTATGACAATAAAAGAGCGGCCGTTCAAGCACTTCATCTCCTCCATTCAACGAACTTTTGGAGCTCACCTCATTTGCACCAAAAATTAACAAAGTGCACAACAACAACAAAAACAACAACTAAAAAGTCCAGTACGTAAAGTAAAAAATTTAACGAACAAAAATGTTGTTTTGATTTGAGTAACAAAAGGGTGCCCCAGCAAGCCACCACTGCGCATAGTCTAGACAATTTCGACGGCACTTAAGCTACGCTTCCGTCTGCAACTGAGTTTTGGTGTGTGTGTGTGTGTGTGTGTGTCTTAATACTCTACAGTGATGAAGTGTGGAGCTTTAAGGAACTGCAGTAGCAGTGTGGCCGGCATGAGGCGGTAGATAAACACTAACAAACAAATGCACACACACTTGTACTCATACACACGTAGATATGTTTGCTTGTTGGTAGGAGGTCGCTTTGGTGCCTCCATCCACCTGAATTACGAATGCATTTACCCAGCTATTAGTGGCTGGCAGCTGTTGTTATTATCAGCACATTTTGATTTCATTCGTTTGTTGTTGTTGCTACTGTGATTGTTGCTGCATTACCGTTGGCGTTTTTTTATAGTATTTTTCTTGCTTGTTCTGGAAGCTTCCCCAACGCCAGCTTAAGCTAAGTTTTAATTTCGAATTGAAGACGATGTGCTTGCTGTTGTTGAAAAAACATTCACAGTTGGAAATTTTTAATACAAAAACAAATAATTATACATATATATATATATGTATGTAGGTAAGAGTTCAAGATTATTGATTTGAAAATCATATAAGAAAACCTACCACAGATTCAGGTTAGGTTAGGTTGGCGTGATTACCGTTGTGGCAATACCCTGAGGCCCGAATAGACGATAGACCCTTTCTTCCCTCTTAGTGTTTTCGCCGCTTCTTCAACATCGCCTAAAAGGAACTCCCAGCCTCCCTCCATCCGTCCTATCAAGCAGTGGCCTGTCGAGACTTCTATAAACCTTTCTCTGAGAGAATATATTTCGAGTGACCCATTTCTGCCAGGTTTATATGCATAAAATTGGTGTACCAATGTATTCTTTCGTCGGCAATAATCTACGTAGGCTATTTTGCAATTTCCCCCTTTTATGTCCCTGTAATCAGGAACCCAAGAGAGAGATTAACTGCTCTGTTCCGTCTTTTTCTCCTGAGATCGGTGACAGTTCAGAACAGTATTTGATTTAATAAAAAGTGAACCTGAGAATTGCTGAAAATAAAAATTTCCTTGCTGGTAATTTCGGCTTCAAGGTAATCTTATGGCTTCACAATGGTTGACCGTAGCCGCTGAAGCGATTTTCGGTCGAGCTCCTCCTTCAATTTGTGGTTTTGCGTCTTAATGTTTCGACCAACAAATGGAGGGACCTATAGTTTATTCTAAGCCGCCTCCGAATGACCGATGGATTTTTATGGGAAGCTTTATTTCATATCAGGAATACAATCGAAGGGCTTGACACTCCCTGTCGAGGGGCGATCGCAATTAGAAAAAATTATTTTCTATAATTTTGGATTTTGCTCGATACCTGGACTTGAACCCAGGCCTTCCGAATTGTAGTACGCAATGCTTACCACTCGGCTATTGCGGCCGCTTGGTTAAATTACAGCTTGAAATAATACAATGAAAAGGAGCTTGAGAAGTGGGTTTTTTGAGAAACTACCATCGCCAACTCTATCCTCGAGTTTCGATCCATCCGTTTATACCTCAATGCTATCGACCAAGAGTTTTATTATACATGTAGGGAGAGTGAAAGAAATCTTCTCATATCTAAGTACTTACTACTATTGGTTTTCCACATGCAGTAGTTTTTACTTGGAATTCGATAATACGACAGTATGTCTTCCAATGAATAAGAACCAGACACGCTAGTGTTAGTGTTTTAAATACTGGTGGATACTTGTAGATATCTGAATGAAAGCTCCAGATAAATTTACAACTACGCAAAGTTGGATGAAAGGGTCGGTGGAAAAGATTATTGTGAGGAGTATGCCATTAACACAAGGAACGGCGGCAGACCCTATCTGCTATGAAGCTTTATCTCGGATTTTAGCCGAATCAATAATATCGCGACAATGATTTCTTCTTTTCGCTGTTTGGCGGCAATTGGAAATATTTCACCCGAGCCAGATAGCTCTCCACCTGATGCATTCAAAGAAGTAAAGATCTTCGGTGGTAACAATTTTTTTCTCACGGATCTTCTCCAAAATTTGACACATGGATTGACCCTGTCTAATCAATGGTGAACCTACGAGGTATAAAACCAATCTGATAAGGTCCAAGTTCTAATTGTCGGGCATGTTTTGTTCGATCATATTCTGTAGTAAAGCATTTTGTTTGTACTTGGCTGCCATATTCGAGTAGCTCAACTTATATCTCATCGGCTCTCCTCGCTTGTTCTTTATGCTTTAAGCGAGCAATCGCTATTAGTACTTCGTCATAGTGGGATGATGGAACGTCCATACAATCGTCATCGATTGAAGTTTCAGATTCGCCATTTCCGTGTGTTCCACTTTCACTGCCATTCATTAAGCTGGAGATCTCTCTCCTCATAAACTCATTATGCTCCATAGATCGGTCACCAGATTACCTGCCTGGTTTCTATATGAGAATGTGCCGGTTTGGAAATCTTAATTAGTTTTGGAGCATCACCCCTGTTGGGCTGTTGTCCAGCTTCTCAAGCTCTTCATACTCTTACGTTTGGGCCTCTATATTTTTTTTTTTTGGGACGACACCGCCGTTTTGCAGTCGATCGCGACAAGCCGCGACGTTGAAAGTTAGATAATCTGTTTTATCATTACTGCAGTTCGACATTCCGCATTGTACCGGCTACATGCGTGGCGAGCTTGAAATTAAGCACAAAGAAGCTCTCTTTCGGCAATGCCTGATTTTAAGTATGCTCTCGTTGTACCCTTGTTCGTGCTCACCATAACTGTTGCGGCTGCATTTTGATGTATGTATTTGAGTTATAAGCCATATTAAAACACACGAATACACACATTCATATGATGCAATCGCGTAGAACAGTGGCAGCCGAAAGCGTTTCGCCAAAACACACCCATCAACATTTCATTTTATGTGGAGGGGATTGCTCACCGGAACACAGACGCCATGAACAGAAAGTGTGCAGTGTAAGATTTTTGCGTTGCATTTGTTCACATTTCTTTCGTTTGTGCCTCCTTTGTCTTGTATCGTCGGCCTTGTCCAGCCGCTCCAAGCTGTAGCAGTCTTACTGTGAATGTTTGTGGGGCGTATACCAAGAGGTTTCTTTTAATTATTATTTTTTGGTTTTGTTTTTGGAATTTATAACATTGTCATTAACAACATTACATACTCGTACATATGTATGTATACAATAACAAAGCCCTTTTGCCCTGAAACAGTAGCTGACAAGACAACTACTGTTTCGTTTAATACTCTTACAGTAAAAAATTCACTAAGACTCTCTACCTCAGATCACCTTTCTCTCTACATCTTACATGTATTCCTTTTTTTTTTTATATTTATTCGCTTTGTCAAAGCTGAAAATCCGCTTAAATTTGACAAATGATTTAACGTGACATCACATCATTGTTGAAATCTCTCAGCTTTGACAAATGTTTCAAGTAGCCATGCCTTACAAAGTCATCTCTTCTTTATTCAACTGGGTGTGAAACAATTTACATTGAGGGTAATTCTCGGGAGTTCATTCTTCTGCAAGCTTTAGTGTCGCAGATGAGCAATCTATTTACCACGGGGTATATCCAGAAAGTAAATTTGACATTTATAATGAGATGAGAAGTGCAAAAAATTTCAGAGAGCGATTCAGAACAATAAGAGATGCATGCCTGACAAAAGGAGTCTGTCCGCTGCACGACAATGCCAGGTCACACACGGCCAACGCCACAAAAGAGCTTCTCGCCACGCTTAATTTGGATATCCTGAACCATGTCGCTCATTTCCCTGATTTAGCACCTTCAAATTGCTATCTCCTTACCTTCCTGAATTTGCGCATGAGTGAAAAAAGATTTCCAATCGGTGAGGAGTTAAAGGAGGAGTTAGAGAAGTGGACAAAGTGGTTGGCAGATAACTACTTCGAGAAATCTGGATATGCCTCGGAAAACGTAAAGTTGCAGTGACTACTATGGAAAGCGTTACAGAAAGATTTACGTTATTGCTTTTTTTCTACTCTCCTTCATGTAAATCCCAGTTTGGTCCGACCAACATGCCAAATTATTGTCAATTTATTTTTCTAATTGCGGTCGCCCCTTGACAAGCCGCAATGTCAAGCCTTCTGAGTGTGTTTTTGCCATGAAATAAAATCTCCTCATAAAAATTCATCGGCCGTACGGAGGCGCAGGCTTAGAATAAACTATAGGTCCCTTCATTTGTTGGAAAAAATATCAATGCGCACACCACAAATTGGAGGAGCAGCTCGGCCCGATTGGAGGAAGCTCTGGACAGAAAGTGACAGTCTAGAAGTTAGCTGATGATTGGTGGGTGTCGAGGAGCCTTTCAAGCCAGCTCACTGCTGGATCCTCTTTAGTATTCGCGACAAATCCAATACTGCTCGTCAATATCGAAACCCAAGAAGAACATCATGGGGCAGGCTAGCAAGATTAGCAATGATAAACTTAGTAGTAGACTCTGCTGTGGATAGGCTTGAAAAGGTTTTGATCAATTCTTTCAGACTTTTGGTAGTTTCGAAATCGAGAAAATCACCTCCATGGTGCAACAGCGAGCCTAAGATCTTAAGAACTTAGTTGAGGAAAGTCTTTAATGAAAACAATAAAATCAAAATCTGGCAACCTTACAAGGAAATAATCAAAACTTATGAGAAAATCGAAAGGCTGAAGCGATTTTCGGTTGAGCTCCTCCTCCAATTTATAGTTAATGTAGTAGTAATGTAGGGAGCTAAAGTTTATTCTACGCCGTCTCCGAACGGCCGATAGTTTTTATGAGAAGTTTATTATTTCATGTCGGAAATACACTCTGACGGCCTGTCGACGGGGGACCGCAATTAAAAAAATTAATATTCTATAATTTTGGATGTTGCTCGAGCCTGAACTCGAACACGGCCTTCCGAATGATAGTATGCAATGCTAACCACTCGGCTATTGTGGCCGCCAGTTATTAAGCATAATCATAGGGACAACCTCTGTAGACATTTACTTGACATAAAACACCAAATTCAAATCTCACCGTACTAGGCTACCACTGGACGCAGCTTTATGAATTTTTTCCTTGTGAATTACATCGTGAGGGAACCATTGAGTTTGAACTGCTTCATGCAACACGCGTAACGCATTCTAATTTGAGCTCTTGAGGTTCCGCGTAGGCTGAGTTCCTACACTTTCCACTCCTTTTGGTGGTACTACGTTAGAACAATTTGTCTATATGGTTCTTGAAATACCTCTGATAACCTCTAATTCCTTCTATCCCTAGCAGAGCCAGTTAACCGCCATTGAGAGTTGATAAACAAGTGTCTTCCTCTATGTAGTCCGAGCATTAGAGGATCAAGCGGAAAGAAAGTAGCTAAATTTTTTATTTCCTTAGTAGGGACACTCGGTTTTAACATGTACTAGAGTCGTATGGCAGCGTCAGTTCACTACAGGTGCGGTTGCAAGTGTTCTTCGATCTTAAAGCATAAGATTTGTTGTTTGTATGTGTCTAAGGGGTTTGGACTTTAATAAAAACTGCACTATTGCATCAGTTGAGAAATATAAGGGTTATAATTGAGGTGTTCAGTAGGAGAGAGAGAGCGTGTGTTGCAAGATTCTTTTAATGAGCTCCTGGATGTGATTGATGATTTCAATGTAAATGTGAGTAAGGAAGACATCCTTGGCGGAAAGGCCAGTCGGCTTCACAGGAATTTTTCGCTTTTAATGAGATGAAATATTCTACTCTTTATCAGACGTTTTTCTAATCCTCAAAGCACTTCAAATACAGGTTTTTTGAGCTATTGTTCAGGTCCTCATTCAGTGTGATCTTTGACTTTTCAATTGTGGCGTGGCGTCGACTTTAATCGGCCTCTTTAGTTTTTGTGACGAGAAAAAGTCACTGTGTCCAAATTATTTTTGGTTTTGGCTTATGTAGAAGCTTCCATGGAGACAA
Source organism: Neoceratitis asiatica (assembly GCA_030068015.2). Taxonomy (NCBI): domain Eukaryota; kingdom Metazoa; phylum Arthropoda; class Insecta; order Diptera; family Tephritidae; genus Neoceratitis; species Neoceratitis asiatica. The sequence continues at coordinate 65,907,699 of CM061527.1, read as the reverse complement.
CTGAGCTTAGGTTTCCACTGTATATGTAACCATAACCGGCGATTCGACACCAATCCTGCCTTCTTGGAGTACATTTGTATCGTCGCGAACAGAGACCAACGGCCCTAGAGAGACAATATGTTAATGCGATGCTGTTTTTGGTCGAATAAGCCGAAGGTGACTGAAATCCTTGAAACTTCAAAAGGGTTTTCTATGAGCAAAGTTAGATATTTGCAGCTTTTTCAGTCCGCTTTCAATTAGACAGCGCAATCTACATTAAGAGTGGATAGAATTCAAGGTTTTCTGCAGTGATTGATTAAAATTTCTTCAAACCACCTAAAAATATGTCCACAAATCCCGCACTAAGTCAACATACCCGCCCCAATGTATGAAATGGCGAGCTCTGTATATTAATTTTCTTCCTCCCTTTTTTATTTTTTAGTACAAAATATTTCCCCCTTCTGTTTGGTTTATTGCTCACAATGCGAGTAAAAAGCAAAGCAAAGCCAGCGGCATTAAAGCGCGTGGGTATTCATCATGCACGGAATCGAGCGAGCGGCGCATATAATTTAGAGAAGACAGCAGATGAAGTTATTTTACCGCCGCCACACAGTGGCACTTCCTGAGGCTAATAGCGCAGACCGACAGAGGCAGAGGTTGACTGACTGACTGACTGACTGACGAGCAGACGACGGCTGAGATTGCGACCGCGACGACATGACGTCAACCGGTGGCGACGCCACATTCACCATAATCAACCTATACGCAGATCTATCGCCTCATGAATTGGCGCTGCTCTTCGACTCTCCAGCGCTGTGTGACTGACTGTGTGGCACCAGCATGGCGGTCTAACATCAAAGCAAGCGCCAAAATGAAAATTATTACAAAGTGATGTAGCATGACTAAATATAATTTTATGTTTATACACTTGTACAACATACATTCCAAAGTTGGTGGCGGCTGCCGTGCGGCAATGGCGTAGATCCGCCGAAATGCCAAAAGCGCAAGCAAAGCGAAAAATCAATGGGGGCCAACAAACAGTCAAATCAACTGCAGGAAGCACTGGAAGTGTGGTTATGTGTGCATATACGTGTACATACATATGTATAAGTATATGGTTACTGATAGAACTGGTAGCAATGTTGGGAGGAAATTGATAGAAAGTCTTCTGCTTGACTATGGAGTATTTGAAAAGTGTTTTCGCGTTGTTGGCGTTTAAGCTTGCTTTTGCGTACATCCCTAAAGACATTTCAGCTTGGATTACTGGCAAAGATGAAGCTTACGCGAGTAACAACAGCGCGCCATTCTTGCCTTCTTTTCGCGGTTTGGCGTCAATTGGAAATGCCAAGTGCAGCCAAGTCCTTCTCCACCTGGTTTTCCCAAGGGAGTGGAGGTCTGCCTCTCCATCTGCTTCCACCGCTGGGTACTGCATCGAAAAGTTTCAAAGCTGGTGTATTCTCATCCATACGGACCATATGACTTAACCCCTCTAGCCGCCGTCTCACAATATCGTTGTATAACTCGTACAGCTCCTCGTTCCATCGGCCAGCCATTGTCAACGATCAAAGGACCATAAGTCTTACGCAAAACCTTTCTCTCGTAAACTCTTAACGCCGACTCGTCGGTTGTCGTCATCGTCCAGGCATCCACATCACATAGCAGGACGGGAATGATGATCGCTTTGTAGAGTTTGGTTTTTGTTCGTCGAGAGAGAATTTTACTTTTCAATTGCCCTCTCAGTATAAAGTAGCAGCTTTTGGCAAGAGTATTACTGCATTGGATTTCCAGGCTGACATCATTGGTGTTGTTAATGATGGTTCCAAGATAGACCAAATTATCTTGAACTATAGAGCTATGGTTCTGAACAGCGCCGTAGATGATCAAACGCCATTGCGAGGACTGTTTTTTTTTTTTTTGATGACAGTAGATATTTTGCCTTGTCCTTCGTTCATTACCAGACCCATAAACTTCGATCCTTATGCAATCTGAAAAAAATACTAACAGCGCGATGGTTGAGGTCAATAATATCAATTTCATCCGATATTCACAAGCAGTTGTATACTGTTATAGAAGATTGTACCTTCTCTACTCAGCTCTGCAGCTGGTAGCCGCGATAGCCAAGTGGTTAGCATTGCGTACTGCTATTCGGAATGCCTGGGTTTGAGCCCAGGTTCGACCAACATCCAAAATTATAGAAAATAAATTTTTCTAATTGCGTTTGCCCTTCGGCAGGGAATGTGGGGCTTTACCGAGTGTATTTCTGACATAACAAAGCTCCTCATTAAAATCCCTCCGCCGTTCGGAGGCGACTTAGAATAAGCTATTTGTCCCTCCATTTGTCAGTAAAACCATCAAGATGGAAAACCACAAATCGGAGGAGGAGCGCCAAATATATATATATTTATATATAAATATATATAATATATTAAAGATATCACGCGATGAGGGATCACCTTGTCTGCAACTTCGATTGGTCACAAATGGCTTAGGGAGATCCTTCCCGATACTGACGAAGCTTTTGATGTTGCTCAGCGTCGTCATTCTCGTGCTGTCAAAGGCTACTTTAAAATCGACGAAGAGCTGATGTATGTAAATCCTCTTTTCGCGGATCTTTTCCAAATTCTCGTCACAACGGCGACGTGCAACTTTGACACTTTTAATACCATAGCAGAGCTGGAAGCCTTTCTCTTGAAAAATTTTGTATTAATAAGACATTCTGCAAGAAATTTTTGAGATTTTTTGTTCAAAAATCGTCTCTGTTGACCTACTTGTTGGATGAGATTCAGAACTGCTTCTGGGTACAAGATTATTGTTCCTCAGCACTACTGCTACTCAGGTGGCCACGATTGATGCAAACCGAAATCGTTTCATCTAAATTTAGTAGCCGCATGAAACCCTAGGACCAGCAGGAAGAGAGTGAAATTTAACGGCCTGAAATTGTAACAGAACTTAAGCATTAAATAAATGTCAGACTTCGCGGGATATGTGCAAAATTTCAAGACATTCGGATATGTTAAGACAGCAAGGTTTTTATTAATGGACTCGCTGCAGTGCCCTTCATTTCGTATCCAAATATAGTAATAATACGTCATGTGTTCCTCACGAAAACGCTGCTAACTTGGATCGGAATATGGTCCTTCCCGATCACGCACAATAGCCAATAGCCTATACGCAGAGGGGGTGGAAACAATGCCTTTCCGTGCTATCAGCCCCCAGAGTTTTATGAATATTTTTTTTAATTATCATCAAATTTTATTTGCCTCACAAGCACAACCTTTTTATTTAATTATAGACGCCAAGATCAAAGATTGAATGCTGAGATTTTTATTATATATTAAAGTGACACTTAATGTCTGTCTATTTTTTTCGAAATATAACAAAAAATAAATGTAACAACAAAAACAACAACAACAACAACAACAACAACAACAACAGCACAAACATATTTGACGCAAGAATCATGTACAGCAGATTGCGCCTTGAACAGTTATTGTTGTTTGAGTATATTTACATACGTCATAATTTCGATTTCGTTTTGGTGAATGATTAATTTCTCTGCAAAAATGCATGAGGCGCACATTTTTTTTAAATAAATTATTAAAATAAAAGAGTTTCGAAGCAATTGATGAAATTTAAAACAAAATTAAGATATTTTTCTTTATTACGAAGAACGAAGCATACATAAATCAAATTTTTATCACATTAAAAATGAAACTAATTTGTTTATGTTTATGTATATTTTCTCTAACGTTGGTGAGCATTTTCTAATATTTTTTTTCACTCTTCTTCTAAAGAACTTATTTGGTTACTAACACAGATTCTTCATTAGGCGACACAAAAATTTCCTCCAGTTGCACTTGGCAGGGGTAATCCATGCCCACTCCAGTGAGCAGTTCATGAAAATGATGCTTTGTCGTGAGTTTCGGTGAACGTGCTGGATATTTCGTCATTCATTCTATGCCATACACATATATTCTACTACATTTTCTAAAGGGTGATCCAAGTAGAGGTACTTTTTTCTATAGCAATTTTTTTGACAGACACACGTGAGTCGTGTCACGTTGTCATGTTATTTTTTTTCATTATTGTTTGGCATCATCATCATGGAAAGACTTACGCCTGAACAACGCTTACAAATCATTCAAATTTACTACGAAAACTCACGTTCTGTAACGAATGTACATAGTTCCCGCGCTTCGCACAACTTATGGTCAACATAGTCGGCCTACTGAGCGTACTATTCGCAACACCTTCACCCATCTGCAGACCCAGCATTAATTATTGGATAATATTCGACCGAATAGACCATGTCCAGCTCGCAGTGAAGAAAATATAACGGCCGTAGCTAAAAATGTACACGAAGACCGTGGAGAGTCGATTCGGCGCCGTTTGCAGCAACTCGTACTGACGTATGGAACGACTTGACGCATTTTACGTCGAGATCTTAAATTGAAAGCATACAAAATGCAGCTTGTGCAAGAACTGAAGCCGCTCGACCTTCCCAAGCGACATCGCTTCGCTCTATGGGCTTTTGAAAAGTTCCAAGAAGATCCGACGTTTTCGAGCCAAATTTTGTTTAGTGATGAGGCCCATTTCTGGTTCAATGGGTATGTAAAGAAGCAAAATTGCCGCATTTGAGACGAAGAGCAACCTGAAGAGAGATGTAAGAGCTGCCATTTCATCCAGAAAAGCAACGGTTTGGTGTGGTTTGTGGGCCGGTGGAACCATCGGTCCATATTTCTTCAAAAATGATGCCGGTAAGAACGTAACCGTCAATGGCGATCGTAATCGCGCCATGATAACCGACTATTTGATGCCTAAAATTGAAGCTCGTGATCTTGGGCCGGTCGATTGGCTACCAAGATCGTGTGATATCACACGGTTAGACTTTTTGCTGTGGGGATAGGTAAAGTCTAAAGTCTATGCGGACAAACCCGCTTCGATTCAGGCCTTGGAGCATTCGCCAGTTACCAGTCGAAATGCTCAAACGAGTCATCGAAAATTGGACTCAACGGATTGACGGACCATATGAGACGTAGCCGCGGCCAACATTTGAGAGAGATAATCTTTAAAAAATAAATGCCTAAGAATGTTAAAATCAACCGTTTGCTTGCTATGTATGCACTGTTGAGAATGGATCGAAAGTGTGACGAAAGCAAAGCAACAGCTGATTGTCACATTTTATAACGTGAATAACGGCGCCACGTAAGGCGCAATCTTTGTTAGTTGAACATACATACCTACATAAATACTTGCATACGTAAATGCACTTTGCATGTAAACTAGCACTAAATACAATATTTATTAGTTTCATTTACTGCAACTTTGCTGTTTTTTGCTGTTTTATTGTTTTCATACAACACCACATGAGCGTAGCTTCTTCCTTGCGCTTTTGTATTTTGTTGTTGTTGTTGTCGAAATTCATACTCATCACTTTCACAATGTCAATGGCGGCAATCACATCCATTACCACGTTTCAGTGCCCACACAGAACGAACGAGTGAGAAGATTATCAAAAAAAAAAAAAAACTACAAATACATATGCAGTGCAATACAAAAAAAAAGAGGGAATGAAGAGTCAAACCAACAAACCATTCACGATGATTTCCTACGCATTCGCCCGCGGCAGCGGCGAGTAGACAATTGCAGTTGGAATTGAACTTGGAAATAGTAATGTGGGTGATGGTGTTGCACTATTGTAAGCCTACGCAACCACCACACACTCGCTCACACATATATATGTATGTACATGGACTAGAATTGAAAAGTTAGCCCACATTGCCAACTTGCAGTGCATTTGCACCGGCACTTATGTATCTACCTACATAACTGCATGTGCCACATAACATAGCGCGCTGCAGAGGAAAGAACACACCACCTCCATCTTCACCTTCACCATCATCAACGAGTCGATCGACACCTTCGCCTTGCCACACTTGCTTTGCAATTCTGCTTAATATACGTACAAGTATGTACATTTTCCAGTCGTATCGATTTGGTGTGCTCGTCGTATGTGTATTGTCTTTCCCGCATTGATGTTGTCGTAATCGTCTTTCTCTTTATTTTCATATTTGAGCTCGTTCATCATTTGTTACATTGTTATGGGCTCGTATTGAGTTGTTACTTAATGCTCGTTGTTTCATAGGTGGACATCTTAATTGGTATGCTCTGATGTGTTTTTGAAAAGAATACCGCACACAAAGGTGTCAGAACTGTTGGCCGAGTCGTTAAGCTGAGGTAACAAACAATAACACAAAGAATATATATATGTACGAGTATGTGTCTCTAGTGTGGGCTCGACTTGGCATGACAGATCTTACAGCTTCATTCTGCTGGTGGTTTCTTCATTGGAATTGGACCGTTCATTTATTTAGTTTTCATGTTCTCCTCTATTTTCTAAAGTTCATTTGAATTTATGAGTATTCGTATGCATGTATGTGTTATGTGTGTATGTTTGTTTGAATTGATTTGTATTGGCCGAGATTAGTTGTTTGAATGTCTTCCTCATTTCAATGTTCGGGATTCCTTGAATACATTTCAGCGTACTTACATACATACATATAAATAAATTGGTTCGATGCCTATATTTTTCAACCTTAATAAATTCCGTATTTAAGCCCATTATAGGGTTCGGCTCAAGCTCTACTTTGCATGCAACATGAACCCTTGTAGGGAAAAAGTGTTAAAAAATAATTGATTTCAGTCTGGTTTTCGCCAGAATTTTTATGCCAAATTGTGCTGTGCGGTTTGGATAGCCAGGCAGCATTAAGAGCGCTGGAAGCTGTTACAATAAAATTGGAAATAGTAGAGAATTGCCTGCAGAGATCACTGCACTTGATGGCTAAGCCGGTCTCTTTGAATCTAGTATACTTATATATAGGCGCTTGGACAGATAGCATATCAGGTAATGTGATACCGAACGAGTACCCAAGCGGGTTATGGAATCGAAAATTTACCCGCGGTAAAGCATGCCTGTCGTAAGAGGCAACTAAAATCTAATAGTTCCTGTCACAGTCAAGTCTTTATACCGAAGCGAACCGAGTTTTTACCTGGTCAAGCACAGTCACTCCCGCAAATTCTCCGAAACCCCAATTTGGGCAATATTTTTGCGGTTATAATAACGAAAACATAGTGAACGAGCCTGCTCTTCCTCTTTCGCCAATATGGAAGCGTTTGGGCATGCCGCTCTCCACTTGTAAATTCTCTATAGGAGAATTATTCAGCGTCAAAGATGGAAGAATATCACTGATTGCAATGTAATCAGAATAATGTGGCCAACATGAGACAACATCTCGCTAAAAAGCAAGAAAATATCTGCACTTATGCATCTACTTATGAGACATCCTCTATTGGTCAGGGACGCAAAGAGACTGAGCGTGCCAACAAGCCACCTCTTACAGTAGTTGTAGGGAGGAGCAAGAGTTTGAAACCTTATGGCACTTCCTTTGCAAATGCCTGTCACTTTGAAGGAGTATGTTTCTCTTCAGGCGGCTTAAGACTGAAAAGACACAAACGTTGTTTGCTCTGTTTTGCAAACTCCACAACACTAATTTGACTAGCGGGTGCGAGTCACTAGGATCCTCAGTGATATCACAATGGATTCGTTTATTGGCCTAAGTGAGCTCATGACTAGTAACCGCTTCAAACAAACCTTACCTCCATGTCTTTCCTACAAATTTATTTATCTACCGTTTTAGCCATCTTCGAAAGATTGGAGGATATTTCCTGGAGCACTTTTTTTGAATTATATCTGAAATATGACCGGGAAGGCTTCTTGCTGAGAGGAAACTGTATTTAGTGCGAAAAACACACTAGATCATGGTCTGGTCAATACTTTAAGTTCATATGTCTCTCTGACCAGCAAAGCGAATTGCTACCCACGCTCTTATCAAAATTGATTGAAATTGATTTTGTTTGGACAGATAGGCTAGTGTATTGTGCTCTCTCTCTCTCTCTCTTTCCTTCTTTCTAAAAGAGAGAGTACTCAAATCGATTTTGTTTGAGGTTTTTAGGCATCCAATAAACCGGGGGTTGAGCTGAATTTAGATAAGTAGTGTGAATTATAGGTTGGGAGTCGGTACACGATGTAGTGATTCCAACCCCATGACACCAGTCCGGAAAGTAACTTGAGGATTGTCTTTTAAGCCTTAATTCATGTTAGCTCCTAACGTACTGCCAGGAATAAAACTATTGAATTTGACAAGATCGTAAGAAGAGCTGGTACGATGCGGATTTCTATATCCCAGTAGAGAGAAAAAATCTACCTACCTCGCAACATGCGCTTTGTGGGAGAGATGTTGAGAGTTGAAGAGGCAATCAAGTGCTTCGCGCGCTCCGTTCAAGTTATGGTCAACATAATCGGCCTACTGAACAACACCATCACCCATTTTGAGACCCAGCATTCACTATTGGATAATATTTGACCACGTCCAGCACACAATGAAGAAAATATGGCGGCCGTAGCTGAGAGTGTACACGAAGACCGTGGAGAGTCGATTCGGCGCCATTTGCAGCAACTCGGACTGACGTATGGAACGACTTGGCGCATTTTACGTCGAGATCCTAAATTGAAAGCGTACCAAGTACAGCTTGTGCAAGAACTGAAGCCACCAAGATCGTGTGATATCACACCGTTAGACTTTTTCCTGTGTAGATATGTAAAGTCTAAAGTCTATGCGGACAATACCGCTTCGATTCAGGCCTCGGAGCAAAACATCATGCGTGTCATTCGGCAGTTACCAGTCGAAATGCTCGAAAGAATCATTGAAAATTGGACTCAACGGATGGACCATCTGAGACGTAGCGGTGGCCAACATTTGAAAGAGGTAATCTTCAGAAAACAAATGCCAAAGAATGTTCTTTCGAATGATAATAAACATTCCAAATTACATTTGAATTTTCTTTAACAATATAGGGAGCCTGGAAATGGATCACCCGTTATATGGCGCTTTGTAACCGATGATGCGATTTTGGCCCGATCTTCTCTTTCAATTTGTGCGCGTAGGCGTCTTGAGGTTTTTCCAACAAATGCAGGAATTTACAGTTTATTTTAAGCCGTCGCCGAACATCCGATGAACTTTTATGAGAAGCTCTTGTTTTATGTCATAAATACACTCGGAGGACCTGAGATTACCTGCTGAGGGGCGACCGCAACTAAAAAAATTAATATTCTATAATTTTTGAATGTCGTTCGGACCAGCACTCGAACCTTGGCCTTCCGTATGTCAGTATGCACTGCTAACCACCCAGCTATTGCGGTCGACAAGGCCCAAAAGAGGTGATTTGGCAAATGATCTCCAGAGTATACTAAGTTTAGCGAGAGTAAACTTCTCTAGTCTGCTACTCTCGGAATAAAAATGAAACACGAAACACAGAAATGGCGAACCCGAATACCTAAAACGATGATGATACGGTGTTTTGTTTCGGTGTGTCTCAAATATTTGATGGAGCTGGTGGTCTTTTACTTAAGATGTTCCCTACTGGGAATGCTCTGATGATATTGATGGCATATGTATGTTACATATATCTATATTTATGTATGTTTAATATGAGTATGCACGCATTTGCCTATACGTATACATACATACACCCACCCATCAAGTTTGATTTTGTTTATGCGTGCGCATCTTACATTGCGTGGGTTTGACAGCTTTAAAAAATTAATTTTCGAGTTGTCTACCCCTTTCCTTTATACTTTATGCACATGCACATATGTACATACATATATACAAACAGTTGAGCGTGCATCAGTGCATGTGTGTGGTCACAACCCATTTGAATTTTATTTTATTTTTATTTTTATTTTTTATATTTTTTTGCCTCAGAAATGGAGCTCGCCAACAGACGACACCATAGTAATTGCTGTTGTTTTGTGGTTGTTATTGTTGTTGTTTTCGTTGTTGTTAATTTTATATTTGTTGTAGCTATCTATCGATGGTGGACCACCACCACGCATAAATATAATAAATCGTTTTGGGAAAGACGCGTTCGTTTTTATTTAAATCGGTTTCCTTAGTTGGGATCTTCTAATGCTTGGAGCAGTGAAAACGAAAAAAAAGAGAAATTCAAAGAAAAAAAAACCAAGACAATGAATTTTTTCCATTGAATGAAGATACAAAATTGAATTAAAAAAATGTGAAAATTGCCTATATGTATGTATGTGAATATGTATGTATGCCATGCCGTGCATCTTTATTACCTCGTCCATTCAAACGCCATTTTTCGATAAAGGCAACCCCACACATAATAAATATTGTGGCATTAGAAATGAATGGCTGTGAAGCTAAGCTTAGAAGTTTTTTATATCTACAAATATATATATATGTATGTATGTATGTGGTGGATCAACGGATTATTTATGCTATTTATATATTTCCTATTTTACTCAATGAAGGTATGTATGTAAATAACGATTGGAATCTTTTCTCTCGATCAGCCGCTTTCCGGTCATCTGACTATTCGTAAAAAAGAAGACTTTTAGCTAATCTTAATGTGAAATTTCGGTGTCGTCAGCTTTAACATTTGATGCTGTATCCGCAAGGAATCCTTCAAAGGCATTTTTTTAATCGTTTACCTCAGTAAGTGTCCTTCCCAGCTCTTCTTTACCGTTCCTTAAAACACACAACTCATATTTTCTCTTTCCATTCGCCTTTCTATACATGTAGCAATCCCCGATTCTTATATCCGAGCTGAGGATGTAATTCCGAACACTGAGATAACCAAGTATTTTCTTGTTATAATTCCAACTACAATTAAGAAGATCGAAGAGAGTACCATCGGTTCATTCAGCCCCAGGCGTATTTGTAAGAGTAGCTTAAGTTAGGTTTCAGTGGAGGCTGGCCTTCAACGTATCAGATATTCGAAACTCTTGAATAACAATCAATATAACGGGTGATCCATTTCGAAGCTCTTTACTTTTTTAACGAAAAAAACACAGAAAATTCAAATTTAATGGGGAATCACAATTATTATCATTCGAAACAACATTCTTTGGCATTTATTCTTTGAAGATTATCTCTTGCAAATGTTGGCCGCGGCTACATCTCAGATGGTCCACCTTGGAGTCCAATTTTCGCTGACTCGTTCGAGCATTTCTACTGGTAACTGGCGAATGACACGCGTGATGTTTTGCTCCGAGGCCTGAATCGAAGCGAGATTGTCCGCATAGACTTTAGACTTTACGTATCCCCAAAGGAAAAAGTCTAACGGTGTTATATCACACGATCTTGGTGGCCAATCTACCGGCTCAAAACGTGAAATTATCTGCTCACTGAAGTGTTCTCTAAATAAATTCATTGATTGATGCGATGTGTGGGAAGTTGTTGAAACCGATGATTCCACTGGCCCACAAACCACACCGAACGCCAGCTCTTGAATCTCTTCAGGTTGCTCTTCGTCCCAAATGCGGCAATTTTGCTTTTTTACCCCTCGCCTCATCGCTGAACAAAATTTGGCTGGAAAACGACAGATCTTCTTGGAACTTTTCAAGACCCCGTCGCGAGAAACGATGTCGAGGTATTTTGTGCGCTTTCAATTTAAGATCTCGACGTAAAATGAGCCAAGTCGATCCATACGTCAGTCCGACTCTCCACGGTCTTGGTGTACACTCTCAGCTACGGCCGCTATATTTTCTTCAGCGCGTACTGGGCGTGATCTATTCGGTCGAATATTATCCAATAATGAATGCTGGGTCTCGAGATGGGTGATGGTGTTGCGAATAGTATGCTCAGTAGGCCGATTATGTTGAAAATAAGTTGAGCGCAGCGCGCGAAACACATTCTTAACAGAACGTGAATTTTCGTAATAAAGTTGAATGATTTGCAAACGTTGTCAAACGGGGGTCTTTCCATGGTGAAATGCTAAACAGTACTGAACAAAACTAACATGACAGCTTGACACGACTCACCTCTACTTAGATCACCCTTTAGAAGTTTAGAAAAAAAACTTCCCAAAAAAATCAAAAAGCCGTTCGGATGATTAATTCGCAGCTTAAAGATGTGGATTTTTTTAGGGAAAATATTTGGGCGCTTACCAGAAATCGTAGTAGAAGCACACCCCGAAATAATGCAATAGCTTATCCCATTCAGTGGGTAGAATATTTTAAAAATTAAGCTTTGATCCTGGAAAATACCTTCTGGAATCTTACCGCAGTTTTACATGATATGCTAAGAACACACATGGTTTCAGTTGGTTGGGACAGCACAAACACCATCTGCTCACTCAGAATTTATCGTCCCATGAAAGTATTTAAACAAAATATTGAGGAATATTCAATCAACCAAAATTGATGGGAGGTCTGGATCATTAAATGAGAAACTAAATACATCCTGAAATTGAATCGAAACAAATGTGGTGGATACCATTGGAATATATGGGTGATTTTAAGCGCAATTCTACAATAAATTATCAAAATGTTTTCAGCTGGCCAGTGAGCACTTAAAAATCACCACTTAAGATCTTTTGGGAAGGCCTTGGGATGCTCATGTACAGATTTTATATATGTATGTTGTTAATATAAAACCGCCAAGTGGCCCACTTCAAATATCTCTTAATTATGCATTAGAAACAATGTCAGCTGTTTTTTTGTGTGCCTTAATTGAACAACATGTGTGAACACCGCACATGTTCAGAAGTACTCAATGGAGAATAGATGAGAGGAGAGTCAATTAAAAAAATCAACATGGAAATGACACCGAGTGAAACTAAAGGCAATTAGAAGAAGAATGAAGAATTAGGCTCATAGAGTTCATTATAAAGGGCGATCCAAGTAGAGGTACTTTTTTCAATAGCCTTTTTTTGACAGATCACACGTGAGTCGTGTCAAGCTGTCATGTTATTTTTGTTCAGTATTGAAAGACTTACGCCTGAATAACGTTTACAAATCATTCAACTTTATTACGAAAATTCACGTTCTGTAAAGAATGTGTTTCGAGCGCTTCGCTCAACTTATGGTCAACATAATCGGCCTACTGAGCGTACTATTCGCAACACCATCACCCATCTTGAGACCCAGCTTTCATTATTAGATAAAATTCGAACGACCACGTCCAGCACACAGTGAAGAAAATATAGCGGCCGTAGCTGAGAGTGTACACGAAGACCGTGGAGAGTCGATTCGGCGCCGTTCGCAGCAACTTGGACTGATGTTTGGAACGACTTGGCTTATTTTACGCCGAGCTTCTCAAGCGACACCGCTTCGCTCTATGGGCTTTTGAAAAGTTCCAAGAAGATCCGACGTTTTCGAGCCAAATTTTGTTTAGCGATGAAACCCAAATCTGGCTCAACGGGCATGTTAACAAGTAAAATTGCCGCATTTGGGACGAAGAGCAAGCTGAACAGATGCAAGAGCTGTCATTTAATCCAGAAAAAACAACGGTTTGGTGTGTTTTGTGGGCCGCTGGAATCATCGGTCCATATTTATTCAAAAATGATGCCAGTGAGAACGTAACCGTCAATGGCGACCGTTATCGCGCCATGATCACCGACTATTTGATGCCTGAGGTTGAAGCTCGTGGCATTTGGTTTCAACAAGACGGCCCCACTTCCCACACATCGCATCAATCAATGGATTTATTCAGAGAACATTTCGGTGAACAGATAATTTCACGTTTTGGGTCAGTCGATTGGCCGCTAAGATTGTGTGATGTGACACCGTTAGACTTTTTCCTGTGGGGATATGTAAAGTCTAAAGTCTATGCGGACAAAACCGCTTCAATTCTGGCATTGGAGCAAAACATCACGCGTGTCATTCACCAGTTACCAGTCGAAATGCTGGAACGAGTCATCGAAAATTGTTGTCAACGGGTGGACCATCTGAGACGTAGCCGCGGTCAACATTTGAATGAGATAATCTTCAAAAAATAAATACCAAAGAATATTCTTTCGAATGATAATAAGCATTCCCCATTCAATTTGAATTTTCTGTATTTTTTCCTTTAGAAAAGTAGGAAATCTCGAAATGGATTATATGTAAAACTTGTACACTTTGAAATATAAATGTAGATACGTACGTCCGTTTGCATCTCTTTCTGAGCAAAATAATATTTAAAATTCCACTTCAACACAAACTTCATACATATATATATACAAGCACATCCGAGGACGAGCGCTCTATCAAATCTCAATGTCTCGGTTGGGCTTAACGCTGCAAATGTATCAACACATTTTGTACGAAATGTTTGTTTGTGACACAAGCGACCACACACAGAGCGACGTATTCAGTGAACGCGGTGCGTCTCAATGGGCTTACGCCTTTTTTTCCGAAGCGCTAGCGAAGAGAGGCGTGAGGAGACACCGCAAAGTCGCACAGTTTGCAGTACAATACAGTGAAGAAGAAAAATGAGACGACCGACCACCCGAACCGATTGAGAGTTGAACATGTTTGTCTGTAGGTAATTGAAGGCGCAACGCTGAACGTTGACGTCTCGAAACGCAGTTTATGCGAAGAGCGGTAAATGGTGCGAAAGGAGGACGCCGCAAATTATTCCCGTTGACGCATGAATCAGCGTAAAAGCGATGTCAATGCGGCAATAAAAACGACAATAACAATAACAATAATTCAATTAAGCTTGGAATGCACAAGAAAAGCACAAAATGCGAAACGCGTAAATTACAAAAGTATGTGACGCGCAGTGAAACGGCGGAATCAGCCTTGCTATGCACACTAGAATTTTACATCCAAGCAGACATACATACATATGTATGTATGTACATACAACTCGAAATGCTAATAATTTCTTGAAGCACCAACACTCGCGCCAACTGAGTAGGCGAAACAGCTGCTCAAACCCATAGACCAGAACTCTCGGGCATACTTGAACTTTGCTGTCATGCCATAGCAGCTGTCACCTTCCATAAAGTAATAGCACGATGAATTTACGATATTTGCCTGTCATTTGAATCAATTTGTGTGAGCACTCGCGCAATATCCGCCCCACATTCGACTGATTGGAACGAGCAGCAGCAGCAACAACAACACAGTAATCAAAAAGAAGAAAAAAAACAAAAATATACAAAAACCACATTGACGCTGTGTGTGGCCACGTTGAGGGCGGTGGTGGTGAGCCTAACAGTCAGACATACCGACCAACCGCAGCACGCGACTATAACACGAAATCGTCGAACGAACCAAATAATAATAAACAACCGGGTGCCGAGTGCCGAATGCCGACGGTGGGCAACGTAGACCACACACAAAGCTCTGTGGCGCATGTAGAGGAAGTAAAAAATTAGTTGCAGATAGTAACAGCGGTGGCTGGCGGTAGCAACAACAGCCAACAGCCAACATTGCCGCACACAATCCTTTCCTTTCGTTGGCAGTTGGTTGCGGTCTTCTCTTCTGCCAGTCAAGTTCTTGTCTACCGTGCTAATGTTGGCTGATGTTGTTGTTATTGCAATTGTTATTCTTGCCATTGCTGCGACGATATAAAGCCACAACCGCAACCGCAACCACTGCTCTACTTTATTGTTCTTATTCGAGTGTTTTTGTTGTTTTTTATCTTATATCCACACACACTTATATTGTTTTTGCTTTTGTGTTTTGTTGTATGGCTTATTTCTTCTAGTGTTGTTGTTATATATAGCTGCTGTTATTGTTGTTGTCGCAGTGTTTTACTTTCAACTTCGCGACGGTACAATGTCATCTTCGTAATTCGGTACAAGCAGTTCATTACCGATATAGCTGCGAAGATTGGAGCCGCGAAGGCTCTTGTATTCTCTGTTAATATGTAAAGGGGGATCCATTTCGAGCTTCCTTACTTTTTTTAAGAAAAAACAATAGAAATTCAAATTTAATGAGGAATTTTTATTATCATTGGAAAGCACATTCTTTGGCATTTATTTCTTCAAGATTATCTCTGTCAAATGTTGGCCGCGGATACGTCTAAGATGGTCCATCCGTTGAGGACAATTTTCGATGACTCGTTCGAGCATTTCGACTGGTAACTGGCGAATGACACGCGTGTTATTTTGCTCTAAGGCCAGAATCGAAGCGGGATTGTCCGCATAGACTTTAGACTTTACATATCCCCACAGGAAAAAGTCTATCGGTGTGATATCACACAATCTTGGTGGCCAATCCACAGGAACAAAGCGTGAAATTATCTGCTCACCGAAGTGTTCTCTCAATAAATCCATTGATTGATGCGATGTGTGGGAAGTGGCGCCGTCTTGTTGAAACCAAATGTGGCGGAGATCATGAGCTTCAATTTCAGGCATGAAATAGTCTGTTATCATGGCGACGGTCGCCATTGATGGTTACCTTCTCACCGTCATTTTTGAAGAAATATGGATTGATGTTTCCACCGGCCCACAAACCACATCAAACCATTGTCTTTTTCTGGTTGAAATGGTTTACGTACCCATTGAGCCAGAATTAGGCCTCATCGCTGAATAAAATTTAGCTCGAAAACGTTGAATCTTCCTGAAACTTTTCAAAAGCCCATAGAGCGAAGCGATGTCGCTTGGGAAGGTCGAGCGGTTTCAGTTCTTGCACAGGCTGCATTTTGTACGCGTTCAATTTGAGATCTCGACATAAAATGAGCCAAGTCGTTCCATAAGTCAGTGCGAGTTGCTGCGAACGGCGCCGAATCGACTCTCCACGGTCTTCGCTACGACCGCTATATTCTCTTTACTGCGTGTTGGACGTGGTCTACGCGGTCGAATATTATACGAATAATGAATGCGGGGTCTTAAGATGAGTGATGGTGTTGCGAATAGTATGCTCAGTAGGCCGGTTATGTTGATCATAAGTTGAGCGAAGCGCGCGAAACAAATTCTTTACAGAACGTGAATTTTCGTAACTCGTCGTTGAATGATTTGTAAGCGTTGTTCAAACGGGGGTCTTTCCATGACGAAATGCTAAACAATACTGAACAAAACTAACATGACAGCTTGACACGACTCACGCGTGATCTGTTACATTGCATGTGGTTTCACCCTGCCATCTGCTATTGGTTCTAACGGTTAAGCGCAATATTAGCAATAATTTGGTTAGGAAAAAGATACAGATGCCCACGACGTGTACAGAATTCATCGTAGTTAGGACTGCTCACCTTCTAGGAAGTGGACGTTTCGCACACAGTCAAAACTTTCCTTGCATCTTATTGCCACCTTTGAGGTGGTGTGATTTTAATGAAGACACTTAAAGGCAGTTTAGCTTCGCTTCGGATCTTTGAGCCTAAACTGTTACATTTTTCCATTCATTCCTCTCTTCGATTTTTATCGAAAAAATGTTTTGCACATCACTTTCGTTATCCTTGACCCCTTTCATTTTTTACTTCTCTAATAAGATCTGGTAATTCCGTAATTAAGTCTTGTACTGCAAGGACTCCATCGTTAGCCACTTCATCAGCTACCTCATTGTCTTCGCTGCACTTATAGCCTAGTACCCAATAGAGTTGTTCCTTTCTTTTCCCTGGCAGCCTTTTGATCGCCTTGTATAAACTTCTAGTAAAAGTTGAAAATTAGAGTTATCCCGTGCTGAAAGTGAGACTTTTAATCGATGCTGAGCATACAGTGCTATAAAGCTGCCTTTAATGAAGCCCATCTCATAAAATAGTTTTGTAGCGAAGAGTGTCGATTTCCTATTGAAAAAAAAACTTTGTTTTAAGCTCTTCTGGGCTCCCCCATTGTCATTGGGTTGGATATAAATATGAAAATACCTCAAGGTTTGGTGCCTTCGCTTTCAGCTCCTTTCAAGCTCCGAAGAGGAGATTCTCTAATGTATCCTTATACCCGGCTTTTTACATTACCTATATTTATCGCTATTATGTGGCGCTAGCACGCTCTACCACCGTTCTGCAGTTCCGTCGATTTGCACATGGTCTTGACGATTTTGCAAGAGATTAAGCTATTCCATCTGGCTCTACTCTGTCTCTCTGTGCTCGTCAATTTAATTTTTAGAGTCTTTCTTATCTAAAGGTCTTTGGCATTATCTGTTCTGGTTCTGTCGCCATCAAATGGCACTCTCATCAATTACTTCCTTCCCTTGTGACCGGTAATTCTGTAGGTATTCAGTTAGTTTCTTGCAGCCGCCCTAAGTTTGGGATCCACCTAATAAAAAACCTGCCCCAAAGAAAAATAAAATGAAGAATTGCATAATGGCTCTTCTTTAGATGTTGTCCCCGGCAAACGTTTTAAGTATTCCGATTTGACGACATGCACTTGGAATGTCGGGTTCCTTAAGTGGGAAAATGTACTATAGAGGCCACATAAAGAAGTGCAAATTTGGTATTGCAGTTGTGGTCGGAGAGACACTCCGTCGACACCGATTCACACCGGTTGATGAACGCCTAGTCACAATCTGCATCGAAGAGGAGTTCTAGAGCATATCGATGTGACCAAAGATATCTTTTTGATTGTTTTGAACGCACCAGGGTGGGAAAAAAGGTATTTTCCGCATAACTGTTCATTCGAGACTTCCCCAAACGAACTGAGGTCAATCGACCGGGACACCAGATACAGCCAAAAATCATAAAACTACATATCTCCAGTGTTCTAAACGTGCGTACGTTCCGCGCTCGCTTCGAAGATACATAACCGAATCTGTGCAGCAAAGAACATCCGTCAACAAACACACAAGAAAGCTTCGACGTCGAAAAGCAGCAATCACAACAGACAGTAGAACGGGTTTCTATTCGACTAGTACTACTGCTCACTGAGAGTGCTCACTAGCAACTCGATGCAAGCGAACTGTGGTATGGCACTTCAAGCGCCCTACATACCGACGCCAGAGAAACAATTGATTTTCGACAATATCGGTAGAAGAGCTGGTACGATGAGGCATGTCGAATTGCAAAGAAAATAAAAAAGAGTCAACACCTCGCAACGTTACGAATCACCACGTGCGAGTTGGCTTAAAAATCGGGAGCAAGACGTATTTGCAGACAAAAAAAGAAAGCTGTCGAAATTCGGTCTGTATGAAGTTTGCCGACAGGGGTAATGCTCTAAATTTCTATGAAAAGATGCGGCGACATATCGAAGCTTTTAAGGCCGGAACATAATCATGTACTTACTGTCATTTGATCCGCTGAAGTATGGCAATGTCGTCGTACATCTCGCACAATTCATTCTTCCATTGTCAGCGATATTCGCCGTCGCAAGTACGCGAAGATTGGAATATCGTTCGCAAAATCTTTCTCTTGTCAAATTCTAATGCCTACCCATTGGATGCCCTCGTCGTTTAATCTTCTACACTGTACAGCAGGACCAGTATGATGTGTGACTTAAAGAATTTGGTATTCGTTCGTCAAGAGAGGACCTTACTTTTCAATTCCCTACGCAATATAAAATTGCAACTGTTCGCAAAACTTAGATACTTAGATATGTAAATCTCGAGCATACTATTCTGAGGAACCGGAGTCTAATTAATCTACCCTCGACGTTTTAAAGGGTGATCCATTTCGAGGTTCCCTACTCTTTTTATGAAAAAAACACAGAAAATTCAAATTTAACGGGGAATGTTTATGGTCATTCGGAAGAACAATCTTTGGCATTTATTTTTTGAAGATTATCTCTTTCAAATGTTGGCCGCGGCTACGTCTCAGATTGTCCATCCATTGAGTCCAATTTTCGATGACTCGTTCGAGCATTTCAACTGGTAACTGGCGAATGGCACGCGTGATGGTTTGCTCCAAGGCCTGAATCGAAGCGGGATTGTCTGGATAGACTTTAGACTTTACATATCCTCACACGAAAAAGTCCAACGGTGTGATAGCACATGATCTTGGTGGCCAATCGACCGGCCTAAATTTTAGAATTATCTGCTCACCGAAGTGTTCTCTCAATAAATCCATTGATTGTTGCGGAGATCACGAACTTCAATTTCAGTCATCAAATAGTCGGTTGTTATAGCGCGATAACGGTTGCCAATGACAGTTCATTGTTGATGCCGGTGTCATTGTTGAAGAAATATGGACTGATGATTCCTCCGGCCCACGAGCCACACCAAACCGTTGTTTTTTT
Source organism: Neoceratitis asiatica (assembly GCA_030068015.2). NCBI lineage: Eukaryota > Metazoa > Arthropoda > Insecta > Diptera > Tephritidae > Neoceratitis > Neoceratitis asiatica. The sequence goes on along the minus strand of CM061527.1, from coordinate 65,887,758 downwards.
TTCTGAATGAAATGGTAGCTCTTGAATCTCTTCCAGTTGCTCTTCGTCCCAAATGCGGCAATTTTGCTTGTTCACATACCCATTGAGCCAGAAATGGGCCTTATAGCTGAACAAAATTTGGCTAGAAAACGTCGGATCTTCTTTTGGAACTGTTCAGGAGCCCATAGAGCGAAGCGATGTCACTTGGGAAGGTCGAGCGGCTTCAGTCTTTTGCGCAAGCTGTATTTTGTACGCTTTCAATTTAAGATCTCGACGTAAAATGCACCACGTCAGTCCGAGTTGCTGCGAACGGCGCCGAGTCGACTCTCCACGGTCTTTGTGTGCACTCTCAGAACTACGGCCACTATATTTTCCTCGAACCTCAATGCTTTATAAAAATTTTCATTGAGATTACAGAATTTGAACATTTCTCTTTGAGCTTCCTGCAGTGCAGAGAGTGCCCAGCTGCTTACCGAAATTCTAGTTTTGCTCATAAATTTTCCTTAAATTCGTTTGCATAAATCGAGAAGTACCGCATTTAGGTAGAGCAGTATCAAATTGGTACATTTTGAGCTCTCAATTTTTCAACACTCACCGAAAACAATGCCACTGTTGCATTATTATTGTGCTCTTGCGATGTATGCGCCACCGCCGCTCAGCTGCTGGCTGCCGCCGTCTGTCGGTTGCGTCTGCGTGTGTGGTCTTTAATTCGCCTTTTGGGTGGCCTCATCCAAATTCGGTCGGCGTTGTGTGTGGTCTGAGTGTGTCGAGTCGAACGTTCATGCACATGCACATAAACTAATATACTTGCGCACATAATTGCATGCATATGTGTGCGTGTGTGTATATATGAACTTATTTATATATTATCGGCATGTGTGGTACACATCACATGCGGCTGGCTACAAACACGTGTGTGTGTGGTCTCAGCCATCAACGTCAACGTAGGTACATATGTATGTATGCATGTATGTATGTTTGTCATATACGCTCATATTGTTATTGTTGTAGTTGTTGCCTATAGTCACTGCGTGCAGCTTACACCTTCTGGCGCTTCGTTGTTATTCGCATAAAACTGTTTGTTGCTATTTGTTGTTGGTGTCTGCGCTGCCACCGTCCTTCTACTACGAGTCCCATACTCGTACTATAATTTATGTTTGGCATACGTTTTTGCTTCTATGATTATTTCAATTTGTAATTGCGGTAATAAAAAACGCACGACGCGGTGGCCACTTAAGTGAATTCATTCATATATAAACGACGAGCGAATAGCTACGGACAGACAGACATATGTACATATATATGTAAAGGGTGATCAATTTCGAGGTTCCCTAGTTTTTTAAAGAAAAAAGAAAAAACAGAAAATTCAAATTTAATGGAAAATATTTATTATCATTCGAAAGCTCCAAGACCGCAGAGCGAAGCGCTGTTGCTAGGGGAGGTCGAGCGGCTTCAGTTCTTGCACAAGCTGTATTTTGTACGGCTTCAATTTAAGATCTCGACATAAAATGCGCCAAGTCGTTCCATACGTCAGTCCGAGTTGCTGCGAACAGCGCCGAATCGACTCTCCACGGTCTTCGTGTACACTCCCAGCTACCTCCACTATATTTTCTTCACTGCGTGCTGGACCTGGTCTTTTCGGTCGAATGCGAATATTATCCAATAATGAATGCTGGGTCTCAATATGAGTGATGGTATTGCGTAGTACGCTCAGTAGGCCGATTATGTTGACCCCATAAGTTGAACGAAGCGCACGAAACACATTCTTAACAGAACGTGAATTTTCGTAATAAAATTGAATGACTTGTAAATGTTGTTCAGACGTATGTCTTTCCATGATGAAATGCCAAGCAATACTGAACAAAAATAATATGACAGCTTGACACGACTCACGCGTGATCTGTCAAAAAAAGGCTGCTTGGATCACCCTTTATATACGTATGCAAATTTGCATCATGACGTCTGTGTGTATGAAAGCTCTTATAAGAGTCCATCTAAGTTTACTTAAGTGCCCATAAGTATTTTATTGTAATGCGTACAGCTTTTTTGGGCACAGTTAGTGGATCATGGAACCCTTTATGGCATGCCTTTTCTATGAAACTATTAATGTAGAAATAGCTAGCTTTAACCTTTGGACTTTCATTCACATGCACCACTCGGCAGAATTAAGAGAGAGTTCAGAAGTTGAACTCAAAAGAGACTGAACCCGACCGTGGTTAGGAAGATGTTGTCTTTAAGGGCATCGGTTGTATAAGCTGACGTCCAATGAAACCAAAAGCGCCGTCAACATCGGAAAAGATCTCTCCTAGTCAGTATCGGTAAGAACCTATCCGAGGTTTCAGTCGAGGTAACTCTTTATCGTATGACTTCGGTAATAGAATGCTGGAAAAACTAATACCAACAACAGAGCTAAACAGAGTAGGTAGGTTTAGCCGGCGGAAACCTCTGCAAATAAAGGAGAGCCCTATCGGCCGATATGTATCTTTTTCGCAGTAGCGAAGGCAACTGAGACATTTCTGCTTCCGTTTCTCACACACAATCTGAGCCCAGCTACGCATCAGCATGGCTTCCGTGCTGAAAAGACTAATACCAACAACAGAACTAAGAACAGAGTAGGTAGGTTTAGCTGATGCTACGATATTTGGATCCAGCGGGAGTATACTACTTCACCAAGGTTTTCAATTTGTCTTTAACCACTCCGATTATACCCGACATGTGAAAACTGGGTAGAATAGTCCCGCTACTAAAGCCGGGGAAACCCGCAAGTAAAGGAGTATCCTATCGACCGATATCGCTCCTTTCCCCCGGTGGCGAAGACAATTGAGGCCTTGCTGCCCCCATCAGTCACACATCATCTGAGCCCAGCTACACATCAGCATGGCTTCCGTAAAGTGCACAGCACCACAACAGCACTTAACGCCTTAAATACTTAGATAGTTCATGGCCTCAACCAAAATCGGCCCTGTGTGTGAACTGTCTTAGTAGCACTAGGCCTGCCGAAAGCCTTCCACAAGGTTAATCACGCAGTGCTACTATCGGACATTGAGGACTCCTTAAAACCGCCATGAATTACCTGCGTGGTTGGCAATCATCGGTTGACTTTCGAGGTCAAACATCAAAGCTACGACAAATTAAACAGGGGGTTCCGCAGGGTGGTGTCCTCTCCCCGATTTAATTTTATATTTCAAGGGCATCTCCTTGATCTCATAAGCCGATGACTGTTCGATATTGGTATCTGGCCAGGATATTGATAGCCTTTGTTCGAAAGTAAGCTGCTATCTCGCCGACGTTCCCACTTCTTTACTGCACGACATCTACACTTAAAACCAGCAAAATTCTCTGTTCCGTCGATGACATAAAATATCCGACCATTAACAATCCCAAGTTACTGGAAGCCAAATTTGACAGACTGCACTCCTTCACTACGCATACGACTGTAATTGGCGCTAAAGTACAGAGCCGCAACCAAATCCTCAAATCGCTAGCCAGCAGCACTTGGGGTAGAGACAAAGAAACGTTTTGGGCAACACACAAGGCAATTGGTCGGCCGGTCGTTAACTATGCTGCTCCGGTTTGGACGCCGGGGACTAGGGAGTCGCAGTTGAAAAAGCTACAAGTATGTCAAAATATCGCCCTTCGGACCGTGACGGGAAACCTCCAAGGATGCTACCGTAGGGATCATCCGCAGAGATACTTATTGGAAGTTGAACCACCACCTAAGCACATCAGAATGGGAGTACTTGCCTACCGGGACGCTGTACACCAATACAGACAAGACCCACTGGGCAGGACGGCGCACCGACAAGCTTTAAATACCTTTCACAAAGAGTCCGTTAACACCTTTGTGAATGGTGTCCTCGGAATCCAATTACTACCCACTAGAGTGATATCCGGCAAGCAACGAATCCCCGCACCACACTAACCACCTCTTAGTATGCCCACTAAACCGGACTCATCTAACACCCTTCTCCCCCTGGTTCGAACCCGTCGAAACAGCATATTTCCTGGGCATCCCGTTACATGGCCTCGGTGACAAGACTGGACCTCCCTGATCCTTGGTGGGGTTAGCGAGCCGCTACAACAACAACAGAGTAGGTATAATATTTTACAGAAGCGTACAACTTCTCTCATATGCCGATGATATTAACACCGCGCCAGAAATTCAGGTTTTTTCGAATTAGAAAGGGAAACGAAGCATAAGGGTCTGGTAGTGATCAAGGACAAGTTGGTCGCTCAGCATTCCCGTCCTGCTTTCTAGTGAAGAAGCATTGAAAATATTAACATCCGTTTAGTCGATATTGGGAGTCTTCGAGAGCAATGTCTTGCGGACGAATTTTGGAGCTTCTGGTATTTGCGATAGTGAAGACGACATTGACATATTTACATACATGACATATGTATGTATATTGTTCAGCGAATTAAGAGACAGGGACCCCGCTGGCTAGGATCTTTACGGGGTAGGGATTCACGAATTTGTGAGAACCCACGGAGAATATATTGCAGTTAAAACAACAACAACAACGTGAAAACACTCCAGCTTTGAAAATTGCCTATGCTGTAACCGTTAGTTAAAGCGGAGGAAGAAGAAACCCTCCACTACACTGGAAAGATCAGGTGAAGAGGGACCTGGCTTAACTTGATTTCTTCAACTTGGAGCTGAACGGCAAAGGATAAAAAGTATTGGCGCAACAGTTTCACTCAGCTTGTGTCGTGTAAGCGATGCCTATGTGCTGTTTTGACAGGTTCGGACCAGAGGTAGAGAAGAGTTAGATTTTAGGAGGCATGTAAAGAAGTGGTTAGTTAAGTTCGGGACATACATTGGGTATGTCAGGTTCGAGTATAGATTGGCAGAAATGAAGACAGGCGTTTAATGCCTGCCGATACGCCGCGTCTCACTAGTCCCCGGCGTCCGAATTGGTGTAGTGTAGTTTTCGACCGGTCGGCTAATCACCTTATATGTTTCGAGCAACTTACCCCAAGTACTGCTGGCTAAGGATTTGAGGATTTTGTTGCGGCTCTGTACTTTAGGGGCAATAAGTCTCACGACAGGCTTGTTCTACGTTCCAGAGTTGACCCGTATTTCCTCCGGCCAAAGACCTTTTGAGCAAACCTTCGATGGTTTTAAGTCATTTTTTCTCCCATAGTGGTTACTTAATGAGATCTCTCTGGAAACAGATTAATTTAGGATATTATTTATATTTTTACTAGAAAATAGATCTGCCCCAAGGATGTGTCTGCAACGTCGAAGTTTTTGTGGCACAATTTGTACAATATATAACGTACTAGTACATCGGGTATATCAGCCCATTGATAGCATACTTAGTTCAGCGATTTTTTCAGCGACACTAACCACCTCATTTAATGCCCCCCTAGACCCAATTTACCTAACACCTTCCCTCCCTCTAGTTAGAACCGGTCTAAACAGGCCGTTTCCTGAACCTTCCGTTAGATGATCTCGATGACTTAGACCAGCCTTGCCTGCTCGGAGGCAGGGGTTATCTAACAACATCAACAATCCGATCAACCAAAAAAAATTTTTTTCAAATAATTCGATTAAACGGCTACAATTAGTAAAAAAAATATTTTATAATGGTAATACTGTTTGTCTTTACCACAGGGCTGCACTTTTACTTTTTGACATTTTATTAAGACCTTTTTGACAACCAGTTGTCGAATGCAGTTTTCGTATTTCTTTTATGAGTTGTTTTCATTTAGCCACACGGGCGAAGTAAATTTGCATAGCTGTAAAGAACCATTTCCTCTTCAAAATGCCACCAAAAAAAGCTCCAGCTGCAAGTAAAAAAACCGAGCAGAAGAAAAAGGAAAAAGTCATTGAAGTAAGTTCGATCTAAACCTTCTCACGGAAGGAATGTCTAACCTGTCCTAACCTAACTTTCTCGTATTACTGGTGTTGATTTTTGCTCGCCGCCAACTCACACACAAACATATTGAACTACCGCGATTGGACTGGATGTAGGACAAGACTTTTGGTTTGAAAAACAAGAAGGGTTCCAAACAACAAAAATTCATCCAGCAAGTACAGAAACAGGTACAATCTGGTGGTCAACATCCGCGTACCGATGGCGATAAACGTAAAGAAGATAAGGAGAAAAAATTACAGGAACAACGTGAATTGGCCATGATATTCCGACCGGTACAAGCGCAGAAAGTGGAAAAGGGTACCGATCCGAAATCGGTGGTATGTGCGTTCTTTAAACAGGGTAGCTGTACGAAAGGTGATAAATGTAAATTCTCGCACGACTTGTCCATTGAACAAAAGGTAAGGAGGAAGGTTCTAGAATGGATTATGAAACCAAATATAAAATTTTTTTAAATCATATATTGCCTCAATAGACCGAGAAGCGTTCTATGTATGTAGATATGCGAGATGATGATCCAGATAATATGGCCAACTGGGATGATGCTAAATTGAAAGAAGTCGTGGATAAAAAGCACTCCGATGAGAAGAAGAGACCGACAACTGATATTGTTTGTAATTTGTATATTTACATTTTATCTGTAAACTAACGTCAGACCACATTTCAGATATGCAAATATTTCCTAGAAGCTGTGGAAAAATCGAAATACGGTTGGTTCTGGGAATGTCCTAATGGCGAGAAATGTATTTACCGTCATGCACTGCCACAAGGATATGTACTCAAGAAAGATAAGAAGAAGGACGATAAACCAAGTGAAATTTCATTAGTCGATTTAATAGAAAGAGAACGTGCTGCACTCGGTGCCAATCAAACACGCGTCACATTAGAAACATTTTTGGCTTGGAAGAAACGCAAAATACAAGAAAAGAAAGAGAAATTGGAAGCAGAGGAAGAGAAGAAGAAGAATGACTTCAGCAAGGGCAAACAATTTGGCATATCTGGTAGAGAAATGTTCAGCTTCAATCCCGATCTGGTCGATGATGGACCAATGGAGGATGGTGATGCTGCATTCGATAATTATGACCGCTCCGACGATGAAGATGCAGTTGAATTCAAGGAGTTAGATCTGGCGGCACTTTCACTAGCAGCGCAGGAAGCTGATGGTTCGGGTACTGTAGCAACGGAATCACGTTTAAAGGAACAATCCGCTGCGGCGGCGAGAAAAGAGGAGGAGGAGGCAGCAGCAGCCATAAACGATGAGACTAACACACCTGCTAATGATGCGGCACCAATTAATAAAGAACTTTTCATGGGCCTCGTGGATGAGTTGGATGATTTGGATATTGAGGATGGTGACGATGATGATGAGTAAACAGTTTTTGAAATTTTATAAAGCGCACGCCTCACCATAGTGGCGAAGAAGAAATAACTTGATAAAATCTGATACAGCATGCAATTTACAAAACTTTACAGACTATACATACATGCATACCAGTAAATGCAGTATAATATTAGATTCCTTGAAATGATGTTATGTTGGAATGCAAGAATTTATTAAATACTTTAAAAAAAATCTCTTAATTTTTTCGTTTTTAATTTTGCAATAATGGACACGCTACATCGCATTGATTAAAATCCTGAAAAAAATAATTACAGCACTAAAACCATATTTAAACGGCCTACAACAATCATTTTACAGCTTTCACAACAGTAGAATTTACTTATATAATAACTACCAAAACGAGGGTGGTAGTGTGCCTTGTGGTTCTGGTATCTGTTTCTGATTCAAATAATTCATAAATAACATTTCCAAACGTGTACGCGGACCACCTTCATCCACTTGCGCCAATTTTGCAAAATATTCACGTTGCATATAAATAAGTAATTTGGTGAATTGTCTGCCATAGGCACGGCACATGCTGAAGCCTAGAGTCTGTAGCATTTCCAAAATCAACGTGGCACTAATATCGGGTAATGGTTCAAGGCTGGTGAAATTGGCCAGCCAACGCCAAGCGTGTTCCAACCCGTAAGGGTGTTCAGGACCTTCAGCCCGTCGTCCATTTGTTATCATTACGGCAGCGTATAGACGCGTAATACCTGCTTGACGCTTCAAATCGTTGTACTCTTCAACTGATTTGCCACGTATAGGCACAAGGAAGGGTGATTCCTTGAAAATGTAAGCCAGAAACAATCTACCAAATTCCGGTATAAGCTTCCACAGTGAGACAACAACAGAAGCGACTGGAAATGCAGCCTGAGGATTACTGGATATTGCAGTTTCGCCTTGATTTACAAAACGTTTTGCAGTCAGCAAGAGACAATAATTACGGCCCAAGGGATGATCGTTGACACTGACCTGCCCGTCGGTAGTTTTGTGTGGTTGTCCATTGAGAAAGTTGAATATACGCTCAAATTTATCCTTGAAAAATAGAAATCAAGTTGAAAAAAATGCATTAATTTTAATTTTAGTTTCACGCCCACCTGTAGATGTTGCGGGCTCACTGCCGATATAGCATTTAACGGTATATTAATGGCCTTCTGACACGCGAAACGATACTTTTTCATATTCTCATCAGTCTGCAGCGGTTTTACACCATCCACTTTCTCTTGATAAAAACTATAAATGTCCTGATAGAAAGCTAAAGCTGCCGCTGGCACCTGATTTGTTGTTGCTGTAGGTTGCGATTGTTGTGGCGGCTGCGGTGTGGCTTGTTGCGGCTGTTGCTGTTGCTGCGTTATTGGTGTTTGCGTTGTAACAATAGTTTGTTGCTCCTGCACAGGCATTGATTGCGGCAATGCAGAGGCTTGCTCTGTTCTAGTTGGTGTTGTGGGTTCAGCAGGTGTTTGTGCTAGTTGTGTTGCTAATATGTTTGCTGCGATTGCTTGCTGCTCTTCCGCTTTACGCTGTTCTTCCAACAGTGCTTGTTCCTGTTGCTTCAACATTTTATCTAAATCCTCATTTATCGTGCTATGTAAAGCGTCCATTTTATTACAAAGACTATCGGCTAATTTCAATTCTCCAGCACCGCAATCGTCTGTTTTAATTCTGATTGTTAGTTGATCAAATAGCTCGACAAGCTCCCTCAACTGGCAATTATAATCATTACATGAGAGTAACGCTTGTTTGTCAATAGCTATAAGCGCTTTGGCGACGGCTTCATATTTGATGCGAAAAACCGTGTGGTATTTAGCAACACATTGAAATGAAAAGAGGTGCAGTTGACGTTTGGCATGCAGACGCATTGCTCCCATTTGTCGCTCACACTCTTCCAATTCGATTGCTGTTTGTTTTTCTGCCTCTTGTATGATGAAGGCGTCATTACGCTGCTTTTCGGCGATGCGCGCCTCAACGAACTTACTTTGTTGTTCGAGCTGACGTGCAGCATTGTCTCGCAATACAGCAAGTTGTCGCTCCTGAATGTCATTCACTTGTTGGCGCACATGTTTCTTGCGTTTCTCTTCAGCCTCACGCAACAGAAACGTGGCGCTAACCAGTTCATAATCCAGGGACTTAAATACAAGAGATTAAACCAAATATTTTTTAAAAATAGAACAAACTTACTGGCGAAGGTTTTAACACAGGTATGATCAGCTTAGTTGTGGTTTCATGATTTTTTGGAGTTTTAGGGTTTTTTGGCGTAAGCTGTTTGGGAGTATTGTTTGCGAGTTTTTCTTCTTCATCTAGCAGATCAGGTAAATCAGGTCCAATAGTGCGCTCCTTCACCAAGGCCGAAATTTCTATAGCATGTTGGAGTGTTATTTCATGTGGCTTCAGTGTGTCGCTATAGTCAATTAATTTATTTATATCCAGACTCTGTGGTGAAATAAATTATAAAAATAATTTTAAGGTTTTATAAAATAGCAAATATATTTGGTATTTCTTACCTCTTCACTCATATTAAATTAATGTTGTATCACCTCAAGTTGTAATTAAATAAGTTAGCTTCAGTAAATAAACAAAAATTCAGCTGCTTTAGCGCTGAAATGGTATTAAAATTTTATGAGTTGTGGTATAAGAACAACAGGGTGAAGGAATTTTATAAAGGAGGAGAACTATGTATAAACAGCTGACTGTCAGTTCTGTCTTTTTATTATTTACAAATTTTAGATACATATACGTATACACATATTAATTACACTAAATTTTGTTCTTATTAATTTGTTGTTTATCACTCTAGACTTTTTTATTTGTTTATGACTGCTTTAACAGATATGAATGTACATAAAGTATACATATAAGAATCAATTTATATAAATAACATCTATAGTAACCATCTCTGCAAGTTTCATAAATATAAGTAAAGTATTTTGGGTAAAAAAAGCATTGGTACCGAGATGGCGTGCTCAACCCATATAAATTTACAAATAGACAGAGAAGGAACAGAAAAAATTTAATGAAACTTAGAAGAATTTAATACCATAACTATCATCTAATTCCACCACTTCACATTTGCCTTTATTCTCCAGTGTACGCAGTGCATTCAGCAGCACCTTCTCATCGACACCATGAAATTCCATACCCTCGGAATTCTCACCACACGCAATTTCATAAAGTGTACAAATCGTATTCAACTGACCCGTCTGTTGTATCCAATCATACACCATATTAGCATATTCTTCCAGCGTATACCAGTACACTTGCCACTCTATGCGTCGCTTATCCAAAGGTGCTGCATGACCAGTGCGTTGCAGGTACTCCAAGATTACCAATATAGTTTCTGGCGCAAGGCGTCGTTTGAGCGTTTCATTATTAAATAATGGAAATGTACTTTCATTAATATTAACTTGGAATTTGTTTAAATGTTTGAGGTAGCGTAAAAAGAGATCGGCCCAGACTTTAATTTGTTGATTTCGCGTTTCTTCGTGCGGCTGCAAACTATGGAGATTAAAGAATGATGATTACAGCATTGTTGTGATAGAATATATTATACTTACGTGAAAAAGGGCGGAAATGTATATTCCCATGGCCATTCAAATTCCGTCATCGCGCAAAAATGCAAATATTTTTTACCGAGGAATTGATCTTCTGCAGCAATTGATGTTTTTGTGTTGGAAACAGTCAATTTACTTTACGAATATTGTTGGTATTTAAAACACTGGGTGCTCTTTATGCAGAATATTAGTATTGTCATTGATAGGGGTGTTCACAATAAATGTGATTTTTTTGTCTATCGCAGTTAGCAGCTCAGTTCCTAACAACATGGGATTAATAGCTTTGGAGTTTTATATCTTCCAGTGGGGTGAACAAGCTTCATCTTGAATATTGCTTAAGACAGCATTATTAGCCTACTTTTCTCTCTGCCTTAGTCAGCGCTGCATGATATCATACAAAGTTTGAAGGAATTTGCCATTTACTACGATTAAGCCACATCGTTCGCATGTGCTGACTGCATCTCCTCTACCTGTCTATGTCTCTCGCAATTACTGCTAAGACCCATAGAATGGACGAAACGACTTTACCTTGTAGGATTCCTATACTGAATGCCCAACTGTCGATACTCCTGCGAACTCAGACCTTATCACCATGCATTCAGGCAATTGGTTTATAAGAGAAATTTTCTGAGGGTTGACGCACTATTGGACCTGTTTTCCTTAATCGAGATAGATTTCTCAATTCCATATCCATATCCTATCACCGTTGACATATCTTTTATTTAGGCGTGTTGGTTTTTCAGGACTTTACGATCTACATAAGGCCTAATATGACCTTCCATCAATCGTTTCGCCACATTAAGCAGGCTTAATGGTCCAAAATCCGTAGATTTTCTATGAGATACCTTCCCACATTTGGGAATAAAAACACTTCTCTCCATATCAGTACGTAGTTTAGACGGAATACTATCCTTTACTTCGTATCTCTTAATCCTTCTTTCTGTTTGATCTCTCACTATGGGTGCCGATAAGCTGCTTATGAACGCATCAGGAAACTGTGTTGATATAAGAAGGAGTTTTCTCTGCAGATCCCGCCTATGTGTCCTAGGGCAAGCATATCGGCACAGAGTGAGGGATACTTGAGAGCACTTTTCTGAGTTTATTCCTTTCGACGCTATTCACACTTTACACATTACACTCTTCAAGAGATTATTTTTTCCTTTGTATTTGCTTTAGAGATTTTCTAAGATTTTAGGACAAGGCTATGTTCAGATTGATTAAAAGAAAGGAGAAGTATTTAGTCGGGACATCTAAGAGTTTAAAACCGACATAATAACCCGACACTGCCTGATGTGCACTGTTATTGGAAGACTGGGCTCTAATGATTTCTTTGGCAGCTGCAAGGTGTTATAAACGAGGAATAGCTGGCAGAGCAATCGCTGCCACTGCCTAACCTTCAGTCTGACCGATATCGTCGTTTCTTCGGTAATTTTAACTTCGACTGCCGTGTAAAACTGGCTTTAGCAAGTGTCAACTCGTTCCGTGGATTTCATAAAACACACCAAATGGTTTGAACAGCTAGAAAGTGGCGAAGAATCTCTTCTCACAGGCACACCACAGGTATCAGAACGGGCCAGCAGACTTAAGGGCGCTCAATCAGTGTTCCGTGATCGACTAACTAACTAACTACTCGATACCGAACGTATTAATCGAATCTTCGAAACTTTTTTTTTTCATGTAAAACAAAACTAATACTTCCGACAGACATTTTTGCTTGACCTCGAAATAGGGGAAAGGGGTTACTTTTGAGCGTTACGGAATAAGGAATTCTTCCAGCTCATTCATGAAATATGCAGTCAAAATTCTGTTTTCAGTTCGGCTTACATAACTCTTCAACGCTTTTTGCGCGAGTTTCACCAAATTCCCTTGAGCATTTTGAATGTCATACAACTCAGTTTCCATTTACTAATATGAAATAAAACTTCGCACAAAAGTGTTACATTAAAATGATTTTTAGTATACTATTTAAATATACACATTTTTATTATTTTTTGTTTTTATAAAAAAAAAAATTCATTAACATTTCTTTGCTATATCCCTTTTCTCTCTCTCTCTCTCTCTCTCTCTCTGGTAATCCTTTGCAGTTTTTTTGTATTCGTACTTTCAACGCTTATCTGCGAATTTCTTCAATAATTTTTTTGCCTATTTCCTAAGCGCATATGTAGATATTTAATAATAATAATAATATACAGAATGGGAGGGACCAACGCTGGATCGTACGGCGGATTTTGACCAACTAACGTTTTTAGCAAAAAACACGTCTAGAATGTTTTTTTTTTTTGGAAATTTTTGTTTGAACTACGTGCATACATATTCATACACATATGTATGGGGAAGGGGGGCGGGGGCTCTTTTCATTAAACATACACACACCTTCAGCGAGACATATGTAAATAAACAATGTTTCGAGTTATACATTTTCTTCGGTTTTTTTTTTCTTGTTTGCGTTTTCCTTCGACTTTCTTGTTTTCTCTATATATGCACTTATTTTTTTGTTATATTGAATTGATTTATTCATTCATTTAATATTTATAATTATGCGCGCGAAACTTACTGCTATATTACATATAAATACATTTAAAGTTTTTCTTTTTTTAGGTTAGGTTTTTTTTTTTTATTACGCGTTGCTTTTCAGTTTTTCTTCGGTAAATTAGTAATTGCATAACGCTTTCCACGCTTTCCGCGCTTTCATTATTGCGTCTGTGCGGCAACAATGCAATTTTTTTTAAATTTTTTTTTTTAAATATACTGCTGAGTTGTATTAATAAATACTTTAGTGTTTTTTTTTTCTATTTTTTCTCTCTCTTATAAATTTGTTATGTATATATATATATGTTTTATAAATATACAAATTACATAGAGCTATGGCAGCGTGCATATAAATACATTTATATTTGTAAGTATGAAGAAAAATTGAGAATTAATATAAATTAGTATATTATTGAAATGCAAATATAAAGCAAAAATTAACAAAAATCAATACAACTAAAAGCATGTATAACATAAATACATATTTATTTAAAATTTTATACATACCTATATATATATAGAAAAAAATTATGCTTTAAAAAAAAACTAAATTAAAATTTTAATTCAGCCATTTATGTAGGTATAAATACTTGTTTGTAAATACAAAATATACAGTTTTTTTTTTACTAAATACAAAATTAACGTAACGCCTTTTTTTCACTGTTACCTACATTCATACATACATATTTATGCATGTATGCATGTATAACTGCACAATATGGAAAGTAAACTGGAAATTGCAGCATTGCATTTTCTTTTACACTTACAACACAATAAATGCCTATACATATGTACTCATTTTTTTTGTTACTATTACTACATTCATATTTATTTAACTGTTTATCATCTGCGCATTTTTTTGTTTGTTTCTTTAGTACAATATTTATAAATTTACGCAAAATTTGAATTTCATTTGTATATATATGTACATGTGTATATATGTATATTGTACGTTACACAATTTGGTGGTTGCGCGCAATTATATAATATACATATATCTAATAATAGTAATATACTACATACCTAACATACATACTAATCATATACATACATATATATTATTTATAAATACAAATTTTGCCTTTTTATTTGCCGCGCCCAAAAATCACACATTTACAGAGTTAAAACTACGCCTATACATGCATGAACATACATATACATACATACATATATATAAATACATTTATATGTATATACATATATTGTATATGTATATATTTATATCTGTTAATTTTCGAATTGTCGTACGTTAATTAGTAAATATAAATTTTAAATTTTTTTCGTTTTATTTTAATTTTTTTTCAAATTTGTGTGTTTCTCTTTTTTGTTTTTCAAAATTTCTTTTTTGGTGCGCAGTGTTTTGTAAATTACAACAACACATAGAAATACATACCGGTGTGTGTGGTGGTGGCCTACATGCAGACTGTTTCATTAATCGCTGTTTTTTTTAACTATTTCAAATATTAAACGTTTTCTTAACTTCTTCTTGTTCTTCTGCTACCGCTATTTCTCGTAAACATTAATTATTACTCAACACTATTCATAAAGTGTGCATTTTTTTCTCGGTTCTTTGCTTGTTTTTTTATATACAATTTTTAAAACACTACAATTTGTATTTGTATTTGTTTTTGTTTTCCTTTTTATCATTATTTTGAGTTTGCCTATTTCCAAAAAAATATGTTAGTTGGTGCAGTTTGTGTATGTGTGTGTAATTAATATGCTTTTTTTTTGTTGCAAGGCTATAGAGAAAGTAAGTTTTTACTGTGCAAAGATTTTGAATTTTTCTTGTTTACAATTACATATTTATTCTGTCACACTGTTGTTCTGTGTAAGCAAATCGCAAGTGTATAATTTAACAGCAAATAGAATTATGTGGCGCTCACCTACACTCATACGTACAGTACATCATACAGTATGTATGTTACATGCAATATTTGAACATTTATTTTCCTCTCATTTATATATATATGTATATGTATATGTAGGTCAGTAGCTACACTAATAATAATAATGTACAACAACTTTAGTTCGACAGGATACGAGTGGAGGTAATCGATAGCGTTTTTATTTCATTCATTTTTTTTATGATTTATTTATTTGATGAAAAATTTAAATTTGTTTTGAGTATAGATTTAGTATATAGAGCAAAGTGATTTAATTTTTGTTGAAAGAGTATGGCAGCGGAGAGAATTTGTGTTTATTTGGTATTAAAAAGTACTATTACAGTTAAAAAAAAAAACTTAATTAAGAAAAAAATATTAAATTGAAGAAAAAAATTCAATTTGAAAAAAAAAAAAGATTAAAAAAAAACAGAAAAAAATAGTTTTACACAATATGTATATGAACAATCAATTACAAATATTTCTATAATTATGTACATATGTATGTATGGATATAAAGAATATGAAGAAAATATATTGATTGGCAGCATGTAAATAGCTAGAAATATACTCTTGTGATTGGTATAAACCAAATGAGAATGGTCTTGAAAATTCTTGAGTTCTTTTTTTAGTTACTTAAACTTAGTTAGGCTCGGTTTTTTGTTTATAGCTGATTTCATAGTTTAGACCAAATTTTTTTTGTTTAGACCAGATTTTTTATACCATTTCTTTAGAACATATTATTGGTTTATACCAGTTTTTAGTGGTGAGACGTTTTTTTTTGTTTAGACCAAATTTTTTATACCAGATTTTGTGTGAGTTTAGACCAGATTTGTTTATATCCGATTTTTTTGATTATGCTAGATACGTTGTTTATACCATATTAATTGAATTATTTTAGGCATTTTGAATCGAATAGTTTCTGTATGTAGAGAAGCTCGACCAAAAATCGCTGAAACGATTATAAAACGCCAATTTTGCAAGATAACTAAGTATATTTACAAATATGTTTGTAGTTGCTGGAAAACCAACTTCTAACATGCGATATTAAACAAATTTTTATATGAAAAGTTGTTGTTATACTTTGACAATAAGACAAGGGCTAGAAATTAACATAGTGAATCGAAAAATTTACTCAAATTAGATATTCACGAATAAGACAAGTTTTATTTATTTAAAAAAAAAAAAAGGAAAAATTATTTTAACTTATTTGAGAAAACTATTAAAAACTATTTAAAAAATAAAAATAAAATAAAAATAGAAAACAAAAGTTACAAATTATTTGAAATAAAATTGTAAATTATTAAAAAAAAAAAAAGAAATACTTGAAGAAAACAAAAAACTATTTGAAGAAAAAACTATTTAAAAAAAATATTTCAAATATTTGAAAAAGAAAAAATTCTGTCTATTTGAAAAAATATATTTCAAATGCAAAAAAAAAATTTTTTTTTTAAACAGTTTGAAATATTTTTTTCAAGCAATTAGAATTTTTTTTAATTATTTAATTTTTTTATTCGTGCAAAAAAAATCCAAAGAACAATTTTTTCTAATTATTTAAACAAAATCTAATTATTTGAAATAATATAGTAAATTATAAAAAACAAATATTTTTAATATTTGGAAAAAAAATAAAATTTTTTGAAAAAATATATTTCAAAATAATTAATTTTTTTTTCAAAAATTGTAAAATATTTTTTTTTTAATAATTTTAAATAAATTTATATAAGTAATTTGAATTTTGTTTTAAATATTTATAACTTTTTATTCGTACAAAAAAATCCTAAGAAAAGAACATATCAAATTATTTGCAAAAAAAAAAAAAAAATTAATTATTTGAAATAATATTGTAAATTTGATAAAAAAAAATTATTTGAAAAAAAAAAAATTCAAATATTAAAAAAAGGTCACGTTATTTGAAAAAATATACTTTTTCCAAATATTACAAAAATTTTTTTTTTTCAAATTGCTTGAAATATTTTTTTTCCAACTAGATTTTTTATATAATTCAAAAGTTTTATTCGTGCAAAAAAATCCAAAGAAAAAAATATTTCAAATTATTTGAACATAAAACTTCAAATTATTTGGAAAAATATATTTCAATATAATGGAAGCAAAGTTTTAAATTATTTAAAGAAAACATTTTTTTTTAAAGAAAATCTTATATTTAGAAAAATACTCAATTTGGATATATATTTTTGCAATTACGAAAAAAATTTCGTGAAAGGAATTGTGCCACTTACAACATAAAAAAATATAAATAAATTTCATATACTTTTACATGTTTAAATAAAAAAAAAGAAAAAGAAATAACCTCCACTAGTACTAGCTATTGGGCTCAATAAACGGCGTATACTTGCGACTTATCATACATAGTTAGCATTTTCTACATAAAAAAATTATAATAATATTTAATAAAAACTCGCTACTTAATAGTTGCTTAAAGCTTTAAAGGTAACAACAAAAATATTTTGCAAAATACTTGGCTTCTGTGGCGAGGAGCAGTAGCAGCAAGTAACGCTTTGCTTTTACTTTGTGTTTTTTTTTTAGTATTTTACTACGCACGCTCAGCTGTGCTGGCATTTTTGTATATGGTGTGCAGCAGGAATTTATAGTTGTTTTTTTTTTACATAAATTTATATACTCCTATATACATACATATATAATAGATATTTTTTTGTTTTACTTTTAATTATTTTTAACATTTTTTATATAATTACTATTTTTTATTATTTGAATTTTTTTCTCAATTTCATAGTTTCATCTTGCGTTTGCACGCCGAGTGAGCGTTTCAATTTCAGCTAAAACAGCCTAAAACACGCTAATGTCTTTGTAGGTTTTCGCATTGAATTTTTTCCGCTTTTGAATGCTTCGCAGTTCAGCTTGAAATTCAAATTCAAATTCAATTTTAATTACACTAACTCATTTCGCCATTCGAGTGCTTCCTTCACTTGGGTAATGGTTCCAGATAACAACGCACTGTGTTGTTCTCATCCAGCATTGCCGATATATTACGGCCGATGATCGGTTGGGGGTGCGACGATGACGGTGTTGTTGCTGTAGCTGTTGCCGTTAGTATTGTTGGCGACAACTGCTGCCTCTTGGGTAGGGGATATTGTTGCTGCTGCTGCTGCTGTTGCTGGTGTTGATTGGCTGGTGGTAATGGCGGTCCAAAGCCGCTACCACCAACACCACCACTGCTGCTGCTATTGTTGCTATGAGTTGTCGTGAATAACTCATGCACACCACCTATTCGATTATTCGGTGAGATCTTTTTTATGGCACGTATGGATCCCGCGCCGCCACTGCCACCGCCGCTAATGCCAAAAACCGTCGCGCCTATACCACCACCAACACCACTACTACTACTACCGCTGGGCGCTGGTGCGTGGTGTTGATCAAAGTATGCTGTCGCCGTTTTGTCATTTAATACGCCATCGCCTTTCTTCCGTTGCCTTCTGTTGAAAGTGAGGGAGATAAATATAGGGGATTATCGAGTACAATTTAGAGTAATATTCGAAATAATTTGAATATTTGATGTAAAAAAAACCCTAAAAACACTGGTTAACCAGTTCAACATAACCTAACTTAATGTAATTTTTTTTTAAATATTTCCTTCGGACATCTTTTATGAACATAAATACTGTTATTCATTGAGTACAGATTGTCGTTCTTCGAAGTCATCTAACGAAAGGTCAAGAAAAATAGAAGTTTCGACGGGTTCAGACCTCTGGGAGAGGGGCGTTAGATAAGTAGGCTTTAGAGGGAATGCAGGGAAGTTGTTAGTGTGGTGCGGGGACTCATGCACCAGTATTACTCGGGTCTCGCAAAGCAGCTCGGGCTCTTCGCCTGCTATGGGTGGTGGTTGGATTCCGACACGTCATTAACACGAAGGGAGTTTATAAGGGTTTGGGTTTTATAAAAGTTTAGGGCATGTTGGTATGCCCCCCCGTCCAGCAGTCCTGTTCTAGTGTTAAGTGGAGTCCTATGGGTCAAGTAATTCCTTCCTGAAGTGCCTAGTAAATGTCTGCTAGGATGGTATCTACGGTATCATCCTAGTAAATATTGCTTACACATCTCTCCTTAACTGAGAGCATGTCGGGTATTGTTAGATTGGACCTGAATTTTATTCCAAGCCTCCTCCGAACAGTTGGGACAGGATTGAAATTCCCAGACGAGGGGCGAGCAAAATTAAAAAAAAAAATTAATTTCTTAAATTTTTGAAAGATTGTCTGGGAAGGATCGAACCCCATAATCGGACAGGTCTTTAAAATTTTTTTTTTTTTTTTGCTTCAATACTCACTGAAACCGCCGCTGAAACTCTTCATCTTGCATGGCGATCAATCGTCGCATGCGCTCATCACCCTGTGGCAAACCACGACGTTGCGCGCTTTCACTCTCCACCTCCTCCTCATCATCATCATCATCGTCGTCGTCCTCTTCGCTGGACGCACCACTTTCCGCGTGACCATAACGACTGCCAGCACCACCGTTGTTGCCGACACCTCCACCACCACCGCCGCCAATCACACCATTTCGCGCCGCTTCGTAGTGATGTCGTTGCCTCAGCTGTTGCTGTCTAAGCGCACGCCGCATGGCACTGTTACGTTCGCTCTCCAATTCAACATCATCATTACATGCGCGCCGATCATCGTCATCATCATCATCATTCGCTACACCATACATATTCAAATCCATTTCGTAATGTTGCACATCCGAATTACGATTACTGAGGATTTCCTCATAGACTGGCCCATCACCGCCCATTGAGTTTTGATTGTAGTACTGTTCGCTGCCCGCGCGTCCGCTCGGGTCGTACTCCTCATGGCTGAGATCACAGTTGGAACGCTTATTTCTATAGTAGCGCTGCGTAGGCGTATGAGCGGCGCCCATAAATTCTGGCGAGTGATGCGAATGCGGATAGTGGTATGAGTGTGGTGCAGGCGCTGGCGGTGGTGGTAGTTGAGAGCCAGCTCGTCGTCCCAAATGCAAGAGATGCGCATGCGCTGCAGCTGCTTGATCTAATTGCTCCTCATCGGAGGATAATTGTTGTTGCATCATGGCCGCTGATGCGTGGCGACGGTGTTGCTGTTGCTGCTGCTGCTGCTGTTGGTAATAAGCTGCGGCGCCCACCGCCTCATCGTAATGGGGATATTGTTGCTGCTGTTGCTGAAGCTGTTGTTGCTTCAACGTTGTCTTCTTGTACGACGGATAGAAAAGTATTTGCTGCAAAAAATAAAAATTTATATAGTGTGAAGCAAAGCCATACAAGGGGAAAAGTGTTAGTTGCAATCTGTGATAACAATAACTAAGCACATTAAAAAAAATATTATTTGTGAAAAAGGACGAAAATTTTAGACCAGTTTTATAAAACCCATTGCTTTTATCTGAAATAATGCAACATATCATTTTTACTATAGTGAAAAATTAGACCAGTTTATACCAGATTTTTTTTAAAATAATTTTTAGTGTTAGTTGCAAACCGCCAAAGGAATAAATACTTTTTAATTTTTTGTTGGTGTGAAAAAGAACGAAAATTTTAGACGTTTTTTAAAACACATTGCTTTTATCTGAAACGATACTACATATCATTCTTACTATAATAAAAAAATTAGACCAGTTTATACCAGATTTTTTTAAAATATAATTTGTCAGCTGGTTTTGGAAAACGCTTCCAAATACGAGTACATGCTAGGAGATAGTGTTAGTTACAATCCGTCAAAGGAATAAGTTATACCACTTTTTGGCCTTTGGCGAAAATGTTAGCCTAGTTTTTTTTAAACGAATTGTTTTTATCTGAAATAATGCTACAAATTATTTCATATGCAGTAAAGAAAATTAGACCAATTTATACCAGATTTTTTTAAAAATAATTTGTCAGTTGGTTTTGGAAAACGCTTTCAAATACGATTCCAAATATATTTTAAACTAGTTATTGCCAGCAATAACGTAAGCATTTTTGAACTCGTTTTATTTGTGGAAAAGTCTAAGAAATGTAGGCCAATTTTTAAATAAATCATTATTTTCATCTGAAACGACGCTAAAGTTCATTTTCAGTGCATGCATATACAGTAAACAATTTAGACCAGTTTATACCAGATTGCTTTTTTTTTTAAATAATTTGTTAGTTACTTTTAGAAACTTTTCAAAATCGGTTCCAACTAAGTTTTAAAAGATTTTTCATTACTCTAATTCTGCAACTTTTCCAAACTCGTGAACACTAATACATATTTACTTCCATAATCGAAAAAACTCACCTGTGACGCCGCTGTTGTGCGACTATGCAGCGAACCGCTCGGCGATTCACCACCAATACCGCTGCCGCGCTTCTTCTTGCCGTGCGGCTGATGCTTTTGCGTCCAATAAAAGAACTCATGCGCTTGCTGTGGCGCCGCAGCATTACCCATATAGTCGCGCGCATGCGCCAGACTCAACGCCGTATTGCCACCACCCGGCTTAGTACCCATTTGCTGTTTCCAGCCATAGTAGTCTGGTTGATGATAGTATGCCTCTTGGGGTCCACCAGCTCCTGATGAAACTCCTGCACCAATCATCTGCTGCTTTTGACCGCCAAAAATGAGATGCGTCGAACCAGCCGATGAAGTGGGTGATGTATGGCCGGCGCTAGGTGTGCGCAAACCACCGCTACCACCAACTGAATGCATTGTATTTGCACCAGCGCCACCACGTTCCAACACAATGTGTCCCTGCATGGCATCAATGATGGAGTGTCCGCCTTTGCCGTGCTGCTGCAACGTCATATTGCCGCAGCCGCCACCAGCACCTTTCACCACGTCGAGCTCACCATCACCCGTTGAGGACAAATTACGTGCATCATTCAATTCGCAATCGGAGGAAGCTATAATGGCATCCTCGCTGGCTGAAATTATGCCGCCCGTTTCGTCTGACACCAGACCATCACTGCCCACAGGCAGCTTGGTCTTTTTCAATTGTACACCACCAATTGTGCCACGATGTGTGCCGGAGAGCGTACCGCCGCCGCCGCCGCCACTCCCACCGTTGCCTGTACCTAAGCCACTGCCGCCAATACCATTATTGCCAACTATACCCGATGAAATGGAGGCTTTCGAACAGCGTAAACACTTTGGCAACCAAGAGTTTTGACGTACATATTTACGGTATTCGCGACGGATCTGTGGGAATAACGGGAGGAATAGTTGAGTATGAAGGTAGCAATGATAATCTGACAGCAGCAGCAATACTTACTTTCTCATTTTGTATGCAATGGAATGCGAATATATACAATCCCATTAGAGTATTAAAGCTAATGAAAAGATAACCGCATACAACGGCCAACTCATCTTCCACTTTGGCCAAACGCAGATAGTAATAGGCTGATATCCAGACGGCGCTCAGTAGTAGTAGAAAGATGAAGGAGCAACGTATATCGAAACTGTTGAAAAATAATATAAAAAAATATAAATTATTTTATGCTTTAAACGCATATTTTTGCCACATCCTTGGCTTTCGCCTATATAGAACTTCGATAATTTACTAGATTCAAGGATTTAACCGGATGAAGATGGCATTCTACAGTGCAGCGTTTGGATTATTACCAAGGATATTGTTATTGTTGTTGTAGTTGTAACTGCAAAAATATACCCCAAATAGGTTTTCGAGGAATATTACGCAAGCTACAGTCCTCAGACGGATAAAAATTAGGGTCGTTCCGGCATAAAGACTCGACTGTCGCGGGAACTATTGCATTTTAATCGTCTCTTGATCAAGGACGTCTTTGCTCATTCTCAAGATTATTTATAACAGCGAATGTCGGCTCATAAGGGTTTTAAAGTTATTGAGCTGGACGCTGACTTTCAGTCAATACTTCTTCGTCCGACTTCTAAAGAGCGGCGAGCCGATTTTTTGGGACATGAGGCTTAGCTTCTCGCAAAGAAGTTGGAAGATTGATGAGGCGACAATTTATTTTCCTACACAAATCTTCAATTACTTGACTTGATGGAGGAGCAGGCTTATGATCTGGCAATGACGAGGCGGTGAGTTTTTTTCGAAAATAAGTGCTTAATTGCTGAATATGATACTGTAATAATCAGAATTTGAGCTCAATCTCAACCTACAGGGAGTTAGGTGGTCGTAGAAGTGACAGCCTTTGGCCGGTTAAAATCCGGGCCAGCTGTGCTGCATAGAAACGAGTGCTGTAGGAGTCGTAAGGAGATAGGATTTTAGCTCAGCGAAATTCAAGACGATAATTTTCATCATCTAGATTCATGGTCTTCTCCATTTAGTACGAGCCGGTGTAAACAAAAAGTTAGGTTAGTTGTTATAGACTTGCTGGCCCTTTGTGTGGGTAAAGTCTCATTCATTCCGTCTTCAATACTTCCTAATCAAACAACTATTCTTCAGTCTTTTTGAGGTGTGAGCAGACATATTTCACTAATATTTCTTATGGCATATGGATGGCACTTTTGGCAATCTCACAACCTATTTCGTTTCCCACAATGCGCTTGTGGCCTGGCATGCAGTATAAGTGCAGCTGCTTCCTTGCAGCTACGTTATCTATTGGCTCCCTTCTTCTAATGAGATTTGCTGACGTAGCAACGTGTGAGATTAGATTATACGCTGTTGGCTACCTGAGCAGAACACCAACGCGTGGAAAATACTATAGTATTCTGGAGGCTTGAAAGGTTGCCTGAGATCTAGCTCAGTGCTACCGTTATACAGAGTGCAGCGAGTCGCTTTATTCGCCCCAATGGTTTTCCGACAGCAGTCCACCACACTAAAATACCTTAGAATAAAGTTGGTTAGACTTGCTGTCTGAAGGTAAGCTCAAGTTCTTGGTATGTTCCTTATTCGTTAGCTTCAACCCCTTGAGTCTCGGGGACATCTATACAAGATACCTGTGTAACTTCTTGTAAAGAGTGTCACCCATTGGTGTATGACCTTAGAGGATGGCAGGCTCTATCTGGGCAACTTACAGACTGCTAACGATTCCATCATTACGCACATTGTTAGAAACAACAAAAAATAAGTATTGGCTTCGCTCATGCCGAAGTCTTTATATCTTTGAGGAACCTATAAAATTTATTTCAAAATCCTAAATTCGATTTCGATGATTTTCTGTGTCAATATTTATTTGAATTTACGTGGATAGCTATTAAATGATTTTTTGGTGGATTTTGACCCAGAGGGTCTAGTCTGCAAGGTTCCGAGAACTGAACTATACATTACAAAAATACACCTGGATACTCAATTCCGTTGAAATTTCTTAAAAACTGAGTGGGTTAGGGGTTCAAGAATTTATCCGCGGTAAGGCATGCCTGTCGTAAGAGCCGACTAAAATCCATAGTTCCCGCGACAGTCGGGTCTTTATACCGGAACGCCCGGATTTTTATCCGGCCAAGGACTGTCACTCCCCCAATGTTCCCCGAAGCCCCATTTGGAGAATTTTCTGCGGCTACAACAACAACAACAAAAACAACGGACATGGCTAAATCCACACTGCTCGCCATTCTGATCACATTCGTATAAATTTTGAAAGTTCTATCCTTTCTCTCACTTTGTACTATTTCTTTGTGGTTAATAACATTACATTAAAGCCCTTGCGACTACTTTCTGATGCAGCCTGTACTACTTTTTCTATGAAAAATATTTAAATTATTTCTCTTTCACT
The DNA here is from genome assembly GCA_030068015.2 of Neoceratitis asiatica. Classification (NCBI taxonomy): domain Eukaryota; kingdom Metazoa; phylum Arthropoda; class Insecta; order Diptera; family Tephritidae; genus Neoceratitis; species Neoceratitis asiatica. The sequence goes on along the minus strand of CM061527.1, from coordinate 65,862,913 downwards.
TACCGCACATTAGCAAGCCTCGTATGCTCTTTATTTTTCAATGTTGTATGACTCTTGCGACACATGATGATCCACGATAGAAATGTGTAACCCAAGGCGCCCTGAAAATCCATACACATATTATACATCATCTGATTCAGCATTGAAATAAATATATATGTATGTAAGCTTACCAGTAGATACAACATGACAGGCGCCACAAAACTCGAATAGAACAATGTGTTGGCCTCCATAAGTACACAAAAATCATTTTGTGTATAGGTATTGGGATTTATGATCAATGAAACAGCCACAATTGTAAGTGTTAGGCCATAGGAAAGTAAATAGTAACAATTCACTTTGGAAGTTTGATCAACTTCGAGTAACATATCATCGGTGGTTAGTGTGGAGTAGGATTGGAATGCTGAGAAGAAAAGAATAAATTTTTGTGTTTTTTTTTTTCGTGGAGTGTTGGTATGAAAAAAGAGAAATTTTAAGAAATTCAGAAAAATATGTGGAGGGCTATATACAACATATGTTTCTTAATACAAAAAAAATTCTATTTTTGCTTTCCACTAACAGAAAAACTGAAAATTTAATTTAACGAATTTACACATTTTTTGCATTTTCTGGTCATATTCAGAATTATGAAGAAAAAATATGAAGAAAAATTATATTTAAAAAAAAAATGGTATAAGCCTTCAGTTTCCAATCAGAAATTATATAGCCAAACTTGAATTTATCTAAAAAGTGCAAATAATTATAAAAATATTTTTTTCTTTTGAATTCATAACTCCTATACTTGTATAACGGTACTTCCAATCATAAAACACCTTTTAAAAGCTTTTCCGCGCTTTATAAATATTCAAAAACTCATTAATTTTGATTTCTCGAAACACATTCCAAAACTCACCTTCGAAACAGAACCACGCAATCGCCGATAGTATTGAACAATGTAGAAAAACTGTCGTAAACCCACATAGTATACTCGTCTCATTCTGCTCAATGCCAATTAGGAAAAGAATTTCAATGGAAAATAGACATATATAAATGCTGCGATAGATGGAAGTGCGCGCAGACTGTAATAAGAAAACAAAAATGAGAAGAGAAAAGCGAGAATTTAGGAATAAATTTGGACAAATTAAAGTTTTTTAAGAGTTTGTAAAGAATTTAAATTGAAAAAAAAGAGAGAAAAAAATATTTTTTTCAAGTAATAGCTGTAGAATCTAGTTTTTTTGATGCAACCGCACGAGTTTTATAATGCAAGTAGTTTATAGAATTTAATACAGTTTTCAAATTTAAAATTTCATGGTGTTGAAAAAAAATAATGATTTTGTTAAAAAGATTTTATAAATTTAAATTTTGAAATGTACTCATACTCATGTGATAGTGAATGTTTTAAATATTTTTTAAGCTTTTACGAGAGGACGTATAGGAGATATATTTTTTTATTAAAAAATCGAATATTGTTTTCTTTTTTTCATTTTTCTATTCTAAATCTTAATTTCATTTAAAAATTATTAAAAAAAATTTTGCAAAATTTATTTTTTAAATTTGAAAATATTAGTTTTCCAAAAAAATTCATTTTTTTAATTTTGAAAAAATAAGTTTTCCAAAAATTTCATTTTTTAAACTTCAAAATATAAGTTTTGCAAAAAATTAATTTTTTGTTAATTTGAAAATATTAGTTTACCAAAAAATTTAATTTTTTAAATTTGAAAATTTTTTCCGAAAAATTTCATGTTTTAAATATAAAAAAAAATTTTAGTTTTCCAAAACAAAAAAAATCACTTTTCAAATTTAAAAAATTAACTTAACTTTCCAAAAAAATTAATTTTTTAAATTTAAAAATATAAGTTTTCCAAAATAAAAATTAATTTTTTAAATCTGAAAATATGATTGATATGATATGATATGATTTGTTTTCTAAAAAAAATTAAATTTTTTAAACTTGAAAATTTTGTTTTTCCAAAAAAAATTAATTTGAAAATTTTGGTTTTTCAAAAAAATTATTTTTTTTAATTTTATAAATTACAGTTTTCAAAAAAATTTCATTTTTAAATATGCAAATATCAGTTTTCTAAAAGAAATATTAATTTACTAAATTTGAAAATAAAATTTTTTCAAAAAATTTAATTTTTTAAATTTGAAAAATTAGTCTTCCTAAAAAAAAATCAGTTTTCAAATATAAAAATATTAGCTTTCCAAAAACTTCATTTTTTTAAATTTGAAAATATTAGTTTTCCAAAAAACTACATTTTTTTAAATTTGCAAATATTAGTTTTCCAAAATTCATTTTTTAAATACGAAAATATTAGTTTTCCAAAAAAAAAAACTCTTCAAATATAAAAATACTAGTTTGACAAAAAATTTTATTTCTTAAATTTGAAAATTTCGCTTTCCAAATTTGGTTTTTAATTTTTTAAATTAAAAAATTTGGTTTTCCAAAAAATTTAATTTTTTAAATTTAAAAATATTAGTTTTCCAAAAAATTTCAGTTTTTAAATTGAAAATTGTTTAAGTTTTCAAATAAAATCTGTTTTTCGAAACTTACAATTTAATCTCATGAATGTAATGTGGAAAAAAATAATTAAAAAAAACCGAAATTTTCAAAGTTTTTACATGAAATTCTTTAGCGAAAAATCCTGCTAAAATCACTTTTAAATCTTAATAAGTTTATCTATTTTTTTTTTTTTTAGCGAAATGTGCTTTTTTGAAAAATAGATGTAGAAATATTTTTAATTTTGTGCTTAAATTTAGATAATAAATTTGTAAACTGTATTAATTATTTTATTTGTAAAGTGGTGGTGGTTTTTGTGGTGTTGTTGGATATAAGGATAGGAGAAATAGACATAGCAAATGAGACGACTTACAAGAAAGAAACATACACACAAAATGCAAAGACAAAAAATATTTAATTTAATGAACACAAATGACAAATGAATGCAAAACATATTTTTTTTCTTTCAAGTACGCAAAATGACATTTATTGATATTTATGCGTGAAATATATGATGTAATTGAGAACTCTAAATAAATGTCAAATTTTATTTTAAAAAAATAATTATATGAAATAATGATTTCATGAAAATTATGTATGTATATGGAAACTATGAGCTAAATTTAACTAAAACAAACACAATACTAACTATACAAGGTTTACGAATGTATAGTGATATAATGGTAACTTAAAATTAAAAAAAAAAATTCTTTAAAAATATGCATATGCATGTAAGGCACTAGCTAACATATAGAAAATTGTTTTAGACACTAAAAAACATTTATGCTTAATAGTATATCACATTTACTACTACAATAATCAGTACAATTAACAATGAAGTTTATTTAAAAAATATAAATAAAATAAAAAATTAAAAAATATAAAAATTAAACAATATAAAAATTTAAGGCAATGCAAATTTAAATATTATTTTATGAGCCTACACATTTTTTTTATCAACGCGACAGATTTAGAATTTGCTTTACGCATTTTTTGCATGCATCTACATACATACCTTCAACTATACATATTGTCAATAAGTAAGACATTCACAAAATTACCTACTTTACTTAAAAAATAGAACATTGAAAATGAAATAAATATATAATTTCTATATTAAATATTTTCACCACCACCACCACTTATACTGTAAATCTTCCATATTCCCTTGCATTATAATATTATTTGCATTCGTATTTGTATCGTGCATGCGATTATTATTATTATTATTGTTGTTGTTGTTGTTGGCGCCCACAACATTATTACGATTAACATTCAAATTATTATTGCTTCCAGCGTGTTGTAGCGCAGCCGCAATAGTTGCCGCCGCCGCCATAGCCGCCACCGATGTGGTATTACTCATGGATGTCTCCATGCTACCGTGATGTGGCGTCGTGTGTGCCGTCGCAGCGCTTACATGCATATGCGTTGTTGCTGTCGTCGGCTGATTTAAATTATGACCATGCGGATTGTGATGATGCGGCGGTTGTAGATTCAAATTCAAATTTAAATTATTCATTTGTAAATTGCGCTGATTGTGTTGGGCTACCACAACGGCAGCAGCGGCTGCAGCTACCACTTGTTGCTGCTGCTGCTGTTGTTGTTGTTGTGCTGCAACCTGTTGTTGGAGATTGAAATTGTTCGCATTCAAATTGTTACGATTCGAATTGCGTATCGAATTGTGTTGTATGAAATTGGAAGGCGCAACATTAGCACTGCCGCCGATGCCACCACCAGTAGCTGTCATGCCGCCCATTATATTTGGAATGTGTTGTAAATTTAATTGCTGTTGCAAGTTTTGTATATTATTTGTGGGCGCAGGTTGACCGCCCGAAGCGGATGCTGTTGACGAGCCCGTCGCCGAAGTAATCGCCAGCGATTCATGTGTTTCATCGCGTATATTATTTTGACGGCGACCGCTGCGTTGACGCTGACTGCCGCCGTCACCACTTTGTGTACTACCACCACGTCTTCTACCGCTTACCTTTATGAAAACGCCATTGAAAATCTTCAGCGTCAGTATTGCAATAACAACGAAAACCAAACAAATGGCGACGCTTATGTAGATGAGTATGCGCATATTGCCATCGAATACACCGAAAAGTGAATGATTGTGCTCGTCCATGACATCCATGAGTATGGCAAAGTTGGTGAGATGATTACACATGCAAATGCTGTGTGTGCGATTTGTAGACTCCAAAGTGCAGCCAGTCGCTGACCAAGCGCTGTTGAGGGACACATATTATTTGGTGAAATAAATCCTTCTCAATAATAGTACTTACTGATCGATGTAGTTCCAAAAAACACATGTGGGATTCGTGACATTTTCCGTTTTGATATGGCGCAGCACCAGTTTGATCGGTTGTGAGAGTTGTATGTGTCGACCTTTACCTAAACTCGCTGATATCACTTTGCTATTGAGTATGCGTATACGTTGTTGTTGTTGTAAATCGGCAGAGGCCACTGAATAATTACGTTCGCTTGCAAGTAAAGCGGTGTTGCGTACTAGTGTTTTCAAGTACATATTTCAAAATTTAATAATCGAATAAAATCATAATTTTAATATGAAATATTTACCATAACTACGTGAACTTTTTGTATCAAAGTGATCGTAAGTCGGTTTCAATATTGACTCCAGGCGATCAAAGGCGGCAAATACAATGCGTACCAGACCACCCTCGCTATTCTCAACTAGCGCTGTGCGCGGCAGTTCAATACGATCGTCACTTATTTGCCATTGCTCAGCATCTGGGAAAACTTCGCTGCTTTGTATGTTCTTAGTTTCCAAGACACGCACGGATAATACTGTAAATAGATAATAAAAAAAATTTAAATACAATGTAAATTATTAAATAAATAAAAAAAGTGTTGTCTTCGTCTAAGCTCTCAAAACTTAACCCGAGTTCAAGAATTTACCCGCGGTAAGACATGCCTGTCGTAAGAGGCGACTAAAATCCAATAGTTTCCGCGACAGTCGGGTCTTTATACCATAAGAGGAAGCTTTATAAAATTTAGTGCACTTATTTCATATAATACCATTTTAGAGGTGTAAATAAGAAGGTAATAACATTTTCAAAAAATCGATTTTTTTACTTTTGAATTTTCTTAAAAAATGGTGTCTTCAAAATTAAAAACTCTCTCTGAAAATTTGAAATGAGTCCGAAAAGTACTTTGTACAAATTATTCGACAATTATCTAAGGGATCTCGAGCGTTCCAAAAAACGGTTGCAAAATTTTAAACACATTTCAATCAAAACAAAAAATTTTTTTTTTTTTGAATTAGTGACCCGAAGCACACTCCGTACTTCAATGAAAATTTTACATATTACATTTTTTATTAAAAATTGTTAATATTTTCCCAATAATTAGGGGAAAATGTTTAGTTTGTTATTAAAAAAAAAAAAAAAAAAATTATGCCGGATTATCTCCACTTTAAAGAACTGGGTCAACACAGAGCTTTAACTAAAAAAAAAAAAAGTTTGAAATCAAGTCGAAACATTATGCTAAATTCAATATTTTTACTTCTATAATAATTACTTGATTTTTTTTAATTCTCATTTAATATTTCATTAAAATATAATAACTAAATAATAACTTTTAGTTCTACATAAAAATTGTATTTTTCAAAACTTACATATATTCTTGACTTTCTGAACAATATTTCGCTCGCGTATAATGGTATCCGCCAAGAGGAATGCATTATACTCAAGACCCGTTAGCAGGGATGTTGCTACACGCATTTGATCTTCCTGATTGAGATCCATCCAAGAGGATAATTGCGATTCATCCAGTAAATTTGAGCCCGTTTTCACGACGCCATGTAACAATTCTAAAATGATAGCCTCACGTTGACGCTGATCCGGCAGGGTTTCTTTATCGTGAAACATTTTCTCCGACATCGTTTGTATGATTTTCGTAGTGACTAGCATGTCACCGCCATACAAAGTCTTACTGCTAGTGACCTAGTGTGGATAGAAGGAAATTTCAATAAAAATTTTTTTTCTATTATATGAAAAAAAAAAAAAAATTCTTTGCATACCTCGGAAAGATCATTCGCTATGGAGATAACTGAAGATTCACGTTGATTTACGCGCACCTCCAGACTATTGAGCCATAAACTGCGACATTGCGTAAGATCGGGCGTTAATGGATGCCAGGTGGGCTCAAAATTGCCAATGCGTTGATTCAAACGGTCAGCTGCTGTCTCACAACTACTATTACCATTATTTTTGCTGCAATTAGCACGCGCTACCGTACGCGTGGTAGTCGTCTCTGCGGCCACACCATCTTCACTCACTTTATAATTGATGCGCTTCATGAGCACACAACGCCATTTTGCGATACCAGTAGCGCCACCTATTTCATATAAATTGATATTTGTTTATGACTTTATAAGGGAAAAAAATCATGTGCGTATTGAATATATTACCAGGACAAGGCTGCACATTCACATCGCCCACACGCGTTATATTCCAAAAGAGATTACGCGCATGTGTCGGTCCACAGAACATGTTCGACTCATCCTCAGCAATGGCGCCTAAGCCCATATTCAGATTGTTTATATTGTTAATAGTACGTATGCCATTGCTACCAGCATCACCGTTGTTGCTGTTACCCATGGCATTACTGTTGCCGTTAGCATGTGATTGTGTTGCTGTACTCTGCTGTTGGCTGCCACGATTTTGTGGTGTTTTCGCGGTGAGCAAAGTGCCATCATCTGTGCCGCTACCACCAACACCGCTTAGAATGCGTGTATTGGGTGCGGTAGTTGTATTGGACGGAGCAGCATGCGTTTTGGCTGTAAACAAAATTAATATACATATATGTATGTATGTGAAAATGTTTAAAAATTTAAATTCAACGCTAGACTTACTTTGATTTGAGCTCGGCGTGCGTGTAGCCATATCATTTTTCGCTGTTGGACGCGTATTACTTGCCGTGCTATCGCCATCCACTGGCGTCGCTGCATGATGACCGGTGTGATGATGATTATGTAGCTGCGGCGGTGGTGGCAAACCATCATGTCGATTGGCATTCTTTATCACCGTTGTATTATAGCTGTTACCCTTTATGCGCCCACTCGGCAGCGTGGGTTGCGGCGCTCCTGCTGTTGGTGGCGGTAGTGTATGCCACAAGCCACTTGAACCCGGCAATCCACCACTGCCAGGTAGCGGCAGGCGGGCTGGTCCTTGTGGTTGCAATGGCGCGCTTGGATTGATCAACGTACTGCCATTGGCCAGTAACGGTGGGTTATTCGCCAAAACCCAAGGTGGACTGGGACGATTTGTTGTAGTTGATGTTTGTGATGCCGATATGCATTGATAATGCGCTTCGAGATATTTGTGTGTGCCGGGACATGGGTCGCCAAACATGCTCGTCGTTGCCAGCACGCTGCAGCTTTGTTTGTGCGCGCATCTGCGGCAAAAGATTACAATGTAGGCAAAGTGGAAATACAGCTACTCAAGTGTTACTTACTTTGAGTTCAAGACGGTCAGACTCTTTGGGAACATACAATTAACACTCCATTCGACATTACCGTGATCATTGCATATCGTTATCGAGAAACGTCCATAGTTTGCACGTATCAAGTTAATAAGATCTCCTGGATCGCATTCTATTGTTAGTTTCTTACCTTCGCAGGCATATGCCGTTTGATATTTGGGTGCTATGAGAAGAGAAGAGTATTTGGTTAGCCAAAAATGTTTAATTTAAATTATTTTGCAACATAGCAAGAAAATATGTTTTATAACAAATATATGAAATATACAGGGTATGAATATTATAAATTTATATATGAAAATTATTTTAAAAATATATATATTGATTAGACAGTTGTGTTAAATGTCGTTGTTGTGGTTGGTTTCGATTGGTTTGATGATGATTTGATCTGAAAATAGATTTAAAGGCTATGCATGGCAAAATGTACGTATCTATATATGTACATATATATGATTTTATAAACATGAAATTTGTTATAAATAAACAGCATTAAGATAACAGTGAGCACAATCATGTTTTTAGCCTACTTGGTTAGATACTTAGTATGTTTCCAGGCATGCTTGCCACACATGATTTCTTAGCTTTGTTGCTTAGTGTTCATAAATACCAATGCCAAGTAGAATTAAAGTTAAAACTCAGCGTACACCTCCTCCGATTATCATCCGAACCAGTTTAAGGCACACCACAATGTCGCTCTTGATGAGTCATCATAAATTGTTTTCTTTGCGCCTTTGCTTTCTCGCTCGAGAAGAAATGAAGTCATAGCTGCAGTAGAGTTGTGCACGAATTTGCTGTATGAAAGAGACAAGAGAAATATACATATAAACATATGTACATAAATATAAAAAAAAGGTTTTAAACGTGAAATTTGATATCAGCAGTATATTTGCGTAAATTCAAAATACACGTTTAAAGAAATTCTCTTTTTGGCTTTGTTATAGGCTTTTATCTAACCTTTTATGTGGACATTTTTGACTATTATATACACATAAATTTGGAAAAATGACACTTAATGCAAATTTGATTCCAGTTGTTATTCCAGATTAGTAAAAAAAAAAACACAATTTCCTTTGGAACTGTGTTAACTAGAATCTGATTAGTATACAAAATATAAACTAAATTAAATTCGATTTTTTATCTCCATCGACTTTATTTCAACGCAATGTGCACTTAATCAAACAATTTGTGAAATGTCGACAAAGAAAGCATATTGCACAACGCATGTACATATATAACATATGTACATAACAACGACCCATAAAGCATACAAATGGCTTAAAATGTCACATGTACATCATGGGATAAGTAAATACCAGACGGTATTACTGCTTACTTCTTCGCGATGCACTTCGTAAGCACTTAAACAATCAGTGAAAGGGGAAAATGTTGACACAGCGAATTCCAATTGCAGTAGATACATGCACATGCACTGTGTATGCACACATGTCATCGAATGCTTTTGTCTCTTGTTGCCATACTTGTAACAGCTGCATGCATCGGCATTGTGGCACTGCATGAAATGTGCAACATTCAGGTCTGCACTCTATACAAGGCTGTGTTCCACTTCTCGTATTGTTCCGCGTGCTATGCCTTTTTTTTTGGCATAACACAGCATAAATTCACTCAACTGCAAAGAAATTTCTGTCACTTAAAAAAATATTGCGTTACAATTATAATTCATTTTGCACATAAGAAATTCTTTGAGTTTATCGCACGAAATATTACTTTCTTAAGCCTTATTAACATTTTTTTAAACAAATTTTATCAAAAACTAAATTAAGCGACATGTGTTTTAAGGCAGCCATCACTGTTAAAGAATGCACTACTATTAACATTTTTATGTGGCCTGCAACATAACTGACGTTGTGCTGTTAAAATTAACTGCTTGTTTTTACAATGCAATGCTAATAACAGCAATATAACAGCGGCGCCCGACATTTTTCAGTTGTCTGCTGTTAAAAACTTTCACCAACCAATCAATGGCCAAAAGTTAAACAAAGAAAAACTCTTCAAATTTCATATTTTCAATGAACATTTTTAGTAATTCACTTTTAATGCACATTATTAACTATTTTTATGCACTTTTTATTAATAAAAGCCTATAATATGGGAAAAAAATTGAAAATATTTCAGAGCTACACACCTTTGCGACTTGTAAAAATTCTCTACACCACACGAATGTCGATGCAAAAGAAAATTGAGAATTGAGTGATTCAAATAAAATTGCGAAAAATAGTGGATTTTATAACAGAGCGCATTGAGAGTTTTTAGAGTTGATTTGAAGATCTCCAATGTTTTGGGACATGATTTGTTCAGTTATTGAATTTGAGTTTTAAGCAATAAATACATACCTGCATATATACAAAATTATATTCAAACATACCGTAAAAATAATTTTATTTATATTTCGGATCTCTTAAAAGGTATTGATTATATTTATATACATATATATATGGCGCTTTGTAACCGCTAAAGCGATTTTTGGCCGAGCTTCTCCTCCAATTTGTAGTGTGCATCTTGACAAATTGAGGGACATACAGTTTATTCTAAGCCGCCTCCGAACGACCGATCGATTTTTATGAGGAGCTTTTATTTCGTGTCAGAAATACACTCTGAAGGCTTGACTTGTAAAGGAGTTAATATTTGGTGTCGCATATGTGGCATGAGAGAGACTTTACCGCTGAGTTTGTTGTGTTGTTGTTGTTGTAGCAGCATACGCCTACCCCGTTTACGGTCAGGAAAGTTCAGTTTTAGTCATCGAGGTCATCTAACGGGAGGCCCAGGAAACGTGCGGTTTCGACGGGTTCGGACCAAAGGGATACGGGTGTTGATGTGCCTAGGTGGTGGTTCAGGTTCCAGCAGGTGCCTGTTGGGATGATTCATGCGGTAGCATCCCAGCAGGTACTGCTTACACAGCATAATATTATACTCCTTAGCTGGGAGCATCGATTCTTCACTGTGTAAGTGGTGCTCCTGCGCCATCAGGAGGTTTCCCGTCGCGGTCTGAAGGGCGGTGTTCTGACAAGTCTGTAGCTTCTTCAACTGCATCGTGCTAGTCTCCGGCGTCCAAATTGGCGCATCATAGTTTACGACCGGCCGGCCAATTGCCTTGTACGTTGCCAGCAACGTTTCTTTGTCTTTCCCCCAGGTGCTACCGGCTAGCGATTTGAGGATTTTGTTGCGGCTTTGTACTTTGGTGGCAATTGCAGTCGTATGCGGAGTGAAGGAGTGCAGGCTATCGAATGTTACTCCCAGTAGCTTTGGGTTGTTCGTGGTCGGAATTATTACACCATCGAGTTCTAGCCGGTACTCTTCATCCAGCTGATGAAAAGGGTGGCAGAGGATTTCGCAGGTTGTAGATGTAGATGTCGTGCAGTTAAGAAGTTGGAACAGTCGGCGAGGTAGCAGTTTACTGAAGAACAAAGGCTATCAATATCCTGGCCAGACGCCAAAATCGAACATCGGCGTATGAGATCAGCGAGACGCCCTCAGGTGGTGGAGAAAGCCTCGAGATGTAAAAATTAAACAGCATTGTGGAGAGGACACCACCCTGGGGAACCTCTTGTTTAATTTTCCGTAGCTTAGATGTTTGACCTCGAAACTCAACCGATGATCGTCGACCACTCATGGTCGACCTCTTCAACCTAGGCGGTAATGAGGAATCCTCAATGTCCGATAGTAGCACTGAATGATTTACCGTGTCGAAAGCATTCGACAGATCCAGTGCTACTAGAACCGTTCACGCACAGGGTCGATTTTGATTGAGGACCCGAATTATCTGAGTGTTTATGGCGATAAGTGCAGTAGTGGTGCTGTGCACTTTTCGGAAGACATGCTGATGTGTAGCTGGGCTCAGATGGTGTGTGAGGGACGGGAGCAGCAAGGCCTCAATTGTCTTCGCTACTGGGGAAAGAGGGATATCGGACGATATGATTCTCCTTTATTTGCGGGTTTCCCCGGCTTCAGTAGCGGGACCACTCTACCCAGATTCCACACGTCGGGTATAATTAGGGTGGTAAGGAACAGATTGAGAAGCTTGGTGCGATATTCTGCCCCCGCTGGACCCAAATGTTTTAACATCAGCATGCTTATTCCGTCGGCGCCGATGAATTTGGAGGCTTTTGCCTTCCCGATAACCCCCTGAACTTTTTCCCTGGAGAAATCAAGCGTCGCGCAGGTGTTGGGCAGTTTGCGCAGACGCCGGGTTATTCGTCGTTTCGTTTTGTCAACCGAAGAGTGCAGTGTAAAAAGCCGGCTAAAATAGCTCGCGCACCTCTTCGGGTCCGACGAGGCGTGATCACCGAATGAAATTTCCACCCGATCATCACGTCTCGTCGGATTTGACAACGATTTGACAGTAGCCCAGAGCTTGGTCACCCCAGAGGAGAGATTACAGGATCTTAAGTGCTCCTCCCACTTGTTCCGTTTGTGATGGTTTACCTTGTTCCGAATCTCGGCGTTGAGTTCCCTGATACGGGGATCGCCGGGATCGGCCAGGCGTAATGTGTCGCTAAAACCGCCGCTTCGGTGGGGAAATTAGGGCGGATTTCTGCGATTCGACCTGCAGGTATGGAGCGGGCGGCAGCAGACGCGACAATTTTGCGGAAAGTCTTTTCTGCAGGGAGGACGTTGGTGGGAGTGGGGAGAGCACTGAAGGCGTTCTCAGTAAATTCCGTGAAGCCGGGCCAGTTAGCTTTGTTAAAGTTAACAAATGTCCGGTGGTCCACGGAAACGAAGTCGGGAGGCCTGTCAATCGAGATGACTATAGGCAAATGGTCCGATGCGAGTGTAAGCATAGGTCGCCAATCTATGCAATTTATCAGACCAGCGCTAGCTATTGTGATGTTAGGCGAGCTATGGCAGTTGCCCACAATCCTGGTGGGGACTTCGTCGTTCATTGTGCAGAATGTCGAATCGTCTATCTGTTCCGCTAGCTCCATTCCTCGATGATCATTTGACAGGCAGTAATGCCAAAGATCGTGGTGCGCGTTAAAGTCGCCCAAAACCAAAGGGTTTTCGCCTCTGAGTAGCGCACCTATATCAGGACGGTATCCAAATGGGCAACTTGTAACGGGAGGAATGTATATATTAAATATTTCGAGCTCGACACCGCCTGACCGGATAGCTATGCCCTGACATTCTAGGGTAGTATCTCTGCGGTCGATGTCGCCGTCGATAAGACGATACTGCACGGTGTTGTGTAAAATGAAGGCCAAGCCTCCACCATGATCTCGCTCGCGATCCTTTCTTATTATGTTATAGCCTGCCCGGCTCAGAAGACCTGATCGGGCGCTTAGTTTTGTCTCTTATATCGCAGCTATTGGCAGGCGTTCCCGGCTCATGAAGTCGACTATCTCGTCGATCTTTCCATGGAATCCGTTGCAGTTAAATTGTACGAGTCTAAAGTGTCTCGGGGGAACGTTCGTAACACGAGGGGTGAGGGAGTTGTGCGTAGGTTTTGGTTGTTGCAGCTGTGTGACCCGCTGTGGGGGTAGTTGGCGGCTGCGTAGTATCTACAGGCGGGGGCAGACTCCTACAGCATGGGGCAACGAAAGCACTACTCCACTCACGAGTGGTGCGCAGACCAGAGCACGACTGAAGTGGCACCAGCCAGTGCATGAGTTGCATTTGACTGATGTCACATTCCGCCGTACTATGGTCTGACACACGGAAAAGACTGTGCGAGGTACTAAGAGCTTCTGATTAGCCCCCGCACGGGAGGTGGAGCTTGATGGGTGTGGGGGAGGGTTGGGAAAAAATGATTGGGAATCATTCTGCGGTGAGCTCCGTTGGGCCGTAGAGGCCTGGGGGGGAGGGTTACCCAAAGTGGGGCAGCATGGGGCCACGTAATGCGTGGTCCACTCCCTATGGGTCTTAAGGCCTGAACAGGTCTTCAGATGACTCCAACCATTGCACTGGTTGCACACGCAGCAGAAATAATCCGTCGGACCAGGGTTGGTTTCTACACCAGCTCTGATGAGAAGGATTTGGAGCAGGCCTGCTGCGAGATGTTGCTCCAGTGATGTACTAACCGCTGAGTTTGTTATTAATCCTGGTGGACGAACCTTTTACCACAATCCACATCAAAGCGAAGTTCTTCAACACGTTGCTGATTTGTGCCCACGACCCTACGGGAACGAAGGACGATGTAGTCAAAGATGCATTTTATTAGCACTGCCTCCGCCACAGTTTGAAAATTGTACTTAGCGACTTTAACATCAAGGTGGGCGGAGAAGGTGTCTTTGGCGATATATATATATATATATATTTGGCGCTTTGTAACCGCTGAAGCGATTTTCCTCCTCCAATTTGTGGTTTTGCGTATGTTTTTACCAACAAATGGAGGGTCCTACGGTTTATTCTAAGCCGCCTCCGGACGGCTGATGGATTTTTATGAGGAGCTTTATTTCATGCCAGAAATACACTCGGAGGGCTTGACATTCCTTGCCGAGGGCGACCGCAATTAGAAATTTATTTTCTTCTATAATTTTGGATGTTGCTCGAACCTGGGCTCGAACCCAGGCCTTCCGAATGTCAGTACGCAATACTAACCACCCGGCTATCGCGGCCGCCGTCTTTGACGATACAGTCGGTAAACTCAGCAATGACGAAACATTGCCAAATGAGTTGAGGCTGAAAGGCTTTGCCGGGCTAGATTCCGGTATAAGTGAATACATTGAGGAGCATGGTTGCTGCCATATCAAAAAACTCGTAACAAAATTCCACATGTTGTCATAGACGGAAGACGTGTATCTAGTGTTCTAGATGTAAGTACGAGATCAAAAAATCGAATAATACCATTGTATCGTCTACGAACGCCAGTCAACAGAGAGCCAAATATTTTTTTGCTCGATTTATACCCTTACTCTCTGAGACCACTCTTCGGTATAAGGAAGTGGTGGAATCCACGATGAGGTAGGGCAAATACTCGAAAAATTCATGAGAAAATGGGGCAACTTACAGAAGATTTCAACCCGGGTTCATATTCATATTGAACTCAAGGACAGTATTTTGATCTGGTAACCAGAGTATACAGAGTTTCTGGAAAGAACACTTCTCCAACCCGCTGAATGCCAGTGAAAATAAAACATAATCGATGAAGATGGTATACACCCTCTATTAACTCGCCTATGACGAATTGCGTTTTCCCGCTTAAGGAATAACTTACGGACTGTGAAGGATTAAGTCCATCGTAAGCGAACTAATCGGACCTAATCAGTATAGATTCCGACATCTTGGAAAAGGTACGGGAGAAGTGTCACCATACACCACCTATTCGACGATTATATAACCGCTTTTAACACCACAAACAGGAGCCCCTTCCTAGCCGTTATGATTGAATTTGGAATTCCCGCAAGACTTATTGGGCTATGCAAACTGATGCTGAACAATATCAATAGCGCCGCTGAGATCGTGAAGGACTTCTCTCAGCAAAAAAATATTCTCAGCCGGGACCAAACGTAGTTTCAGACTTCTTCAACCTCGTGCTGGATAAAATGATAATAAGGGCTGCAGATCTTAAAAGAAAAGGTACAATCTTCAATTGGAGCAGATATGATTTTTTCTTAAGGAAATACTTTTTTTTTTCTACAAATAAGCGTTTTATTTTCCAACAAAGTCTCCTCTTAGCTTTATTCGTTCAGTCTAGCGTTTTTACAATTTTTGTATTCCGTCCAAATAATAGGTTTTTTCAAGGAACTCAATATATTCGTTTGTTTCGGTAATGATCTCTTCATTCGACCCTAATCTCTTACCCCCAGTCATTTCTTCAGGTTTGGAAACAATAAGTAGTCGCAGGGGGCCTAAATCTGGAGAATATGCTGGATGGGGTAGCAATTCGTAGACCAATTATGGAATTTTTGCCATGGTGACTACACACCCGTGCACCCGTGCATTGTGCTGATGGAGCAGCATTTCTTTGCCAAATGCGGCCGTGTCTGCTTTAAATCAATATCGAATCTGTCCAAAAACTCTGAATTATATTTTCAAGATAATCGATGTGAATGACACCTCGTGCATCCCAAGAAACTGTGGCCATTGACCGACAGACCTACCTTGGTCTTCTTTGGTGCACGTTCACCCGGTGAAACCTACTGATTGATTGTTCTTTGGCGTTGTCTGGTGTGGTAACGAAACATGTCTTTGAAATGGTTACACGGTTGCGCTTATCACTCAGAAAACTTTTTCATGTCCAAATATTCATATAAAATGTGTCAGTTTAGATGCCTCAAGCCTCAGCCACCTCATACACTTTTATTCTCCGATCGTCCCATATCATTCCTTATATTTTATCGACGATTTCTGGCGTGATGACCTCTTTTGGGCGATGACCTTTTCGTTAAAATTTACGAACTTTTCTGCTTTCAGTGGCTGTCAAACTCAAACCATCGTAGAGGTTTAACCATTTAAAAAATGCTGACAATAAAATAAGTGGAAATATTTGAAAATATGCTGATATGTGCTTGAGAAGCTCTACTATACAATGTACTACTTAAGATTATTGTAGATGAGCTGTTTTTATTTAACAGGTGATCCATTTTGAGGTTCCCTACTTTTTTAAAGAAAAAAAAAACACAGAAAACTCAAATTTAATGGGAAATGTTTATTATCATTCGAAAGAACATTCTTTGGCATTTATTTTTTTAAAGATTATCTCTTTCAAATGTTGGCCGCGGCTACGTCTCGGATGGTCCATCCGTTGAGTCCAATTTTTGATGACTCGTTCGAGCATTGCGAATGACATGCGTGATGTTTTGCTCCATGGCCTGAATCGAAGCGAGATTGTCCGCATAGACTTTAGACTTTACATATCGCCACAGGAAAAAGTCTAACGGTGTGATATCACACGATCTTGGTGGCCAATCGACCAGCCCAAAACGTGAAATTATCTGTTCACCGAAGTGTTCTCTCAATAAATCCATTGATTGATGTGATGTGTGGGAAGTAGCGCCGTCTCGTTGAAACCAAATGTCACGGAGATCACGAGCTTCAATTTCAGGCATCAAATAGTCGGTTATCATGCCGCGATAACGGTCACCCGCCAACAAACACCACAAGACTGTTGTTTTTTCTGGATGAAATGGCAGCTCTTGAATCTCTTCCGGTTGCTTTTCGTCCCAAATGTGGCAATTTTGCTTGTTTACATTGAGCCAGAAATGGGCCTCATCGCTGAACAAACTTTGGCTCGAAAGTGCCGAATCTTCCTGGAACTTTTCAAGGTCAAGCGGCTTCAGTTCTTGCACAAGATGTATTTTGTACGCTTTCAATTTAAGATCTCGACGTAAAATGCGCCAATTCGTTCCATACGGCAGTCCGAGTTGCTGCGAATAACGCCGAATCGACTCTCCTCGGTCTTCGTGTACACTCTCAGCTACCTCCACTATATTTTCTCCACTGCGTACTGGACGCGGTCTATTCGGACGAATATTATCCAATAATGAATGCTGGGTTGCAAGATGGGTGTGATGGTGTTGCGAATAGTACGCTCAGTAGGTCGATTATGATTACCATAAGTTGAGCGAAGCACGCGAAATACATTCTTTACAGAACGTGAATTTTCTTATTAAAGTTAAATGATTTGTAAACGTTGTTCAGACGGGGGTCTTTCCATGATGAAATGCCAAACAATACTGAACAAAAAGATGATGACAGCTTGACACGACTCACGCGTGATCTGTCACAAAAAGGGTATTGAAAAAAGTACCTCTACTTGGATCACACTTTACATGTATACATGCATACAAGGCAAAAGATGCATTGCATGGATTAGTGTTGGATTTGTGGTTGGAGGAATAAAATTCAGCAGCGACGAGACATTCATTCATGCTTTGGCTCATTTAAATATTTATCCATAATTATTATTTATTGTGTTCAAAAAATTGGCGAGAATGCGTTATAACGATGTTTAGAAATCTTGCTTGATGTGTTGTGATGTGATTGTTCTAGCGGCTGAAGAGTCTGTAAAGCGCAAAAATCACAACAAAAAAAAATTCCTGTTGTGAAATTGCATTTTAGTGTTGCAAACATATTCATTCGTGAGTGGAAAATATGTATATATATTTTGTTTGAAGGTGCCAAAAAATTTCGGTTATCAGCGAAATTTCACTTTCCTCACACATGTTTTGCGCAAATTAATTTTTAAGTTCCGTTCAAATATTTGCATGTATGTATGTGCTTTCGAAGGCACTTTTCATGCATACGCAAATCCCTTCATCAATTATATTTTTTTTAAATATGTAAATTCCGGATATATTCCGAGCAAATAAAAGACGAGTAAATTTTTGATTTTTTTGTTTTTGTTTTGTTTGTAGAATTTTATTAACAAACACTAACTAACATACATACATATTTAATATGGCAAATAACGACATCAATTGTATCATGACAAGTTTTTTAAGTTACGTGAGGATTAGAATAAATAAATTTAATTTATATTTGTTTATGCCGCAGACATTTTGCCAATAACACTATCACATTATGAATTATTTATGTACATACATATATATACATACATATACCTATTTGTATAGATTTTCGCTTTTATGCATACAATTACTTAGTTAATGCATTATTTTTTTTTTTTAATATTTATTTAAGTACAGTACACATTTTATTTCATGCTCTCATGTCATATGCTTTTTAAGTACTAAAACGATTAATCAATTCCTTAATCTTAAAACTAAAAGTATTTAAGTATAGAATTAAACAAAATACCGCTAGCTGTTTGAAGCAAATTTGTTTGCTATTCACTTTCTAGATGGTTTTTTTTTCATAGTAATAATGCTTACACCATAACTATGTACGAGTATGTATGTATGTGTGCCTAACGATATGTTACAATTTAAATCGTTTGTGACAAGCTTAATATAATTTGTGTATAGGATATTTGCGTAAATTTGAGTTTATTAAGTTTAATTATTAATTTCTTATTTGTATGTGTCAGTGTGTGTATGTCTGTTTGTAAATGTAATGTAGGAACACTAGCCATTAACTGCAATGCAATTGTAGGTTAACATAAAAAAATAAAAAATAAATTAAATATTACTTCTCTGAAATTGCCTTAAGCATTAAATTAATTGATAAACAAACACACATTTACATTTATATTTACATATACACATAAATATTTAAGGGTTACAGTCATCAGTCTGGCGCAAAAAAAAAAAGAAGAAAATGAAACAAACGAGAATTAAGTAAATTGTCTACAGCATGCACTTGCCGCAGTTCGTTTTTTTCCATCTACTTTGTACATACAGTGACGGACAAAAGTCTGCATACACCGCCTGTAGTATTCGTTGTGTAGAGAGTAGAGTTCCAGATACCCGGGTGTCGTGCATTACGAACAGCTCGACACTCGCTCATTGCTCAACTGCTCAGCAGAACAAAAAAAAATTCAATTTTGTTTGTCAAAATTTTTATTGGCGTTTCAAAGATTTTTACACTTTACGTAAATAAATTTAAAATTATTGAAACAAATTCTGGCAAAAAATTCAAAGTGTTTGTCAAAATACTCGAAATGCTCGTGCTCGGCTCGAAAAATTTTCGAGTAATAAGCAGTTGTGCGAGTGGTCGTTGCTCAAATGCTCGCACAGCTCGAAAATGTTTGAACAAAATCTGGAGCTCTAGAAGAAAATACTATCGATTTTCTGAAAAATGTAGATATACAGTTTATTTCAAATCCTTTTCTAATCACATGTATTGAAAACAAATCCATTCTCTAACATAAAATAAAAAAATTATGGTGAAAAAACGCAAAAATGCCCTTGACAAAAGTCTACAAAGACCACAGGTTTACTAGCAGTTATGTCGATATGCTGTGTTGTTATGGCGGTTGGGTACTCTTTTTTTTAAATATTTTTTTTTTAAATTATGTTTTCTAATTTGCTAGTACTGAATTTAGTTGTGGTTAGAGCACATGAGCATCAACAATGGCTCCGCGAAAAGAAATATCGATTGACGTAAGAAACCTACATAGTTATTCACCACAGCAAAGAAAAAGAAATCGTATGGTAAAATTTTTTGGAAAGTTTTTAAACTTAAGTTCAGCAAAGGTACAGACAATTGCGAAAAAAATTTTGAAAAAAATTGATCCACTGAGAAAAAAACTGCATGTTGGCCGCCCGAAGAAACTAACTCGAAGAGATATAAGCTCTATGCTGAAGGAAGTGAGTGATGATCCTAAAATTACTGCTTCAAAAGTAGCTGAAAACAACGCAAGATCATAAAGAAACAGTGTCTAAGCAAGAACAATTCGAAGATGGGAGCTCAACGATAACGGCTTCCACAATGAGACGTCACATAAAAAGCATCTTATTTCTGAAAAAAAAAATCATCAACTTCATTTGGAGCTCTCTAAAGCACATTTAGACATTTTTGGCAAAAAAAATCTTGTTTACAGTCAGCGGACGTCAGAACAGTAGAAGTTCAATATATTCGGCAGCGATGTAAGAGCAAAAGTTTGAAGAAAATAAAACACTGCACTTAACGCCAAAAATATAGTACCAACAGTGAAGCGAGATGGCGGCAACGTAATGGTTTGGAGAGCGGTTACGACATCTGGAGTTGGAAAGCTTGCTTTTATTGCGAGTAATATGGAGCGGTTGAAATATAATTCAGATTGCTGTAAGCTAATCTGAAGCCTTCGGTGAACAGTTTGTAGCCTGGCGCAGGCTGAATCTTTCAACAGGACAACGATGCAAAGCACAGGGCCCATATTGTTAGGAATTGGTGGTTTGCTTTATCATGCTCGAAGGCAACTACACTTACTACCTCAAAGCCAAGACTTGAATGTTAGTGAATATGTCTGGGAGATTTTTGAGCGAAAAATGGGAAAAAAATCAGATTTCCAGCTCAGCATTACTCAAAGCACTTCTTATTGAAGCTTGGGATAGTATTACGCCCTCAGAATTGATAAATTTAGAAGCTTCGTTGCCACGATGGCTTCAAGCTGTTATTGATGTGAACGGTGGACCAAGTAAATACTAAAAAAAATCATGTTACCTGATATTAACCAAAGTTTTTGCGCCAAGATAAGTTATGCATGTACTGTTTGTGAACTTTTGTCATTGTTGGATTTACGCTTTTTTTTTGTCATATTTTTACTATTTCATGTTAAAAAATAATTTTTGTTTAGTTTTTTATGCTAATGGAAATTAGGTCAATTAAACTGTACCGTTAAATTTTCCAATAAACTTTTTGGACTTTCAATTCAACAAATACAGGGGGTGTATGTAGACTTTTGTCCGCCACTGTACATACATATATTTTCATATATGAGTGCATTGAGTATATATGGGTCATAATAGTAAATATATTTATTGTATTGTGATTGTACACTTGATGCTTTTCAAATTAATTGCAGCCATTCAATTAACGATCACAAAATGATCATCGCATTCGATTCGATAGAAAGTTATTTAGCGTAGAGCTTTGAAAAGGCCGAGCAATATCATGTAACATATGTACATGTATGTACTTGTATACGAGCATAGGGGTCTTAAGGGTATAACGAGTGACTTTTATTGCGGGTGAAATATCGATAGTGATCTTGAGTATTTTGTTTATTCATAGGCATGCGCGTAGTGTGCAATTGAAAAGCGTGAGAAATTTTTGTTTCAAATTTATTATTGAATGGCATGAAAATAGTGCATGACGCGTTGAATAAATAATACAAAATTAACTGGAACCAATTCAGAGGAGTTACACTCAGCTTCACAGAAAAACAAAGGCGAACAGAATTATGCTCGGAATTCCTACAACAGTTTCGTAAATGAGTGAAATTGATGAAAGCGGTCATGTTATGTTATCCTACCGAAAAGTTCATGTTGTTGTTGTAGCAGCTTTGCCAACGCCGTCTAGGGTCAGGTGGTCTAGTCTTAGTCATCGAGGTCATCGAACGGGAGGCCCAGGACACGTGCTGCTTCGACGGGTTCGGCCAGAGGGAGAGGGGTGTAAGATGAGTCGGGTTGAATGGGCATGGAAAGAGGTGGTTAGTGTCGTGCGGGGATTGGTTGCAGGTTCAATAAGACCGCTACAATATCCAGGCCTTAATTGTGTCAGGGTTGCGCGGGTCTCTCGAGGCAGCTTGAGCTCTTGTTCTGCTATGGGTGGTGATTGGACTGCGAGAACACCACTCACGAGAAGAGAGTTCACAAAGGTGTTAACTGGCTCTCCGTGAATAGTATTTTTGGCCTGCCTGTACGCCGTCCTGTCCAGCTGGTATTGTCTGTATTGTTGTACGGCGTCGCGATAGTCAAGTACTCCCTTCCTGATGTGCGGTGGTTCAGTTTCCAATAAGTGTCTGTTGGGATGATCCCGACGGTAGAATCCCAGCAGATATTGCTTACACAGCATAACATTATACTCCTTAACTGGGAGCATAGATGTTTCACTGTATAAGTGGTGCTCCGGCTCTACTGCAGCACCCAAGTTCGGTTCATGTTAAAATTGATATTGGCAACTGTATTAAAGAGTATCGACTAGCAAGGTCTGTGATATTCGAATTTTGAAATAAGGAATTCTAAAGCTGACATTCCATAACTTATATTTTAGGTTTCATTTCATGATGAAGTGATGAAGGCTCGGTCATCAATATCGATAACCTTTGTTTGAAATTAAAGTGCTATCTCACCGACCTTTCCAACACTGCACATCACTCACAACTGCAACCCGCACAACACTAACCACATCTTACGTTCCCTCTCAAACCGGCTCACCTAACATCCCTCTCCAACTGGTCCGAACCCGTTGAAACATGACCTCGTTGACTTGGTCTAGATCTACCTGTCCCTAGGCGGGGTTTAGCGAACCGCTACAACAACAACAACAACAACAACAACAACAACAGGTTTCGGCGGAGCCACTTCGATAGATTCGGTTTAAGCGTTCACTAATTGAAACGTCTGTTCACTAGCAGAAATTAACTGCGATGAAAAAATTGCCAAAACCTCGGTGCCCAGTCGTTTGATGTCCTCAAAAAAAGTAGTGCAAACATCCATGGCGGTACTAAGACCCAGGAAGATAGCTCTTTGTGAAATCTACGACCGTGGACATATAAAGGAGCGCAAGTTTGGTGTTGGATTTGTGGTTGGAGGAAAAAAATAAGACACGATGATCTATTCCTTAATATACTGAGGCTGAGATCGACTTAACCGGGGCCTAAATTATGCTTATCTCTAATATCAGATTCCTACACACACAAAAATCATCACACTTTTTAGCTGTAACCGGTTACACAAACTCGATACCAAATCGACTATGTTGTGATAGCATATCTTAGACGTGCGTACTTTTCGGGGTCCTTAAAAGCGACAGACTCGACTCTTGTTGCAGCCGAGATATGCTTCTGTGCAGCCATGAACGTGCCTCAACAAACACAAGGAAGGTTCAATGTCGAAAAAGTGCAATCACAAGGGAGACCCAAACAGTTTTCTCCTCAACTTGCAGTCCTGGTCTCTGAGAACGCTCATCGACAACTCGGTACAAGGGAACTGTGGGATGGCGTTTCAAGTTCACTACGTACAGCTGTAAATGAAACTCTTGTCCAGAAGAGGGGCTGGTATGATGAGTACCATCGCGACGCGAACGGTATGGAAAAGACACCGAGAGTTGTAGAAAAAGAGAGATTCTGAAATGCGTGAGTATGAAAAACTTGAGGAGATGGGCAACTGGGAAAATGCTCTATAAATTTAATCAAAAATTTAGGCGCCATTCAGGTGGTCTTAAGACTGGAGCTTAATCCTGTAGGAACGAGAACGGGGATCTGGTGACTAACGTTCAATGCATCAACTTCTTTGTAGAAAATGGTCAAAGGAAAGCAAGCCCAACGAATGGAACCTAAGTGTGTTTTATAGGGTGATAAAGCCTCCTCAATATCGCATATAGGATCTTATTGAGCGCGTTTGAAAGACTAAAGTCCATTAATGAACTGAAATATGAAAACACGATCGTCACGCATCACCTTTTTGTAGATTTCAAATCAGCCCTCGAGTGCACGAAACTGCCGCTATGCCTGAGGATGAGAATGATTTTGGGGGTATTTCCCCTAAGTTTGCTAAAAGAAGTGCTGGTCATCTATACAAGATTAGACCTCAGTTGGCTGGCTAGAGGCATTCTCAGCCATGCCTTGATGGTTAGCTGAAGCCTGAAACTGGAGGCAGTTACAAATATTCGACAGAAAAGTCCGTTTGTGATACGATAGAACGAAAAAGAATTAGAAAGTCTTCTAGTGTAACTAGTCTACCACCAACACAGTGAGAAACCTTTTCTATCTGTTAAGTACTTCGAGTTTGCCTTGTAAGACCCGTGTAGTTCTTTCAAAACAAACGTATTACCGTTCGATATTAGATCTCAATGTAACGGATATTTGTTTGTTTAACATTCAGAACAGCTCGTCCTAAGTGGGATTGGATAACGGCTATAATGACTGCAATACAGATGTCTTGAAAAGGATGAGCTCTCAATGGACAGTCGAAACTCTAGCCAACTTTGGATATGGCTGAAAATAATTTATTCAATCTAACAAAGATTTTTGTAGTTAGCTGAGACATGTCAGCGGCGGGGTACCCTGAAACTCTTTGCAATCACTGGAAACCCTTTGCAACCGAAGAAGCGAGGATTGTTGTTTCCGCAGTAGTTTTACTTGTGCTGAAGAAGATAATTACTTCAAACAATTTACTGAAACGATGTGGGCATAGTTGTCTATTGTACACAAATAAAGAATACTAAATCAGAGCGGTGTCGGTATGAATTTGAAGTTGGCGCGTTGGCGCGTTGGCGCGAAAACAAATGAGAGCGCATCTGTCGGTGGTCGGAAAATTTGAGTATTTTCGGTTATTAAGAATACAACAACATATACATATAGTGTTGTCCATTAAAAATATGCTATTTTTAGTTTTTATTTAAAAAATTTATATTTTTTTAAATAATGGCAATTTTAGGTTATGTTCCACATTTTCTTGCACTGTTGCAGGTTTAAGTTTCTCTTTTCAACCAAAACTTCTGCATCAACACACGACGAATGGCATTCCGAGAATTTTTTTTTTTAAATAAATATTGTAAAAATAATTAAATTAGTGGAATATTTTAGTAAAATATTACCAATTTAGTTGTTGTATGTACCGTTACGGCCATAAAACCATTCACTAAACAAAAAAAAAAGTAGAAAATATTTTTATTATTATTATGAAGTACTAGGCAGTCAGCGGCAACGAAAATTGCAGGGCATGTGCTCTTCATAACAATAATCTTAACTGTTAACTATTATAATTGACATATTGTATTGACAAATAATTAACACTTGCATGTGTATATAATGAGGTATTTAGTACTGACAATCCCGTGTGAATTTATTGTGAATTAAAGGGGGGTTTCAGGCGTAACTGCGGGTGCCCGTGAAAAGATTTTAAAATTATGTTTTGTTCAAATTCTTATGAAAATAAATAATAACAAAAAGTTTTTTAATTTTTTTTATATAATAAGACTATAATTAATGCAACAGTGCGTATACGTAACCTCACTTAGGTTCACTTGTAAAATTAAGTAAAAGTTTAAACTTGTATGCCTTGAAAAGGAAGCCAAATTTAGTGAAAATAATAATATAATAATAAAAATATCTCTTTCATTTTGAAATACATTTATTTGCATGGGTAAAACATTTTAATATTAAAGAGTAGTAGGAATATGAAAAATAGTCGTAGTGCACTTAAGCGAAGGTTTATTACAAGGAAGGAAAATAGAGGTTGTTTTAAGGTTTTTAGTTTAAAAAATTTACATATTTGGTAGATTTCGGGCAAAGGAAAGCTCAACTATTTATCTTATTTTAAATATTCTCCATTTTAATTGATTATTTATTATTTCTATATTTTTATTTTGGTTTTTGTTTTCCTTATTTTGATTGATTTTTGTCTCTACGAGTATATATATACTTTTTTTTTGCTTCTAAATATTCTTTATTTTAATTGATTATTTATGTAAATTAACTTTTTCTTATTTGGTTAAAAGATTAACAAATCATTCTATTACAACCGTATCAGTGTTCGTGTTTCTTTCAACAGTTGCTAATATCGATAACATCGACTTTGAGCGCATACGAAGTCCATTGACTTGCAAAAAATGTCTGAGATAATAAATAAACAATTTGATTGTATCACTAACATTCAGGGAAATCGTTTTTCAAATAACCACTTTTCTTACACTTGCAGTATAATTTTCGATAATCTTGAATATTGGTT
The DNA here is from genome assembly GCA_030068015.2 of Neoceratitis asiatica. Lineage (NCBI taxonomy): Eukaryota > Metazoa > Arthropoda > Insecta > Diptera > Tephritidae > Neoceratitis > Neoceratitis asiatica. The sequence goes on along the minus strand of CM061527.1, from coordinate 65,836,705 downwards.
TATACTCGTAAGCAGAGACGGTTGTATTTACGGAGGAGACTATTACGTCGTCAAAGCAATAGTATGTGCCACTTGTCCGGTTTTTAGCAAACTAAATTTTAGGTTATAACAAGTCAGTTGAAAAGTACCCGGCCTGACACATAGATGGCGCTACTAGAATTAATTAATTAATGATTTTTAATTAGCCCTAACCTTCGAAAGAAGCGTGTATAAATTTGACAGCTGTCGGATCATTATTTTGTGAATTTTAAAATTTTGAGTGAAGGAGCTTTTGTTATTGGGAAAAACAATGGAAAGGAAAAAACGAGTTTCTCGTGTTGATAAAATATTGCTTTTTGAAGGCGAAAAATACAGTTGAAGCAAAAACTTGACTTGCTAACGAGTTTCCGGACACTTCCTCAGGAAAATCAACCATCACAGATTGGTATGCTAAGTTTAGACGTGGAGAAATGAGTACTGAAGAGGGTGAACGTAGTGGGCGCCCAAAAGAGATCGTTACCAACGAAAGCATCAAAAAAAAAAGATCCACGAAATGATTTTGAATGGCGGTAAATTGAAATTGCATGAAATCGCAGGCACTCTAAAGAAATCAACTGAACGTATACATCATGTCATTCACGAAAATTTGAGTATGAGAAAGCTCTGTGCAAAGTATGTGCCGCGCGAGCTCACTTTTGACCAAAAACAACCACGAATTGATGATTCGGAGCAGTATTTGAAGATGTTCAAAAGTAATAAACCCAAGTTTTTGCGTCGTTTTGTAGCAATGCATGAAACATGACTCCAACATTTCACTCCGAAATCGAATCGACAGTCATTCGAGTGGACTGCACACAATGAACCCGCTCCAAAGCGTGGAAAAATGTAACAGTCGGCTAGCAAGGTTATAGCGTCTGTATTTCGGGAGTACCTTGAAAAAGGAAGGGCCATCGATAGTGACTTTGTCCGTTTGAAGGAAGAAATCGCCGAAAAATGGCCGAATTTGAAAAAAAAGTACTGTTTCACAAGTTAGTGAAATCGTTGGCAAAAGTTTATGAATTAGGCTTAGAATTGCTTCTGCATCCACCATATTCTCCAGATCTGACCCTCAACAACTATTTCCTGTTCTCAGATCTCAAAAGAATGCTCTCTGGCAAGAAATTTTCGTCGAATGAAGAGGTAATCGCCGAAACAGAGGCCTATTTTGAAACAAAAGAAGAAGGAGGGTCGCTATAATCAGTGCATCACTCTGGAAGGAAACTATGTTGAATAAAAAAAGTGAATTTTGTCAAAAACATCTGTTTTACTTTGGTAGGCTGTGGATTTTTTAATTGACCTGTTAACCCATATTTTTAGTTGTTTTAAAAAATTTGTTCGATTTTTTATTATAAAATTTTTGTTTCACTAACCGAGGACTAAACCCTGGAGCGCTACTTTTTGAAGTGACTGGCGTTCAGTCATTTGAGGCATCATATTTTCCACGATGGTGGCAGCTCCAGCTCCGTAGTTGGGTTAAGTACTCAAAGAAATTCTCGAATTTTTTGTTAAAATCGTGTTAAGTTTTAAGCTAATTATTGAGTTCTATTGAGACGAACTATAATTCATGATGTCCTCACAAAGTAATATATTCAAGTGTGTGAATACAACTATTTGCAACAGATTTATTTTATTTTTTTAAGATTTTCAATATATGTATCTTGGTGTACAAACTAATTCAGTCCGATTTTCTGTGTTCCAAAAAAAGTTTAAAAAAAAAGAAGAGTAAAAAATACATCATTCAAAGTATTGTCCGTCGAAAGCGACTACTTTTTGCCATCTCTACGGGAATTTTCGAAAGCCGTTTCTAAAAAATGAGTACTTTCTGTCCTTGATCCAATCATTGAGCTAATTTTCGAATTTTTCTTCCGAACCGAACCGGTGACCCTCTATTTGCATTAGTCGAAAAAGCCAGTAGTAGGAAGGAGAAAGGTCTGGAGAATACAGCGAGTGGGGTAAAAACTAACATTTTAGTGTTTCCAGGTAGCTTTTGACCGTTAGAACCACGTGGGGCCTAGCGTTGTCATATTGTAAAATCACCTTGTAATGCCTTTTCTTCGTTTCCGACTTTCACACAATGCACGGCTCAAACGCATTATTTTTAGTGAATAACGATTTGAGTTTTCGTTTGGCATGTATCTTGATCCAGTAGAGTCTCCAATCTCTCATTTTCAAACCTCTTAGGTTGGCCAGGGCGCTCTTTGTTTTCAACGCTAAAATGAACACTTTTGAAGCGTCGAAACCATTATCTGCATGACTTATCGGTCGGTACTGATTCACCACAAAACTTCACTGCAGCAATCGATGGGCTTCAGCTACACTTTTCTTCCAATCAAAATAGAAACCTTTCCAATGAAATAGGCAATCGCTTCCAAGATCGACCACAACTTGTAGGTAGAGCCATCTTTTGAGAACGGATCGAATTAATTTGCACCCTTCAATACTATTGTGACGGAAATTCCAAATACAAAAAACAAACAAAAAAGAGTGGCAGTATGATGGGAATTTCCAGTACAAGGGACAGACGAAAAGAGCGGCAAAAACTACTGCAGGCAGACGAGTTAGTGCATGAATGGAATGTTTCGACCATGGTTAGGTATAAACGGAGCGACTGCATCTATGACAGCCTATCCTTAAGCGCGTGAACAGAATATTTGGGTCATCCACAGGTATAAAAAGAGCTGCAGCCGCTATCACAGCAGAGACGAATAGCAAACGCAGTGGAGTTAACATTGCTGTGAGCTGTGTGTTTTAGAAACGTATAAACTGTATGAAGCAGAAAATATATAAGTGTTATAAAGAATTGCAAAATAAGCCCTTGCGGAGAATTGTAATTATTGCGGACTAAATAAACGTTGAGTAAATTGCTGACGATTAAGAGGCCAAACGAACAAATCTTTGGAGTTTTATTTAACAGTCCAGTGATCGGACTCGAAGGATTTGGGAAATCATCGAGGGTAGCTACGAAAAACGTTACAATATTTTAGCAACAAATATAAATCGATCAACTTTCGTTGCGCGATCTCGATGTTATCGATTTCAGAGCACAATAATACTGCATACGGTTACACATCTCGTAAGTGAATTTAATATTGTTTACATTAGTTTTAGAGCGACAATGCGATGCAATGCATTTTCAAACGCTTACAGCCAAGTCTACGTACATACATATGTACATACTAAACAACATTAAATAAAGTCTTTAGGAATATTATCGATAGTGTAACTAAGTTTGTATTGTGTCGTTTAGTTTTGAGTTGATTTTTCTTCATATCTGTTGTATTTCTTTTTATGAGTGTGACGCTTTAAAAAATGCCTAACAAACTTTACTATTTCTAAGCGTCTAAACGTGTGTAAGTACATGATGTGTGTGCATATATATGTAAGTAGATATGCATCGGTAGTGTTTTTTTATATATTTTTTTATATTTGTTCTACATGCTCAGTGGAGTTACATACTTATGTTTTATTGTATATTATTTGTTTATTTATTAAATTTTTTATTATTATATTAACACAAGTTTACAAATGCAAGTCAACTTCTAGACCAGTGATGGAATTCAGTATGCTATTATAACGATTAGCGACAATTTTAACGATTCGAGTATTCACTAAGGCTTGGTCTACACACGAATACTTTTGTTGCCGAAACTCTCAGTTCGTAGAGGAGAGGTCGACGAGAGACGATACATTGCTATCTTTCCGTTGCCCTCTCCCTTACAAACTAAGGGTTTCGCCAACAAAAGTATTCGTGTGTAAACTCAGCCTAAGTATCTTTTAACGATATTCGCTATCGCTTGATCAGCTGTTGTCGTTAACTACATGATAACTTGTTAATTAAACGATAAAAATTTGAATAAAGTACAAATCAGGAAATTACCAAAAACAAAAAAGCAAAAGAAAATAAACTAAAATGTCTTTTTTGAGTATTTGGCATATGTTTTAACTCAAGACGAGGAAATAACGCACTCTTGGTCAGTGGTTAGAAGTTTGTTTCGAGAAGTGGACGATCCTTTCAACTTGAGTGAAACAGAATTTCGAAAGTTATATCGTTTGAACCCAGATTTAGTTAATGAAATTACTTCTCAACCTGATTGCCAACTAAAAGGCATGAGAATAACGGCGATATCTACAGAAAACCAGGTAAATAATGCAACTTTCAAGTGTTTTTCGGTTTTTAACTTTATTAAATTGATTGCAGGTTCTAAATGCCTTTACGATTTTTCGCAACTGGATGCTATCAACATTCTGGCAGAAAGCAGTGGGTGATAGCCATGAGTCAGTCGTTCGTAAGCCGCTGTATACCGAGCGAAACAGACGCACTCAACAGTTTGATGTGGTCGAAAATTATCTCAAGCGGATCGAAGTTTGAATGATGTAGGGTTTCACATATAATGCCAAGAATCAAACTTTATAAAAAAGGAATTTCATGAAAGAAACTATTTTAAATGCATTTTACTTACTTTTATTTTGGAAACCACAAAAGGGATAAATCTGCATATCCAAAATTAGTATTAATCTTATAAAAAACGGCATTTTGGTTGCCTAGGTCCTAGGGAAGCGAGACGCATTTGCAGACAAAAAAAGAAAGAGGCCGAAATGCGAGAGTATGAAGAGCTTGAGAAACTGGCCGACAAGGGTAATGCTCGAAAATTCTATAAGTACATGCGGCGACTTACAGAAGGCTTAAATACCAGAGCAAACTCGTATAGGGGCCATGGAGGTAATCTGGTTACAGATGCCCAGGGCATACTTAATGTATGGAGGGAACACTTATCCAACCTGCGCAATGGCAGGGAAAGTTAAAACCCGGAAAATGGCGAACCCGAAAGCCCAATCGATGACGATGGTATAGAAGTGCCATCACCCGACTATGAAGAAGTTCGTATAGCGATTGCCCGCTTAAAAAATAACAAGTGGCGGGAGCCGACGGCTTACCGGCAGAACTATTCAAATACGGCGGCGAAGAACTGACAAGGAGCATGCCTGACGAATGGAACCTAAGTGTGCTCTGCCCAATCCAAAAAAAAGGGAGATCCCACGGTCTGCGCCAATTATCGTGGTGGTAAGCCTCCTCAATATCGCATATAAGGTCCTGTCGAGCGTATTGTGTGAAACACTAAAGCCCACCGTCAACAAACTGATCGGACCTTATCAGTGTGGCTTTAGACCTGGCAAATCGACAATTGAGCATATATTCAACATGCGGCAAAATTTTGGAGAAGACCCGAGAGAAAAGAATCTATACACACCACCTTTTCATCGATTTTAAAGCTGCATTCGATAAGGAACTGCCTCTACTGCCTCTACTGTCTGTATTTGATATCCCCAAAAAACTCACACGGATTTGTAAACTGACCCTGAATAAAACCAGGAATCCAATCATAATTGGGAAGGACCTCTCCGAGCCGTTCGATACCAAACGAGGTTTCAGACAAGGTAACTCTTTATCGTGTGATATCTTAAATTTGATGCTGCAGTAAATAATCTTCTATAAGAGCGTACAATTGTTGGCGTATGTCGATGATATTGATATAATTGGTCATAAGGTTAGATAAAGAAGCGAAGCGAATGGGTCTGACAGTGAACGAGGGCAAGACGAAATATCTCCTGTCATCAAATAAACAGGCATCACATTCGCGACTTGGCTCTCACGTCACTGTTGACAGTCATAACTTCGAAATCGTAGATAATTTCGTCTATCTTGGAACAACGCCAACAATTTCAGCCATTAAATCCAACGCAGCATCACTCTTGCCAACAGGTACTACTTTGGACTGAGTAGCCAATTGAAAAGTAAAGTCCTCTCTCGACAAACCAAAACCCACCACTACAAGCTCCTCATCATTCCCGTCCGATGGGTCGGCTTTAGGAGCGAGAGAAAAGTTTTGCGGAAGATTTATGGTCCTTTGCGCGTTGGCAACGGCAAATATCGCAGACGATGGAACGATGAGCTGTACGAGCTATACACCGGCATTGACAAAGTTCAGCGGAGCACGAGACAGCGGTTACGCTGGCTAGGTCATGTCGTCCGAATGGCTGAAAACGCTCCAGATTTGAAAGTATTCGATGGAGTACCAGCTGGTGGAAGCAGAGGAAGAGAAAGATCCACACTCCGTTGGAAGGATCAGGTGGAGAGCGATCTGGTATCACTTGGTATTTCCAAATGGCGTCAAACAGCAAAGCAAAGAAAAGAGCGGCTATAATCGCGTAAGCGGTGCCTACGCCAAAGAAGAAGAAGAAGAAGAAGAAGAAGAAGGTCCAAAACTGTGTATACTTGTGCTATTGTATATTATTTATTTAATTTTTTATTTATTTATTAAATCGTTTTTTATTATAATTATTATTTGAAATTCTAATAGTTAGTCTAATAGTCTAGTTCAGTAACTTTTTTTAAATACCGGCAGCCTATTTACCAGTAGTTTCTCTATATGTATAAGTATGTATGTAAATATGTTGCGCTGTTGTGTCTACTACTCTAAAATACCACTAGAGGCACTTCAACAATTGTTGGCGTGTGTTGTGCATAATACTTGTAATTATTTAAATTTTTTTCACTCAACTATCAACTAACAACAATTTAGAACTAACGACTAGCCAACTATGTATATAAATATGTAAGTATTTGGCGCGTAAATGTACTTATTTATTACTAACTAAATGTTCATATACTGCCATTTGATATGGGGTAGGAAGCTTTTTACTTAAAAATAACAACTAAAAAAACTAAAAAAATATTTCATGAGCTTAAAACCCACCTTACAATTAATTGTATAATTTCACATCGAATAACGCCTTTTAACCTCAATCATCCGCTTACCAAAGTATTTCTAAGCAACCTCCTTACCCCACCCACACTTCACTGCTCCATCTGCTGGTGTCGCTTGTCGAGCGCCTGCGCATGCGTTTTACGTTTATGCCAACGTACGCTGGCAAATTGTGCAAAACGTTGACCGCAAATATCGCATTTGTACTTCTTCACCGGCAAATGTAGTTCGTTGTGCTTTTTCAGATTCGCGAATGTGGTGAATGCCTTGCCGCAGACATCACATGAATGTTTTCGTATATTCAAATGACCGTTCATATGATCTGTATAACGATTACGCTCGTAGAAGGCTTTGTCACAGATGGGACAATGAAAGTTGGACTGTTTGAGGTGAGCTCGTCGGTGTGTGTCGTAGAAAGACCAGGTTTTAAAGGATTTATCGCAGAGATCGCATATGTAGGGACGTTCACCTGAAAGATAGATAGATGGAAAGAGAGAAAGAGAGATAGAGAGAGAGATGAAAAAAATTAGTTATGGGAAATTACTTCATAATTAATACTTAGAAGAAATGTATCGGAATGTGAATAACATAAAACGAAATTTAAAATGGTTTCTGTTTTGAGACGAGCTAAAGACCGACTCCCACGACAGCCTCTACGTACCGGAGTTGACCCGGATTTTATCTGGTCAAGCGCTGTCACCCTTTCGGCGACCTAACCCCGTTTAGGTCATCAGGTAATTTTTAGAAGGCCACGTTCATAGACGAGTAAGTTAGCAGTGAGTGCTACCATACGGAAAGTCATGGGTACAAATCCTTAGCGTGGCGGTGCTCGATTGAAAATTTCTTCAGTGAGAGCGCGAACTCCCTGCAAATTATGTATATGGTTTGGGATCCACCACATAAATATTCTATTCCAATGAAAAATAGAAGCATTTAACCTCAGCTGAGAGATCGCTCTTTTAATGATGACCACTACAAACGTTTCAAGAATCAAAAATTGAGGGTCTGCACCAGAAATATATAGTCCCTTAATTTGAAAGGTGCTTCTAAGAGTCTCTGGCTCTGCTGTGTAATATCCTCGTGAAAGAAGGATAGAAAAAGGCTGGCTCGTGCGAAATCTCCTGGAATAGTATAAGGGATAATAGATGAAGGAACCCCAGTTTGGTCTTGAATTTGTGGTGGAAGTGAAACTCCGACTCCAAATTTTGGCAGTTACCTCATTGGTTGAACATCTACCAGCAATTCCGATCAAAGTGAAGCTCTTCAATATATCAGAGCTTTGCGACAAAATCCCGGCGGAGGAAAGGGACGATGTGACCAGGAATACACCTCTGAGCGAAAAAAAACAAGACCCCATAACGACAGAAGCATCAGATTCCGTCAGAAGAAACTTTATGAATTCATTAAGCTTCAGATGCAGGGAAATCAACAATGCTGTGATAGACGAACAGACGTATCTAGTGTACTGGTTAGGCGTACGTCTGAGCACTTAACATCGACCCAGACTATTATTTCTATGTTGACGCCTCGGTTTAGTTAAGAAGGCTCGTCAACAAACACACGGAAATTTCGACGTCGCAAAGCTGTAACCAGCACAACAATCGGCTCTCTAAGAGCACTCATGAAAAACCCCGTGTAAGGGAACTGAGCGACGACATTGCAGCACCTCTACGTGCCGTCGCTCGAAAAACGATTGATTTTCGAAAGGTTGGGAAAAGAAGAGCGGCCATGATTAGGATTATCGCACAGCAGTATATGGAAAAAAGACTGCCAGGTAAGGCATTGTGGCCATACCGCATAGAAGACATCGAGAGTTGGCACGTGGAAAGCGTGACGCGTTCGAAAGTTCTTTGAAAAGATGTGACCACTTATAGAAAGTTTGAAGGCCGAAGCATGCATAAGGGTGATCTAATAAACATCGTCCTGAACATATTAAGTTTATGAAGAGAAGATTGCTGAATAAATTCCTTCAACTTTATGGCTTACCGGCTAAGCTATTCACAGAGGTCGGCAAAGAACTGGCGATGTCCATACTTAATTATTTGTAGAATATCGGGATCCTGTGTGAATTATATGTATACGCACAGTCCATAGTCGAACGTCGAATTCATAATTTGCGTCAATAATCGGTCTTATGAAGTGTTATGTGCAAGGGATTAAAGCACACCGTCAATAATCGGATCGGAGCCCCCTCCACACTCATTTTTCGCACAATCTATTCAAAGTAGCGTGAGTGTTACTTTCAGATCTTCAAAGTCATCCGAAGTGCTAGTATGAATGCCCAAAATTCCAGAGCTTAACGACTTTCTGAACTAAATCTGGATCACTACCTATGTACGAGTGCTCGGCCTTCAGCCGATTGAGGCGTCTTGCCTTTCACGTTGCTCCGGGCTCTAGCCTAACGGGAATCGGACAAGCGTGGATGAAATAAATCGTTCTACAACACATATTTGGGTTGAGCCTACCAGACCTTAAAAGACTTAGTCCTTATTTGCTTTCTTTTGCCGGTTTCGAGTGGCCGCGGACGACAATTTGAGGGGTTATTTTACTCGGACCAATTTCTAAAATCTATACTTGCTCCCGACGATAGAGCGCAGTAATAAATATGGATTAAAAAAGAAGCAGGAACAGGGATGAAGGATAGTAATAAGAAAAGCACTACTTACCTGTATGACTCCTCATGTGAATAGCAACCTCAGTGGAGGTGGCAAATTTCTTATCACACACTTCGCAAGCATATGGAAAATCTCCCTTATGCCGTCGTATGTGTATGGTGAGATTACCGGGTATCTGAAAACCCTTACCACAAAGCGTACAAATGAACGGTTGCATGCCATCATGGCCAGACTTGTGTATCTTATACTGATCGGAGGTTTTAATTACTTCATCGCAAACATCACAGCGAAATGGACCCAAGTTCAAATCGAGAAATTCCATTAGTTTCACTTGTATAATTGACAATGGCTGAGGTGGTTTTGACTTCGCAGACGCATCAGCAGCTTCCACCAAACGTTTATGCTTTTCCGCCGAAAACTCTTTACGCAATTCATAGAGTGTCTTTTGTAATTCTTCTAATGTGCTATTAATACCAAGCATTAGATTCACTTCTTCAAGCATTTGATTGAGTTCCTCATTGCGATAGGTGGTTGAGCGATAATCGGGATGATCAACATCCCACAGCGCTGAGTAACTCTTGTAGATTTCTATAAAAGTGAGATGATCATCGTTACTTTTGAATTCAATCGATTTTGCTTTTAAGTACTGAGTTTTCGGTTTGCAAGCGATAACACCTTTTCGCTGAAATTTAGTAAATATAAAAGAAAGAAGGTAAGAGACACAAGTTAAATGCTCGGAAGTGTAGCTACTGGGTTAGCTGTATAAATTTTAACTAAGAGAACAAACAACTCTTCCTACCTTTTGTAAGCGTTCGCGTAACTGATCCTCAAAGATCTTCTGTAGGAACTCCATTTGTTCAAAACACCACAACTTGGGCGCATAAAGTCCTTTTTGTTCGTGCACAATGCGTAGCTCACGCCGGTAACGCGTACGCAACTTTTGTATCTCCGTAAAGCATTCATCCGCCGACATATTAACGCCCTTCTCCAGCAACAATTCACCAGAGATCTCGCGCAACAGTTCATTCTTATCACAAAGCAAATAATTGGCATGTTGTGGATTCCAGAGCGCCTCCTGTCTACGAAAGGCATCTAACAGATATGTGAGTACAGTGCGATTATGCGTGGAGCGTGTTGTTTCGCCGCAGTCTTCTTCGAGCGATTTTTCCATAACCGCACTGCCTGATTGTTTCTACAATGAGAAGTTAGTGTAACACAATAAACCTCACAAATATTGCCGTTATATGCACTTTAGTGTACCTTAAGCTTTCGTGCTGCACGCTTATTCTCTATAACATCACGAAGGAACTCCATTTTCTCATAATATTTGAAACGTGTCTTGTATTTGCCCTTCCGTTCGCGCGCTTTGGATAATTCGAGTCGATAACGTGAACGTAAACTCTTTATGATCGCATAGATCTCTGCGCCATCTAGTGAGTAGTTCATGTCACGCAACAGTGGTCGGGATAATTGTTCAAACATCTTACGATTGGCATTATATTTATATTGTGAATGATTGGGATTCCAAAGTTTTTCGTTCTTCTTATATGCCTCTAACAGGTAAAAGATCACTTCGGTGCTGTGCTCATTCTCGTTGACTAGGGGCTAAAAGGCAAATAATCGCTATACAAAAATAAATTTATAGAAAGAGTTCTATTTGTCATGGTACCTTTTCACAATTTTGCGCCTTCAAAGCACCCAACGGTAATGTGATTAAGTCTTTCCGTAATTTCTCGCTGGAACACGGACTGGGTATGTCATTTTCGGGACACTGGAAATTAGAAAAATAGATGAAATTAGTCTTTCATGTTCCTGCTCAGTAAAAATATGGTAATATAGAAAGAGAAACATCTCTTGAGAAGACATTCCTAAACTGTCATATTCACGAGTTTATCGCTGCATTTAAGAGAGTTACTCGTTTCAATTAGCTTTAAATTTTGAAAGGATTTCTATGAATTTCATTATTTGTTTTCCTAAAAACTTCCATCATATATGTCAGGATAGAAGAGCGCGTTTCTAAGTCCGAGAACAGGAAAGTGAAAAAAGTCCCGCTTTGCAAACTTTAATGATTGCCACGAGTTCTCTAGATATAGATATATAGAAAATTTGTAGCCTAGAAACCCAACTTCTAGGAAAACTCTAAGACATCAGTCAATAAGTTTGACTACGAACAGTGAATAGTCAATAGTGAAAATTCACCTCAATGGTCAATTTTCTAGCAATCACACGCATTCGAAAATCTCTGTTTAGATAATACCGCTTAACTTGAGCGATAAACTCGTTTAAACCCCTTAAATCTTCGGAACCTTATAGTTTCAGGGTAACATTTACTTAGATAGCCATTGATCTATTACGGCTCACACTAGGCTCCGACATTGTGCACTAAAAATCGCAGATACAAAGGTGTTCTTCTGCCAATTAGCGGTCTGCATCTGGAAAGTTGGGTCTTGGACCAGCTCAACAAGCACTAGGCTAGCACCTCAACATGCGCGGTTCCCCGATAGTTCTGGCTTCAGGTGAACCGTGGTGGGTCAAGAGGTCAGCTACTTTCCATCGCCAGATCAAAACTCTAGCACTTAGTAGACATTGCCGGATGGGAGTTCATACGCTAAGAGTGGAAAAACGTAAATATTCGGTTCAAAACTCGATGACATAATAGATTGTGGAATTCACTCACCGATACTCTGAATGACCATCAACATTAGGCTATCAGACAAAAACTTATTACAATCACAGAAGCCGCCGAATGATCACAAGCCAATCAATTCCTATATACTCTGACAGTCAAACTGCCATTAGATCTCTACAAGGCAAGTATAGCACCTCAAAAGTGACGTTAAAATGGAGAAGTACTCTAAACAGACCCTGGAAAAAATGCACCACGTCCTTGATCTAGATAGCGACATCCCAAACTACTGCGGCGGACGAACTAGCGAGAGGATGACGAATTTTAATTAACCCACTTAAAGGACCCACTTGATGCGGATAATGCCCTGAACACGCTAAAACTGACCTTCGCTAAAAATGCTGCTCTATGATCATCCCACGTCCCAGACGATTCCGAACAACCGATCGATTTTTATGAGGAGCTTTTATTTCATATCAGAAATACACTCAGAGAGCTTAAGATTCCCTGCCGAGGGGCCATCGCAACTGGAAAAATTAATTTTGTATAATTTTGGATATCAGTTGGACCAGGGTTTCGAACCATAGCGTTCCGAATGACATTACGCATTGCTAACCACTCGGCTACTGTGGCCTTCCCTTAAGGGATCAAAAACAATGGCGTAACCAAGAATTAGGAAAGAACTCTTGAATGTAGCGAACAGCTCAGATCGCTACAGATACTAAAACAGAACAGAAGCTAATAATATACGAGATGAAGGAATGGCACAACAAAGGGATAAGAACTTGAAGGAAGCGTAGACGGATGAATCTTTTCTCGAAACCCTTCCATAGAATATTTTTCAAACTGCCTGATCATTGCAGTGCATGTTAGGCAGTGATCTAAGCTATGCGCGAGATTTTCAGAATCAGATATTTGTATTTTTAATGGTAGCCAGGTAGTAATAAAAGCTCTTTAATTGGTCTAAACTATCACAGACCCTTATGGAAATGTTTGAATAATATAGACTCTCTCCAATTAGGATACCTGGTCACAAGGGCTCATAGTGGCACTGAAAAGCAGAGAAATTTCTTATGCATGGCAGTAATTAGGAGATGCTGCGATAAGGAGAACAAAATAATGAGCTTTTTGAAGGACATATCTGAAGCCAAAAGATTCATTTAAGGTCACTGCCTGATAGCTCAATCTGCTGAAAAGCAGCAAAGTGGATTTGCAAGAGTAAGAGTGTTGAGAATGAGAAAATTTTCACAGATTTTGGGCGACCATCACGGAATATGTAGAATTACAACTAGTAGTCTCGGTGCCAGGTTAAACAAAGAAGCGAAGCAAATGGGTCTGGTAGTGAACGAGAGCAGGACGAAATATCTCCTGTCTTCAAAAAAAAAACAGTTATCGCATTCGCTACATGGCTTCCACGTCACTGTTGACAGTCATAACTTCGAAGTCGTAGATAATTTCGTCTATCTGGGAAAAAGCATTAACAACAACAACAATGTCAGGCTTGAAATCCAACTCAGAATCACTCTTGCCAACAACGGGTGCTACTTTGAACTGAGTAAGTAATTGAAAAGTAAAGTCCTCTCTCGACGAACCAAAACCAAACACTACAAGTCGCTCATCATTCCTGTCCTGACATATGGTGCAGAAGTCTGGACGATGTCAATAACCGAAGAGTCGGCTTTAGGAGTTTTCGAGAGAAAAGTTTTGCGGAAGATTTATGGTCCTTTGCGTGTTGGCGAATACCGCAAGCGTTGGAACGATGAGGTGTACGAGCTATACGACAACATTGACATAGTTCAGCGAATCGAGAGACAGCAGCTACGCTGGCTAGGTTATGTCGTTCGAATGGATGAAAGTGCGTCAACTTGAAATTATTCGATGGAGTACTCTTCTGAACATACTCAGAGTTAATTTGTATGGTTTTTGTCTGAAATAAAAATCCTTTTTTTTTTGTGAAAAAACTGCACTTCGCTTTTTTATCTTGAAAATGTAACTATTTTTTGTAAATAAATTGTATCCCTCATATATATATTTGAAAATTCTAACGACTAATTTTCGGTTCACTATATTTTTACTCGCAGCAATTAAGCAAACAACAATAAAATTGTAACTAATTTTCCTCTGTGGCCGTAAATAAATATTCACGAGCTGGTGTAGCTTGTTCAAAACGTCCAAATGCTAATCAACAAAAATAGCAATTGTTAAACATGACTTTGGTATTTACTAGAAACATACATACATGCATAAATAAATATATGAAAAAAAATTTCCTAATTGCGGTCGCCCCTCGGCGACCTCATTCTCTGAATTCTGAATTTAATTCCAACTTTCATGCACTAAAGTCCATACAACAAAACCTCGTTATTACACCAGTCACCATGCTAATGGGGAACCGTTCAATAAGAATTAGAGATCTCAATCTTTTATCGTCCATTTTGGGCAGAATCTGATTGGCATGATTGCACAAGTTTCCACTACCAACTGCACAACTTCTCAACAAAGCTCGTTTATGGCATCAGACGTGCCCAGGTCGCGAGCCGAATGTACAGTGGTTGAACTAGCTCCTTAAGTCGTGATATTCTCCTTTACTTAATCTCCAGTGATGTACATTTGTCTTGGAACACATCAATGGAAGACACTACAATATTCGAACGCCCAAGAGCACCCCGCCTGTGGGTTATATATAAAGTTACTTGTATATATATATTTGGCGCTTTGTAACCTCTGAAGCGATTTTTGGCCAAGCTCCTCTTCAAATTTGTGGTTTTTGCATCTTGATGGTTTTCTCAACAAATTGAAGGACCTACAGTTTATCCTAAGCCGCCTCCGAATGGCCGATGGATTTTTATGAGGAGATTTTATTTCATGTCAGAAATACACTCGGAGGGCTTGACATTCCCTGGCGAGGGGCGACTGCAATTAGAAAAATTAATTTTCTATAATTTTGGATGTTAGGCCTGGGCTCGCACCCTGGCCTACCGAATGGCAGTATGCAATGCTAATCACTCGGCTATCGCGGTCGCCTATGGTAGGGACTTCAAAATTTGCCCGTGGTAAGGCATATCTGACGAAAAAGGCGTCCAAAATCCAATAGCTTCCATCCATTTCATTCATTCGCACTGGTTTAGTTAAGAATTGTCACTACCACAACATTCTTCGAAATTCAAAATTGGGAAATATTTTGCTATTAGAGTCAGAGGACTGAAGGGGCTTAAGCCACTGTAGGAAAGAAGCACATAATTTTTTCACGAATTGGTCGACGAAACATGATGGCAAGGTCCGCGCAAAAGTCTTCTTTCAAGAAATATCCTTCGGCGTGGTGTTCAGGCGGGCTATCAGACGATTACAATGTTTTAACAGCAGACTGCTACTAGAGCAGTGGTGGACACCCTTACCCGAAGAGTGGTTTCTGTGCAATAAACTAAAATTTACTCAGATAGTTATTCATGGTGAGCTCCAGAATTGTGAAGGAATGTTTTTTTGTCACTGTCAGTAGCGTCGTCTGGATCATGAGCATGCACATATGGGTACCAGCGCTTCGTCAGATCTAAACAAAGCGCAAATACATAGGCGCTCCTCTGTCAACATGCATTGCGCTTTGGGGCAGGTGGTCCGGGAGCTGACACAGCGTGGGCTAACACCTCAAAAGTCGTGATTACGAGCTCCTCCTGATTCAACATTTGTTTTTCCAGCCCAAGAACAAAACACATAGTGGTAGTCCTGACCACGCAATGTCAGTAGGAGATTCATGGCATGGCATGGCTTGGGGTTTTTACGTAACCTCACTGTCCTAGTCGTCTGTAAGAAGAGTTGGAATCATCTCTGCACTTTCTGATGAACTGTCTTGCGTTTTCGAGTCAGACACTGAAAATTCTCGGAACGCATTCATTTACGAATTTAAGTCAGTTAACAGACACTGGTATTAAAGAACTCCACTCGGCGATGCTCCAAATGAATATCAGCACCAGACAAAACCTTATTGCAGGCACAGAAGTCCCCAAATGATGACTACGTACTCTGCTATTAGAGCACGCCTCAAAAGTGGTGCTAAAGGAACAAATGCAACACGTCCGTGATCTGGGCAGGGACATCCCAGACTACTGCGGCGGACGAGCAAGCGTGAGGAGGACTAATTTTAATTAACCCCTTTAAACACCCCACATGATGATAGATCTTGATTTTTGTCGCAGTTTACGGAACGTAGAAGAGCAAGAGTCTAAAGCTATCCAGTTTTAATAAACACGCGACACAAGAGCTTTGGGGTATACTTTTTTGATTGTCTCGCTGAGCTAGCTTCAGCTAATATTAGAAATCTCGTTGCTTTTATATATAAGGTACACCAGCTGGTTCGCGGATTTGAGAAGGATATAGGTAACTCACAGCGGCATAACAATGTGTCTATAGGCCGAAGTGAGTTCTACAGCTGACCAAAAGCTGCTTGAACTCAACTATCAATACAATACAGATGTAAATCTCATTTGAGAACCTCGTCAATCTCGCTAAGAAAGTTCAAAGCATTAAGCATGAGGAGCTTAAAGTGACAACAAAAGATGCTCTAAAAAATTTTATACAATATACGCGATGTGACGGGGTATTATAATTGCTGAGGCGAGCTCCCTCTCTTGTTTGTGGTGTGCAACTTGAAGTTTTTCCAACAAATGGAGGGATCTGCAGTTTATTCTAAGCCACTTAAAAGCGGCCGATGGATTTTTATGAGGAGTTTTTTATATATTTAAATGTCAGAAATACATAAATTCGACGTGGTTGACATTTCCAGCTGAGACGACCGTACTTAGAACATATTTTCTACAATTTTGGGTTTTTGGACTGAACCCATGACTTTCCGCCATCGCGAATAGCTAGCCACTCGACTACTGCGACCAATTCTGAAAGCAGTTCAATCAAGTACGCGGTGCGCTACTACCCGGAGGGTGATGATTTCATGTCCTCACTTGCACGAGATTAGCAATAAATAAGCGAACTTCGAAGTAACTTTCATCTTATTAAAATAATAATTAAATACAGGATGTAATCGTTTCACTGCTCCTTTGAAGTTCTGAATGTCATTTTGAGTGTTGCCAGAAAAATAAGTAAATAAATTACTTATAGTTCAGTTGTGTAGCTGTGTGTATGAGATTATTAATCAACTTATGCAGCTCATGGCCTGTATTCGACGTTATGTCAGTCGATGTTAAATGAACGCTCTACTCCTTCTTCGCTGCTATTTTTAGATAGAACATCAAACTAGTTTTTTTTTGTTTTCTTTATTTGTTTCTTCTTTGCGTGTATATGACAACAAGTAAAAAAAAAATTCAGCATAACTGCCGTCAGTGGGCAAAACAGGAACAAGCACTCGTGTATCCAGTTATTTGTTTGGTTTTAGCGCTTGAGAGAATAAATAATCAAAAAAAAACCTTTATGAACATTCAAACCAGGCAGAAAATGACATTTAGAACAAGAGTTTCGGTGCGATATTTTATATAGATAACAAGTCAATTGATAAGTCCCCGGCCTACCATAATAAAACACACTTTTTTGGCAAAATTCTTCTTTTTTTTATTCAACATAGTTCCCTTCAAGGGTGATACATTGAATATAGCGGCCTCACTTTCGGCAGTCACCTCTTCATTCGACGAAAATTTCTTGCCAACGAGCATTCCTTTGAGATCTGAACAGGATATACTCGCTGTGGATCAGATCTGAAGAATATTGTGGATGCGGAAGCAATTCGAAGTCAAATTCATGAATTGTCGCCATCGATTTCACTGACTTGTAGCACGGTGCATTGTCTTGGCTAAACAGCACTTTCTTTTTCGCATTTGAAGAAAATTTCGGTGATTTCGTCCTTCAAACTGTCGCTGTGGATAGTCCTTCCTTTTTTATGATAGTCAATGAAAATTATTCCATGCGCATCCCAAAATACAGGCGCCTAAACAGTCGACTATTGCATGCTCTACAGCGGGTTCATCGTGTGCAGTTCGCTTGGATGATTGTCGATTGGACTTCAGAGTGAAATTTTGGAACCATATTTCATCCATTGTCACATATCGAGGCAAAAACTCAGGTTTATTACCCTTGAACATCTCAAAACACTGCTACGAATCATCAACTCGTCGTTGTTTTGGGTCAAAAGTGAGCTCGTGCGGCACCCACTTTGCACAGAGCTTTTTTTTCGAGAATGATATGATGTACACGGTCAGTTGATTTCTTTAGAGTGCCTGCGATTTCATGCAATTTCAATTTACGGCCATTCAAAATCATTTTGTGGATTTTTTTGATGTTTTCGTCGGTAACAACCTCTTTTGGGCGTCCACTGCGTTTACCGTCTTCGGTGCTCATTCTACCGCGTCTAAACTTAACACAAAAATTCTTGACGGTTGATTTTCCTGAGGTAATTTCGGGAATTCGTTATCAAACCAAGTTTTTGCTTCAACTCGATCAACAAAAGTTGCTTCACTCAAAATGCTATAATTCGGGAACTAATGATGCGACAGCGGCCAAATTTACACACGCTTCTTTTGAAGGTTAGGGCTAACTAAAAATCATTAATTAATTAATTCCAGTAGAGCCATCTATGTGTCAGTCCGGGAACTTTTCATTTGACTATAAAACAACACTGTGAAATGGCATTAAATGGTTGATGAAGATGTGGGTTGCAGCAAGAGAAAATTCTGTTCAACCGCATTCATTAATATGTACGTACATACATACATATGTACGTATATGCAGTGACACATATTTTATTCATCTCAATGCACCCTCCATTATCTTTTATGAGAGTAGTCAACAAAAAGACCATTGAAGAATCATTGAATTTCGCCTGTGTGGCTAGAACATAAATATGATTAAAAAGCATATGCCTTAGTACATAACATAGATACATACATACATACATATGAATCAAGTAAATTCTGGTCTGCACTTGTTCCAGCCAGCGCGCCGCTTGAGCTTTCGTAACCCTTTCATTCATTTTCAACACGACATTTGCATTGAATATGCATTTCGAACACACAGTGTCTTACGAAATTGTACAGATATTCGATTTTTTAAGGAAGCAACAACAAAAAATTATCAGAGGCTTAACAAAAATCCTGAAATCTATTTGGAAATGAGAGCAGAGCAGCTCGTGAGCATATCAAACTCAGAACTTTCAATTTTTTTTCTGAGAAGTCCAAAACTTTTCTTTGCAGAAGAGCTAGATATGAGAAAATCAATGATTGAGCTGGGAACACTGCATAAGCCCGAAATTGAACATCCAGAAAATTTCCGAAAACACAGACAAGACACAATACCGACTCGAAATAACGTAGGCATAACAAATGAACGTAAAAGTGCATATTAACTTTAGTCTGAAGTATGTAAGTACGAGAGGAAGAAGAGATGGGCCCACCCTACTTCAGAACCATCGTACCAGAATGAGGATCTAAGCTGATTTCACTATGTCCGTCTGTTTGAAAACAAACTAGCCCCACAGTTTTTGAGTTATTTCAGCACTTCTTGGGATTTGGTCCTATTTGGCAGATATCTGATCTATATTCGGTCATATCTGGATTATGTGTTTCAAAATTGGCTCTACCGAGATTTCATAAAAATTATCCACCAGTTAGCTTTTAAAAATATATTTTCCTACATTTGAGCTTTAAACTCATGGCACGCTATTCTCCGACAGAAAATTCAGCAATGAAAAAAATTTAACCTTCACCAGCTGGGCCAAAGTTGTTGAATTAAAATTTTCGATTTTTGACAATCCAAAGCCATTGCCAGTGACATGCGACGGCCTGCACTCCTGTCAGCAAACGAACACTTTTCTCACTCACTGTCCACCACACACTACACAAAGTGAATAGTGGAATACAACACTGCACATATGTATGTTGTATCTGCAGCCCCATTCACGTCATATTGACGAGTTGTGATGTAATTTGTCGGCGACAATACAATCAACTCTTTATTCCCGACATCAATGATTCAAGCACAAATGTTAATTGCTGTGAACCAAAGAAAAGCACATACTCGTACTAGGCAAATATTGTGTGGACAAAAAGTCATCCATATAAACTGAGCATATAATTTACATACATACATACATATGTACATACAAACGCCATTCTAAGTCATTTCTTTAATAATTCATGCATACATATAACCCTCATTTGGCGATTTTGGGTGGTGCTTTAGTATTTGCTTGCACAATATCAGGGTTGCATGTAACTACATACATACATACATACATGTGTACGTGTCATATTGAAAAGACTTTTTGGGTGCTTACGATACATTTACATACAGGTATTTGCATACATACATATATATTTTATGTCAACACTAAGAGGTGTTTAATGAAAATAACATGACTTTAGTCACACACTCGCCCAAATGGAAAAGGTTGCGGCGCATGTGGGCACAACAAAAAGGTCTGTTATTTGCTTGCTGCGGCGCTAATCAATCTTTTATGGGTTTAATTAAGTTTAATTTTTGGTATTTTGTTGAATTTTATTTTAACTTTATTTAAGTTATTTAGTTAATTTAAAACTGAAAAAATGCTTTTGATATATTTTCTTTAATTTATTTAATTTATTTGTATTTTATTTGTTTGCTTAAACGCAATTAATACAAATCAAATCCAAATTTAAGTAGTAATAAACAATGTTGTATTTTAATTTAATGCAAAGCTCTAATTTTATTTCGCTCACGTGGTTGGTTGTTTGATTAATTGAGGGAGTAGGTCGATGCAAGCAACTTCTTGGCTGCAGGTTTAACGAAAGTCTAAATTTAATTTTTTTTAAATCAAATTTCAGCCTTCTGCAATGCGAATGCTATATATACATATATATATATATATATATATATATATATGTACGTGCAAATGTGCAATAAAGTCTATGCGCTAGCGTACGCTACAGTGATTCAACAATCGATCGATCGATCGATCGTTCAATTATCTACTCAACGCGCATCGATAAATGCTTTGCATCTACCGTGAATGAGTGGTTAGCAAGAACATTGATTAAATTGATATGCATTGGCGGTGCTTCAATTTCAATTAATTAAGGTTTTTTCTTTTTTATGCACACACACATATTTAAAATAAAATATATTTATATAGTATTGTAACGTTTTACGTAGCTACCCTCGATGATTTCCCAAATCCTTCAAGTCCGATCACTAGATTGATAAATAAAATTTCCAAGATTTCTTCGTTTGACCTCTTAATCGTCAGGAATTTACTCAGCGTTTGTTTAGTCTTCAATAATTACAATTCTTTACTAATTACATATATACCCAATGGCCTATTTTACAATTCTTTATGACACACAATTATTTTCTGCTTCACACAGCTTATCCGTTTCTCAAACACACACAGCTCACAGCAATGTTAACTCCACTGCGTTTGCTATTCGTCTCCTCTCGGGATAGCGGCTGCCGCTCATTTTATACCTGTGGATGACGCAAACATTCTGTTCGCGCGCTTAAGGATATACTGATTATTCGTTTGCCTGCGGTAGCTGCAGCCGTTTATCCGTTTATCCTTGCCGACCGGGAATTTCCTTTACACTGTCGACCCTTTTGTTTGTCCTTGGTACGGGTAATTTGCATCATACTTCCACTTCTTTTGTCTGTCCTTCGTATTTTCAATTTCCGTCACAGTATTTATAATAGATTTGGTTCTAATCTAGTTAATACGCAAACTGACTTTTTCCTTTGTAAAGCAAAGGATAACGAAAGCGCAATAGTGGAGACGGATTACCAGCATTATGTGCATAAGCTGACTTAATCTCCATTAATTAGTGAATTATTCTCTTGCTGATATGAATGCAATAAAATTTTATGTATTTAAACTGTTTTTGCAAACCACACTGAAGACAATTCTGCCAGATTTAACCTTTAACATTTAGCCTTTTTAATATTGTGAATGAAAGAAATTGCGTGCTCTACTGCCAAAAGAAGAGATAAATACGAGATAGTGTTTTTATGTTCGCCGAATGGTGAATAGGGGGTGGAAATAGAAAAAAAACTTTTTTTACCTTTTCAATATATTCACCTGCAAGACGGCTACATTTTTCAGATCCTCTAATTAATTTATTTATTCATAAAAAAATGTTTTCTCCTTATTTTCAAAATACACCGATACTATCTCCTTGACTCCAACATCAGTGATGAATTTCTTTACCCCTCAGCTCTTTTCTCACTTTTGGAAACAGTTAATAATCAGTCGGGGTCAGGTTTGTGCTGTAGGGTGGGTTATTCAAAATATCGAAGCCCACCTTATACAGGGCAACAAACGCAACGCGGCTTTTGTAAAATTTCCACGTCATTTCTCTTTAATTTGCAACTTTTAGTCGCTCTCATATTGTGGCGTAATAAAATCCAATTATAGAAACACCTTTATCCTTATAAGCCATTAATGATATTGTTTCAGTTCAGAGCCATAAAAGACCTTGCTATGAGTTTACCAACTAACTGTTATACCATAAACTTCTTCGGAGGTACTTTGAGCTTTTTATGCCGCCGCATGGAATCTTGTTTCGACACAGATTCGTAATGATGAGCCAAAGTTTCATCTCCAGAAACAATTCGACTCAATACACCATTCTTCTCTTCATCATTCTTCTCAAGATTTAAACGATAAATGCTAAATACCTAGGGCGCGGCACAATTTATTCATTTTGAAGCTTCTCTATAGTGCGAAGAGTCATGCAGCTTTGATTGGAAAGTGGAAACCATAACATTTTCGATTATTAAACTTTGTAATCTATTGCAACTTATTTATTCAAAATAACTGCTGTCACGAATTTATTTGTTTTCCTCATTTCTCTTTGTGCTTTTCATATATTTTGACGTTTTGTTAACAGGTCAATTGAAAAGTCCAAGGCCTGCCATAGTAGTAATTTTTTGCCAAAATTAATTTTTTTTATTCAACATAGTTCCATTCAAGGTTGATAGCCTGATACCTTTTCGTTACCATTTATGTAGTACGATTTGTCCTATGCTCCAAAATAGGCCTCAGTTTCGGCGATCATCTCTTCGTTCGAAGAAAATTTCTTCCCAGCGAGCATTCTTTTGAGATCTGAGAACAGGAAATAGTCGCTGGGGGCCAGATCTGGAGAATACGATGGATGCGGAAGCAATTCAAAGCCCAATTCATGAATTTTACCATCGATTTCACGGACTTGTGGTCCGCTTCATTTTCTTGGCTAAGCAGCACTTTCTTTTTCTTCAAATGCGGGCGTTTTTCGTCGATTTCGTTCTTCAAACTGTAAACAAATACCTTCCTTTTTTCGAGGCGATTAATGAAAATTATTCCATGCGCAACAAAAAATACAGACACCATAACCTTGCCAGCCGACTGTTGCTTTTTTCCACGCTTTAGAGCGGTTTCATCCTATGTAAAATCACTCGAATGACTGTCCGTTGGACTTCGGAATCTTAATGATGGAGCCATGTTTCATCCATTGTCACATATCGACACAAAAACTTGGCTTTATTACTCTCGAACATCTCCAAACATTGCTCTGAATTATCAACTCGTCGTTGTTTTCGGTCAAAAGTGAGCTCGCGCGACACCCACTTTGTACCGAGCTTTCTCATATGCAAATATTCGTGAATAATATGATTCAGTTGATAACTTTAGAATGCCTGCTTTTCATTTAATTTCAATTTGCGTTCATTCAAAATCATTTTGTGATTTTTTTTTCGATGTTTTCGTCGGCAACAACCTCTTTTCGGCGTCCACTACGTTCACCGTCTTCGGTGCTTGTTTCATCACGTCTAATCTTAGCATACCAATCTTTGATTGTTGATTTTCCTGGGGTAGTGTCTGGAAAATCGTCATCAGGACAAATTTGTGCTTCAACTTTATTTTTACCCTTCAAAAAGCAATATTTTATTAAGGCACGAAATTTCTTTTCATCCTTTTTTTTTACCATAACAAAAGTTGCATCACTCAAAATGCTATAATTTCACAAACTAATGATCCAACTGCTGTCAAATTTACACACGCGTCTTTTGAATGTTAGGGCTAACTAAAAATCATTAATTAATTATTTCTAGTAGCGCCATATATGTGTCAGTCCGGGAACTTTTCAATTGATCTGATAAGTGGAGATGCCAATTTTTCTTCTCCATATTAGGAAAAAAGAAATGTCAACTATCCATTGTCGTTAAAAATGAGTTATCGAATCGCATAATCGATAACGGCAAGAGAGGAAATTCGCAATTCGCAATTGAGCGATTCAACAAATCATATCGATCAAATTTGCTGTATGCCACTACAGCTGTTCAATACATGTGTTTTTTGTTTTTATTGAAAAATGAACCAACCAAAAATATTAAGTAAAAAAATATATACAGTTAGTTTCAAATGAAGCGTGAAGTCTACTTTGAAAAATGCATTCGTTGAAATAAACAATTTTAAATGACGACGAAAGCAAATTTACTACATACATACATACAAATGTAAACAAAATATAATAAATGTGCAAAAAATAATGCATGTGCATTTGTATGCTTTGTATGTTTAGATATATATGTAAGTGTCTATGTATATGTATGTACATACGCCAATTGATTAGTTAACAACAATTCGTTTAAACCTAACTAACGAGTGCATTCACTTGTCGGTCAATAAAATATATACGGAATTCTTGTTGTTGCATGCCTTTATATTACACACATACATATATCTGAACATAAAGTGTTTTAATTGAGTAGAAGAGAACAAAAAATGCTTAAATTGAAATTGGGACATAAGAAAAGTTTCATAGAAGCAAGAAAAGCGCATTGCGTGCAAACAAATATTTAAGTAAAAAAGATTATAAGCCATTAAATGGCTGGAATTTCGTGAGAAAATCCTATGAGAGGAGATGGTATATATATAGATATGTATATGTGCATACTATTTAAAAACCATCAGTTAGATCATCGACAGCTTGTGAGCAAATGTAGTAGAAGTACTCTTTTCAATAGCCTTTTTTTTTTTGACAGATCACGTGTTAAGCTGACATATTTTCTTTGTTCAGTTTTGTTTGACATTTCGTCATGGAAAGGTTTGCGCCTGACCAACGTTTACAAATCATTCAACTTTATTACGAAAATTCACATTCTATAAAAAATAAGTTTCGCGCTTCGCTCAACTTACGGTCAATGTAGTGGGCCTACTGAGCCTACTATTCGCAACACCATCACCCATCTTGAGACCCAGCATTTATTATTGGATAATATTCGACCGAATATATCACGTTCAGCACGCAATGAAGAAAATATAGCGGCCGTTCGGCACCTTTCGCAGCAATTCGGACTGACATTGGAACGACTTGGCGCATTTTACGTCGAAATCTTAAATTGAAACAAAATACAGCTTGTGCAAGAACTGAGCCGCTCGACCTTCCCAAGCGACATGGCTCAGCTCTATGGGCTCTTGAAAAGTTCCAAGAAGATCCGACGTTTTCGAGCCATTTTTTGTTCAGTGCTGAGGCCCATTTCTAGCTCAATGGTTATGTAAACAAGCAAAATTTGCAGATTTGGGACAAAGAGAAAGAGCTGCCATTTCATCCAGAAAAAACTACGGTTTCGTGTGGTTTGTGAGCCGGTGGAATCATCGGGTCATATTTCTTCAAAAATGATGCCGGTGAGAACGTAACCGTCAATGTCGACTGTTATCACGCCATGATAACCGACTATTTGATGCCTGAAATTGAAGCTCGTGATCTCCACGACATTTGGCTTCAACAAGATGGCGCCACTTCACAGACACAGATCGTATCAATCAATCGATTTGTTGAGAGAACACTTCGGTAAGCAGATAATTTCATGTTTTGGGCCGTTCGATTGGCCACCAAGTTCATGTGATATCACACCGTTAGACTTTTTCCTGTGGGGATATGTGAAGTCTAAAGTCCATGCGGACAATCTTGCTTCGATTCAGGCCTTGGAACAAAACATCATGCTTTTCATTCGGATGGATTATCTGAGACGTAGCCGCGGCAAACATTTGAAAGAGATAATACTCAAAAAATAGATGTAAAAGTATGTTCTTTCCAATGATAATAAAAATTCCCCATTAAATTTGAATTTTTCCTGTTTTTTTATTTAAAAAAGTAGAGAACCTCGAAATGGATTACCTTTTAGAAATCTGCTAATAATTAAGAACAACACCATGTTCGTGGTTGAAAAATTTGAAAGCGAAATTAATTTTTTAATTATTTCACTTTTCTTTCTTTTTTACTCATATGACCTGTTCTACATAAATCTTGAAATGTGTTGTATTAAGCTGCTGCTGCTGCTCGTCATAAGTGACTATGCGTAATAATAGCCACTTTTGTTATGAGGAATTTAAGTACAAGCGTTGCGGTATACTCATATAAACATATGCTTTAAGTCGTTACAAGTACGACAGGTCGTATGAGTTTTTTTTTTTTTTTTTTTAAATAGAAAATAAAGGGTTTTCCAAAGGCATGATGATATGTATTCAGTAATATTTACAACTTCATTATGGCAGGAACAAAGTTTACAAATTATTCAATATTATTATCAAAATAATCGTTCTGCATTTTAGATTTTTTTTAAAAAAACAAATCTTCGATGAGGGTCACTTTCAACTGAGTCGTGTAGTAAATAAAAAAACTGTCGATTCTGGTGCGAAGAAAATCCGCAAATTATTCATGAACAACCATTATATTCACCTAAATTGACAGTTTGGTGTGGTTTTCGGTCTAGTGGAATCGTCGGACCATACTTCTTTCGAAATAAAGCTGTTAGCACTTGCTACTGTCAATGGAGTGCGGTATACAGATCCATGATAACCAACTTTTTTATGGCCACATTTGGAAGAAGTTGATCTTAACAACATCTGGTTCCAACAAGACGGAACTACGTGTCACACAGCACGTGCAACAACAGAATTATTTCGAGAAAGGTGACATTGAGTGGCTCAAATATTGGGTTCATCGAATTCGTTATTGCAAAAGAAGTCGTGGAGGCCATTTAAATGATGTTATATTCAGAACATAATTTTATCGATTCTACTTCACATTATGGCGGCCGCGATAGCCGAGTGGTTAGCATTGCGTACTGATATTCGGAAGGCCTGGGTTCGAGCCCAGGTTCGAGCAACATCCAAAATTATAGAAAATAAATTTTTCTAAAACTATGGTTTTCAAGTGCTCACGAGTTAAAGGTTCATCCGCATAGACACGGTTTTTCGCGCAGCCCAACAAAAAAGTCGAACGGTGTCGAATCGCACGATCTCGGTAGCCAATTGACATCGCCGAGACGAAAGATTACGCGGTCGGGAAACTTCTTTCGCAATAAAACCTTCTTCGCTCGTGTTGTATGGCATGTGGCACCATCTTGTTTGAAGCACATATTGTACAAGTCGTGTTCTTGTCGGTTATCAAACGATCATAACGCTCCGTATTGCCAGTGATTGCGTCGTCGTTATCGTTTTCAAAGAAGTAAGCTCCAATCACACCTCTAGACCAAAGGGTGGACCAGATATTAAGAAGTGTTTTGGGTGTAATGGCCTGTCTTCAATGATTTGACGATTCTCTACGATTGCTGCTTCGCCGTTTCTCTCGCATTTGTTGTGGTTGTTGTTAAAGGTTTGCATTATATTTTCTTGTGATCGCTAGCACGCAGTGCTCTACGGCAACTTCCCTTGCCAAAATATGTAATGGTGACATTTCGAAGCGAACCGTTATCGAGCAGGTCCCGTTCTTGCTATAAACCAACCAATGGCCACGTTTAAAGCAGGAGCACTACTGTCCAGCAGCTTCATCTAGAGATTGAGCAATGGTTCGACAAAACTGCATTGATCTACTATGAATAAAGTCAGTGTACGAACAGCTAAGCCTTCCACCTCGTCAAGGTGCCTGCCCTTTCTTCGTTGACAGCCAATTGTTGTTGAATTTTACATATTCGTATCTTCGACATTTTTGTTGTAATATAGTTCTATTTGGCAGTTTTAACCTTAGTATGTCATCATGCATTAAATTGTTGAAATCATCACATCACAAACCTCATTTTCATTATCGTTTTCATACCTCAGTTTGCGATTATCGAGGCAGATATGTAGGTTGGTAGGAGTTGTGCTAGACAGAATTTATCCTCGGGCCCATTAGCACTAGATACACAATTTTGATGTACTTTCTGAAGCCCAGGGTTCAAGTCTTGGTTCGGAAAAGATCCAAAATTTTTTGTAATCGCCCCTCGGCAGAGAAAGTCTAACCTTCCGAGTGTATTTCTGACATGAAATAAAAAAGCGCTCCTCATAAAAATCCATCAGCCGTTCGGAGGAGGCTCAGAATAAACTGTAGATCCCTCCATTTGTTGGAAGAAACTCTTCTTCATTCACATCGAGAAGGTATCCCTCCCACCTGGAAGCAACTGTCGATTTCAAACCTTAGGTGGATATAGTCTGATCTATTTAAAGGTGTTGTGAGCTGATTCAGGAAATCGATGTGACCATAACTCTTTGACTTTCCGATCAATGAAGTAACTAATAGTCCATCATACACCACTTACGTTCAATGTGAATTAAGTATGGAATATATGAAGATATAATTCTACTTGCACATATACATATATTTAAATATGTATGTACATACACAAATACTATCCACATTCTGTCAGAAAATTAAAATGTCCAACTCATGTCCATTTACGTCACAGAGTTTGTCTAGTGAAAATTTTTAATTAATTTCGAATTAAAATTCTTTTTAACAATTTCCGGCAAACACCGGTGAGACCAAGCACATACATACACATGCATGAATGTGTGTATTTGTTTTTGCAATTTAAATTGACAAGCTAAATGGTACATATATACATATGCTTGTACATATGTACATATGTCGTTGTTGTTAATCAAATATTTCGCCCATAAAAGAGTATATCAAAAAGAGGTGTGAATAAAAAATTTGCGTTATAAATATAATAAAAAAGACATGCTAATCAATAAATAAAAAAGACAAGTGGACAATCAAACTTACATACACATATAAATATAACTAACAGGTCAGTTGAAAAGTCCCCAGCCGACCATAGTAAACAAAATTATTTTTTTTTTATTTAACATAGTTCCCTTCAAGGGTGATATACTGATAATAGCGACCCTCCAACTTTTCGTTTTGGGCAATCAACTCTTCATACGACGAAAATTTCTTCCCAGTGAGCATTCTTTTGAGATCTGAGAACAGGAAATAGTCGCTTGGGGGTCAGATCTAGAGAATACGGTGGATGCGGAAGGAATTCGAAGCCCAATTCATGTATTTTCGCCATCTATTTCACTGACTTGTGATACGGTGCATTACCTTAGTGAAACAACACTTTTTTTTCAAATGGAACTGTTTTTTGGCGATTTCGTTCTTCAAACAGTCCGATAATGCTATGTAATAGTCGTGGTTGATCATCCTTCCTTTTTCAAGGTTTTTAAAGAGAAATAACCTTGCCAGCTGACTGTTGCGTTTTTCCATGCTTTCGAGTGGGTTCATCGTGTGCAGTCCACTCGGATGACTGTCGGTTGGATTTTGAAGTGAAATTTTGGAGTTATTATCACATATTGACGCAAAAACTTTCATTTATTACTCTCGAACATCTCCGCTCTCTTTCTATTGCTCCGAATCATCAACTCGTCGTGGTTTTTAGTCAAAAGTGAGCTCGCGCGGCACCCACTTTGCAACTAGCTTTCTCATACCCAAATATTCGTAAATGATATGTTGTATACGTTCAGTTCATATCTTTCGAGTGTCTGCTATTTTATTCAATTTCAATTCACGGTCTCTCAAAATTATTTTGTGAATTTTTTTGATTTTTTCGTCGGTAACACCTCTTTTGGGCGTCCACTACGTTCACCGTCTTCGGTGCTTGTTTCAACAAGTCTAAATTTAGCATACCAAATTTTTGCTTTAACTGTATTTTTTTCCATCAAAAAGCAATATTTTATCAACTCGCCAAATTCTTTTTATCCATTTTTTTTTCACAATAACAAAAGTTGCTTCACTCAAAATGCTATAATTCACAAACTGATAATTCGACAGCTGTCTTTCGAAGGTTAGGGCTAACTAAAAATCATTAATTAATTTTTTTCCAGTAGCGCCATCTATATGTCAGGTCGGGGACTTTTCCATTGATCTGCTATGTGTGTTATGTTGATACGAGTGTATATTTATAGTGGAAATCGTTGATCATATTGTCCAGCTTGTTGACGTATGTTCATTCATATATGTATGTATGTATATACATGATTTTGATTTATGTACTCTGTATGCATGAAGTATTTATAGAACGCTGTGTGTACCTTTTGTAAGTGAAAATCATTTTTATCGCCTTTTGATTGGACTAATGGACAGTTTAGACGACTCGATTGTCAAATGGCGCACATACATACATATGTATGTACATATCTTCAAATAGACATTTCAATAGTAGTCTACATAGAACCTTGGTAGGGCGTGCAATCCCGAATCACTTTGAACTCATATAATTTTTTCGGGATTTGAAAATTCGGAAAGAGACGCTTTTTTTTTAAAAGGAAAGCTTCTTCAAGAATCATATTATGTTATTACTGCTCACTCTACCCATATGAGGAAACACCTCTTCAAACCTCTTCAAGTAGCGACATCCGTTTCTTAAACTCCGAAAATTTTTACTACAATTAAGGCATGTTGAAAAATACAAAAACGGAATAAAAAGGTATAAGTTTTTAGTGAGATCCTCACTTGGAGACCGTCGATTTTTTTTAACATTTAACAGGTGGTTTCTACGGCATGATAATTTTTTTTTTAACTGCAGGAGACTGTTAATTGGATAATAGAGAACGAAGACCATAATTCCGAATATGATATATTAGTCATCCCTCCAGACCCAATGATATTGTAGGTGATGAAGAGGTAGGCCACGGAAGAATTTAGGTACTTTCACGTCGTCAAGGCAGCACCTGCATGCTCTACTACGCGTAAAAGGGTCGATCAAGGTAATTTCGACGAGCCGGCTTAGAGACGGGTGCCAACCAATCATCGGTAAGCTGATTCAATACCATACCTCAAGAAGAAGACGTACGAACTAATAAAAAAAAATTCTGAAAATTTCTTCGCTCCTGACTGATTTTGGAACTCTGAAAAAGACGGACATGGCTAAATCAATTCAGCTCGTCCTTCTGATAGAATGGTATAAATTTTTGTGGATGTATCTATATCATCTCCTTCTGCTACTTACATTCTACATACCAAAGTTAATAAACCATTTTATGTACATATATAATGAATGGGTCCCGCATTGTGACATATCCTATAAGAGTGTCCCCGCTTTGGAATAACTATCCAGCTTCAGCTCCTTATTCTGTTTGGCTAGCATGTTGAAGATGATGAGTATTACAGTCCCACTCCCCCTGAGAAAGATGTATGTATGTCTCCGAGAGATTAGAGACATTTTTGTCACGAATAAGCCATGATTTGGAGTTGCTTCGCAGGTCATTGAGGATAATTGAGCGTATCGCTGCGACATCTCGACCGAATGATGGCCAGTCTAAAAATATCATTGTCGCAGTGAGTAATTTCAATATGAAAAACGGCAGGTCTAACGATAACGTTAAGATAAGGTCCACCAAAAGCGACCACAATAGCCGAGTGGCTAGCATTGTGTACTATCAGTCGCCCCTCGGCGGTAATGTCAAGTCCTCCGAGTGTATTTCTGACATCAAAAAAAAAAACTCCTCACCATAAACCTAGTACATTTTCCCATTAAGCTGGTTGCCCATTTGACATCTTTAATAATGCATACAATCTCTACTTGGAAAACACATTGAGTTTAAAGCTATTTTGGTTATTGAGGCGATCGCAGGAGAGCCTTGCTATTGTGTCTGCCTCACACTTAGATGCATCAGTACAGATATGGATGTCCTCAGTATTGCCGATGGGCTTGCCTTCCACCCACTCTTCTCTGCTATGGAAGGAGTAGGTGACCTTTTATGGCATTCTGTATGCTGCCTTGTTCCTCAGTTATCAAACTGTACCAAGTTGTCAAGGACTATCTGTTCGTTCATACATCACTGGTAAATTGATTTGCCAGGCTCTTTTTCAGATATTCCAAATTTGGAATGCTTCTCTGGCACTGCTTTCGATGTGTTCCATTCAGCTAATTTTTCTTTATCAAGAATTACTCAGAGATATTCAATAGTGTTGGAGAGGAAAGGGGAAATGTAATACAACTTGGCCTCGATGGTTAGTCTGTTTTTTTGTTTTACGAAAACTTTTTTTCTTTCAAACCTGTAAAATTTTAACTTAAACAAATAACGAGTGATCCATTCCGGGGTTCCCAACCTTTTTAAAGAAAAAAAAACAGAAAATTCAAATTTAATGGGGAATGTTTATTACGATACGAAAGATCATTCTTTGGCATTTATTTTTTGAAGATTATTTCCCTCAAATGTTGGCCGTGGCTACGTCTCAGGTGGTCCATTCGTTGAGTCCAGTTTCCGATGACTCGTTCGAGCATTTCGATTGGTAACTGGCGAATAACACGCGTGTTGGTTTCTCCAAGACCTGAATCGAAGCGGAATTGTCCGCATAGACTTTAGACTTTACATATCCCCACAGGAAAAAGTCTAACGGTGTGTTATAACACAATCTTGGTGGCCAATCGACCGACTCAAAACGTGAAATTATCTGCTCACCGAAGAGTTCTCTCAATAAACCAATTGATTGATACGATATGTGGGTAGTGGCGCCGTCTTGTTGAAACCAAATGTCGCGGGGATCACGAGCTTCAATTTCAGGCATCAAATAGTCGTTTACCATGGCACGATAACGGTTGCTATTGACGGTTACCTTCTCACCGGAATCAATTTTGAAGGAATATGGACCGATGATTCCACCAGCTCACAAACCACACCGAACCGTGTTTTCTTCTGGATGAAATGACAGCTCTTGAATCTCTGCTGGTTGCTCTTCGTCCCAATTGTGGCAATTTTTCTTGTTTACATACCCATTGAGCCAGAAATGGGCTTCATCGCTGAACAAAATTTGGTTCGAAAACGTCAGATCTTCTTGGAACTTTTCAAGAGCTCATACAGCGAAGCGATGTCGCATAGGAAGATCGAGCGGCTTCAGTTCTTGCACAAGCTGTATTTTGAACGCTTTCAATTTAAGATCTCGACGTAAAATGCGCCAATTCGTTCCATACGTGTGTCCGAGTTGCTGCGAACGGCGCCAACTCGACTCTCCACAGTCTTCGTGTACACTCTCATCTACGGCCGTGCTGGAAGTGGTGTAACGGTCGAATATTATCCAATAATGAATACTGGGTCTCAAGATGGGGGATGGTGTTGCGAATAGTACGATCAGTCAGCAGGCCGATTATGTTGCCCATAAGTTGAGCTAAGCGCGCGAAACACATTCTTTACAGAACGTGAATTTTCGTAATAAAGTTGAATGATTTGTAAAAGTTAATCAGGCGTAAGTCTTTCAATACTGAACAAAAATAACATGACAGCTTGACGCGACTCACGCGTAATCTGTCAAAAAAAAGCTATTGAAAAAAGTACCTCTACTTGGATCCCTCTTTAAATAGAACAAACATTCACCAAAACAAACACAGAAGCGCTCGCTCAAACAAATTTTCTAGCATTCTACTTTCTCTCTTAATCACAATCAAAATCTTATCTCATAATTTCTGTACGTAAAAATAACTCAAAATTGTAGCATTTCGACTGTACCAGTTCTTTCAACTTGCCAAATTGGTTTTCTCCGGTTTGGATTTCTAAAGCAAACAAGAATTAGTTAGTCAAATAAATTAACGAAAAAAAATTATTTTTAGTTTTTGAAGTAGTTCAAGACAACTACTTACTACTTACTACCTACTACTTATGCACGTACATACATATGTATAAAAAAAATTATTGTTTTATTCTCAAGTTTTTTATTAAACCCAATGATTTTTATGGCAGCTATAAAAATGTTCTGTTATTAAAACGCAATTTTTTGGTATTTAATTAAACATTAAGTTTTAGTCAAGGCTTATCGGTGCCAATACTCAAAATCAAAACAATAAAAAAAAAATTGCAAATCAAGTAAACTCCAGATAACATCACTGTGCCGAGGTGTACTGTCGGCAGTAGTTTGGCATGCGTACGGGTGGGGTGCGCGTCGTGTGCTGGTATTTGAATTGGAAGCGAAAAAAATGTTTTTATGTAAATTTATGCAGAATATTTACCAACTTATTGTGTAAATAAAATAAATTTATATTGCGATGTGCGATGTGCCATTGATAATGACTGAATGACTTGTTAGACAAGTCGGTTCACAGTGGAACATTCGTGTACATGGCAAGTGAAAAAAAATGCACGAAATTCAGAAGCTGAAAAGCAGCTTAGAGTTTATCGGGGATTAAAGAAATTGCTGAAAGTAGTATTTAACATAAGGTTCCATACTGTATGAATATCCGGGAGTATTGTGCTCGTATTCAAATTCAATTGGCAAAACCTTCGGCTCTAGCACAAGCATTATCGTGCCCGTGAAGCTCAGTGTTTCACGATAATAAAGGGTGATCCAAGTAGAGGTAATTTTTTCAATAGCTTTTTTTTTTTGACAGATCACATGTGAGTCGCGTCAAGCTACCATGCTATTTTTGTTCAGTATTGTTTGGTATTTCATCGTGGAAATACTTATGCCTGAACAACGTTTACAAATCATTCAACTTTATTAAGAAATTTACATTCTGTAAAGAATGTGTTTCGCGCAACTTCGCTGAACTTATGGTCAACATTATCGGCCTACTGAGAGTACTATTTGGAACATCATCACCCATCTTGAGGCTCAGAATTCATTATTCGCATAATATTCGACCGAATATACCACATCGAGCACGCAGCGAAGAAAATATAGCGGCCGCTGCTGAGAGTTTTCACGAAGACTATGGAGAGTTGATTCGGCGCCGTTAGCAGCAACTCGGACCGACGTATGGAACGACTTGGCGCATTTTATGTCGAGATCTTAAATTGAAAGCATACAAAATACAGCTTGTGCAAGAACTGAAGCCACTCGACCTTCCCAAGCGATGAGCCAAATTTTGTTCAGCGATGAGGCCCATTTTTGGCTCAATGGGTATGTAAACAAGTAAAATTGTCGCATTTGGGGCGAAGAGCAACCTGAAGAGAGGTTCAAGAGCTGCCATTTCATCCAGAAAAACCAACGGTTTGGTGTGGTTTGCGGGCCGGTGGAATAATCGGTCCATATTTCTTCAAAAATGATGCCGGTAAGAACGTAACCGTCAATGGCGACCGTAATCGCGCCATGATAACCGACTATTTGATGCCTGAAATTGAAGCTCGTGATCTCCGCGACATTTAGTTTCAACAAGACGGCGCCGCTTTACACACACAACGCATCAATCAATGGATTTAGGATGGAGAGAACACTTCGGTTAGCAGATAATTTCGCGTTTTGGGCGGTAGATTGGCCACCAAGATCGTGTGATATCACGCCACCGTTACACTTTTTCCTGTGGGGATATGTAATGTCTAAAGTCTATGCAGGCAATCCCGCTTCGATTCAGGCCTTGACATCACGCGTGTCATGCGCCAGTTACCAGGTAGAAATGCTCAAACGAGCCATCGAAAATTCGACTCAGCGGATGGACCATCTGATACGCGGCCATCATTTGAAAGAGATAATCTTCGAAAAATAAATGCCAAGGAATGTTCTTTGGAATGATAATAAACATTACCCATTAAATTTGAAGTTTCTGCGTTTTTTTTTTTCTTTAAAAAAGTAGAGAACCTCAGTTGGAAATAACAAGCAAAACCAGGCCCCTCTCGATCTGATCCTTCCAACGGAATGGAGGTCTTCTTCTTCCTCTGCTTCCACCAGCGGGTACTCTATCGAATACTTTCAAAGCTGGAGCGCTTTCATTGATTCGGACCACATGGTCTACCCAATATCGTCGTATAGCTTCTACAGGTTATCGTTCCATCGTCCACAGTATTCGCTGCTGCCAACACGCAAAAGACCACAGATCTTTCACAAAGCTTTTCTCTCGAAAACTCCTAAGGCATACGCCAAAAATTACACACTCTTGTAGAATACTGTACTTGGTCTAATTAGCCGCATTTACATGAAGAAAAAGAGAGGGGGGATCGAGTTTTCAAAGGTTTCAAGATCAGAGCTTACTCAAGGAGCTCATATTACTTCAGCCATCAATATTCATATATATTAATGAGGTCACACGATAAAGCGGCACCTTGTTTAAATCCTCTCGTTTCTTTTGATACTTGTGGTTATACTCAGCGCCACTTAACACAGTTGAAGATACTCGGAACATTCTTCAGCAGATCGTAACCTCCTATGTCTCTCTCTCTCCACTATCTATCCATTTATTACTCCTATTTGTGGTGTGTGCCGTGACGGAATTTGCAGCGCTAGGGTGCCACATAACGGTTTGACGGATTTTTTACTATCATGGTTTTCTATAAAGTCTGAAGTAACAAGAGTCGACTGCACGATGGGTCAACTCATAGGCTAAACCACAGCTTGTAGGGCACTTGGAGGGTGTATTCTTCCTTTTTTTATTTTTATTTTTATTTTTATTTTATTTTTGTTTTTTTAAAGCTTCTGCAATTATCCACTGTGTACTTCTAATGCAAAGAATAATCTCTTTATCAAACTCACTCAACACTCATTATGTTTCACAAAAACCCATCATGCAATATAATCGTGTAATCAACACAAAGAAATTATAAAAAACACAAAACATTATTATAATAAAAGATTAAAGATTGTTGTACCGAAGAGCAGAACACACATTCATTTGTCTACTTATGGCGCACTTACTTGACAATGACGAACATATGTAAATGCACAAACAAGTACTCCATCAAGCCTCTTAATATAATAGATAAGAAACACACTTTTATCGATTAACAACTAACTAACAAACGAACTAACTAATATAACTACACATCACCGTCTATCATCAGCACACAAAGTAAGAAAGTAAAAGAAAACGCACACACATGTTGATATACAAAACTAAAATACTTTAAGCTTGATACAAGAAAGAAATAAGAGAAAAGAAAACAGAGACAGTAGTTGAATACGCGTGCAAGCATTAGCTAAATTGGAATCTATTAAGTACATATAGACATGAAGGAATAATCCCTGCAGTGAAATTAAGAACCAGTAAAATAAAAAGCTTAGTTCAAGAAACAGATATTTTGCATCTAATATGAAACCGGTTGCGGAGAAGAAAGATAAAAGACAGTTTAATGTATCAGCGCGATTGATAGTTATCGATAATCGCTCATCTTTAAAATCAGCTGTTCAAGCTCATCTTCAATTAACAAAATAAATTTAAGTGGATAAAAGTGAGTGTTGTGTAAATTTGAAAGAAAAAAAAAGAAAAAAACACAGAAACTTCAAATTTAATGGAGAATGTTTTTTATCATTGGAAAGAACATTCTTTGGCATTTATTTTTTGAAGATTATCTCTTTCATATGTTGGCCGCGACTATGTCTCAGATGGTCCATCCGTTGAGTCCAATTTTCGATGGCTCCTTCGAGCATTTCGACTGGTAACTGGCGAATGATACGCGTGGTGTTTTACTCCAAGGCCTGAATCGAAGTGGGATTGTCCGCATGGACTTTAGACTTTACATATCCCCACAGGAAGAGGTCTAACGGTGTGATATCACACGATCTTGGTGACCAATCGACCGACCCAAAACGTGAAATTATCCGCTCAGCGAAGTGTTCTCTCCATAAATTCATTGATTGATACGATTCTCACTGGCATAATTTTTGAAGAAATATAGACCGATGATTCCACCGGCCCATAAACCACACCAAACCGTTGTTTTTTCTGGATGAAATTGCAGCTCTTGAATCTCTCTTCAGGTTGCTCTTCGTCCCAACTGCGGCAATTTTTCTTGTTTACATACCCATTGAGCCTCATCGCTGAACAAAATTTGACTCGAAAACGTCGGATCCTCTTGGAACTTTTCAAGAGTTTTTAGAGTGAGCAGCATTTAAAAAGCCTATGTAGATAAGAAGCAGACGGAAATTTATTTCAATAGTCTCAACGGTGATGTGAATGTTGAAAGTGTAAATGAAGGGGAAAGAGAAATTCGAGGGGAGATAGTTGGGAGTAATTCAAAAAGTACTTTGAACGTTTTAGATGTAACAGAATCATTAAAAGATAAACTAGTGAAGAGGTATGTATATAAAATATAGACCCTCAAGATAGAGTTTTGAAGAATTACTGCTAATTTTATACACCGCAAAGTTCCTACTCAAATTGTACCATGTTGAACTAGAAAATTGTCGATTTGAATTCCCTTATCAGCCGCAAATTGAGGCAGATGGAACTTATGAAGCACT
This sequence comes from Neoceratitis asiatica, assembly GCA_030068015.2. Taxonomy (NCBI): domain Eukaryota; kingdom Metazoa; phylum Arthropoda; class Insecta; order Diptera; family Tephritidae; genus Neoceratitis; species Neoceratitis asiatica. Next base: position 65,798,316 of record CM061527.1, on the reverse strand, counting down.
TTATACGTATACCATACGTATAAATAGAAATCCAAAATAAGGTCTTAATGGCAGTTTTGGCAGAGCAACAATTTATTACACAAAAATTGATTTACCAAATCCTTCGTCTCCGATCACTGGATTATTGAATAAAGGCAGCCAACTATGCTTGCTGTTTCTTAGTGAACCGTCAAAAAAACTGATCGGCCCTTGTCAGTGCGACTTTAGACCTGGCAATATCACCATTTCACCAATTTTAAAACTGCCTTCGACAGCACGATGAGAAACTGCCTGTACGCCGCTGCCTGAATTTGATATCACCACAAAACTCATACGGCTATGTGAACTGACCCCGAATAATACCAGAAGCGCAGTCAGAATTGGGAAGGGCCTCTCTGAGCCGTTCAATACCAAGGACAAGGTGGCTCTTTATCATGTGAGAAATGAATGAAGAAATTCAGTTTGATGCTGCAGTAAATAATATGAGCTGCGAAGCTAAATAGACCGGGTACAATCTACTACAAGAGTGTACAATTTTTGGCGTATGCTGATGATCTTTATATCATTGGCCATAATAACCGCACCGTAAGTTCTGCGTTCTTCAGGTTAGACAAAGAAGCGAAGCGAATGAGTCTGGTAGTGTATGAAGGGCAAGACGAAATGTCTTCTATCATCAAACAAATAGTCAGCGTATTCGCGACTTGGCTCGCAGGACCTTGGTGATACTAATAACTTTGAGGTCGTAGATGATTTCGTCCATCTTCGAACCAACATTATTAACACCAACAGCAATATCACACTTGATAACAGCTGCTACTCTGACATTGAGTAGAACAATTGAAAAGTAAAGTTCTCTTTCGACGAACCAAAACCAAACTCTAAAAGTCGCTCATAATTCCTGTCCTTATAATTGGTGCAGAAGCTTGGACGATGTTGACATCCAATTAGATGGCACTAGGAGATTTCGAGAAAAAAAAATTTGCGGAGAATATCGCAGACGATGGAAAGATGATCTGTATGAAGTATACGACGTCATTAACTTAGTTCAGCGAATTAAGAGACAGCGGTCATGTCTTTCGAATGGATGAAAGCGCTTCAGCTTTGAAAGTATTCGATGGAGTACCAGCTGATGGAAGTGAAGGAAGAGGAAGACCTCCACATCGTTGGAAGGACCAGGTGGACGGCGACTTGGTTTCACTTGATATTTCCAACTGGCGCCAAACAGCAAAGAGAAGAAACTAGTGGCCCGCTATTGTTGATGCGGCTATAATCACATAAGCGGTGCCTACGCCATAGAAGAAGAAGAACTACCACTGTCAACAAGAGGATCTAGTGCTCAGCAAAAAAAAACTAGTCGAATTTACTGCAGGGATGTATGCAGGTAAATACATACATATATATGTAAAGAAGAATAGAACTTGAGACTGCGAATTTGCTTATTTCGATTTGGTCACGCACTACAACAACAGCCCACGGAAGTAGGAACAATTGTTCGCACAGAGAGAGAGAGAGAGAGAGAGCTAGGAAGAGCAGAGAGAAGAATCTCGGCAGCAAACAAACAAAAGCGGTCTCGTTATGCATAAATAAATATGTAAGTGCAAATGTATGAAAAAAGTAAACAGAATTTAACAGATCACATTGCAAGGATTTCCATTGAAATATACGCCAACTCGTTACTCGTTAAGTCGTCACGACATCAATTTCAACAAAACAGCTGATAGTGCTGACTACTCGTGCATACAAAACATGTTTACTTGGTAAAATTTGAGTGTGAACTCAAGAAAGGGATTTCAATTTCGATTTCAATGACAATGGCATGACGTAATACGGTAGTCTGGTGGCACACATTTATATATGTATATACATACATATGTACATGTAGAGGAAAATATGTCGTGTTTATGCCTGAAATGCTAGCGCCGCCACCCAACAACGAACTGCTCCACCACCATCAGTACAATGCTACAAGTATCATCGAAAAGTTTGTGGAAGTGCGTGGGTGTAGTAAGTGAGGATATAACAGTTCAATTGGATAGTCCCCGGCCTGACACATAGATGGCGCTACTAGAATTAAATAATTAATGATTTTTAGTTAGCCCTAACCTTCGAAAAACACGTGTATAAATGTGAGAATTGCCGAATCATTAGTTTGTGAATTATAACATTTTGAGTGAAGCAACTTTTGTTATTGTGAAAAAAAATGGATTAAAGGGAATTTCGCGTGTTGATAAAATATTGATTTTTGAAGGGGAAAAAATGCAGTTGAAGCAAAAACTTGGCTTGATAACGAGTTTCCGGACACAGCCCCAGGAAAATCAGCCATCAAGGATTGGTATGCTAAATTTAGACATTGTAAAATGAGCACCGAAGACGGTGAATGCAGTGGTCGCCCGAAAAGAGGTTGTTACCGACGAAAACATCAAAAAAAAATCCCCAAAATGATTTTGGATGGCCGTAAATTGAAATTGAATGAAATAGCAAGCACTCGAAAGGTATCAACTGAACGTGTACATCACATCCTTCACGAATATTTTGGTATGAGAAAGCTCTGTGCAAAGTGTGTGCCGCGCGAGCTCACTTTTGACCCAAAAACAATGACGAGTTGATGATTCGGAGCAGTGTTTGAAGATGTTCAAAAGTAATAAACCCGAGTTTTTGCGTCGTTTTGTAACAATGTATGAAACATGACTCCAACATTTCACTCCGAAATCGAATCGACAGTCATTCGAGTGGACTGCATACAATGAACCCGCTCCAAAGCGTGGAGAAATGTTACAGTCGGCTGACAAGTTTATGGCGTCTGTATTTTGGGATGCGCATGGAATAATTTCATTGAGTACCTGAAAATGGTAGGGCCATCAACAACGACTATTAAATAGCGTTATTGGGCCGTTTGAAGGATGAAATCGCTTAAAAACGGTTGCATTTGAAGCAAGAGAAAGTGCTGTTTAACCAAGGCAATGCAACGCGTCACAAGTCAGTGAAATCGATGGCAAAAATCCATGAATTGGGCTTCGAATTGCTTGCGCATCCACCGTGTTCTCCCGATTTGGCCCTCAGCGACTCTTTCCAGCTCTCAGATGCCCAAAAGAATGCTCGCTGGGAAGAAATTTTCGTCAAATGAAGAGGGTATCGCCGAAACTGAGACCTATTTTGAAGTAAAGAACAAATCGTTCCAAACAAATGGTATCGAAAAGTTGAGGGGTCGATATAATCAGTGTAATCACCCTTGAAGGGAACTATGTTGAATAAATAAAAATTAATTTTACCAACAAAAAAAATGTTTTACTATAATAGACCGGGGACTTTTCAATTGGCCTGTTATGTACGCATGTAAATATACCGTTTTGTACTTACATACATACATATATTTACTTCTGTACTTACGTACAGACATTCATAATTTATTTATATTGGAAAGTTATTGGCTTTGCTGCTTACTGAAACCGTACGACTCGACTCAAGTGCCCGATATCGAAACATGGCCAAGCAATTATGCTTGTGCATATGTTTGTAGTGATATTTTGGGGGACGATTATGCACTACTAGGTACTGTGATCGGAGTGTTTGTTTGTTTTTCTTTTTTATTTTTTGTGTTTTTTACTTTCCTTTTCATTTGCTTTGCCAAAGGTTCTGATCAGCAGGTAAACGTACGAAAGTTCCAATGAAAGCGAATGCGGCGCAGCGAGTAGCAAGCTCTGCAAGTGAAGTGGTGTGGTGAAGTCTTGGTGATATTAAATTATGAAATTTGGCGTCTGTACGATATGTACATACATATGTATGCATGTACTGTATGTACCAGAATGTAGATAAAAAATATTCATATTTTTATCTCAAAAATTGAATGTAATCAAATATTTTCATATGTTACGGTAAACAATGAAAATAAATATACGTAAAGGGTGATCCATGGAGAAATGCCTTTTTTTGACAGATCACGCGTGAGTGGTGTCAAGCTGTCATGTTATTTTTGTTCAGTATTGTTGGGTATTTCATCATGGAAAGACTTAGGCCCGAACAACGTTTACAAATCATTCAACTTTATTACGAAAATTCACGTTCTGTAAAGAATGCCAACATGATCGGCCTACTGAGCGTAATATTCGCAACACCATCACCCATCTTGAGCACGCAGTACAGAAAATATAGCGGCCGTAGCTGAGAGTGAATACGATGACCGTGGAGAGTCGATTCGGCGCCGCTCGCAGCAACTCGGACTGACGAATGAACCGACTTGGCGCATTTTTCGTCGAGATCTTAAATTAAAAGCGCACAAAATACAGCTTGTGCAAGAACTGAAGCCGCTCGACCTTCCCAAGCGACATCGCTTTGCTCTATGGGCTCTTAAAAAGTTCCAAGAAGATTCGAAGTTTTCGAGTCAAATTTTGTTCAACGATGAGGTCCATTTCTGGCTCAATGGGTATGTAAACAAGTAAAATTGCAACATTTGGGACAAAGAGCAACCTGAAGAGATTCAAGAGCTGCCATTTCATCCAGAAAAAACAACGATTTGGTGTGGTTTGTGGGCCGGTGGATTCATCAGTCCATATTTCTTCAAAATGATGCCGGTGAGAACGTAACCGTCAATGGCGACCGTTATCGCGCCATGATAACCGACTATTTGATGCCTGAAATTGAAGGTAGTGAACTCCGTGACATTTGGTTTCAACAAGACGGCGCCACTTTCCACACGATGTGTGGTAACACTTCGGTGAGCAGATAATTTCACGTTTTGGGCCGGTCGATTGGCCACCAAGATCGTGTGGTATCACACCGTTAGACTTTTTCCTGTGGGGATATGTAAAGCCTAAAGTCTATGCGGACGATGGTATAAACGTTCCATTATCAGACTATGAAAAAGTTCAAATTGCGATTGATCGGCTTGAAGGGCAACAAAGCGGCGGGAGCCGATGGTACATGGCTGAGCTATTCAAGCATGGTAGCGAAGAATTGACAAGGTGCATGCTTCAACTTCTTTGCAAAATATGGCGTTCGACGAACGGAAACAAAGTGTGCTCTACACCATATACATACATATATGCAGCGCTGGGTAAGACTCGTCAATATCGTGCATAAGGTAGTATCGAGCCTATCGTGTGAGAGATTAAAGCCAACCGTCAACGAACTGGTCGAACGTTATCAGCGATGACTTGAGACCGAGAAAATCTACAATCAGATCTTTACGCCAAAATCTTGAAAAAGACTACTTCTGTGTCGATTTTAAAGCAGCCTTTGATATCACGGGAGAGCAGCTCCCTCTACGCCACTTTGTCTGAATTTGGTATATCCGCAAAAATTACAAGTATATGGCTTACGTTAATCATTCGATCCTACACGAAGCATCGATTACTGCCTACGCCGACGACATAGCCGTAGCATACAGAGACAAGTTTCTACAAACCTTATGAGGTCTTATGCAAGGAATACTTCGTAAGATATCATTGTGGTGGTTCAACCGCAGTTGACTCTATGAAATACAAAATTCCACCAATGTCGAAAGACCTATAATCATTGAAAAATGAGGGGATTTCAAAGGTAATTGGGCATCTTTCGGCACATTGGCTTAGAGGACAACATGCAGAAAGTCTGGCAGCTGTCCCTTTCAGACATGCTGCAGGAATTACGAGGAGTGAGGCTTCGATTTTCCACCTTTTATGTGATTCTCTAGCTCTAAGAGAAGACATAGGCTGTTGTAGGCGCTTTGTTTAAAAACTTCTTATGGATTTTGGGCTTCCGTGTTCAATCAATCATTCAATTTTTAATTAGCATCATTAATAAGTCAACCATAACTTTTGATGAAGTGCTCCCTTCACAATTAAATAAATATTAGCACATATATTTATGTATATAAAAAATATATACATATTTATACATATATGTATGTGTGTATATATTAATTTGCTAAATTAAATCAATATCAACCGTTCGTTTAATTGTGCAATTATTTAATAATAACAATTACACAGTTGTTGAGATCTGAAGATTGTTTACGAAACAATAAATAAATCTCAAATGATGAAGTGAAGCCACTCTCCACCCTACATGCATGTGCAATGTATAAATAAATATTAATTCAAAAAAAAAAAAATATCATGAGTAAATGCATTTGAGTACAAAAAAAAAGTGCATTTGAATAATGCAAAACGAAAAAAAAATTTTTTTAGAATTTATGCTTGGCGATGCTAAATTACAAATGTGCATGGCGTCGCATTTACGAACTCGGTTAAGTGGATTTTGTTTGTAGAAGCAAACGAACGAGTTACCGATAAGCGAAGTTCATTGCATGGCAGCTTAGCTAAAACAAATATTTACATTAAAAAAAATATGAAAAAAATATGAAAAAAAAAATTCCATGTGAGCTAGTCAACCCCATGAATATCGGAAAACGTCAGGAAACATTGTGCAGCGCTTGTTATTGAAATATAAACACATATTTGGGGAGCGATAAAAATGAAAAATAAAATAGAACACTCTTCTTCTTCTTCTTCTTCTTCTTCTTCTTCTTCTTCTTCTTCTTCTACTACTACTACTACTACTACTACTACTACTACTACTACTACTACTACTACTACTACTACTACTACTACTACTACTACTACTACTACTACTACTACTACTACAACTACTACTACAACTACTACTACTACTACTACTACTACTACTACTACTACTACTACTACTACTACTACTACTACTACTACTACTACTACTACTAGTACTACTACTCCTACTACTACTACTACTACTACTACTACTACTACTTCTACTACTACTACTACTACTACTACTACTTCTTTTTATTCTTCTTCCATATATTCTTCTCCCTCTTCTTCTTTCTTCTTCTTTTTTCTTCTTCTTCTTCTACTTCTTCCCCTTCTATTTCTTCTCCTTCTTTTTCTCCTGCTTCTTCTTCTTTTTCTACTTCTTCCCCTTCTATTTTTTTCTCCTTATTTTTCTCCTGCTTCTTCTTCTTCTTCTTCTTCTCCTTCTTCTTCTTCCCCTTCTCCTTCTTCTTCTTCCTCTTCTGCTTCTTCTTCTTATTGTTTAGCCCAAGCACCGCTTACGCGATTATAGCCGACACAACAATAGCCCGTCACTCGTTTCTTCCCTACGCTGTTTGGCGACCGTTGGAAATACCAAGTGAAACAGTTCGCTCTCCACCTGATCCTTCCAACGGAGTGAAGGTTTTCCTCTTCCTCTGCTTCCAGCAGCTGGTACTCCATCGAAAACTTTCTCAACTGGAGTGCTTTCATCCATTCGAACGACATGGCCTCTCTCTGGGTTCGCTGAGCTATGTTAATGTCGCCGTATAACACGTACAGCTAGCTCATCGTTCCACAGTCTGCGGAACATGCCGTTGCCAAGCCGCCCTAAAGCCCTAAAATTTATGCAGAAATTTTCTCCCGAAAGTCCCTAAAGCCGACTCATCGAATGTCGTCATCGTCAAGGTACTCCACCATATAGTATCAGGACGAGAATGATGAGCGACTTGTAGCGTTTGGTTTTGGTTCGCCAAGGGACAACTTTATTTTTCAATTGCCTACTCAGTTCAGAGTAGCAGTTGTTATCAAGTGTGATACTGCGTTAGACTTTCTAGGCTGACATTGCTGTTGATGTTAATAATGCTGGTGCAAGATAGACTTCGAACTTATGACTCTCAATAGTGACGTAGGAGGCAAGAAGCGAATGCGGCGACTGTTTGTTTCATGACAGAAGACGTTTTGTCTTTTCCTCGTTCCCAACCGGGCCCATTCGCTTCACTTCTTTGTCTAACCTTGAGAAAGCGGAACTTATGGTGCGGTTGTTATGGCCAATGATATCATCGGCATCCACCAACAATTGTACACTCTTGTAGTAGATTGTACCTGGTCTATTTAGCTCTACAGCTCATATATATTGTTTACCAGCATTAAATTGAAGAAATCACACGATAAAGAGCCGCCTTGTCTGTGACCTCGTTTGGTATCGAACAGCTCGGAGAGGTTCTTCCCAATTCTGATTGCGCTTCTGGTATTATTCAGGGTCAATTTACATAGCAGTATGAGTTTTTGCCCAAGTTTTCGGATTAAAAATGTATCTTTAGAGACAAATTAGCACCAATCTTTTGATAATTTTCCCACCAATTGCGAATAATTTGTTAAAAATTCACAGATTTGTGGTTATCAAGAATGTGGTGAAGCACATTTTGAAATGTTGCCCATACTGCTGCTTCATCGGACGTTTCTGTCGGCCATAAGTTTTCTAATATCAGGCCCTACAAATACTGCTTATTTAATTTTTGGGTATGATAATTTGGGTAAACAACTTGATTTAATACTGAAAAGCCGTTCCTAACCATTTTGAATGCTTTAACGAAGTTCAGCGGAGACCCTTTGCTGTCCAAACTCGTATTGAGTCCGACTTGGTCAATTGGACAGCACAATCACGTGAGAACCCCGAAACTAAATCCAATATTTTCAATTGGCTTGAATATTCAGATTTCAAATATTTCTGCGAATCGTTCTAATATCCCGAGCGTACTGTTCAGAAGTTGACTAGAATTTGTAAATTTGTGTAATTGCTCGCAACAACATTTCCACAACTTATGGTCATATTTATTTTTCTTTGATGAATATCTTGAATGTCGTATCGTACACTCACCCATATGAATGTAGTAGTTTCTGGTTATCATCATCTTTAATTCCCGTTAAGTACCCAATGTCAATTTGATTGACGCTTTGCCCTATTTTTCGTTTTAGGTTTATCCATTAAAGCACCATTTTAGGTTAATAATGAGAGTTTAACGAAAGAATGTGCGGAGGCAATAGCCGGGTAGTTGGCATTGCGTACTACAATTCGGAAGGCCTGTTTTCGAGTGCAGGTTCGAGCAACATTCAAAATTAAAGAAAATTAATTTTTCTAATTGCGATTCTCCTTCGGCAAGTCCTCCGACATGACATGAAATAAAAGCTCTTGATAAAAATCCATCGGCCGTTCGGAGGGCTCGGAATCAACTGTAGGTCCCTCCTTTTGTTTGTAAAAATAACAACCAAAAATCACAAATTGAAGGATGAGCTCGGGCTAAAATCGCTTCAGCAGTTACAAAGCACCACACACAAAAAGAGGAACTATAGTTTTTTTTCAAGTCTAATAAGAAAAGTCAAAGAAAAATTATATATGTAAACAACCTGTTTAAGCGTAACCTAAGGTTAGGTATTCAAAAGAAGATGTGCCCGGGCTTTCCAGACTCTTTTAATTGATTACTCATAGCCTCCAACATATGATTTTGTTTCGGTGATTACCTCTTTACTTCACCCGAATCTCTTACTTTCAATACTGTGATGTTTTCATTCATTCGGGCAAAGCGACTTAGCTAACGAAGCCGTTGAACTATGTCAACGTTGTTGTAGTATATCTCAGGAACGACTTGAAGAGCTTGATATTTGCTCATCGAAAGCGGACTTTAGTGGTCATCGCCACCCTAAAGCAAATTATTACATGTTGGCAAGAGTGATTCTGCTTTGGATTTCGAGCCTTACATCGATGTTGGTATTGATGCTGGTTCAAAACTACCCACGACTTAAAAACTATGACTGACAACAGTGATTTGGGAGCCAAAATGCGATTGAGCTGACTGTTTGTTTCATGGCAAGGGATATCTCGTTTTGTCCTCCTTCATGAGGCACCTTCGGCTAGTTTCTATGTCCCGTCTAGAAAATAAATAACAGTGTTGTTCAAAACTAACAACACCGTTGTCCGATGTCCTGTGCGAATTTCAGCAAATGTACTATCTCGTAGAGGATTATACCTTCTCTATTTAGCTCTGTAGCTCGTATTATTTTCTACAGCATTAGGGCGAAGACATAACGCGATTAAGAGTCACCTTGCACATAATCTTCTTTGGTATCGAACGGCGCGGAGACAGCACTTGGGCCACATTTAGAGACTTTAATAGGCTGATCTTCTTCTTCATTAAGTTCTTCATCATTGCTTCTGGTGGATGTCTACCACGACAACTTGCTATCCAACACAATAACCAGGTACTTAATTTCGGCTGTGAAGCAATCTCTCCTTGCTTTGCTACGCTCCTGCTTTCTATTTCCTTATACATAGAGTACACGATCGGTTTTAACAGGGTTGACTTTGAGCCCCACTGAGGTAGCCCAATTTTTTAGGTGTTTTAAGTGTCTGATTCGCCAGGGAGCTAATGTTTTCCAAGCACTCACCTCTTACAATAATCGAAATGTCATCTAGCGCCGCCCCTCAGAGTCTTCAGCAACCTGTTGATTACGAGAATCCAAAAAAGAAGTGATAGTATACCCTCTTGTAGTGTGACTCCATGCAACTCTCACGTTATCACGTCTAGTCACCATTTAACATGGATTTCCCTGTTATTTTGTAAGAAGTTTGTCCAGGGCCGAGGGATATCTATTCTAACTCGTCTTTTAGCGCTTGTTTAAGGATGTTGCTAAACGCTCCGGTTATGTCGAGAAATATTCCTACGGCATATTCCCCGTTTTCGAGCGCCGATTCTATCCTTCTCACTACGTTGTGTAGTGCTGTGTCTATCGAGCAACCAAGGTTTGTTTTATTTGAACTTCCACTAAGAGCTCCAATAGTTTTAGGAGAAATTATGTGATAGTGCTTAATCGGTTGTCCCTTTCTTGGACAAGGAACAACTCTCGGTATTCGCCATGGAATAGAAATATAACTTTGCTTTATACATCCATCGAAGAGTTATCGGGAAGCATTACTCGACGAAAATTGCTACCGACAACGAGTCTTCAAATTGAAGTGAGCGATTATCTAAAAATGCTCGGAAATTCGCCACCACACACGAGACAATAATTTTCCATCATACCAACGCTCGGCCTCATGTTGCAATGCCGGTTAAAAACTATTTGGAAAAACAGTGACTGGGAGGTTTTGCCTCAGCCGCCTTACAGCCCATACCTTGCCATTTCTGACTACTATTTGTCTCTCTCAATGTCGAACGCCCGCACAGAAGTACGGTTCATATCAGGGTATCGAGGGGATTAAAATTGGCTTAATTCATTCTTTGACGCCAAGCTGGCGCAGTTCTATAGGGATGGAATCCACAAATTTCCCGAAAGATGGGAAAATATTATAGCTGCAAATGAGCAAAACTATTGTTAATATTTTTCTTAAATACATTAAGTTATAGACCCAATGTGTCGGGTGAAGAAGAGTACCCATCAAACCACATTGAGTTTCTACGGCTGACAAGTTTTTTATAAACCATACTCAGAGCGTTTGATTTAATAAAATTATATCTAAATATTTCAGAAACCAGTTTTTCCATGCAAATTTAGTTTTAAATTATTCAAACAGTAAAATATTTTTAAATAAAAAATAGAGAAAATTCACAAATATAAAACAATAAATACACGCAAAACAACGGTACACTCACTTAACCTCTTCGTTTATTATCGAACACAGTTAGAATTTTTAAAATGCAATTTAACTCATAGATACGTCATATCAATTCACAATTTTATTCACACACACATACATATACAGACTTATAGCGCAACATAGTTGACTTCTACAGTAGCGAATAAAGTAAAGAGGACAGGTTGGGTTGGTCCCAGACGAAAGTGATAAGATATTTATAATGTGAAAAAAACACAGAAATTCAAACATAATTATTTATAAAAAAAAAGACAGTATGGAGTACATATATAAAGGGTTAGACATTTAGTGGTTTAGGAAGTGCAGCGCTGTATTTTGACAGCTGTCAAACTTAACTGTCAAACCAAACATGTTTTGCTTTAGTTAAAAGTCAGGCATTTCATGAAAATGGATCGTTTAACTACTGCACATTCCGTTAAAATTGTTGAAACCAACAACAAAAATTACAAAAATATGGTGATTCAAACGAGGCCCCGCTTCGTGCTTTAAGAGGAGATTATGGTGTAGCGCATAAACGTCCAACTACTCAAGCAATTGGATCGGTTACTCTGCATTATCGTTTTGCGATTTTTCCAAATAAAAAAATATCTTCAGCGGCGAGGCATATTTTCTCACTCGCTGGATACGTAAATAAGCAAATTTATCGCAATTGGGGCTCCTAGAATCCTCTAATAATTGAAGAGCGGCCATTACACCAAAAAAAAAAACTTACTGTCTGGTGCGCTCTTCGTTCCGGAGGTGTGATTGGGACTTACTTCTTTGAAAGCGATAACAACGAGACTATCACTGTCGATTCGGAGCATTATGGTCGTGTTGTAACCGCCTTTTTTTACATGCAATTGTAGAACGCGACTTGTGCAATATGTGGTTCCAACAAACTGGTGCCACATGCCACACAACACACGCGAATATGGCTTTATTGCAAGAGAAATCTGCCGGCCGCTTAATCTCTCTTGTTTTCGAGGTCAATTGGCCACCAAGATCGTACGATTTGACATCGTTGAACCTTTTTTTTGTGCAACTACGCGAAAGACCGCTTTTATGCGAATAAACCTTCAACTCTTGAGCACTTGAAAACCAACATTCGTAAAGTTATGACTGAAATATCCCCCAATATTTGCCAAAAAGTGGTCGAAAATAACCTCAAACGGATTGAAGTTTGCAAAAATTCACGAGACGATCATTTGAATGATGTACGAGGTTCCCTACTTTTTTAAAGAAAAAACAAAGAAAATTCAAATTTAATGAGGAATGTTTATTATCATTCGAAAGAACATTCTTTGGTTTTTATTTTTTGAAGATTATCTCTTTCAAATGTTGGCCGCGGCTACGTCTCAGATGGTCCATCCGTTGAGTCCAATTTTCGATGACTCGTTCGAGCATTTCGACTGGCAACTGGCGAATAACACGCGTGATGTTTTGCTCCAAGGCCTGAATCGAAGCGGGATTGTCCGCATAGACTTTAAACTTTAGACATATCCCCACAGGAAAAAGTCGTCTAACGGTGTGATATCACACGATCGCCATTGACGGTCACGTTTTCACCGGCATCATTTTTGAAGAATATGGATCGATGATTCCACCGGCTCACAAACCACACCAAACCGTTGTTTTTTCTGGATGAAATTGCAGCTCTTAAACTCTTCAAGTTGCTTTTCGTCCTACATGCAGCAAGTTTGCTTGTTTATATACCCATTGAGCCACAAATGGACCTCATCGTTGAACAAAATTTGGCACGAAAACGTCGATCTTCTTGGAACTTTTCAAGAGCCCATAGAGCGAAGCGATATCCCTTGGGAAGGTCGAGCGGCTTCAGTTCTTGCTCATGCTATATTTTGTACACTTTCAATGTAAGATCTCGACGAAAAATGCGCCAAGTCGTTTTATACGTCAGTTCGAGTTGCTGCGAACGGCGCCGAACGGTCTGCGTGTACACTCTCAGCTACGGGCGTGCTGAACGTGGTCTATTCGGTCGAGCATTATCCAATAACGAATGCTGGTCCTCAATGAACAATAGGAGAACATGACAGCTTGACACGACTCATGCGTGATCTGTCAAAAAAAAAGGCTATTGAAAAAAGTACCTCTACTATATAATGCCAAGATTCAAACTTTATAGTAAAAAAAAGGTATTTCATGAAAAAAATTATTTTAAATGCTTTTTATTTACGTTTATTTTGGAAACCGCAAAATGTATAACCCTGTTTTTATCAAAAAATAAAGGCAGTTTGGAGTACTTGGCTTAATGATTAGATCTATGAAGATGTAAATTGTTTGACAGATACTTAAAAGAAATAGGAAAAATAGAAAAAATAAATAAATTTGTTCCCTATTTCGATACGTAAACTGTATATTGATAGGCGCACATCTATGTACATACATATGTACAACAGTTATCAGCATGTAGAGCAAGAAAATGCCACAACTTCGTCTTGATAAAAATTCTATACAATAAAATTACTTTTTAATTTTTTGATTTTTTCATTTTTTTTTTTGATTATACAATATCAGCCGGTCATTGCGTCGCACGATACTAGCTAAGAGTCGCTATGAATATTCATTTTCTCCGCCTAGCTCCCCCCCAGCACTCCCATTAAATGTGTTTATAAATATTGAATGGGCCTTGTACCGTTCAGAAAACAAAATGTTCATACATACATACATACATATGTACGATCATATACATTTGCACGCAATAATATTTGCGCACGCGAAGAAACAAAAGATTGAAAACACACAAAATGCCCAAAGCACCCATGTACATACGAGTATTCGTATAGCTTTCGCTATTCTTTTGTTGTTTAATTTGTCTAGCCATTTTTTGTATAGATATTACACACATTCATATCTACTAGTCGAGAGTATCGAGGTCGAGCAGCTCTCACCTTTTATACATATTTTGGACTTTTAAGTTCAATGGACAGAAAGGACCTTGCATCCATATCCTGATGACATAAGAAAACCTTGGACAAGAAGCAATAACCAACTTATGTGGAACTTGGAGTCACGACTGAACAAAAGGTAGCTTCAGTGGAACTATGCTGGTACATCAGATTTAAGGATCCACTGAACCAGAACCAGATCCAGAATTTTACAGCTCTCTGGGAGTTAAGGTAGACATTTATTACTATGGCTACATAAAAGAGCGCGAATTCAGGTTTGGATTTGTGGTGCGAGTCCATCGCCATGTAATAGTAGACGTATCATGGAATCTCGAAATATAGGGACGATATGTCCAAAGATTGCTTCTATGAGCGCCCGGTTTGCATAATAAGTTGAGGCTAAGAAAACCTAAAGGCCAAGAAATAGGGCAGCAGCGGAAATAAAATCTGTAAATCGTTTCAGCGGCGATGATGATAGTTGACGTTTGCAGTGTTTTGAATCCATAGATTAAACTCCTCTCCAGTCTACTCCGTCGCAATGGTAATGAAAACACTGAACCCCAAACCGCTAATCTGATTTTCCTATATCCGGCTTTGACTAAGTTCGAACAACGAAGCTCACGTGGGGAATAACAAAGCGATTAAAGGCGATGAAGCCATCAGCCTGAACTATTTGAATATGGCGGCGATGAACTGGAAACGTGCTCCGATAACACTGTTATTGTGTGGAAGATTTCGTGACCTTACAGATCCACCATTGGTCAAATATTTACGGCAAATGGTCCAAAAATATTAGTGAAAAAGGTTTGATAAACACAAATTCTCTCGGAACAAAGACCGAATCTTATAATTTGCTCATACTCAGTTGCACATATTCTAGAAATTTTTGAGACAAAGCATCCGCTGAAAATATATGGCACTTTTCATATAGCGACGCCGGATAACGCAGACTTTGAAACAGCGGCTACGCTGCTTGAGTCATTGCTTTAAAAGTATCTGTTGGTGGAAACCGAGGATGAGAAAGACTCCCGTTTCGTTAGATGGGAAATGATCGGCATTCAATTGGTTTGCCTGAGCTTGGCGACGATCTTCAAATGACGTCTTATTATTAACTCGGCTATAATCGTGTAATCTGTGCCTATTTAAATTTTCATTAGCCAAAGGACCGTAAATCTTTCGCAAATCAAGAATGATGAACGACTTGTAGAGTTTAGTTTTTGTTCATCGAGAGAGGGATGTAGGTCTCAATTGCCTACTTAGTCCAAAGGAACGCCTATTGGCAAAAGTGATTGTGCGTTGAATATCAAGGCTGACATTGTTGCTGGAGTTGATGCTGGTTCCGAAATAGGCGAAATCTACGACTTTTTTTAAACCATTTTTTTATTTCTTGTCCCCGTTCACTTGCAGACTCAGTCGCTAAGCCTGTTCGTCCAGTCTGGAGGAGTTTCGTTGCATAATTTTTTTTTTGAATTGTTCAGGTTAAGTGAGCCACGTTCCTGTTTTTGTTGTTGTTGTAGCGACTAGCCAACCCCACATATATCCAGTTTTAGTCATCGAAGTCATCTAACGGAAGGTCCAGGAAACATGCTGTTTCGATGGGTTCGGATCAGTTCGGTGAG
This sequence comes from Neoceratitis asiatica, assembly GCA_030068015.2. Lineage (NCBI taxonomy): Eukaryota > Metazoa > Arthropoda > Insecta > Diptera > Tephritidae > Neoceratitis > Neoceratitis asiatica. The sequence goes on along the minus strand of CM061527.1, from coordinate 65,782,424 downwards.
GCCTGCTGGATGAGTCGGGTTGAGTGGGCATGAAAGAAGTGTCATGCGGGGATTCGTTGCACGCGGGGATCCGTTGTATGCGGGGATAGGTCCTCAGGTAATCCACCTGTTCTTTGACTCTAAAATTGCAAATTTGCTCTTTCAACCAATCGTTCCTGTGGTTAGCAAAAATGTTCGGAATGTCTACGTACTAGATATGAGGAAAATCGAACCAAAACTTCCTTTTCAATGTATTCACCTGCACGACAGATATATTTTTCAGATCTTTCAATTAATTAATAAAAATGTTTTCCCTCTTCTTCGCTTTAACATCCACGATGAATTTTTACCCCCATAACTGTTCTATTTTTGGAAACAGGTTAAAATCGCTCGGAGACCAGATCTGAGCTTTAAGGTGGATGATTCAAAATGTGGACTGGCCCGCTGTGGCACGTCTTTCGTCAATTTTCACCGTTTTTTAACTTTATTTGCTGGCTTTAGTCGCTCTAATTTTTAAGCATATTATTCTCCAGTTATAGAAACACTTTTATCTTTATAGTCGATCAATAATAATCCTCTCGCGTGCCAAAATGTCATTGTCGTAAGTTTTCCAGCTGACTGTGACACCTTTAATCTGGGAGGTGCTGTGCCTTACTTATATGCTTTTTTTTTTGATTGCGTTTCATTATGATGAATCCTCCTTCTTCTCCAATAACTTTTCGACTCAATACACAAGCCCTCTCTTCATTACAGTTTATTACAGAGGTCCAAAAATACACTTTATCGGATGAAAGAATACTTTTAATTTGTTAATTATATTTCCTTGTAATTTAGTATTACAAGAAATTTTGAGACTTGTGATCGTAGCAGAATATCAAATTACGACTGAAAATTTTTTCCCTTCGAAAATTCTAAATATTTCTCGCACACCACACCACAAAGTGAATGCAAATTCGATGTAAATCAAGCATGTAACCACCCGCGATTTTATAAAAATAAAATTTTTACACACTAAAATGTGCCCACGTAATTATGCGCCTACACATACATACTTAAATATGCATATATGTATGTATGCATATATATAAATATTTACTTTTTAGATCTATTTTGGCAGATTCCAAGTCAAGAAATGCCAAATGTGTCTCGCTCTTGCCATAATTTTTGAAATGAACTATTATAAAAATAAACAATTCTACGTGCATGCGAGCATGTGTGCGTGTACATATGTATGTATGGATTTAGTAGTTTAGTAAAGGGTTTTTTTATAGAAGTATAGAAATAGATGGATGGATTATTCGATTGACATGAATTTTATTTATCCGAAAGACAATCTTGTGGCATTACATTTTAAATATGATTTCTGGCATATGACCGCCACGGATGGCGCGGATGTAGTCCAATCTGGACGTCCAATTTGCGATGACTTTTTCCAACATTTGTGGCCGTATATCGGCAATAACACGGCGAATGTTGTCTTCCAAATGGTCAAGCGTTTGTGGCTTATCCGCATGGACCAATGACTTTACATAGCCCCACAGAAAGTAGTCTAGCGGTGTTAAATCACAAGATCTTGGAGGCCAATTCACAGGACCAAAACGTGAAATTAGGCGGTCACCAAACATGTCTTTCAATAAATCTATTGTGGCACGAGCTGTGTGACATCTTGCGCCATCTTGTTGAAACCACATCTCCTGGACATCATGGTTATTCAATTCAGGAATGAAAAAGTTAGTAATCATGGCTCTATACCGATCACCATTGACTGTAACGTTCTGGCCACCATCGTTTTTGAAAAAGTCCGGACCAATGATTCCACCAGCCGATAAAGCGGACCAAACAGTCAGTTTTTCTGGATGGTGTTTCAACATACACTTGAGGATTACCTTCACTCCAAATGCGGCAGTTTTGTTTGTTGACGTAGCCATTCAACCAGAAGTGCGCTTCATCGATAAAATGGACGTAGCGCGCGATACGTTTACCGCACAGAACCTTTATTTTCGAAATAAATATGCACTATTTGAAAGCGTTGTTCAGGCGCGAGTCTATTCATGATGAATTGCCAAACCAAAATGAGAATAAATCACTTGACAGCTGTTAAATCGGTCGCCATCTTGAAAAGTAATGCCAACTTAAAGTTCTATACCTCTGTAAAAAACACCCTTTATATGCAAATGTGCCTGCACTCCTGGATGTGCATGGTATATTTAGAAACCACAAAGTATTAATATTCACCACAATACTAAAGGGTTATCCATTTAGCGGTCTCAAAAGTGCAGGACTGTATTTTGACAACTGTCAAACTGAACGGTCAAACCAAACATAAAATTTTAAAGAAATTTGAAGAGACTGAATCGCTTACAGATATTATAAGGCCTGTGCAACATCGTTTTGCTCGTTCCACCTCAAATATCGCTGCTGTAAGTGTGAAATAACAAAGCGGCGGGTGCCGATGGCTTACCAGCAAAACTATTCAAATACGGCGGCGAAGAGCTAACAAGAAGCATGCATCAGCTTCTTTGCAGAATATGGTCGGACAAAAGCATGCCTGACGAATGGAACCTAAGTGTGCTTTGATAAGTCTCCTTAATATCGCTTATAAGGTCCTATCTATCTATCTTGCGCATTGTGAGAAACACTAAAGCCCACCGTCAACAAACTGATCGGACATTATCAGTGTGGCTTTAGTCCTGGAAAATCCACCATTGACCAGATATTCACCATGCGCCAAATCTTGGAGAAGAATCGAGAGAGAAGAATCGATACACAACGGCTTTTTATCGATATTAAAACTGTCTTCGACAGCGCGATGAGAAATTGCCTCTACGCCGCTATGTCTGAATTTGATATCCCCACGAAACTCATAGGGCTATGCAAACTGACCGTGGATAATACCAGAAGCGCAGTCAGAATTTGGAAGGACCTCTCCGAGCCGTTCGATACCAAACGATGTTTCAGACAAGGTGACTCTTTATCGTGTGATTTCTTTAATTTGATGCTGGAGAAAATTATACGAGCTGCAGAGCTAAACAGACCAGGCACAATATTCTACAAGAGTGTAAAATTTTCGGCGTTTACCGATGGTATTGATATAATTGACCAAAACAACCACACCGTAAGTTCAGCAAAGCGAATGGGTCTGGTAGTGAACGAGGGCAAGACGAAATATATCCTGGCATTAAATAAACAGTCATCGCACTCGCGACTTGGCTCCCACGTCACAGATAATTTCCTCTACCTGGGAACTAGCATTAACAACACCAACATTGTCAGTCTTGAAATCCAACGCAGAATCACTCTTGCCAACAGGTGCTACTTTTTACTGAGTAGGCAATTGAAATGTAAAGTCCTCTCTCGACGAACCAAAACCAAACTCTACAAGTCGCTCATCATTCCCGTCCTGACATATGGTGCAGAAGCCTGGACGATGTCTACATCCGATGAGTCGGTTTTATGGTCGGAAGATTTATGGTCCTTTGTGCGTTGGCAACAGCGAATACCGCAAACGATGGAACGATGAGCTGTACGAGCTATACGACGCCATTGACATAGTTCACCGAATCAAGAGACAGCGGCTACAATGGCTAGGCCATGTCGTTCGAATGCATGAAAGCGCTCCAACTTGCGGCGACAGAGGAAGAGGTGGACCTTCACTCCGTTGGAAGGATCAGGTGGAGAGCGATCTGGCATCACTTGGTATTTCTAACTGGCGGCAAACACCAAAGAGAAGAAACGAGTGGCGCGCTATTGTTGACGAGGCTATAATCGCGTAAGCGGTGCGTACGTTAAAGAAGAAGATAAAAAAGGGAAAGTGCAGCCGAAAACCCGAATGTGTCTATTTCTCAACGTTATCAAAAGCTGGGACTTTCTAAAAGCACTTGGACTTACACCTACGTCCATAAAAAGTCCAACTCACACAACAGAAACCAGCTGACCGCTCAAAACGCCGTAGTTACGTCAATTGGGTGCTTGAACAACAAACAGTGAAAAGATGAAATTTTTTCAGTGAAATTTTCTTCAGCGACGAGGCACATTTCTCACTCGGTGGATACGTAAATAAGTAAAATTGTCGCAGTTGGGGCAACGAGAATCCTCAAATAATTGAAGAGAAGCCATTACACCAATAAAAACTTACACTCTGGTGGTCTGGAGGTATGATTGGACCTTACTTCTTTGAATACGATAACGGCAAGACTGTCTATATCAATTCGGAGCGTTGTAAACTTATGATAACCGACTTTTTTTGGCCTGGAATTGAAGAACACGACTTGTACTATATATATTTCCAACAAGATGGTACCACATGCCACACAACACGAGCGAATATGGCTTTATAACGAGAAAAATTTCTCGGCCGTGTAATCTCTCGTCTTGGCGATGTCAATTATTTACCGAGATCGTGCGATTTGACACCGTTGGACTTTTTTTTTTGGGAGATACGTGAGAGATCGTGTTTATGTGGATATTATTATTATTAATCCCAACGGTATACCCACTTCCCGCCCATCCGCACATGGGGCGCTGTCCGCATGACGTACGGAACTTGTTTTATTTTTCATCAATGCTGAGTCACGATGAGGAGAGGTTTGTTTAGTGTCGAGAATAAAAAAAATTGCAGCTACAGAGCAAAATTCATCAGCTGATTTTTAAGAATTATTTCAAATATAAAATGTAATGTAACGATTAGTTGAGAGTCGACAAAATAGTTTTCTTAATATGAAAAAGTGAGTCAGTTATGTCAAATGTGCTTGAATGAGAGCTGAAATCAAGACACAAAGAATGCAAGGACTCGTGAAATTCAAAATTCGTTTTACAAGTTTTCAGAAACAAGGGGCAAAAATGTCTGGACATTCTGAACGGAACATTAAATTTGATTTCGGAGAGAATAAGGGGGCTGGAAATAGATTTTGTTACTATTTTAACCATGAAAATTGCACCAAGCATTTTCCGACGACTGGCGAGAGTAGGGAGATTGATAACATTTAGACGACTAGTAAATGAAAGGAAGATTGTACTGACAGTCCCAATGCAAATTTCTTAAGGCAAATAGAAGGAATTGTTTGTGAATAGACTCTACCCTGTCAGAGTAGATTTGATACCTCGGGTTCCAAATCACCGAGCCGTATTCAAGAATAAATCTTACTATTGTTATATACAAAGCTTTAGTAACGTGAGGATCATTAAACTCCTTTGACCACCGTTTTACAAAGGCCAAGATGCCTTTGGCTTTGTTTACTATCACACCGATGTGCCAATGTGATGTGTGAAGTTCAATTTAGGGTCCATAGTGATCCTCAGATCAATAAAACGGTGAACTTGTTCCAAATTGTAGTTATCTATTATGTGAGTAGTTGTTTGTCTCTTCGGGAGAAACACATAACTTTACATTTATTAAGATTTAGGGGCATCCGATTTATTTTACACTATTCAATCATACTGTTTATGTCCGTTTGCAGTAAGAAACCTTCATTTGCCGAAGTCTAAGATTAATAAAGTTTTACATCGTCCGCATACATTAAAAGGGTTAAAAAAATTATCGGAGAAGAGATATCGTTTATGAATACCCTGAGGTACTCCTGAAGAAACATTAACGGTATCTGAAATGGAATTCTTAAACATTACTCTTTGAGTTCGATCATAAAGATGTGAGGAGATCCATTGTAAAAATTTCAGCTGGAAACCCAGTAAGTCAAGTCAAGTTTCTTGATTAGCAACGAGTGACAGCACTTTATCAAAAGCTTTGCTAAAGTCGGTATATATTACGTCAACACTGCTCTTCTTTCTGAACACATCGATAATATGAGAAGTGAACTCAAGTAAATTGGTGTTTGTAGATTTTCCTTTAACAAATCCATGTTGGGAATGTGATATAAATGAAGAGATTGAATGAGTCAAATGATCAGTGATAAGTGATTCAAAAAATTTGGGAATTGCAGATAGTTTAGCTATACATCGGTAATTTTCTATCAAAGATCTGTTTCCATTTTTATGAATGGTTATAATAAAAGATTATTTCCATATAGACGGAAAAATACTCTCTATTTAAGTGATAAATTGAATAAATGAGTCAAAAGTTCGAAAATATACTTTCGTCAATTTTTGGCTGAGATACCGCCCAATATGCGCCAAAAAGTGATCGAAACTTACCTCAAACGGCTCAAAGTTTGCCAAAAAAAAATTACAAATCTGCAAAATGGATAACCCTGTATATACATACATACAATGGTATGTACTTGTATATTCCTATGCATTTGTTCACTTGTTTGTTGTACTTCCGAAAACCGCGGCACATTTTCCCCTTTTGCGTTACACAGAAAACAAGAAACATCGCTGGTAGGTGCAATCTGACTTTGATACAAAAACAAAAACGGCAGAAAATTCCGTGCCAACAACTCTTTTTTAATTCCATTTAAATTCAATTCTAAAAGCACAAAATAAAATGCATAAAACGGTACATTATGTTGTAGGTAACGGAACGCTTAGAAAGAAACCAAAATAAAGCAGCAAACGAAAGCAATTATGTAAATATCGAGCAAAAAGCGTTTCGAATTTTTTTCCATATCATTTTGCATTCAACTCACAATGCGCGAACAAACACACACACCTCACTCCACTTCCCCACATTTTATTGACCGACCGACTAACCAAACGACCAGCCGACCGCCGGCCCGCCCTGTTTTTGCACACACACCTGCTTGCTTGCCTAAACCGCTACTTCGTGTGCGACAACTGTCCATCGCAACACCTTGTCACACACGTTCTGCTGGCTCACATCGTATTAACCCATTTCAATTTATAAGAGAATTAAATTAAAACCACTATTTCACACTAACTAATTCCATCGCCTTTTTTAGCGCAAAACATTCTTTTCCGTTGTATATTTTTTATGGTTTTTTTTCACTCTTTTCCCTTGACCATTACTCACCTCCGATGAATCTGTTGAACGCCGCCAGCCTTGTGCCATTTCGAATGGATCAACAACGGTTTCTTCCTCTATAATACCATCTGGTGTTGTGCTCTCCATAATATATACCAAATCAACTTCTTGTGTCACTTCCGGTCCATTTTGCGCCTGCATGTCCACATCCCCTTCGACAGTCAGCGGCGAGCAGACATCGTGCATGTCTATTTGCGCACCCAAACTAACGTCAGCTGGTGTGTCCATTGTCATGGTTGTTGCTTCGCTTTCGGTTTCTACTGTTGCTGTCAGTGTGCTCATTGTTGTTGAGTCGTTGGCATTTTGTATTGGCGTTGTCCATGGCGATGGTGTGGGCGCCGGTGTTGGTGGCGTTTGTACGGCTGTCAACGTTGTTAATGTTTTGAATTTTCCCAATGTGCCATTATTGCATTTCGCTGACGGCGCTTCATTCCAACTGCATACTTTCCGCGGCTTATCTGCGATTTTCGCATTATATACGGTGGTTGAGCGGCGTTGGCGCTGTGGATAACGACGTTGGACGATAGCTGTAGCGTTGGTGGGCGGTGTTTGCGCGATTTTGGCCGCGGAGTCGTTGTCAGTGTCACTGCCGACATCGTCTTTGTCGATATTGTTGTTGTGCGCGTTAGCTTCGTCGTCGACGTCACAATTATAATTGTAAGCGCACTCGTCGCCATCAATGCACTCCACATCAATATCAATATCAAAATCGTCGTCAGCATTGAGGTTGGCAAGAGCGTCACTACAACAAAAAGTTTCGATTTCACTATGTGTTTGCGTACTCTGCTCGCATTTCGTCCCCTCTAACGGTGACGTTTCCGTTTGCTGATAGAGCGCACCGACACGCTCCGCATGCACCTCGCGCACATGTTCAACGAAAACATCAAATTGCAAACAAATGCCAGAACAAAAACGACAATTCATGCCGTAGGTTTGTGCATCGGGTGACACTGTAATTTCGCCACATTTTCGAAAGTATGCAAAATCCTCCAATTGCCAGTTGAAGACTTGTTGAGCCAGCAAACTTGACACAACACTCATCTTGGGTGGCCGATAAAATTGAAGTGAGCGGCGGATGAAGAAGTGGAGAATGTGGTAAAGATATGCGCCACGGAGACACACAGACACGGTGGTTTGAGTTTAAAAAAACACACACACACAACTACACAAGCGCTGGTGATTTAGGCATGGAGGGCGCGTTACACAGACAATTAAAGGCGCACGTACATATGTATGTACATATGTATGTAAGTAGCCAGCAGTGGCGCTTCCGATCAACGATAAAATCGCGTTAAAAACCAAAAAAAAAACACCCGAAAAATACTGAAAAATAAAACACTTCACTCCCCACGCGTAGTCGTCAATTCTTCTTGTTTATTTTTTCCACACTTTTTTGATTTTATTTTTTCCAATTTCCGCACATGTGTGCGTCCGAAATTCCGAATTTCCAACTTGTAATTAATTACATTTACACAAAACTTCAAATTTAGGCTTGCACACACAACACAAAGATGGCCACACTTGTTTTCCCCCAAAAAAGCCAATTTCGCCGAAGTAAACTACGTCCATATAAATGCGTGGCCCATGCTACCATCAAACCGTTTCGCGTGATGTTTCTCGTTCCACTGCCGGCCGTCAACTAGTTTGGTTCCAGCTGATGGCCACAACTTCGGCATATGGCGAATACACAAAATATATAAAATCGAATACGCTTTCTGCGCTGCTGCGCGTCACTGCCGCTAGACGCGCACTCCGTACATATACCATATACTCGTACGTACTACGGTTACGCAGTGTTTATCAAGCTTTTTGGGGGCTGATAGAGCTACGATGAGAGACTACCCAACGAATAATAACAACGACGACGACAAGGAAAGTCAGTTGTTTTAGGGGTGTGTGAGCGAAGTTGATGAGAAGAAGCGGCTATGTACATACATACATAGATACATACATATGTAACGAGTTTGTATCTGAGTGTGTTGTATGAGTGCTGGTAAGTAAGTAGCGCACATTGGCTAGAGCGCGAATTGGGAACACGAGATGATTGAAGCAAAACTATGTAGGTAAAGTGGTATTAATGCGATGAAAACAAGGCTCTTGCTTGCCGTTGATTGCTTTGTCATTTGTGACGTTCAAATGCTGAGGATCTTACTTGAAATTGCCATGCCTCAAAGGAGCGTAATATCTTTGACCTTGTGGGTAAATGAGCATAACCGTACATACCGTACATACATACATATGTATGTAGATGCAAATGTTTGACTTGCGTGTTTTGTGTGTGTTTTCCTCTTAGCTCTGCTCATCTTACGCTTAATAATCACATTCATTTTCTTTACATTTCACAGCTACATATGTCATCAAAGTTTCATTGGAACGTCAGATTCTTATTAGGAAAATTAATGTTTTCTTTGCAGCTCCGCTCGGTCTGTTGATTAATTTGGTCAGAGGAGTACATGCCTTGCAATGCGAATCTCAGTTTATTCAATTTACGAAAAGGTGAACACGCACAATCTGCACCAATTATCGTGCGATAATTCTCCTCAATGTCGCATGTATGGTCGTATCTAGCGTGACTTGTGTGAAAGATTAAAGTTCAGCGTCAACAAACTGATCGGCTCTTTCAGCCACACTGTAGACCTGGTAAATCTATAATTGGCCAGATTTTCACCAAGTGTCAAGCCTTGGAAAAGATCGACGATATTAAAGCAGCCTTCGGAGGCACAAAATGGTGGCCCTTCTCTGCCCAAATTTGGTATCAAAACCCACAAACTCCATCAGTATCGGAAAGTACTTCCCGAGCCGTTCGATACTGAACCGGATTTTAGATATGTTGAACCTTTATCATGTGACTTCTTTCATTTAGTGCTGGAGAAGGGAGTGCGAGATGCCAGTTTCTTGCTATTAAACAAACAGTCAATGCACTAGCTCTTGGCTGCCACGTCACTGTTGATAGTTCCTAATCTTGAAGTGGATAGATATTTTTTCGATAAAAATATAAGGAAATGTAATTAATGTATCGATATATAAAGGGTGATCCAAGTAGAGGTACTTTTTTCAGTAGCCTTTTTTTGACAGATCACGCGTGAGTCGTCAAGCTGCCATGTTATTTTTGTTCAGTATTGTTTGGCATTTCATCATTGAAAGACCTGAACGTCTAAACAACGTTTACAAATCATTCAACTTTATTACGAAAATTCACGTTCTGTAAAGAATGTGTTTCGGGCGCTTCGCTCAACATATGGTCAACGTAATCGGCCTGCTGAGCGTACTACCCGCAACACCATCATCCATCTTGAGACCCAGCATTCATTATTGGATAATATTCGATGATCTATTCGCCACGGTCCAGCACGCAGTGAAGAAAATATTGCGGCCGTAGCTGAGAATGTACACGGAGACCGTGGAAAGTCGATTCGGTACCGTTTGCAGCAACTCGGACTGATGGACTGACGATATCTTAAATTCGAAGCGTACAAAATACAGCTTGTGCAAGAAGTGAAACCGCGCGATCTTCCCAATCGACCTCGCTTCGCTATATGGACTCTTGAAAAGTTCCAAGAGGATCTGTCGTTTTCGAGCCAAATTTTGTTCAGCGATGAGGCCCATTTCTTGCTCAATGGATATGTAAACAAGCGAGATTAACGCATTTGAGACGAAAAGCAACCTGAAGAGATTCAAGAGCTGCCATTTCATTCAAAAAAAAAAAAAACGGTTTGGTGTGGAATCATCGGTCCATATTTCTTCAACAATGATGCCGGTGAGAACATAACCGTCAATGGCGACCGTTATCGCGCCATAATAACCGACTATTTGATGCCTGAAATTGAAGCTCGTGATCTCCACGACATTTAGTTTCAGCAAGACGGCGCCATTTCCCACACATCGCATCTCTTTAATAGATTTATTGAGAGAGCACTTTGGTGAGCAGATAATTTCGCGTTTTGGGCCGGTCGATTGTCCACCAAGATCATGTGATATCACACCGTTACACTTTTTCCTGTGGGGATATGTAAAGTCTAAAGTCTGTGTGGACAATCCCGCTTCGATTCAGGTATTGGAGCGAAACATCACGCGTGTCATGCGCCAGTTACCAGGTAGAAATGCTCAAACGAATCATCGAAAATTGGACTCAACGGATGGAACATATGAGACGTAGCCGCAGCCAATATCTGAAAGAGATAATCTTCAAAATAAAAATAAAAAAAAATGCCAAAAAATGTTCTTTCGAATTATAATAAAAACACCCGAGTAAATTTGAATTTTCTGTTGTTTTTTTTCCTTGAAAAAGAAGGGAACTACGAAATGGATCACCCGATATAACAAAAAAATATTTAAGCTATATTTACAATAAAATATTATTACACTAATGCTTAGGTGCTACTTTGGACTGAATGGGCAACTGAAAAGTAAAGTCCTCTATCGACATATAAAGAAAAAAGAGTTTGCAAGAGAAAGATTTTGCGAACGTTTAATGGACCTTTGCATACTAATGACGGCAGATATCGTACTCGATGAAACGATGAACTGAAGAAAAGAATGGCACGCTATTGTGAACTCGGCTATAATCGCTTAAATTGTGCCTTCTCCAAGAAGACGAAAATATTAATGTCTTTGGTATTTAAATATCCTGAAAATGCCCACTTGACTAGGGAGTTCGTAAATATTCATTTTCCGACACTACTTTACAATCTAAGTGTAGCAAAATAATGGAACATAGATTTTGAATACAAAATTAAATATCTTAGATAAATTCATTATCTGAAAACAATTTTTAGTGGATTTTCATACCTTATTAGCGTCTCCTAAACACTTTTTGAATCTCCAACCCATCCATTACTACTATATGGCAGTGTAAATTGTCTAAGAACAATTGGTGGTGACCACAAATATTTGGACTTTTATTACTTCAATGTGTTTGTTACATTCTTACATACATATGTATATATATAGATTTGTATTTTCTTCCACGCGATTTCTATGTTCTATAAAATATTTCTTTTTTCACTCTTCTACTGTTTTCACTTTTTCGCCTGCTAAATGCACAGTCCTTACCTTAATCACAAATGCAGTTGAGCGCTCTGTAGTAGTGAAGTGAAATTAAAATCGAATGGGCCACGCGCCTTTGACAGCGACTTTCACATAATGATTGTACATGTGTACATATGTACACTGCATCAAAAAATTACGCCTACAGTAAGCCTTTTTAGGGATCCAAAGACTATGTTAAAAGACCAGCTGAATTTTGAAAGCAAGTCATATCTGTGGATGAAAGTAAATTCAACATATTTGGTTCGAAAGGGCGTAGACATGTATGCGTGGAAAAAACCAAACACCGCAATGTCGAAGGAAAATGTAACACCGTCGGTAAAGAATGATAGCGGTAACATCATGGTATGGGAGGTGCTATGACTGCAAGCGGAGTTGGAAATATTGTATTCGTTGACGATACAATGGATTAATTCCAATATTTTAAAATTTTTAAAAATAATTTATTAGAAAGTGCTGAAAAATTGGGATTGGTTGCTCTACAACTGCAAATTCGTTCTGCCGCATCCTCCACATTCCCTACAACACAATCCAATTGTGCATTTGTGGGATTTGCTGGATCAAAAGGTGCAAACACTTGACATTTCATCCAAGGATCAATTAAAAAATATTATTTTTCAAGAATGAAGTAAAATATCAGCCGAAGGTAACAGTAAGTTGGTTTTGTCATTGAAAAATCGCTTAAGTGAAATCCATAAAGCGAAAGTATATCATACCAACTACTAAAATTCGAATAAAAATACTTAAAATATAAGCTTTCCATACTGTACTTGCAATTAATTGAACCATAATTTGTAATGAGAAATATTTATTGAAGTTTTTAATACTTTTACTTATTTAAAACTATAGTTTTTGAATTCTGCAATTTATTTTTTTAGCTTTAAGGGGTTAGGCCACACTAGAATTTTTGGAAAATTGATTTTTTTCTTTCAAATGATACATTATGATCTCAAAAATGTTATCCCGAAAATGTTTATGACAGATAAAAATTTCTAAATGCCCCATTTTCGTTCTCTAGTTGAAGCGTCTGTTTCGGTCAGTAAGGCATACTCAAAACTTTAAACGGGTTTATCCCAAAACTGGTTTTTTTTTCAAATTAGCCGGAAGCATAACTCAAACAATTTATAACCGATTCACTTGAAATTTTGACAACATCTTAAGAAATACATTATCTACAGAAGTACGTAGGATTGTTTTGTCTTTCATAGTTTTCTTTATTTTTTATTAACAAATTTCAAACAAGTTTTCAGGCCAAATAGTTACTTTTTCCTTTAGAGACCGCTCATTTTGTCAAAAATGCATATATTGAAAAAATCCTACGTACTTCTGTAGCAATTGCTATTTACAAGCGGAAACCGTTCAACAATTTATTAAAATAAAAAAATTACAGGAGCTGTGTGTTCGGTCGTGGTTCCCGAATAAATGGAGACATCCTAGGTTGAACGCTGTATAGCCGCCATTTTTTCATTAATTTTTCTTAAAAAATAGTTATAAGCAGTTAATTATATGTCTAATAAATGCCTTTTGTCAAAAATCAGATTTATTTAATAGTTTTCCCGAAAAAATCTCAAAAAAGGCCTATTTTGTGGCCCTCTAGAGTGCCCTAACTCCTGAAATAAATATTGAAATATAGATTTTTTTTTAATTTACCTATTGTACGTGTAATTTTTTGATGCAGTGTATTTGCAAACTAATGTACAGTAAAGGTGAGTAAAATAGCAGCGTTTGTAGGCGCAACTCCGATACGGTAGGAATTGTGAGGCTTCGTGACTGATGTACATATATTTCTGGAACCAAAGTCAAGTTTTTCAAAGTCAGAATAAACAATGATGATGGGAGAATAACTGTCACTTTGAAACCGACAGCAGATAGGACTTTATTGCGTTGCGTGACTTTTCCAACTTTGCTAGCAAAGCGAAACACGCCAGTGGTATGACACAATGAACTTTTTTCTCTTCAATTATTTTTCTATCAAAACCCTAAAAATTTGTCATTTAAATAGTTGTTGAACTTGTGTTGAAGTTTTACTTCTAAATTCTTGACAAATCGCATTAAAATAAGGTAAATGTGTTCAAAGTAAAAGGTGAATTTTGAATTTTTTTGAAAAGTACTTATTTATTCATCAATATCTATTTTGTCCTCTCCAGAGTAGTCCCCCACGGATATAATATACTTGAGCCAACGCTTTTTCCAATCCTCGAATCATTTCTGAAATGCGCTTTTCGGTATGGCCCATCAGTTTTTTCTTCGCTTCTGACTTGATCTAATCAATTGTGGTAAAATGCTTTGGTGAATACGGTGGTTGAAGCATGATTACGGTTTTGTTTTTGGCCAAAAAATCACGAATAAGCACTGATATGTGAGCTGGTGCATTATCGTTGCATAACTTCCTTTTAGTATTCCTTATAAACTGTACGACCTTTTGGTAGGAGCTCATGATGCACCACACCATTGTAATCAAAGAAAACAGTGAGCAAAACTTTCAACTTTTCCTTTGAACATACCTCGTAGAATGAAATTAAAATCAGGAAATAATCAACGCGTCAAGATGAGAGATGGCTAATTTTTAGCGTTGCGTTAGCGCCAGCATTGTTTATGAGAGAAATTTGGCAGAGTTGCATATATTCATCTTACACGTCAAAGTCAATCTTTCATGCAACGTGGCCATCGGCTTGACGGTTAGTTAATTTTATTGATATTTAGACTGTCATCACCGAAGCCTCTCCACGCAATCAAACGTAGCTGTTTCTAGGTAGTCAAATCACGCGGCATTTTTAATGTGCATAACTGTAACAAGCTTCGTACAAGCGAGCTTAATATTTTATATAGAATTTATACTGTATGTACATACAAAATTTATGTATGTACACTGAGAGAGATAAATGAGCGCAATGTGTGAATGGCATGCACATACATACATATGCACAATAACGAGCGTATAAGCGTACATATCCGATAGCACCCAGGCGGAATTTCCTTTAATTTGCCTTGTGACATGTCGGTAGCTAATAAACAGCGCTTTGTACATGCACGCATTGGATATACATACATAAAAGTTAGCAAGATTGGTAAGAGATGAAGCAAACAAAACAATTAAATATTTTTATTTATATATATGTAAGTAGGTTATTTGTGCAGCACATAACAGAAAATTTGGTAGGTAAATTAATTATTATCTTTTCACTTTCATTTTGCAGAAGACCTTCGTGATTTCCTACCACTTCGACTGATTACTATGGAGTGATATTTATTATTATTGTTGCATGGAATGGCGAATTCGCTCAAAATTTTCGTCTTTGTAACTTTGTTATATTTTTTTTTTGTGCGTATTTATTTTCTATTTTTATTTTAATTATTTTTTTATTTAAATTTTTTATTTTAAATTATACTAGTTCAGCCAAAAGTCAAAAAATAGAAACTTAATGAAGGTAATGTCCTAGTTCAGACTCACTTTGATTTAAAAACTGTCAAATATTAAAGAATAACACCAAAAATTATTTTAAAAAAATTAGTCACACGACAGCTATCACACTCTGTGTTATCAAAAAACTGCTGAATATCCTTAAATTCTAGTTATCTGCGCTTTATAGGGCATTTTCACTGCGTCTAAGTTGCGCAACTTCAACGTAATTCAATAATTTCAGCTAATTTTTTGTCAAGCAATGCTCAATTTGCTCAAACAAAAAACTGTCAACTGAATTTTAGTATAAATTTAGCGCAATTGAGATAAAGAATATTGGTGAATCAACTCTGAAGCTCGCTTATCGTGAATTAATATTGAGTTAGAAGTAAAAAAGAATAATAACTAAACGTCAAATCAAATATTTTGACCTCAAGAGAAGTGACCAAAGCATATTTTTAAAAGAAATAAATGCCGGGAGCAATAAACCCTGCAGAAAAACATGTTCTGATCTAAATATCACCAGAAAAAAAGACTAAGACAAAAAATGTAATATACACAATATTTGTAATGAAAATGGCAACATCAAAATTAAAAATTTCATGGTCGCGTAAGCAGCAACAAATACAAATCGAGCGTGGTAGCAACACAGTTTTACTGAATTTTGACATTTCGATCATTAGTGCCACTTGAAAAGTCTTAAATTTTTTCCATTAACTTTATCTATGTGATTATTTGGTATTAAAGTTGCTTTCAAAATATGGGCACAGCAAAACACAGCCTAAAAATCCAGATATGTACATAACTACGGACTGAAAATCATCCTGATAGCTTCAAAAAGAAGATTTCTAACGTATGTATGTTTCGAAGGAAATCGAGGTGAGTGTACTTTCCGCAGCCTGAAATAAGTCAAATAACGATTCTCGCATGGATTCCAATTTTTCCTGCAGGGCATAATTGATTGTGCATTTATATATGTACATATTTATACAAACACACGAATGTACACACATTTCTGAATCGCGAAAATTGTCCATATTTTCAGAAATAAACGCCCGGTGACTTGGCAAATGCATTTTCTTGCCATTAAATATTCATACATTCACATAAATGAAGATATAAAAAACATATGGTGACAGGTCAACTGAAAAGTCCTCGGACTACCATAACAAAACACACGTGTTCTTTTACAATATTCATTTTTTTATTCAACGTAGTTCCCCTTAAGGGTGATACACTGCATATAGCGACCCTCCAACTTTTCGATACCATTTTTGTAGCATGATTTGTCCTTTGCTCCAAAATATGCCTCAGTTTCGGCGTTCATCTCTTCATTCGACAAAAATTTCTTCCCAGGGGGGGCAGATTTGGAGAACACGGTGAATGTGGAAGCAATTCGAAGCCCAATTCATGGACTTTTGCAATCGATTCCACTGACTTGTGACACGTGGTATTGTCTTGGTGAAACAGCGCTCTCTTTTTCTTCAAATGCACTCGTTTTTCGGCAATTTCGTCCTTCAAACTGTACAATAACGTTGTGTAATAGTTGCTGTTGATGTTTTTTTTCCTTTTTGAAGGTATTCAATGAAAATTATTCCATGCGCATTCCAAAATACAGACACCATAACCTTGCCAGCCGACTGTTGCATTTTTCCACGCTTTTGAGCGGGTTCAACGTATGCACTCCACTCGGATGACTGTCAATTGGACTTCGGAGTTAAATGTTGCAGTCATATTTTATGCATTGTCACATATTGACGCAAAAACTCGGGTTTATTACGCTTGAACATCTCCAAACACTGCTCCGAGTCAACAACTCGTCGTTGTTTTTGGTCAAAAGTGAGCTCGCGCGGCACACACTTTGCACGGAGCTGTCTCATAACCAAATATTCGTGAATAATATGATGTGTATGCTCAGTTGACATCTTTCGAGTACCTGCTATTTCATTCAATTTCAATTTACGGTCATTCAAAATCATTTTGTAGATTTTTTTTTGATGTTTTTCGTCTTTGGTGCTCTTTTCATTACGTCTAAACTTAGCGTAGTTATCCTTGATGCTTGATTTTCCTGGGGAAGTGTCCGGAAACTCATCATCAAGCCAAGTTTTTGCTTGAACAGTATTTTTTCACTTCAAAAAGTAATATTTTATCAACATGTGAAATTCTTTCTAATACATTTTTTTCACAATAACAAAAGTTTCTTCACTCAAAATGCTAAAATTCACAAACTAATGATTCGACCGCTGTCACATTCTTATAAATTTTTGGAGGTTAGGGCTAACTGAAAATCTATAATGGATTTAATTATAGTAGCGCCATCTATGAATGTGTGAGGTTGGATACTTTCCAATTGACCTGTTATATGCACATAAATGAGTATTTATAGATATGTTCATACAATTGAATTCTGATAGCTGCATACGTACATACATACATATGTACATATGTATGTTCATACTCGTATGTATGTAGGTAAATGCACGCCCGGAAAATGTGCATATGCATTTGAGGAGAAAAACTTGGCACATGTGTACTTACTTGTACTTGTATGTACATATGTATGTACATATGGATGTGTGGGATAAATTATTGACCAACAAAAGTTAAGGTCAAAGAAACTGTTTGTGGAAGGCCAATCAGTTGCAGAGGTGTACCCTCGCCAAAGTTCTTTGTATTTATTTACTTACACACATGCACACATATGCATGTATGTATGTATCTATCTCATATACAATATAAATACAATATAATTTCCTTTTCATGGTCGGAATGCGTAATGACAAAGAAGTACAAGGATAATGGTTGTATCAAGAACAAATAAAGAAAGACTAATGTCGGTTAGAAAATAGAATTAGATTGACGGATCAATTATACATACATTGTGTTACTGTAAAAAAAGAAACTTAATAAATATTATATAAAAACTAGATAAATTACTAAATTTCAAAAGTGGTATTCACATCGGCTAATATTTCAGCAAAGTTTTTTAAAGTTTAAGGCAAGCATTTCTTCACAATGAACTTAAAATCCATTTCAGATTTCGATAAGAAAATGTGTTTTCTCGAATTATTATTTATTATTAGTACTATTTTTTTGTATAAGATTATTATTACTAGTCAATTAAAAACCGCTGATAACAGTTATCGCTACGATTGCAGTGATTTCCACGTAAACAGGGTGCTTAGGAATTTATAAAATATTTTTTCGGATCCAAGTAGAGGTACTTTTTTCAATGGCCTTTTTTTTAACAGATCACGCTTGAGTCGTGTCAAGTTGTCATGTCATTTTTGTATTCAGTATTGCTTGGCATTTCATCATGGAAAGACTTACGCCTGAACAACGTTTACAAATCATTCAACTTTATTACGAAAATTCACGTTCTGTAAAGAACATGTTTCGCGCGCTTCGCTCAACTTATGGGGCTAACATAATTGGCCTACTGAGCGTACTATTCGCAACACCATCACTTGATCTTAAGACCCAGCATTTATTTTTGGATAATATTCGCCCGAATAGATCACGTCCAGCACGCACTGAAGAAAATATAGCGGCCGTAGCTGAGACGGTCCACAAAGACCGTGGAGAGTCGATTCGTCGCCGTTCGCAGCAACTCGGACTGACGTATGGAACGACTTGGCGCATTTTGCGTCGAGATCTTTAATTTGAAATCGTACAAAATACAGCGTGTACAAGAGCTGAAGCCGTTCGGACTTTCCAAGCGACATCGCTTCACTCTATGTACTCTTGAAAAGTTCCAACGTTCAGCGTTGATCCCCATTTCTGGCTCAATGGGTATGTAAATCAGCAAAATTTCTGAATTTGGAACGAAGAGCAACCTAAAGAGATTCAAGAGCTGCCATTTCATCCAGAAAAAACAACGGTTTGGTGTGTTTTGTTGGTCGGTGGAATCGCTCCATATTCCTTCAAAATTGATTCCGGTGAGAAGGTAACCGTCAATAGCAACCGTTATCGTGCCATGATAACCGACTAGTTGATGCATAAAATTAAAACTCGTGATCTCCGCGACGTTTGGTTTCAACAAGACAGCGCCACTTCCCACACATCACATCAATCAATGGATTTATTGAGAGAACACTTCGGTGAGCAGATAATTTTAAGTTTTGGGCCGGTCGATTGGCCACCAAGATTGTGTGATATCACACGGTTAGACTTTCCTGTGGGGATACGTAAAGTCTAAAGTCTATGCGGACAATCCCGCTTCGATTCAGACCTTGGAGCAAAACATTACGCGTGTCATTTGCCAGTTACCAGTCGAAATGCTCGAACGAGTCATCGAATATTTGACTCTACGGATGGAGCATCTGAGTCGTAGCCGCGGCCAACATTTGAAAGAGATAATCTTCAAAAAATAAATGCCAAAGAATGTTCTTTCGTATGAATTTTTTTTCTTTCTCGAAACGGATCACTCTTTATAAATTAATGCAAACAAATAATAAACCTAAAGAAAATTTATTCAATTTTAGAAATTATACTAGAACGATTTCCCTCATTCTTTGTGTTCGATCACTGGGTTGTTAAATAATATTCCCAAATTTATTCTACAACTTCTTTATCGCAAAGAATTTACTCAACTTTTATTTGTTTCTCACTAACTAATACTTCGCTTAACTATAGAGATCGACTAATTTTTACAATTATCTCTTAAATGCAACTGACATACCAGCAGTGTGTGTCTTCGCTTTTTACAGCCGCCTAATGCTTGAATATATACTGTTACGATCTTGCTGATTAACCTCGA
The DNA here is from genome assembly GCA_030068015.2 of Neoceratitis asiatica. Taxonomy (NCBI): domain Eukaryota; kingdom Metazoa; phylum Arthropoda; class Insecta; order Diptera; family Tephritidae; genus Neoceratitis; species Neoceratitis asiatica. The sequence continues at coordinate 65,762,303 of CM061527.1, read as the reverse complement.
TGATTTCCTTAATCTTTCGGGTACGACCTCTGGATTGTTAAATAAAATCGCCAACTTAATTTGCAGTCTCTTTATTTATAAAGACTTAATTAATGTCCTTTTAATTATTCGGTAATTCACAATTCAATTACAATTTACGTTACTATTTACAATCACTTGTATACAACTTTCACAATGTACTGTTTTTATTACTTTACTGTAATGTAATCTCCACGAGTTTAATTCACAACTGATTCACGACTGATTGCTGACTGACTGACTTGCAGTCGTATGTCGTCCTTATATACTTGTTTGCTACGTGACAACGAAACCCCTGGAATTATTGCGTCGTTTACGATAATCGTCGTTTACGATAATCGCCTCTTACGTTCTAGAACGTGCCAGTTGTCGGCTCCTCTCTTTCATCTGTCATTCGCTTCGCATTTTCGCCACACTGCCCTCCACCTAAGTCTGATCGTCCCGGTCAGACACATTCGCTGTTCCAAACGCAGCAAGCCTCTCTAGGTGGATCACTTTCATCTTGCTTCCTGGGCTCCCAACATTCTGGATTCGATACACTGCATCATTCAGCCGTTTGATTACCTTATATGGACCCTCCCAAACGCATTGAAGTTTTTGGGACAAACCTCTCTTCTGTTGTGGACTGTACAGCAACACGAAATCTCCACTTCGGAAACCTTCAGAGTTCATTGCTTTGTCATACCTGGCCCTCAATTTGTAATGGTTTCGTGGTTTTGGCCCTTCAGTTGCTATGCACTTCTTGCAGTTAGCAACCCACTCAGCGATCGATTGACGACAACCAACCCAATAGAACCTCTGCTTGATCTTCTCCAGCATTTTCCTAATGCTTAGATGCTCTCCACTAGGACCATTGTGAAATTTCCTAAGAATATCCGGAATTCTTAACCTCGGAACTACTATAAGCTTCCGAGAGCACTGGCCATCTTCACTTTCCCATACTCTATGCAAACAGCCAGATATTAACTCTAAACTGTTCCATTGTGCCCAGTATGCCTTCGCGATGGAACTTCCCTTTGCCATTTGTTCCTTACTTGGCCGTCTGTTCACCTCCAATCCGCGCATTACCAATTCCAAGTCTGGGTCTTCTTGCTGACATTTTCTTAAGTGGCTCGCCTCCCACTTTCCTGCTCGTGTAATTGTTATTCGCTGGACGTCTATTATGCCCTCAGCTTTTGAGCATCGTTTGCGTCGTCTTTCCTCTCTGTTGGAGCCCGACTGGCATTCGCGTGCGAAGTGACCTGCTTCACCGCAACTGAAGCACTTTCCATCTTGATTCTTAACACCACAACGATTCATTCCTGCTATCGACTTCAGAGTTTTCAATATTTCAGTCCTCACATCTGGTGTTTCTACCTCTAAACGCTTCACTTTGTGGGCCGGCTTACATAGCAGTGCCGCTGCTTCACGTGTCTGAGCATACGCAACCGTCTCAGCGAATGTTAACTTTGGATTCGCATAAGTCTCTCGCTTGGTGTACACGTCTTTAATTCCGCTGATGAACCTCTGGATTTTTAATCTTTCGAGATATTCACCTGATGCGTCTCCGATGGCTAAATGAGCCAATCTCTCAATCTCAAAAGCATATTCCTGTAGAGATTCATTATGTTTTTGGTCACGCTGTTCCAGCTCCATCTGGTAAATTTGCCTTCTGTGTTCGCTACCAAAGCGTCTTTCCAGGGCTCGCATTACTGCGCCATAGTTATCCCTCTTACATTCGGGAATAGTCAGCAAAATATCCGCTGCAGGTCCTTTCAACGTAACAAATAGCGCAGAGGATTTTTCCTCGATGGTCCAATTATTTAACTCAGCCGGCTTCTCGAACTGGAGCTTGAAGATCTGGAATGGAGCTGTGCCGTCAAAGGATGGTGTTTCTACCCACGGGCCGTTCATCGATCTGGCTGGACGATGCAACTGCAAATCTCGGACACGTCGCTCGAGCTCGTTGATTTTGGCTTCAATTAATTCTTCTATTTTTTCTTGCCGACCGTGCAATTCGTTGACTTTGCTCTCAATTAGATCCTGTCTTTCCTTAAGTTCTGCATTATCTTTCTCCATATTTTGCTGTATTTGCGCGATGGTTCCTCCTAAGGATGATATTTGCTCCCTCTGCTCAACCATTTGTGATGTAATGTTGTCATTCATTGCAGACATTTTGGTATCCAGCTTTTCTGATATCTTGGCATCCTGTGCATCCAATTTTTGTGAAATTGCAGCCAATAACATGTTCATGTCAATACCCGCAGATGAGCTAGGAGCCTTTTCTTGAATCTTACTTGATGGCTGCTCCAACTCCTTCGCAGAATCAATAGCCTCTTCCTTGTCAACATCCTTCAAGGATACATCTTCATCCTCGCGGCGGAATTCGTATTGGTTCAAGTCGATACCTTTGACTTCCATTGCTTCTCGCAGTCTCGATTGCAGCTCTGCCTTATTTCCTGTTGTAGACAATCCTCGCTTTGCCAACTCCTTCTTGAGAGGAGGTATCGTCAAATCTTGAATCTTCACCATTTTTCAATAATTATCCTTTGGAATTTATTTAACAATCCCACTTCTGACACCAATTGTTACGATCTTGCTGATTAACCTCGATGATTTCCTTAATCTTTCGGGTACGACCTCTGGATTGTTAAATAAAATCGCCAACTTAATTTGCGGTCTCTTTATTTATAAAGACTTTGCAATACAATACTGTGGCGAAAATGCGAAGCGAATGACAGATGAAAGAGAGGAGCCGACAACTGGCACGTTCTAGAGCGTAAACGTGGCGATTATCGTAAACGACGATTATCGTAAACGCCGATTATCGTAAGCGAGAGGTTTATCGTAAAACGACGCGATTATTCCAGGGGTTTCGTTTTCAAGCAGCAAACAAGTATATAAGGACGACATTCGACTGCAAGAGTAATCAGTTGTGAATTAAACTCGTGGAGATTACATTACAGTAAAGTAATAAAAACAGTACATTGTGATAGTTGTATACAAGTGATTGTAAATAGTAACGTAAATTGTAATTGAATTGTGAATAACCGAATAATTAAAAGGACATTAATTAATTAAGGGTACTTTCGCAAGTGATTGATGGGCAGGAGAAGATAGTTGCCTACTATAGCCGGTCTATTGGGAAACCAGAGCGGAACTACTGCGTAACGCGGAGAGAACTATTAGCGTTGGTGGATTGCATTAAACACTTCCACAAATATCTGTATGGTCAACATTTTCGAGTTAGAACGGATCATGCAGCGCTGAAGTGGCTACTACAGTTCAAGAATCCCGAAGGGCAGCTTGCACGGTGGATTGAGAGGCTGCAAAGTTATGACTTCACCATCGAGCACCGCAAGGGTAATACGCACGGAAATGCTGACGCTATGTCCCGTCGACCATGTAGTTTGGAATGTAAGCACTGCTCAAAAGCCGAGGGTAAGGAAGACATAATAGACGTCCGGCTAATGACAGTTACATCAGCAGAAGAGTGGGAGGCAAGTCACTTAAGGAAATGTCAGCAAGAAGATCCGGACTTGGAATTGGTAATGCACGGATTGGAGGTGAACAGACGGCCAAGTAAAGAACAAATGGCAGCGGAAAGTCCCATCGCGAAGGCATACTGGGCACAATGGAACAGTTTAGAATTGATATCTGGCTGTTTGCATAGAGTATGGGAAAGTGAAGATGGCCAGTGCTCTCGGAAGCTTATAGTAGTTCCGAGGTTAAGAATTCCGGATGTTCTTAAGGAATTCCATAATGGTCCTAGTGGAGGGCACCTAGGCATTACAAAAACGCTGGAGAAGATCAAGCAGCGGTTCTATTGGGTTGGCTGTCGTCAATCGGTCGCTGAGTGGATTGCTAATTGCACGGAGTGCATTGCAGCTAAAGGGCCAAAGTCACGAAGTCATGGGCAGATGAAGCAGTATAACTCAGGTGCACCATTTGAGCGGGTTGCCATGGATGTAGCCGGTCCATTCCCTATGAGCAGACAAGGAAACAAATACGTTCTTGTGGTTATGGACTACTTTAGTAAATGGCCTGAGGTCTACCCAATTCCAAACCAGGAAGCGAAAACAGTTGCGGATGCATTCACTCACAATTGGGTTACCAGATACGGTGCGCCTATAGAATTGCACTCAGACCAGGGAAGAAACTTTGAAGCGGCGGTGTTCCAAGAGATGTGCCAGATACTTGGTATTCGGAAAACACGAACGACAGGCCTGCATCCTCAATCAGATGGCATGGTGGAGCGATTCAACCGGACCCTGGAAGAGCACTTGCGGAAAGTAGTGGGCAAGAATTAAGATGATTGGGATGTACACATACCGCTTTTCCTGATGGGATATCGGTCCGCAGTGCATGAAACAACAGGTCAAACACCTGCCAGGATACTGCTTGGTAGTGAACTTCGGTTGCCCAGCGATTTAAAATTTGGAATAACTGGTGATGCGAGAAGAATTGGAAAGGAAGCGTCTACTGTTCTCGAGGAAGAGTTAAGAGAGATACATGCTCTTGTGAGGCAGCGAACTCAAATTATGAGTGACAAAATGAAGGCTAGGTATGACAAGGCGATGAACTCCGGAGGCTTCCAAAATGGAGATTTGGTGTTGCTGTACAATCCACAACGAAAGAGAGGTTTGTCCCCAAAACTTCAATGCAATTGGGAAGGTCCATACAAGATAATCAAATGACTAAACGACATAGTGTATCGAATACAAACTGTGGGGAGGCCGAGAAACAAGATGAAAGTGGTCCGCCTAGAGAGGCTTGCTGCGTTTGGAACAGCGAATGTGTCTGATCGGGACGATCAGACTTAGGTGGAGGGCAGTGTGGCGAAAATGCGAAGCAAATGACAGATGAAAGAGAGGAGCCGACAACTGGCACGTTCTAGAGCGTAAACGTGGCGATTATCGTAAACGACGATTATCGTAAACGGCGATTATCGTAAGCGAGAGGTTTATCGTAAAACGACGCGATTATTCCAGGGGTTTCGTTTTCAAGCAGCAAACAAGTATATAAGGACGACATTCGACTGCAAGAGTAATCAGTTGTGAATTAAACTCGTGGAGATTACATTACAGTAAAGTAATAAAAACAGTACATTGTGAAAGTTGTATACAAGTGATTGTAAATAGTAACGTAAATTGTAATTGAATTGTGAATTACCGAATAATTAAAAGGACATTAATTAAGTCTTTATAAATAAAGAGACTGCAAATTAAGTTGGCGATTTTATTTAACAATCCAGAGGTCGTACCCGAAAGATTAAGGAAATCATCGAGGTTAATCAGCAAGATCGTAACAATACCTAGAAAGTTCAGTACGAATTGTTCTTGACGATTCACTCGCTTTAGCACATGCTGTAATTATCGTACTCTTTCTTCCTTACCAAAATATTAATTATTTTCTGGTATTATTTAAGCTTACTAATATTACAAAACACAATAATTCTATTTTAGAAATCTTGAATTATATTGAAGTCTATTAAAATACTATCGATAACAAATTAATAGCATGTTATCGTTAAAAGATATTACGAATTGATTTCAAAATGGTCTTTGAAATGAGTAAAATTTTATATAAACTTCGTTAGATTAGAAATTGAAAAAAAAAATTAATTTTATAGTTTTTTTTTATTAATTTTTTAATTTGATTAATTAATGAAGAACAGAGAATGTAGAATGTTGTTATACGTTCTCTGTGAAGAAGTTTATAAATTTCTTACATTACCCACAACTTCATCGCCCTACGCTGTTCCAATTCCACTGTTTCACATTGTGGCCACAATCTACAGGAATCCCTGTACATCTGTTTATCCATGTGAAAATTAAACTTGTTATTTAACCAAAAATGCAGAACTGCCAAAAATTGTTACGCGTTGTGCCACTTATTGGCAATAATAGTCGTTACATTAGCACAACAACTCCTTTGGAAGGAAAACGAAATTTCCGCAAGTTTATGGTGCCCAACAAAAGAGGTGCACGTAATGTGAAAGAAGCACAAAAAACATTGGCAAATCCACCGGTACCTATAGATAAGCGCGGCGTACGTGATACTGGCATAACTATTGACGGCAAATACGTTGAGATACCAGAAAGGATACCAGAGCTAATAGTGCCGGACTTGACTGATTGCAAATTGAAACCTTATGTCTCATATAAAGCACCAGATGTAGTGCAGTCGAAATTCACCAGTTTAGATTTGTTCAATGCTGTTTATTCCCAGAAAATTATTGAAGATTTCAAGGAGGGCAAACTGAATGAAGATGGCAATCCTGTGAATCCTTCCAAAGATGAATTGCTTACGGCGGAGGAGGCATTAATACGTGCACGCAAAACCGGTTCAGATATATTCTAATAATATTAGTTTGTTTTATTATTTAATGCAATTAAGAAATGTTGTCTATGCTAAGATAAGTCACAACTACTCCTGATAATATCTTTGTCGGTAATTGAATAGTTTGCGTAACCATTTTTCGGCCTTTAGTTCTGCGTCGCCAATGAACTGTAATATATCAAAAATATTTAAATATTTGAATAAAGTGTTTTTAAAGTTATTGATTATTTACATTGGGATGAAATATCTTCTCATCGGCAGTGGTATCCTTAGCTGTATCTGCTGGTTTAGGCAATTTCACTGTTTCCGATTCCAAATCGATTATTACTTTTTCAGGTAGTGGTTTCTTTTCTGGCGCTTCTCTATCACGTGTGCTGAAAAATGCCTGTGGTTGGAAGGCCTCCTCTTCAATAGCATCTAACGCTTTTCGTACATGTGCGTCAATAGCATCTACACCCTTCAGTGTCGCCACTGCCAATGTTGCCGACGCTGCTGTACGAGAATTCTCTTCGGAACTAGGTGCACGTGTACTTCTAGCCTGCGAACGAGATTTGCGCGAATTGCGACTGCTGCGACTAGCCACTGAATATGTAGAGGAGGATGATGAACTGCTACTACTACGTCTGGAATATTTTTTTGATTTCTTCGATTTTTTGCTCTTTTTGGAGCGGCTGCTGCGGGAGGGTGATCTGGATTTAGAATGATACTTGCGTACATAGTGCCGATCACGTTCTCTATCCCGGTCGCGATCTCGGTCACGGTCCCTCTCTCTTTCCCGTTCTCTGTTACGATTGCGTTCACGCTCACGATCCCGCTCCCGGTCTCGATCCCTGTCTCTATCCTTTCCACGGTCACGATCGCGATCTCTACGCGAGCTCTTTGATTCACTTTCCCGCATTATTTTTTGTGCAAATTAATTTTGCCGGGTAAACAGAACTTGTTAAATGTGGGCAAAAATCGATGAAATAATAAAATTCGTATGCCAAGGTTGCCACAGTTTATCTAAAAGTGCGCAGTTCTCTGAACGTGCCTTCAGTAGTATTAGGCGAAATGAGGATTTTTGTGCAGTTAAGCTTATTTTAATGCAATAAATATATAATTTATATGTTGAACTTAAATGAAATTAAAAATTAAAATAATTTTTTTCTTGAAAATAAAAAATTTAATTTCTTTATTTCTTCAAAAGCGTTATCCAACAATCCCTCAGTGGGAAAACGCTCCACTTTATACAGATTGGCAACGTCAGCAAAGTAACGCCGCCAGCGCCATTTTTCTCTATGTGAAAATTTTTGTCGGACGGAAAAAATATTTCTTGCGTGCAAAAATATCATATTTCCTGTAATATACTTGGATTATATAGTTTTGAAACGCGTTTGAATTACCAAGAAGGAAAATGCGCGTTACCAAAAGTGATATAAGTTTAGAGTTGGAATGTTGGGTGGAGGAATTATCACCAGCACAGCTAGCTGCCTACGAAAAAGTTGCTAATGAACATAATGCAATTAAAAATGCTTTAAAATCAGCATTAACCAGCAACGAGGGTCGTGAGCTCTTCAATGGACAGGTATTTCAAGCTTACTCATTTAAGGGTAAAGTTTTGCAAGAATTGAAAGAGGCTACCTTACCGCCAAAGAAACCAGCAAAACCAGACCCACCAGCGGCAACAGGGGGTGGCACACGCGGTGGTGGTCGCAAACGACCACTAAATTTCGTGTACTTAGAATCGTCGGATGAAGAAGAAGACGATGTGCCACTCGCGAAGCGAATTGCGGTAGCTACTGGCAAAAAGGGTGCTATACCGGCTGCGGGTACTTCACATACAGGAAATGCTGCAAAGGGTCTTAAAGGTGTAAAGGGTGCAGCTTCCGCTGTCACACCGCCCGGTAAGGGTGCAAAACCAGGTGTCGCAGCAAAAGTTTCCACTGGAGGTAAAGGCGAAAAGGGTGGAAATACTGCCGCCACACCACCAAGCAATTTCAAACCATCAGAAATTAGTTCAGTCGGTGGCTTGGTTATCGGTACCGATGGCAAAGATGGCAAGGACGGTAAGGATCAAAGCAAAGAAACTAAATTGCAAGGGAAAACATTCCCTTCATTGGTGGTATTGGCCAAACCATGGCTCAAAGTTAAAGATATGTCTAGTACACGCAGTAAACTGGATTCAAAGGTGAAATTGGTGCTGATGTTGACTCCAAACAAATTTACGGAATGGCTAATACAAGAGGGCTTACTGAAAGCTGAACAAAAATGTACAAATCATCGTAATAATGAGTTGAAATTGGGTGAGTGCGCATAATACGGGTTACATATTTGTTGGACTAAAAAAAATGAATTAAACACAATTGTTTTGCTTAGCAAAAGTCATATGACATAAATATTTCTAATCAATTTCAGAGTAGATTATTTACATTATTAAAAATCTTTCTTTTTCCACACTTTAGGTGTTTATTCGGATGCCACCAAATTCCCCTATACTGGTGGTTATGTTTGGATAAGTGAATGTTGCCCAATGCGTTTTGTCTCTGTTTTCCACGGTTCTATATTCGAAGGTGCTCCACATCCACCTTCCTGTATACTCAAGCTTATTTATCATTGGTCATGTCAGACAAATATACAAAATGTTGTACAGTGGGTTAAAGTGGATAATGTATACATTAAGGGTGTATATACTTGGCTACGCGCTATTTGCACATTAGCTGTGCATCAGAAGTGCAAAAAACTCGGTGGAGCCGAACGTTTTGTAGAGGTAAGGGAAAATTCAATTATTGAAATGATTTTCGAACTCGAAATTTTTTATACTCACCTTTTGTTTATTATATTATGTAGGTCGGTGTCATCTCATTGGGTACCACATCACAAGATGGTGCACAACGTCAAGTGAAGGTCGAAGTTTTGGGTGTACTTGATTATACTGAAAAGACTATACGGTTACGTGCTGTGGAACCGGTATCAGATGCCGATCGTAATTATAAGAAACGTTTCCAGACTATATTGGAGCCACTACAACGTTGGGTACATAAGGACAGCGTTATATGCATTGATTTAACCGTCGACAAGATGACACTCTACTCAATGGGCTTTAAAAATTTGGTGCAAGCCGCAGCAACTGACACCACCGCTAAACATACCAACTCGGCTGTGATGGATTATCTGCGTCGCATTGTGCCACGCATGTTTCAGAATACGCTATCGCTACTGTCACGTCAAATGATACAACAATTCCTTGATGAGTTGGTGTGGCGCGAACAGTTCGGCACATATGCTTTACAGGCTTTCAACAACATAACCACACATATTGCTGAGCAAACTCGTATGAATACAAGTGAAACACTTACACAACGCTTATATCAGGTGTGTGGGTCTGGCATGTGATTAAGCTCAATGAAATTTTGTTTAAAAATGAGTTTTCTTCCTTGCCAACAGGTCGCAACGAATCCCTTTAAGGACTGGAGTGTTTTGCCAGCAAATTATCGTGAAACACCGGTAAACACAACACCAAAGCGATTGAAAAAACGTTAGTACCACTTTTTCGTGCAAAATGACGAATATTTTAAATACACTTTCGCTTTAACCTCTGGTGTCGTAGATATTTTGTGATTTATTTTTTTGTTTTAATAACTTTTCCAATGTATTAATTTAGTTCTTTTTTTCGTTTTTCCCCTTGCAGCGCTCACTTAATAGCTACAAGCAGCAAGACTTTATACTATTTCATGTCTTAAATTAAAGAAAAATGTGCTTAAAATAGTTCTCAAGCCTTATACCTCAACTACGCGCTGTTAAGTACGTTCGAAAGCGCATCAGAATTGTTTGCCATTAAAACATGATTTTGAAATTTTGAACGAAATGTGTTGCAACATACTAATATGTTGTTATTATAACTAGTATATATTCATTCATACTTAGAGTACAAATTTTTAATTTAAAAACGTTTAATTCAACTCTCATTTATGCTAAAAAATTATTTTAGGTTATGTTTGAATATTTTAATTTTTTTTTTTTTAATAATTTTTGCTATAGATTCATTTGAATTTTGCATAAAATGCTTAATTTTGTACTTCAAAACTTGTCTCTTGTTAATTAAATGTGTTTTTCATTTATTTAAAAAAAATTAACTTTCAATAATGTTCACGTTGCATAATTTATATGTGTAAAAATAAGTCGTATTTATAAACAAAAAGCATAATATATATATATAATTATGAAATAAGTGTAGTGCAGTTAAAATAATGACTATTTGATTTTGTGATTTTGAATAAATTTCTTGTTTTATCAAAAAACTAAACAAAAAATACAAGCTTTTCTATTTTTAGTTTTTCAGTCCATTGTTTGTATTTGAAGTTGGCTTAAATAGTCATGATTGTTAAACATTTAAAAAAAAACTGGAAGAATCTACTTGCGGTATTATGCTTTTTGTAAATTTGAAAAACACAATAGAACAGTTGAGATATAATGGCAAATATTCCACTTGGCTTCGCTTGCGAGTAGTTTGAGCGCTGTTTTAAGAATTGATAGACAAGTAGGCATTAAAATTGGGAATTTTTTTTCAAACCCAGACTGCTGTTTTTCGCGCCAACTAAGTTTTTGGTGTATAGTTTTTTTTCTGTTATTTTTCTGCTACTTTAATTGTAGTTTCAAATCATTTTGCTTTCCACACGCTCTTTTTCTAAGCATTTTTATTATTATTTATTTATAAAAACATATATTGACAACTTTTCTACACTCCCCTTCAGCAATTAACGAAGCTGACTATGTACAGCAGGAAAAGGTAAATTTGAAATCGATTAAAAAGGAGAAACCCGACACGTCGTCACGCCATGACACGGCAAGCACATCAACACCCACTACAAGTGGCCGTCGGGGACGTCATGCAGCCACAGCCGTTGATGATGATTACATCAAACCTGAAAGTAAAAAAACTGTTGCTAAAGCTAGTGGTAGCAGCAGCGCTTCGAGCAAAGCGCAAATAACTCCAAAAAGCGACAAAGCAACAAACTCCAAACATACTGCCGCCAGCAGCAAGGCTGGACCTACTTCCAGCAAGAAAATCGTCATAGAGACAAAAATAAAGAAGGAGAAAGATGAGGAAGATTTAAGAGGTCTCGAAGAATTATACTATGGCGTACGTGATGGTTTGGATGTGAATTTTGAGAGTTTCCCATATAAAAATGATGCAGGTGCGATTGTTGAAGCCATCAATGTTGATTGTCCCATATGCGATATAAATGAATCATTCGATTCGAATGAAAAATTACAAACCCATTTGGTATCACATATAATTGCCGATAAGGATCATCAATTTCAATGTCTCTTCTGTTTGGATAAGCATCCAAGTGAGACTGTATTGACTAAACACAATCAAATTATGCATCCACTTGAAACGAAATCGGGTTCATCGGCTTCATATCATTGTTTGATTTGTCAGCAACGTTTCAATTCGTTGCATCACTTAACGGTGCATTTGCAGAAGGTACATAATATGTTGGAGTTGCCTTATGTTTGTCAGGCTTGTAGCTATCGTTCATCATCACATCGCGATGCAGTACGTCATTTCTATGATGATCATAAGAATCAGAATTTCTTACAGTGTCCATTCTGCTTGGATGTGAGTATAGATGGAGTGTGGTATATGGTTATAATAAATTTTTATTGAAAAAAATTTAAATTTTTTTTTTTTTACAGATTTTCCGTTTCTCCTACAAGGGACGCATCAGCATTTCTAATATTGAAAACTATTATATGCATTTGCGTACACATATTAGCAAGAAGGATCCACAGTTGCGCTGCCAGAAATGCGCGCTATGCTTCACCGAGAAGGGTAAGTTAAACAATTTTACGCTTAATGTTATGAAAGTGAGGTTAATTGAAAGGAACCGTTGCTGAAAATTGTTATTGGTTGTTTTTAAGTACACAAAATTGTATTACACGGACAGTATTGAAAACATTAATACAAAAATTATAATTTATGCACTTAAATTTTATTTCCGAGCGAAGCTACGATTATTTCTCTCTAAGTGGCCGTAGCTAGGCTATTTAATTTACTTTCAAAATTTTTCTTTTGATAAAATAATGTAAATAATTTTGTGCTATGCGACGAAAACATTTTTCAAAAAATAATTTTTTTTTTTTGTAAAATTTGTTTAAGTTAGATTTGTTGTGAAACAAAAATTGTTTTCCTGCATTTAATTTGCGCTGACATGTGTACGGACAGTTTTGCAGCCATTGTAAATAATTAAAACAAAATGTAAACATATTTTCTTTTACGCCAAACTATTAAAGCTCAAGGAATATACATTTTTTTTTACACCAACTTTCTCCTTATTTCTTTATATTTATATTTCCAGGTGCATTGAAGCAGCATTCTGCCAATCACCACACCAGCCTTTTGAAGAGTAACCAAAAGGTACAACCATTACTGGCAAACTCTATGCTAATTGCGCCACCGAAGGTATGTAACTCCCAACACACATTACACACATATCAAATCAATTCTAAATTTTCTACTATTCTCCTGCGCAGATACGCAGTCATCATCGCGAACCATTACCTTACACGATTACATCGAAAATTGGTGAATTTTATGCCTTTATCGATGGCTCCATTTGTGCTGAGTGTAACTCTGAAATACTAAGCGAAGATCATTACATGTAAGTTTTGCTTTAAATACTACATACATTTATACAAAATAAATAATAAACAACTTTTTTAACCTTTCAGTGGCTTTATGAAATGTAATAAATGCAATTACAAATCATGTTGTGAACGCGCCGTCTTTGAGCATGCCGCCGAGTGTAGTGGTGGCCCAGGTGCACGTGACGTTATGGAAATGCCACTACCAAATGAAATGCATTGTATTTGTGGTTTCTCCACATCGATCGGTAATAAGATGGCACACCATTTGGCCACTTGCGGTCAAAAGTCCGCCTATGTGTCCGTTGAGGCTGCACAAGAAAACACTGTTAAACGCAATATGTTGGATATGTTGGGTTTGGTACGACGTGATGGTGAAACAGGTGCAGAGGGTGAAGAGCAAGGTGGCGAATCGGCCGCCGCCACAGAGGGAGGTGTGCCAGCAACAGAGCCTTCAGCGGAATTGCAACAACCAACATTGGAAAGCGATAATGCAGCAGCAGCACCTATACAATTTGGTGAAATGGAGGCAACACCAGTGCACGATGGTAGCAGCGTACCACCACAACAACAACAACAACAACAACAACCTACCACAGTAACACTTGAAAACGCCGCCATCGATCCCCAATTGGGGTATGGCACACACTTGGTAGACAACGGTGATGTGCAAACAGCACAGTATCACATTGGTTTCGGTCAACCAGAGCAACAGCATGCTCTCAACACGTCCGATATTGATATGCCGCTAATTGGTGAATTGACCGATCCGAATCCGCCGGCAACACCACAATTTATTGGTGAAGTGCATACGCCCATGTTTGATGCGGCAGCTGCTGCTGAGCAACAACACTATCATCAGATGATGCAACAACAACAACAACAACAACAGCATCATCATCATAACCAACAGCAATGAAAACGAATGAAACAGCGGCAACGAGACTATACGTTACCGTGGCAGAGCTATTAAACTGGCGCCTGCTGGCCGTATGTAGAGCGGAAAGTGACGATATATATATATGGTTGTAGTTCCACGAGTGAGCGTTTAGTAGTAGTGGGGGTATTCACAAATGGTCCGTTACATTGACGTGATTCATTTTTACTAAATACATTTAAGGCAGAGATTTCGTGTTTTAAAAACCATAACATGAAATTAACTGCAAAGCTATGAGCAAAATGTTGCACAACTTTTTTTTTTTCTACTAAAATTGTGTATTTTTGAATTTTTATAGAAAAAAATTCCTTATTGTGATTTCTCGCTTGAAAATCTGCACATTTCTGATGCAGATAACATAAATAACGTTGAGAAATCTCAATAAATCGATAAATGTTTAAAAAAATATGTATATTAGAGCTGTACACGAAAAAATAATGCACTAAAAAATGTTTTTCAAATTTAAAAAAGTCAATAATAATGAAAAAGGAAAAAAATGGTTTCGTGCATACCTTTAATGAGATTCAAATATTAATTTTTTTTTTGTTATAAAGTTTGATTTTCAAAATAATTTGTACACGTTTTTCAGTTAAAATATACTTTAATATAAAAATAAATAAAGTTATTAAGCAGTAGAGTTTTTAAAATAGTAATTTTTATAAAGAAAAAAGAAACTTGCAACATTTTGAAAAACAGATGAAACGTCACAACACGCATGCCCCCATTTGACGCTGTATGGTCTCGGATATGCTTTTATTTCATATTTCACTTGATTTTCATACAATACAAATATGTAGTTTCATATTTATGTATGTTAAAGTATGTTTACATACTTTAAAGTTGAAAGTTTCAAACAAAGTTATAATATATTTTTAAACTCATTTTCTTTTTATACAGTGTAAAAATTGTTTAATGCATAAAGCAACTACAACAAAAAGTATTTATATACATAATACACATATATATTTATATATATATACAAACATATACATTGATCCATAGCGTAAAGACGTGAATTTTCGAATAGAAAGAAACAGAAAAATATTTAAAAAGTTTTCAAAACAGAAATAAGAAAAACGTCAATGGTTAAATGCATAAAAGAATTACAAAAAAAAAAAAACACCAAACACATTAAGTATTCTAAACTATATGTACTACCAGTATGTATGCACATAATTTAAATGTGAATTACCAATATATTAAAAATATACATAAACATAATCAAAATAATAAATGCAAAATTATAAACATAACAATAAGTATGTGTATGTGTATATATGTTGCTAAAACTATGTATGTATGTAACACGCCTACATTTGCACTTTCTTCTTTTTTTTTTCTTTTTTTCATTTGAAAGCATCAAAAATCGCGAACCGTTGATCTGCTGAAACGCATGCGCACTAATGCCCATATATTTTTCGTCATTGGAAATTGCAAAAATAAAGTAAAACTAAACTCAAATTGTAAAATATTTGTTCTTAAACATGTGAATAAATTTGATAAAAATCCACTAAATACTTTTTCTTATTGTTGACAGGGGGTTTTTTGTGTTTCATAAAAATTCTTATGAAATATTGGACAAGTGTGTGTAGTAAGGAGGAATGTAGCTGCAATGTGCGGAGAGAATGTAATGTTTAAAAACAAAAGAAAAAAATTAAAATTCCCCACGTTAAAAAAGTACCATATGCATCGAGCTTAAAACCAACTTAGCAAGCTATAGTAAGTAGTTTTCAAGTAGTCTCGTAATTGCTTTTTTTCTTAGACGTCAAAAAATCATAGTCTGCTTTAGGTACTCTATATGCGTGTTTTTGGCGTATAAATGTGTATATTTGGCACCGCCAGCATATCTGCATTATATCACTAGCGTTGACTATTTTGGCTAATTTGACGAATTTTCGACATATGCAGCGCCGATAGCACTAACGCCGTATCGAGCTCCTTCTGCGTGCCTCGCTCGCTGTCTAGCGATATTTCAGCGGCACGTTCATGAAAACGCGATAAAACGCGTGGTCGATAATCTAGTACAAAAAAAAAAACGGTTTAATAATTAAAAAAATTTAAAATCTGCTTCATTTATATACTTCAAACACTCACCCACACTGCCCGCAAGTGGATTACCCGTTAAACGTAGCGCCTCTAATATCGGCAGACGCGCCACATTATCAACCTCTTCCAGTTCGTCAATGAGATTACAACTTAAATCCAAATTAACCAGAGAGAGTAGCTTACGCAAGCCACTCAATTTTTTTAAACGATTTTGCGCTAGATTTAATGTGACTAAATTGCCTAATTCTAAATGCCAATCAATGCATTCAGCTATTAGATTGACAGACAGTGATAACGTTTGCAATTGCGAGAGTTCAGCCAGATTTTGTACGGCACGTATACGATTTTGATCTAATATAAGTGTACGTAGCTTCGGCGCTGTACGCACACTAGCATCAATTTGTGTTAATAGATTTCCAGTTAGATCCAAATCCGTTAGTTCACACCAATTTGTTTTTATATAGGGTAAGACATCGTTGTAACTGCTATTCGATATGGACTGTGCTGCGCCAGAACTATTCGAAGTGTAGGATATAGCATCAGACGCTGTGGCTGTTGCAACAACGCTATCTCGATGTATATTATCGCACATGAGCATCTGATTGATGTGAGTCATTGTGGTGCTGTGTACGCAAATCGTTTGCATTGTTGGTTTCAGCAAGGCGATATCTACTATATTCTCGGTGGAGAGCCCATGGAATTTTAATGTTTTCACATTACGGAATGCATTGAGCGTAAAACGGAGATTTTTCGGTATAATATTACTGCGGCCAATGGGTACATCGACTGTGTTGTAGTCGTTGTTGAAGGATGTGTTGTCCTGCGGGTGGAGGGGGTTGTTATATGTACAATATATTGCAATTGTGTTAAATCAGTTTTTTTTTTGCTACAAATTAAATTTACCTTTACTGGTGTGACAATTAATATTTCTAGTTGTGTACAAAAATCCAGTACATGTGAAAAATCAAATTTACCACGTTGTTCGATATTTTCCGGTGGGCAGGGCAAGCATAAACGTTCGCTTATTGCATACACCTGAAATTATGTATGAATTAAAATTAATCTTTTTCTGACATTTTTAAACTTAATGGAGTTTATCACAAGTATTTATTAATTACTTCCAGAGCTGAGAAGTTAAACTCTTTTTTGGAGCTTAAAAGCGCGCTACCCGATTCATTGAATAGTTTGGCTAAATCTTGCAGCAGATAAACAATGTCGTATTTATTAAAATCCAAAAATTCTGCTAAATTACGTGGCAGCTGTATACGAAAGAATATCAGTAATTCCTGCAAATACTTTTCCAACTGTTCACGACGTTGTTCTAGAAATGCAGGATTTTTGTTGCCTACAAGCTGGAAACATAAATAACCACACATTCCTTAATGTGACGAGTGCATTTTCATACAAAATACGGACTGACCTTTTTCGGCGGTAACAACTTCTTCGAAATGGCAATTTCATCTACCAACTTCTCATGCAGCTGCGCAAAGTCGCGATAACGACGTTCCACCAGCCACTCTACCTGATGTACGCGCACTTTGATGTCATAATACACAACACCAGTGGAAGATTCAATATATTTTGGTATTGTTACATTTGTATCGGCGTTTTGACGGAAGTAGCAGGACATACTGAAAATTTTTAACTTTTTCACAGTATGACGTAAATATGCAAAAAAAAAAAATACTGAAAAAAAAAACAAATATTTCAACGTAGCAAGTACTGCAGTTTCATACGACCTCGTAATTTTTTTGTGTTTGTAGACTTAATTAGTCATATTAAAATTTACGATCTTGCATTTGCCTTGACACTTAAACGTTGTTTAACGCAAAAACAGATATTTAAAATATAACAAAACGACACGAATTAATTGAATTAAGCTTTCCTCTTGTTTGATGGTTGCGAAAAAACGTCAGCCAGTTTTTCGGGTGATTTGGAACATATTAGCGAAACAGCTGTTTCCCGGTGGGGGCGTATAGTTTGCAAGGCTTTCAAACTGTTGATTTAAGCAAAGATATGGCAGCACAGCATGGTCAGTGACAAAGAACGTAAAATCAAAGTACATAAATTAATTATTATTTTATCTCACAACATTCTCGTTAAATTAAAATACAACTATTTCATGTTAAATAAACTTTAAATAAAATTATTTTCATTTATCAATGTAAGAAAACCCCTTTTCTCCTTCTTAATATTCTGCGGTCTGGTCAGTTCAAACTACGCCCAGCTGTCAGGCGTCATTTGTTTACTACTGCTTTTTAGTATTTATGATTTGTTGGCTCTTTGCGGCTTTTGCGTTTACTGAATTTTCTGTAATTTCGGCAATTTGATACTATGTTGCATATTTTTGTACGGTAAAAGATGTTTCTAAGCAGACAATACGTTTAAAAAGTTTTATTATAATATAGCATTTGCAAATACCGCAGCGGTATGACATTTTTCGAAGACTGCATAATCGTGTTCGTGTCACAGGTGGGTTTTACACACAAGCGGATTAAATTTCCAACTATATGCATGTAACATAAATCTGTTCTTTTTACACAGATCCTGTTCTTCACTGGAGGTTGGCTGTTTTTTATGAAACAACTTTTTAAGAACTATGAGATACGTCACATTTCCGTACAACTGATATTTTCAGTGTGCTTTGCACTATCACTCACCATGTTTGAGTTGATAATATTTGAGATTTTGGGCGTACTAGAATCTCAATCGCGCTATTTCCACTGGCGTTTAGGTTTGACGCTTTTACTACTAATGGTTATAGCTGTAATACCGCTATACATTTTTTATTCCGTCATACATAGTTTATCGTTTGGTAAGTAAAATTGAAAATGAGCCACTCTACTTTGTTGCTTAAGTTGAGCTTTTACAATTCTAATAAATTGCTTTCAGTAAGTGACAAATGGGTGCGTATAATGACAATAGTTTGCTGGTTCGCATTTCTCTATGGATTGTGGAAAATCGGTGATCCTTTTCCACTGTTAAGCGTTTCACATGGCATTTTCACCATAGAACAAGGTGTTTCACGTATTGGCGTTATTGGTGTAACTGTCATGGCAATACTATCCGGTTTTGGTGCGGTTAACTGCCCATATCAAAGCATGACATATTTTATAAAGTATGATGAAATGCTTTATATCAATAATTTCTGTATTTTTTTTAAATGAAATTCTTGATTTCCAGACCAGTTTCCCAAAGCGATATTACGAATCTGGAACGACGTTTAATGCTGACAGCCGATATGACTGTGGCTAAGAAGAAGCGTATTGCTTTAGAAGAGCATAGACGAAAAAAAGAAAATCACACTAAGAAAGGTTTATGGAATATATTAAGCTCGGCGGTGAACCGTTTGGATAACAGTGGACAAGGTTTGAAATAAATATAAAAAAAAATTGTGCAAAAGTTTTGCAACAAATTTCCTTTTTCAGACATTGGTCAGCTGCGTTTAGAGATATACGGTTTGGAAGAGCTCATGCGTCAGCTCTTTTTGGAAATCAATTCAATGAAGAATATGCAAGAAAGACAAAGATGGTCGCAAACACTGCAGGGAAAATATTTTAATGTTTTAGGACATTTTTTCAGTGTATACTGTGTATGGAAAATATTTATTGTGAGTACACATTGTGATCATGTATTCCTACTTATACCAATAGTTTTTAATAACAAACTTTCTTTACTTTTAGTGCACAGTAAATATCATATTTGATCGCGTAGGTCGTAAGGATCCTGTTACGAGAGGGTTAGAGATTGCCGTTCATTGGTGTGGTTTTGATATAGATCTTGCTTTTTGGAATCAGCATATATCGTTTTTACTTGTTGGCTGTATTGTCGTGACATCCATACGCGGTTTGCTGTTAACACTGACGAAGGTTCATTAAGCCATTACGAATTTATTTCTTAACCACTTTAACATTATCTTCCATACATTACAGTTCTTCTATAGAATATCATCTAGTAAATCCTCAAATATTATCGTCCTAATAATGGCTCAAATAATGGGCATGTACTTCTGCTCCTCAGTTCTGCTCATGCGTATGAATTTACCAGCCGAATATCGTGTTATCATCACAGAAGTACTTGGCAGTTTGCATTTTAATTTTTATCATCGTTGGTTCGATGTTATATTCCTAGTGAGTGCACTTAGCACCATATTAGTTTTATATCTTTCACAAAAACCTAAATATGATGCCAGCATAGACTAGTGCTGTGCGCAGAGAGAGAGAGATTTTAGTTAAAATATACTATTTGTAAAACAATGTTACAAAGATTATATGAAGAAGAAAAAACAGCATGTCTGTATGTATTTGTGTGTTTTCGTACAAGTACATGTACTCGTATTTAGTAAACCAAAAATATTTAATCAAATAATTGTAATACTTTTTTTTTTTGGTTAAGCTTAGTCCATCATTAAATTTAACAGAAATTACGAAAATTAAAATGAATTTTTATGTCTGCATGTGTAAAACATACATCAGTGTATATAATAATTTTTTAATTTGTGTATTTTTTTTTTGCTTCACTGTGCGTTTGAGTGCGAAAAACTTGCGGTTAATACGACAAAAAATATTTCAACGCCGCTAATGCATATTGCACTTATAAAATGTTCCATTATTTTATAGCAAATTTACTAAATACACACTGTATTCTAATGAAATTATTAATATATGTTAAAAAGAAAACCAAAAAAAAAATAAAACTATAAAATTTTTATACAATATATATACCAAGGATTCTTTTGTTCTATGTTCAAGATGGTTTCATAGGGGCTGCTAGAATTTGAAAAATAAATAACACTATGTACATTTGAAAACAATTATATTTTACACTCGAAACAGATCTAGTTGCTGAGCAACATTAAAAATTAAAGAAATTTTTTTTCTAAATAAAGTCAGCAGACTATGCGGGTGTATCTGACACGAAATAAATAAAAAACTGCTCACAAAAGTCTACTTATCGTTCGGAGGTGGCCTAAAAGTGAAGGTTCTTCCATTTGTTGCCAAATCTTTTTCAAATAGCAAGAAGAGCACGGTCAAAAATCGCTTAGGCAGTTATAAATACTTAATTTTGCTTATATTTTGTATTGAAATTGTTATTGGTGCTGTTGTAACCGCAAGAATATTCCCCAAATTGGTATTCGAGGTATATTGAAAGAGTGATAGTCCTTTTCACTACGTTCTGCTCTGCCTACGTTCCAGATAAGCACAGTCAAAAATCGCTTAAGCAGTTATAAAACGTTAGTTATAAAACGTCAATTTTGCTTATATTTTAATGTAAATTATTGTTGTTGTTGTAGTAACTGCAAAAAATTCCTCAAATTGGTATTCGAGGTATATTAAGAGAGTGACAGTCTTTGGCCGAATAAAAATTCGGGTCGTTCCGGCCAATACCCAACTATGATGGGAATTATTGGATTTTAGTCGCCTCTTATGACAGTCATGCCTCACCGCGGGTAAATTCTTGAGCCCCCAACCAAAGAACGTATATGAATTATTGCCCCAACCCGTGGGGGACTCACATATCTTATGGTTCTCTGCTTACTTTCCAGATGAAAATTCGAAATTTTAATTACTAATTTTTTTTTCACATCATATTTATATCAAGTAATAGTTTGTTGTTTTTTTATTTTTCGCATTTTTTTATTTAATTTTTAAAACAGAGTAAAATTACATAATTGCAAAAAAATTTTAAACAATTATAACTCTTACGTCGAAGAAACGTTACGTCTCATGTTTTTTTATCCAATCTGGCAGCACAAATTTACACGATGCAATCCACAAAGTGCATATTTCGCTGATACAAATTCAGTTGAATTTCAATTGGCGCTTGTTTTTATACCTGTGTTGAAATATTTACATTTGTTTGTTTTGTGCTTTTGTATTTGTTGATTTTGTTCAAAAGAAAAAACTCTAAAACTTTACAGTATTAAACCACCAATTGTGTTATAAGTACTTTGACTGAATCAATTTAAAATGAGTGATTTAAAAGCATTTGAAAATATGCGCTTGAATGCCACCAAAGATTACACGGATGCTGAATTGGATAATGCAACAGCAGCTGCTGCCGGCATGCATTGCAATGATGTTTCGTCCTTGCATGAGATTAGTGTCATAGAGAATATGACATCATTTCTGCTGGAACATGGTGGTGCTGATGTTGATTCAAAAGTATTGCGTACCATTGCAGAGGCACTATCCAAGCGTGTGCATGAGTAAGTATTAGCTGGAATATTTATGATATTTATGTGCATACATAACTACATTAATTACAATATTTTCGTATTAATAATGGAAACTGCATTGT
This sequence comes from Neoceratitis asiatica, assembly GCA_030068015.2. NCBI lineage: Eukaryota > Metazoa > Arthropoda > Insecta > Diptera > Tephritidae > Neoceratitis > Neoceratitis asiatica. Next base: position 65,740,054 of record CM061527.1, on the reverse strand, counting down.
GTAGTTATATGCTGAGTTTCTTAGATGAAATTAGGTAAAATCTTGTTTGACTTTGAAATAAGTTTGTGTTAAAAAATTTGGTCTTGCAAAATATTCTGAATGCATGGCAATGACATGATCACATACATGTTGGATTTTTCTATTAAAAATATTTAAAAAAAAAAAACAGCCGACGCGATATCTCATTACATTTTAACGTTACATCGCATGCCTTCATGTCATGTTATGCTATTAATAGAAATACTAGTTCAAGTGCGGTAAGTAGCATAACAGAAATCGGCGTATTATGGAAAATATATAATTTATTTCATATGCAAAATATCTTGTCATAATATTATTCATTTTTACATGAGCGCGCGACTTTTCAGCATTAAATCGCATAATGTAACGTCACATCGTGGCTTGCATAAGCAAACGATAACATATAAACCGATTTATTTAGCTATAATAATCAATGATTTAACCTAAAATATTAATATATATATGAGTTCAAATATTCCCATAAATTTTAAAATGTTTTATTTTTACAATAGCATGCTACTTTTTACATTACATCGCATGTCAACGCATCACATCGTGCTCTACATTAACATACATAGTCATATAAGCAAGGTATCACCCCTAAAGAGTATTGATATACGTCTTAAAATGCTAAATTATGTTATTTTCATTAATATTCTAATTACTTTTTTTTTACATATTTTAAGCTGAAAATATGCTGAAATTTCGCATATTTATCTCATAAAAAATACCTAACGCAAAATAAAAAAATATTTTTTTAGAACTAAATACACATTTAACTTTAAATAAATTAATAGTGTATTTGTATCTAAATTAAATAAATTTTATACCTACATACAAACTTATGTAACAGATCAACTGAAAAGTCCCCGACCTGCCACATAGATGGAATTGGAAAGTATTAAATCCATATAGATTTTTAGTTAACCCTAACCTTCAAAAGAAAAAAAATGAAGAAAAAAGAAAATCGGCGAGTTGATAAAATATTGCTTTTTGAAGGGGAAAAAATTAACCATCAAGAATTTTTATGCTAAGTTTAGGCGTGGTAAAATGAACACTGAATACGGTGAACGCAGTGAACGCCCAAAAGATTGTTACCGACGAAAACATCCAAAAAAATCCATAAAATAAGAAGAGTTGATGATTCGGTGCAGTGTTTGCAGATGTTCAAGCATAATAAACCCGAGGTTTTGCGTCGATATGTAACAATGGATGAAACATAAGCTCCATCATTTTACTCTGAAGTCCAATCGATAGTGATCCGAGTAGACTGCACACGATAAACCCGCTCCAAAGCATGGAAAAACGCAAAAGCCGGCTGGCAAGGTTATAGCGTTTGTATTTTGGGATGTGCATGGAATAATTTGCATTGACTACCTTGTAATGTAAGGTACATAGCATTATTATTAATTATCGTTATTGGACGTTTGAAGGACGAAATCGCTGAAAACGGCCGCATTTGAAGAAAAAGAAAGTGCTGTGCCCCCAAGACAATGCACCGTGTCACAAGTCAGTGAAATCGACGGCAAAAATCTATGAATTAGGCTTCGAATTGCATCCGCATTCACCGTGTTCTCCAGATCTGGCTCCCAGCGATTATTTCCTGTTCTGAGATCTCTAAAGAATGCTCGCTGGGAAGAAAATTTCGTCGATTGAAGAGTCGATCACCAAAACTCAGGCCTATTTTGAAGCAAAGGACAAATCGTGCTACAAAAGTGAAACCGAAATGTTGGAGGGTCGCTATAATCAGTGTATCACCCTTGAATGGAACTATGTTGAATAAAAAAAGAAAAATTTTGCAAAAATAAATGTGTTTTTTTGCTATGGTAGGCAGGGGACTTTTCAATTGAATTGTTATGTATGTAAAGGGTGATCTAAGTAGAGGTACTTTTTCAATAGCCTTTTCTTGACAGATGACGCGTGAGTCGTGTCAAGCTGTCATGTTATTTTTGTTCATTGGCATTTCATCAGGGAAAGACTTACGCCTGAACAACGTTTACAAATTAATCAAATTTATTACGAAAATTCACGTTCTGTAAAGAATGTGTTTCGTGCGCTCAACGAACATCACGTCAACATAATCGGCCTACTGATGAGTGTACTATTCGCAACACCATCACCCATCTTGAGACTCAGCATTCATTATTGGATAATATTCGAGCGAATAGACCACGTTCAGCGCGTTGTCAAGAAAATATAACGGCTGTAGCTGAGAGTGTATACCGTAGAGAGACCGTGGAGAGTCGATTCGGCGCGGTTCGCAGCAACTCGGGCTGACGTATGGAACGACTTAGCGCATTTTACGTCGAGATCTTAAATTGAAAGCATACAAAATACAGCTTGTGCAAGAACCAACTCCGCTCGACCTTCCCAAGTGACATCGCTTCGCTCTATGGGCTCTTGAAAAGTTCCAAGAAGATCCGACGTATCCGACGTTTTCGAGCCAAATTTTGTTCAGCGATGAGGCGCATTTCTGGCTCAGTGGTCATGTAACCAAGCAAAATTGGGACGAAGAGCAACCTGAAAAGATTCAAGAGCTGCCATTTCATACAGAAAAAACAACGGTTTGGTGTGGTTTGTGGGCCGGTGGAATCATCGGTCCATATTTCTTCAAAAATGAGGCCAGTGAGAACGTAACCGTCGACATTTGGTTTCAACAACACGGCGCCACTTCCCACACATCGCATCAATCAATGGATTTATTGAGAGAACACTTCGGTGAGCAGATAATTTCACGTTTTGGGCCCCTCGATTGGCCACCAAGATTGTGTGATATCACACCGATAGACTTTTTCCTGCGGGGATATGTAAAGTCTAAACCCTATGCGCACAATTCCGCTTCGATTCAGGCTTTGGAGCAAAATATCACGCGTGTCACTCGCCAATTACCAGTCGAAATGCTCGAAGGAGTCATCGAAAATTGTACTCAACGGATGGACCATCTGAGACGTAGCCGCGGCCAACATTTGAAAGACATAATTTTCAAAAAATAAATGCCAATGAATGTTCTTTCGAATGATAATAAACGGGAAATCCATTAAATTTGAATTTTCTGTGTTTTTTTTTTCATAAAAAGAGTGGGGAACCTCGAAATGAATCACCCTTTATATATGTAGGTCATAATTTTCAATAATAAAAAAAAAATAATAAAAATATAAATAAAGAGATAACATTGATCACCTTTCTTGACTCATTGCATACGATTCACAACACTAACATTATCATTAACTAAACTCGCCTCTTAACCGCTCACTTTTACCCGTCACTCATTTTCTATGGCACTCAATAATGCGATCTTATAAGAGATTCTTATAATATAAGCGAACTAATGCATCGTTCAGTACTTGATAACACATACAAACGTACATATGTGTGCTTGGTGTAACGTCAGTTGGCTGCTTTTGAAATCGTTCCCACCCCAAATACATTGAGAACTCTGTAACATGCATACATACATATGTATGTATGTAGCATTTTATTGTGCTCTCAGTTGCTTTACAACCCTCCACTATGGAAATTGCCGTTACTCATTGCTCATTCATGTTGATTGTACAGTGCGCAACTAAGCGATAATGCGGCGCTGGGCAGAAGGTCGTTTGGGAAAATTGGTTCAAAACCTGAGTTTTTGGGATCTTAGGAACAAGTTTGAAGTTTTCGAAGTGTTTGAAATAAGTTATTATTAGTAAATTTGAAAAATATATGTAAATCATATATAACAAATTTTTTTTTTCTAAAAATATTCTTCGTCGCTCGAGTCGAAATGAGTCAAAAATCGCCTCCTTGACTCCATTTATTGCGTAGAAATATCCATTTTTATTTAACATCAGTGCAATTTCATCGTCACAAATCTCAAAAAATGCCTCAGTCGTTTCTACACAGAGCTTGTTGTTGCTGTTGTAGCGGCTCGTCCTATGCCAGCGAGGTCATCTAACATAAAACGAGCAGTTTCCACGAACTCCGACCAAACGAAGTCGGACTATGAGTCGGTGTAAAAAGACCTGCAAAGTGGTAGTGTCGTGCGGAAGACTCATTGCATGTGAGGCATGTATATCTGGATCGAGTCCATCTAACGCCATGGGGAAGAAAGTTGCGAAAAATATTGATTAAATGACAGTACTGACGTTCAAGGCCTAGACACAGGCAGGTTGTTGTTGTAGTAACCAAAATGGCTTTCAGGGAATATTACGGGAGTGACGATCTTTGACCGGGGTCTTTTCGGTACGAAGACCCGGCTGGCTCGGAAACTGTTGCATTTTAGTCGCCTCTTATGACAGGCATGCATTACCGCGGGTAAATTCTTGAAACCCCTTACCCGCAGAGGTCGTAGCACGTTGTTGTTGTTATTGTCGATGTTGTAACCGCAGAAAATTCCCCAAACGAAGCTTCGGGAATACTGCGGGAGTGTTAGCCTGTACCCGGATAAAAATCCGCGTCGTTCCGGTATAAAGACCTGACTGTCGCGAGAACTATTGGATTTTAGTCGCCTCTAACGACAGGCATGCCTTACTGTGGGTAAATTCTTGGACCCCTAACCCGCAGGGGGTTGGCTCCAGCACGTCGTGTCCAGCGGTTCTGTTTAGTAATGCTGTGAGCCTGTGTACTTCCTTCTGATGAGCCAGAGAGAGGCGGCTTTAATTCCGGCAGGTATCTGTAGGCGTGATCCCTTCGCGTAGCACCTTAATCGGGAGTAAAGATGTCTCGCAGTAAAAGTGAGGCAAAGATTTCCAGTTTTAGCCCTCATGGCAATGTTTTGACAGGATCCATAACTTTCTCATTTGCACCTCAGAACAACAACAAAAACAATCGCGATCGTCACGGGAGTGAATATTCTCGATTGTCACTCCCAGTAATTTCAGCAGAAGAAATTTTTATAATTTCTATATTTAATTTCAAAAATCAGTCACAGTCTGTCATGCAGCCACACACGGAAATTTTCATTTCTGCTATTATATGAAATTAAATTGCAGAAATTAGTTTCAGGGTGATCACAGAATTGCTACGTCTGACGGCGCCTTAATTGTGCCAGTATTATTCGGGTCTCTCGATGCAGTTCGAGCTCTTTGTAAGCAACTCTTGTTGTTGTTGTTGTTCTAGCGGCTCGCTAAGCACGCCTAGGGTCAGGCATTATCGCGGTCCAGTTATCTAACGTGTGCACCGGAAAACGTGCTGTTTCGACGGGTTCAGACCAGCGGGAGAGGGATGTTAGATGGGTCGGGTTGAGTGGTCATGTAAAGAGGTGGTTAGTGTCGTGCGGGGACTCATTGCATGCGGGACATCATACGTCAAGTATGTCACTGTCGATTCTGGATAAGCAGGAGTTGAGTATACTACAATACCCAGAACTTAATTGTGCCAGTTACTATGCAACTCTCCTCCTTCAGACGGTTCCACGCACCGAAGTGGATTTTCGGCGATCTAACCCCATTTGAGTCAACAGGTAATTGCAGCGCACGATTTCCCGTGCAGGTTGATCCAAAGTTAATATTTCCTACTAGGGTTACTCTTCAAATACATATGCATACATACATATAATCATCCACCACTCGCTGTGCATGAAAGTGCGCCTCAAAACAAAACATGCTGCTTGCTACCTTTAGAGATGCTCGAGGAAAAGTCTGTCTGTCCATCGACATCTGCTGTTCTAGGCTCTTGTGTGTTTGTAGCTACAATTTTCCACACATACACGTGCACACTGCAATACATGTAGCTGCAGCTATAAAATTTCATGCTCGTGGAAATGTTTCTCTTCCACACTGTAGACTACAACAAACAACAACAATACGCTTGGGAGTGTACATTACAACTACGAGCGCAGCGTTTTCATCGAGCGCCGCATTGAGTGAGTAGCAAGCAGGCTGCCTGCGCCAAACCAGCCACACATGCAAGCTTCAGGAGGCCGCATTCGAGTGTTGGACTGTCAGTTGCGTTCTTACTTTCGGTTCAATTAGACTTTCTTTCATTTGTGTTTGCCGCATTCGTTCGTTCGCTCGTTCGTTCGTTCGCACACGTCCACATGTTCTTGATATATATGTACATATAAATATATTTATAAATGTACAATAACACATATAGATGATTGTATAGATATGTAGTGTATGTAGCAATCGCTTGTTTTCTTCTTTGTATTGTATCATATACATATACATACATACATATGTACGGATGTACGCCGCGCATTTCCTTGTACTTTTTTTTCTTCTTTCAATATTCACTTTGTCTGCAAATCATTAAACTAGAATTTTTCAAAACAAAAAAAAATTATTTCTTATGATTTCGTCGTGTCGGTTACGGATGCTGTAAGTACTTGTTGTTTTTGTGCCGAAAAAAATATTTTTTTTTTAATGAATTTCGTCTTGTGGAGTGCGCGAGGCCGCTGCGTTTGGCGGCTAAAGTGAATAATAAAGTGTCAACCAAAGACTACATGCAACAATAACAACAACAACATCAGCAGCAACTATATGTATGCATATGTAGCTGTGAATGGAACGTGTTGAAAAAATACTAGAAAATTTTTGTGTGTGAGCAAAAAAATAAAAAATAAAAAAAGAAGAAGAAACCAACAACAACGACGAAAAATAAAAATAAAATTTTACAAAAATAACACACAGCAAGCGCACACAGTGTTGTTGTGCCGGACTCCATGTCGTACAAGTGAAATAATTATAAAATTTCCAAATTACACACATACTTACATATAAATGCATATGTATGTGTACAGTCACACATGTCTGAGGTAGTGTAAAAAGGTATTCTACAAAAAAATATATTTAAATTTAAAAAAAAAAAACTTAATTCCGCTTTTAAATTATCAGCGGAAAATTAAAAAAAAATAAAAAAAAAATACGCAAAAACAACAAATGTTAATCTCAGCGCTAAGCGCTCAGCGCAAGTGACCGGAAAAAAATTAGTAAATAATATTGCACTACACTTTGAGTGCCCCCTGCCGCCCCCCCCTTTTGCTGAGTGCGCGCCTGCCTGTGTGCATTTTCCTTAGTATAAATGTGTGTGTGTGTGTGCTTCAATTGTGAGCGGATGATGGATGGATGGTTGGTTGTTTGGGTGTTTGGTTGGTTTGATGTACGGCTGCTGTGCTCTAGCAAGGGCACGCATGTACATTTGTATGCGTGTGTATGTGTGTGTTTGTTCATCGTTAGGGGGGTTGCTAAATTTAGTTAATTTCTTCTCTAACTCCCTCTTCCTCTCTCTCTTTATTTTTTTTGATATGAAATTAATCACATTTCATGCGGCTTTTTCTATTGCAAAATTAATTTTTAAAGTTTTCGAAATGTCGCAACCGAAATTCTGTGTTTTTCTTTTTAGTGGAAAATTACAAAATCGCTTTAATTTATACTGCGTAGGACGTGCATGCATATTGTTTTAATAAAAACGTTCTTACTTCCTAAGATCCTTCGATACTGCCAGTTTAATATCTATTTATTGCCGTTTTCGAAAACACCACGATTTTCTAAACATCAAGAAACAATTTTTTTCTTTCTCTCAGAACCTTATGAAGCGACTTTTCTAAATTCCAGTTATGTTCTTGGTAATAACGTGTCATCCATTTCGAGGTTCCCTACTTTCTTAAAGAAAAAGAAAACACAGAAAATTCAAATTTAATGGATTTCCCGTTCATTATCATTCGAAAGCACATTTTTTGGCATTTATTTTTTAAAGATTATCTCTTTCAAATGTTGGTCGCGGCTACGTCTCAGATGGTCTATCCGTTGAATCCAAGTTTCGACGACTCGTTCGAGAATTTCGACTGGAAGCTAGCGAATGACACGCGTGATGGTTTGCTTCAAGGCCTGAATCGAAGCGAGATTGCCCACATAGACTTAAGACTTTACATATCCCCACAGGAAAATGTCGTCACACGTTCCTGGTGGCCAATCGACTGGCCTAAAACGTGCAATTATCTGCTCAACGAAGTGTTCTCTCCATCCTAAATCCATTGATTGATGCGATGTGTGTGGGAAATGGCGCCGTCTTGTTGAAACTAAATGTCGTGGAGATCACGAGCTTCAATTTCAGACATCAAATAGTCGGTTATTATGGCGCGATGATGGTCGCCATTGACGGTTACAAACCACACCAAAATGTTGTTTTTTCTAGATGAAATGGCAGCTCTTTAATCTATTCAGGTTGCGCTGAACAAAATTTGACTCGAAAACGTCGGATCTTCTTGGAAGAGCCCAAGAGTCGCTTGGGAAGGTCGAGCGACTTCAGTTCTTACACAGGCTGTATTTTGTACGTTTTCAATTCATGATCTCGACGTAAAATGCACCAAGTCGTTCCATACGCAGACCGAGTTGCTGCCAACGGCGCCGAATCGACTCTCCACGGTCTTCGTGTACACTCTCATCTACAGCCGCTATATTTTTTTCACTGCGTACTGGACGTTGTCTATTTGGTCGAATATTATCCAATAATGAATGCTTGGTCTCTAGATGGTTGATGGTGTTGCGAATATTACGCTCAGTAGGCCGATTATGTTGACCATAAGTTGAGCGAAGTGTGCGAAACACATTCTTTACAGAACGTGAATTTTCGTAATAAAGTTAAATGATTTGTAAACGTTGTTCAGACGGGGGTCTTTCCATGATGAAATGCCAAACAATACTGAACAAAAATAACATGACAGCTTGACACGACTCACGCGGTTTCTGTCAAAAAAGTCTACTGAAAAAAGTACCTCTACTTGGATCACCCTTTAAGAGAAAAATTTTAAGCCAAAACAGTCCAAAAGATTCTTCAAAAAAAAAAAAAAGATTCGTGAAAAATATTTGTTTCTTAATGTTGAGATAATTTTAAAATTTTTGCAAACGGTAATAAATAGTTTTCCTGAAATGACAAGCCCGATACCTTTCTGAGGCCGATTCACTATACTTGTCGTCCTTGCTTGGTTGAAATTCACTTCCTTTAAAGTTGTTAAATTTTTTCTAGAGAAGACTGTTTGTGGTTTCCTGGATGGATTTTTCAGCAGAGCGAGTTTCATCATTCTTTGCTGGCGCTAAGACAGACTCAATCCCAATGCATTCCTGCCATATCATGCACTTTGGGAACTTACCTTACCTTACATATAGATTTTTTATTCTTTTATATGTACATTTAAGTTGTAACAGGTCAATTGAAAAGTCCTCGGCCTACTATAGTAAAATTCTTTTTTTTATAGTAAAATTCAATTTTTATATTCAACAGCTCTCCAACTTTTTGGTACCATTTTTGTAGAACGATATGTCCTTCGCTTCAAAATAGGCCTCAGTTTCGGCGATCACCTCTTCATTCAACGAAAATTTCTTCACGGCGTGCAATTTTTTGAGATCTGAGAACAGGAAATAGTTGCGGGGGCCAGATCCGGAGAATACATTAGATGCGATAGTAAATGCGATAGAAGCCCAACAGCATTTTCTTTTTCCTCAAATGCGGAAATTTTTCGGCGATTTTATTCTTCAAACGGTCTAATAACGCTATGTAGTATTCGCTGTTGATGGCCCTTTCTTTTTCAGGGTAGTCAATGAAAGTTATTCCATTCATGTGCAGTCCACTCGAATGACAGTCGATTGGACTTCGGAGTGAAATGATGGAGCCATGTTTCATTCATTGCCACATATCAACGCAAAAACTCGGGTTTATTACGCCTGAACATCTATAAAAACTGCTCTGAATCATTAACTCGTCATTGTTTTTGGTCAAAAGTGAGCTCGCGCGGCACACACTTTGCACAGAGCTTTCTCATATCCAAATATTCGTGAGTGATATGATATACATATTCAGTTGATATCTTTCGAATGCCTGATATTTCATTCAATTTCAATTTACGGTCATTACGGTCAAATGTTTTTATCCATTTTTTTTAACATAACAAAAGTTGCTTCACTCAGAATGCTATAATTCAAAAACTATTGATCTGACAGCTGTCAAATTGATACTCGTGTCTCTTGAAGGTTAGGGCTAAGTAAAAATCAGTAATTAATTAACTCTAATTGCGCCATCTATGTGTCGGTTCGGGGACTTTTCTATTTACCTATTATTTCAGCTGATACTAACCGATTTTTTAAAGATCAGTTGACATAAGACGATATACGTAAGCACTCATATAGCATTTGTGTATATATATTTCTGTATTTATAAATAAACCTACGTAAATTTCATTAATTTTCCATTCCCAATTACGCTTTATCAAGTAACAATCACTATAAGGGGTATGAAAGGTTCAAAAAGTCACTGATAAGCTTGTAAATCATGTGGATACTCACGTCACAAGCTTAGTGCAATGGAGGGGTGCATGCTGAAAGCCAAGCCGAACATCATTTAACTCTGTTAGAAATTCATCAAATGAAAAGTTGAGTGAATTCGGTGAATTTTATCATGGATATATGAAGATTTACGAAGGATCCTTTCCGATTTTTTCGAATCAAAACGAATGAAGGTTGGAATTTTATCCAGCCGATGGAGGAGAGCTCAAAAGCTTAACTGTCACTTGAATCACTATCTTACACATCACTGTGGTTTTGAACTTCTATAGCTGGCATCATGAGCATTAATTAGCTCGTGGTGGAAAATGCTTAGTCAGTAGTTGGAAAGTCTGACGGCTCTAGTGATCTTTTTTTCGAATACGAGACTTGTCCTTGAAAATCTGTTCTTTAGAGGCAAACAAAGCTTTGTCATAGCGTCGGCGTCATGAAGCGGGTAGCCAAGTATTCGAAATTGAGTGAAAGGATTGTTAGATGAATTGGTTTGGGAGCACATGCAAAGAGACGGTTGGAGTTGCACTCAGAACTCATTGCGTCTTGGACATACAGTTGTTTTAGTTGTTGTTGTTGTTGTTGTTGCAACTGCAGAAAAATTCCCCGAATTAGGCTTCGTGGAATATTGCGGGAGCGACAGTCCTTAGTCGGATAAAAAGTCCAAGTCGTTGTGGTATAAAGGCCCGACTATAGCTGGAATTATTTGGATTTTAGTCACTTCTTACGACTGGAATGTCTCACCGCGGATAAATTTTTGAACCGAACCCCTAATCCGCAGGAAGGTATCTGTCGTGATGGGTAGTGTTTTGTCCGCTATGTGTTAGGGGGGTTCAAGAATTTATCCGCGGTAAGACATGCCTGCCAGCTAGAACTCAATTCCGACCACGAACAACCCGAAGTTAGTGGCAGTCACATATGACAGCCTGCACTCCTTCACTCCACGTACCACTGCGATTGCCACCAAAGTACAAAGCCGCAACAAAATCCTCAAATTGCTAGCCGGTAGCACTTGGGGAAAAGACAAAGAAACGTTATTGGCAACGTACAAAGCAATTGGCCGGCCGGACGTACAAAGAAGCTACAGACCTGTCAAAACACCGCCCTTCGGACCGTGTTGGGAAACCTCCTGATGGCGTCAGAGCACCACTTACACAGTGAAACATCTATGCTCCCAGTTAAGGAGCATAATGTTATGCTGTGTAAGCAATTGCTGGGATGCTACCGTCGGGATCATCCAAACAGACATTATTGGAAGGGAGTACTTGACTACCGGGACGCTGTGCAGCAATACAGATAAGACCCGCCGAACAGGACGGCGTACAGACAGGCCATAAACACCATGCACCGAGAGTCGGTTAACATCTTTGTGAACTCTCTTCCTGTGAATGGTGTTCTCGGAGTCCAATCACTATTCATTACAGAACAAGAGCTGCTTCGAGAGACGGTTGCAACGAATCCCTGCACCACACTTAACCCGACCCATCTAACATCCCTCTACCTCTGGTCAGAACCCGTCGAAACAGCACGTTTCTTGGGCCTCCCGTTAAATGATCTCGATGACTAAGACTGCACCTACCTGACCCTAGGCGGGGATGACTAGCCGCTACAACAACAACAACAACAACTTCGTACCGAAACAACCTTGATTTTTATCCGGCCAGGGACTGTCATTCCCACGATATTCCCCGAAACGATATTTGGGGAATTTTTCTGCGGTTACAAAAACAACAACATGAGATCATGCCCAGATTAAAGCTACATCGGAAAATTTTCAAGGAAGAGTTTCACAGACTCAAGTTGACTCGGCATCCTACAGTCGGGAGGAGTATTTTTACTAATTTATATTTTCATCCTGATTTTTTTTTAGACATTTATATGTACATATATGTATATATATATACAGCATTTATCATTTCCTTTTCCTATCTTGGTTTATTCATCACTGCATTCTCCTATAAACGCACATACTGCGACTGTAATTTATTTCAATTAAATTTGATTAACGCAATGGGCAGATAAAAATAAGAAGAAGAAGAAGGAGCAAAAAAAAGAAAGAACAAAAACAAAACAAATGATAAACATAAAAAGAAAAAATACTAAAAAGTGAAGTCAGCAATAATGAAGTAACTAAATATTATATGAATTATGTGTATATGTATATGTAAACAATTTATATGTACAAATGTATATAATTAAAAATAAAAAAACAGAGCATAACACTGGCACTATGTATGTATGTATGGAGAGCAGCAACATTCTGTAGCAACAGCAGAAAACTGTCAACAGCGCTCCAACATGGGGCAATGAGGCAACCAATGAACTCCAACTCCAATTCAACTCAACACAGCATCCAGTGCACATGCTCGAAGCGTATTTTTATTGTTTATTTTTTTTTTTTTTTTACATTTTTTTTTACGTTCTCTTAGAGGGAGCGTACGACGGTCCTTATCATGTTGCTGAACTCTGGGTGAATAATAATTATTGTTGTTGCTTAACTTTTGTTATTATTGTAATATAATCGCGTGTGTATTGACATACCTAGAGATGAAAACGCTTTCCGTTTAGTGTTTAGAACACATGCATACATATATACATATATATATGTGTTTAGAATGTTGTGAATGTTGTGTATATGTGTTTAGGTAAGAAACAAAACTCAAAAATTATGAAAATTTATATAACAGTAGATCATACATGCATACATACACATGGCAGAAAAAGTCTGCGTTCATCTAAGTATATTTGGTTTATGAAAAGTCAAAAAGAGTAAATCATTCATAAACTTTTTTTTTTACATTATTTTACTTAGTTCAATGAAAAGTTGCTTCTACACAAATTTTGGTACCAATAATCAATATAAATTTGAAATGAGATCCCATATAAACAAAAAGGTCATTCAGACCAAACAAGAAAAGTCTGCGTTCACTTCAAGAATAATGAAAGGAAAGTCTAAAAATTAAAAAAATATGTATTAAGTCAATAATTTGTTGGATATCCACGTTTTCTAATGACTTCTAGAAGACGGTTTTTCATTGACCCAACACGTTTGGTTGTTACTTCTGCGCTTATAGCTTTTCATTTCTCTTCAAGCGCGTTCCTAAGCATTTCCTTGCTGATTACAGTACACTGTATAATTTTCCTTTCTAGTACATCCCATAAGTGTGCAATAGGGTTAAGATCAGTTGATTGCGGTGGTGTACGCAGTTGTATACGAATATTGTGCAGCAACCAAAGCTTAATAATTTCTGCTGTGTGCTCGGGTCGTTGCCACCCTGGAAAAGAAATTCCTCACCGAATCTCAGCATTACTGCACTTTCTTTTAAATTTGTTTTAAAAATATTAAGACAATCATGCATGTTCATGATCGACTCAGTAAACTGAAAATTTCCTACACTCGAACTTGCCATGCACCTCCACATCATAGCATCTGCATCACCACCGTGCTTTACCGTAGGTACAAGATTTTGCTTTTCCAGCGCTGTTCCGCTTTTCCTTCAAATAATTTTACGGACTTTTATCCCAAAAACGCAAAACTTACTCTCATCTGAAAAAATAACTTTATTCCAAAACTCTTGAGGTTTGTTGAAGTGCTCCTTCGCAAAGGCCATCCGTTTGAGGAGATTTACTCTCGATATGAAGGGTTTTCTTCGTGCGACTCTGCCATGAAATGTGGTTCTGTTCAGAATTTTACATACCGTATCTGGACATAAATTCTTTTGGTACTTTAAATCAATGTTTTTTTTGAAAGTTGGCTTGTTGTTAGACGTGGGTTAGATTTCACAAGAATGGTTAGGTTGCGCTCTTCTCTTTCCGTCAGTTTTCTTGGACGACCAGAACGTGGTTTAGACTCATAACATTTTTTTGTTTCAAATTTTTTGTTACTCTCTGTATAGAGGTGTACTGTCCCCCAACAGTTTTCGCGACTTCCCTATAACTTTTACCATTGTGCCACAAACCAACAATGATTTTCCTTTCGCCAATTTCTACTTCTTTTCGCTTTTGGTCCATAGTCAAAGAAATAATGAGTTTCCCCTATATTTATATACGCTTTAGCTATATAAATATAGGAGAAATTATAAATAATTTGTATTTTCAATGCAACAAATCATCGCTTTTTAAAGTGAACACTTTTTCTGCTCAACCAACTTAAGTAGCGGTACTAAAATCCCGTTAACTCAGAATGACGCAGCTCAAATTCTACAAAATTTGGCTCAAACATTCTTCAAATAATTGTGTTCAAAATAAGTGAAAATAAAATATTGATTGTTTTGAAAGGCATAACTTTTTTTTAGTTGAATACTTTAATACCGTGAGTGAACGCAGACTTTTTCTGCCATGTGTATATACTTACACGTGCATCTATTTATATGCATGCATACAAATATTATTATTACCTTTTCAAGGCAAATAGTAGCGTCGGCCAGGCATCCTGGGCGAACTTGACATACTCATACATACATACATATGTATATAAATTGAGTTAAACATTGCCTTTATACACAAATATTGAATTATATGGTTCATTCTATCAAATCTTTTTGTTGGTTCTTCAATACTTTTAGTTTTTATTTGGATTTTATGTTTTCTTTTGAGTTTTTAGGCCTTACTGAGTACACGAAGTATATCAGGTTTGTTCGGCTAACGGTTGTTTGTAATGTCATAAAATAATCCAGATAAATATGCACATATGCATATCGAACGAGACGAATCGTTTTAGCCATATCTCTTTGATCTCTCGTCTGTTTAAAAGTCCGTTTATCTGTTCGTTTATCAGTCCGTCCGTCCCGTCTATGCACACAGTAACTCGAAGTACAGATTGAGATGTTTTGATGAAACTTAGTTCACACATTCCATTGGGTGACAAATAGCTGACGTTATGGCAAATGCGTGAAATCGGACAAGAGCTAACGCCACTTCCCCATATAACGGTAATTTTGAAAAGTATGAAAATCGCATTAATTCCGCAATTAGAGTCATATATTTGTTAGTAACGATCGCATTTAATCCAAAAATATGAAGCGTAGTAACAAATTTCAGGAGGGGCGTGGCATCCAAGACCCACTTTTTGGTCAAAAAGTATAACTCAGAAACCACTGCACATAATACCATAAAATTAGATGCTACTACCACTCATGGGATTGTATGAACTGGATTTTGGACATACATACTTATATATGCTTTTGTCCCATATAACGGTTTGTTTTTTACTTTCCATCCCCATGCTTTGCGCAATCTCGCATGTTTATAGCATTAATCAACAGAATTTGATCAAACTTTGATCAAAACGCAACTTTTAGGGGGAGTCTAAAGTTCTAACAAAAATGTTGCAAATATAGACCTACATACCTCCTATGTAACAGGTATTCTATTTTTCTGAGCGTTTTAGGGACTTGGGATTGAATAACTTTGGAATTCATTGAGAAAACTCGATGTTTTTTGTTGTTTTAGCCACAAATAATAATCCCCTAAGTAATTTTTTTGGGAATGTTGCTGTAGTGACAGCCCTTGGCCGGTTAAAAACCCACGTCGTTCCGGTAAAAAGATTCGACTGTCGTGGGAACTTTTGGATTTTAGGCGTCTCTTACTGCAGACATGCCTTGTCCCTCTGGGCTAGGGGCTCCAGAATTTACCCGCGGTATGGCATGCATGTCGTAAGAAGCGACTAAAATCCAATAGTTCCTGCGATAGTCGGGTCTTTAAACCGGAATGACCCAGATTTTGATCCGGCCAAGGATCCGGTCATTCCCACGATATTCCCCGAAACGATATTTGGGGAATTTTTCTGCGGTTACAACAAAAACAACAACAACATACATGCCTTGTGGGTAAATTCTAGAATCTATAACCTGTGGTCGTTGAGTAAACTTGATCTGATAAGCTAGTTACAGTGGGTTCCAAATATGTGCCAAGAAATACTAACATTTGTCGAACAACAAGTCCACTTTTCATATAAGTTTAGCGCTTTTGTGAGAGCTCGACAGATAAGCCGTTTGGCGTTTAATATATGTAAATTTCTGGCGAGTTGTTGTTGTTGTTCTAGTTGTTGTTATTATAACGTTTCACTTACCACGTCTAGTCTCAGGTAGGTCTCGAGCTCATCTAACGGGAGGCAACGGAAACGTGCTGGTTTTTATAGGTTCGAACCAGTGGGAGAGGAGGGGTTTTAGTTAAATGAGTCGTGTTGAATGGACATGCAAATAGGGGGTTAGTGTCGCACGGGATTTTAAATCAGTCAGATAATATCAGTCGAGTATTAATATTCGGTTCCGCCCGAAATTAGTCTTCCTTATTTCAGTTTGTGTCTGTTCAATAATTTTCGTTGAAATTAATTTTTTATTTTCAATTTTTTTTCATCACTTATTTTCGTATCTTTCGTTGTTTGCTTTCATTGTTCACTTTTCGCTTTTGTTTTGTACCTCGAAAACTGTTTCATTTGGCCTGCAAGGGTTAGCTACCAGGCAGCCTGCCTGCCAGCCTGCCACAGCTGTGATCTCATCGAGCGTGGTGTTCCTTCATATTTACTTGACGCATGTATGTCCATGCGTATGTATGTTTTTCAAACTCATTTTACTTATTTCTTTGATTTCATATTTGCTCTTTCTTTTTGTTGTTGTTGCTATTGTACATATTGATGTTGTTGTTGTTGTGATGCGTACGCGCTTGAATCTTTTTTAAATGTTTTTATTATCTTATTTTTCGACACTTTGCAGATTATGTGCATGTAATGTATGTATGCATGTGTTAGTGGACGTTTAGAGTTACACGGCCTTTTGAGGAATAACCGCAAACATCTTTTCTTCTCTGCACACGCGTGCATTTATGTGTTTGTGTGTATTAACAGCTGTACGTGCCACTGAGTGAATAAGTTTTGAAGGACTTGTTTGTCTATTTTGAGGGTGTTTTTTTTTAAATTTTTTTTTAAAGAAAATAATAAAAATGCTAATGCGTTGGTTAAGTGGGCATTTCCTTCCGCTTTTCCTTCTACGCACATACATACATACATAAGTGCGTTTATTACATAACACTCTCTCTCTCTGCATTTGACATTTTAAGCATAAATTCTTATGAATTCTTTTCGGTTGTAATTACATAACTACTTGTCTATGCAACATGTGGCATGAAGTATTATTTTCTTGTAATTACATTTTAAATATGTATATATATACATACATACATATATACCTTGGCGCTTCCTCAAGTATAGTAAATTATAGTTAAATAGTTGTTTTAGGCGTGAGAAAATTTATTATGTTGGAAATTGATATAACGAGTGATCCATTTCGAAATTTTCTACTCTTTTAAAGAAAAAAAAAAACAAAATTCAAATTTAATGGAAAATGTTTATTATCATTCGAAAGAACACTCTTTCGCATTTATTTTTTGAAGATTATCTCTTTCAAACGTCTCAGATGGTCCATCCGTTAAGTCCAATTTTCAATGACTCGTTCGAGCATTTCGACTGGTAACTGGCGCATGACACGCGTGATGTTTTACTCCAAGGCCTGAATCGAAGCGAGATTGTCCGCATAGACTTTAGACTTTACATATCCCCACAGGAAAAAGTCTAACGGTGTGATATCACACGATCTTGGTGGCCAATCGATCGTTCCAAAACGTAAAATTATCTGCTCACCGAAGTGTTCTCTCCATGCTAAATCTATTGATTGATTCGGTGTGTGTGGGAAGTGGCGCCGTCTTGTTGAAACCTAATGTCGCGGAGCTCACGAGCTTCAATTTCAGGCATCAAATAGTCGGTTATTATGGTGCGATAACGGTCGCCATTGACGGTTACGTTCTCACCGGCATCATTTTTGAAGAAATATGGATCGATGATTCCACCGGCCCACAAACCTCACCAAACCATTATTTTTCCCAGATGAAATGGCAGCCAAATGCGGCAATTTTGCTTGTTTGCATACCCATTGAACCAGAAATGGCGATGTCGCTTGGGAAGTTCGAGCGGCTTCAGTTCTTGCACAAGCTGTATTTTGTATGCTTTCAATTTAAGATTTCGACGTAAAATGCGCCAAGTCGTTCCATACGTCAGTCCGAGCTGTTGGGAACGGCGCCGAATCGACTCTCCACTGTCTTCGTGTACGCTCTCAGCTACGGTCGCTATATTTTCTTCACTGTGTGCTGGACGTGATCTATTCGGTCGAATATTATCCAATAATGAATACTGGGTCTCAAGATGATGGTGATGGTGTTGCGAATAGTATGCTCAGTCGGCCGATTATGGTGACCATAAGTTGAGCGAAGCGCGCGAAACACATTCTTTACAGAACGTGAATTTTCGTAATTCGCCGTTGAATGATTTGTAAACGTTGTTCAGGCGTAAGACTTGCCATGATGAGATACCAAACAATACTGTACAAAAATAACATGACAACGTGGCACGACTCATGCGTGATCTGTCAAAAAAAAAAAGGCTATTGAGAAAAGTACCTCTACTTGGATCATCCTTTAGTATAGCTCCTATACAAAAAAAAAGATATGAGCTCACTTTCGAAATAATACACTTATGCCAATGAATAATCCAAACATTAAGACATTTTTTAAACAAATTTTCTGGAAAAAATTTCAGTACTAGGCAGGAGCCATATAAGTCTAATACAAGTTTTTTGCTTACTGGTATTTGTTGTTTTTTTTTTCCAGAAATTTATTCAAAATAATAGTTTTGTGAGTTGGCGCTTTATCATGTTGTGAAATCCAAGAGTTTTCTTTTCACAAATCGTTAAACTTTCGAGGCCTGTATCCTCTTAAACGCTGTGTAACGATTAGATAATGTTCTTTCAATTTATCGTCTCACGTGCTTGCAAGCGTTTTACTCAAAATCCCAGTGGTAGTTGGACTCATCCTTTTCTACGGCGTTCTTGTGGCGGGCACTAGATAAAATCTTGTTTAGTAGGAGCAAACTGGACAGAGTTCAGTGGTACGCAGCGGTACATCATTAAAACGGTAGCTCTTCTATCGACTGCCACAAAGATACTGCAAGCTCTTTTGAACTTACGCACACTATAGACCTCTACAATAAACTTTAAGCGTGTTTGACCGTAATTAGACTAAACGCAACTCAGTCTTGAAGGAATTGAGGCACACCTGGTTTTTATCTTCTATACAAATTCCGGAAGAATGGACTACATAACCTCAAAACTTTGCTTTGATAAGCAATTTTAGTCAAAATAGTACCTCATTTTGTGAAGGAGAGTTTTTTTTTTGGAGATAAAGACATTCGAATTCTTAACTGATTCACCTGTAGCAAATTTTTCAGACGTTTTAAATGTCTTTGTGGCAACTTAACTAAAGGAGTTCTTGTTAACGGCGCCAATTTAATTCAGTTAGGGACCTCAAGGTCGGGATCACGGATACCCGGGTCGGCGAAAAATGTCTCTTGTAAGATAATCAAACGTGTTTGAAATGCTCTTATATAATCTACCAGACAAGTTCTGCCTATCATTAACAAATTAGAATACATCCAACGACGACGAGTATTATACAATTTTCAATTCTTCCTATTATTAATAAATTTTTTGCCCATTTGAAAAAAGTCTCTCCACTCTTTTATGATGCAATTATTCTACTTTTGCTCAATTTCTTCAAACGCTCGAAGCGTGTCTAGTTTTTTAGTCAATTTAATTTAATTCAATTTTTTTCCGTCTGTGATTTAATTGAACGGCCGGCCGTCCAGTCACTAAGCCACCAAAGAACATGGAATTCGTTTTGTGTGAGTCAATTTTGTTTACTGCTTGCTCAGTCACTATAATTTTTATTGAAATTTCGCTGTTTGCGAATATGCATGTGCGAATTCCAAAGAAATTTTGGAACAATTACGATAAGCACATCAACTTAAATGAGTTAAAAAGAGTGTAGAGTGGTGAAATTGAAGAAATGGTGACATCGGGTAGCAAGGCAGAGCTCAATGTATGAGTTCATAAATTTCATTTAGAACGCTTAATTAATGAATTGGAAGTTTTAGAAATATGAAAAGAATTTATAAGAATGTTTACTAATACTATTATCTCAGTTCACGAGATATTTGAGCGCAATTTAGTATGCGTGTGCACTTTTCTAATTTAGTTCCCGCACAACCGATTTGTTCACATACAAGGTTTTGCATCAAAAATCCATTAAAAAAAGCAACTAAATACGTGAAGTTTGTTATTCTACAGACGAGAATTATTTTATTTTAATTTAAATTTTATTTTATTTATGTGGGTGGGTGTACAAATTAATTCGGCCCGCTCTCAGAAGATCACTTCACTACTCCAAGTTGTGCCAACAATAATTAGTGTGCATCAGCGTCATTTCTGACAACAAAGTTGTTTTTTGTCTCCTCTAAAAATTCCGAATTTTTGTTAAATAAACAGAATTTGCGAAAAGTATATTTTAATTAGCAGAAAAGTGCCGAACGCCGAAGCCCATCGAATGCTTTTGCAACTTTATGGCTAATAAAAAAGTTTGAGGATGAGCGATTGGATGCTTTACTGTATCAAGATCCTTGCCGAACGCAAACTGTACTCTTCATCGACTACAACTAATGCGTTTGAGCCGTGCGCTGTGCGAAAAACTGACAGAAAAGACCGAAAGGCATGGACAAGGTGATTTTACACGGGACAACGCTCGACCCCACGTGGCTGTAACGATCAAAACTTAGCTGGAAACGTTGAAATGGGAAGTCTTGCCACATCCGCTATTTACCAGATCTTGTTCCCTCCGACTCCTGGTTTTTTCGGATGGATGAAAAACGATTCGAAAATTACCAGAGAGAGGAAGAAGGAAAAGAGTTGCTTCCGATGGACAATACGTCGAGATATGTATTTTTTTACTCTTTCTTTAATGAAAAAGACTTTTTTAAGCACAAAAAAGCGGACCGAATGATTTGTACACCCAATATTTTATATTTTATTTTTTTAAATCCCCTTTTTTAGGTAAATTATTTATTTGATATTCTAGTTTATTTATATTTAATTTAATTTAATTTAATTTTATATTTTTATTTAATTTGAATTTTATAATATTTTATATTATTATATTCATCTTATTTTCTTTTATTTAATTTAATTTAATTTAATTTAATTTAATTTAATTTAATTTTATTTTTTATTTTGTTTTATTTTCTTTTATACTCTTTTTATTAATTCAGTTAATTTTTTTATTTGTTTAATTTGGATTGAGCCAATTTATTTTTTATTTTATTTGGTTTATTTTTTTATTTTTTATTGTATATTATTTTCATTTACTTTTTTTTAATATTATGAATTTTTATTATCATTTAAATTAAGTTAAATTTATATTATATTATTTTTTAATTTTTTGTTTTTTTTTAATTTAATTTAATTTGTTCCTTTTTTTATTTTTTTAATTTTTTATCTTTTTTGATTTTATTCTATTTTTATATTTTATTTTGGTTTGTTATATTTCTTTGTATTTCTTTTATTCGTTTAGATTTTTCGTTTTATTGGTATTTGTTTTTATTTAATTTGTTTTTGTTTTTTATTTATCAAATTTTTATGATTTATTTTAATTAATTAATTTCCTTTTATTATTTTTTATATTTTTTACTCTATTTTTTATTTAAAATGTATTTTATTCGACCTTTCATTTTAGTTATTTTATTTATATTAATTTATTTTTTATTTTTATTTATTTTTTATTTTTATTTAATTTTAATTTCTATAATTTTTTAATTCAGTGTAATTCAGTGTAAAATTTAATTTATGTACATTAATTTAATTTATTTATTTTTGTTGTAAAAATATTTTTTTATTCTGTTTTCTTATTTTATTATTTAAAATGTAATTAATTTTTATTTGATTATAATTTAATTTCATTTTTTTCTAATTTTTTATTTTATTGTTTTTATTTTCTCTTATTTGAATTTTATTTGAATTTTTTCATTTAATTTTAAACTTTTATTTTCATTTTAAATTATATTAATTGTATTTTAAGTTATTTTCATTTATTTTAGGTAATTTTAATTTTTTTAAATTTAAATTTAAATTGTTTGCATTTTATTTGAATTTGTTTTAATGTATTTAATTTAATTTTTATTTTTTCTAATTTTATTTTAATATATTTAAAAATTTTATTTTATTTTATTTTCATATTATAAAATTTTAATTTTATTTAAATTTATTTTATTTAAATTTAATTTTTTTAAATATAATTCGAAATTATTTTAATTTAATTTCAATTTATTTTAATTTTATTTAAATTTTTTTATTTTAATTTAATTTTATTTTCATTTTTTTAAATTTATTTTAATTATTTTTTATTTTTTGTTTTAAATTTATTTTATTTTAATTTTATATATTTAAATTTTATATTATTTTATTTCAATTTTAGTTTTTTTTTAAATTTCAATTTATTTTATATATGTGTTATTTTAATTTATTTTAATTTTATTTTAATTATATTTAAAATTATTTTAAAGTATATCAATTTTGGTTTCATTTATTTTAATCTTATTCAAATTTATTTTAATATTATTTAAATTTATTTAAATTTAATATCAATTTGTTTTAATTTTATTTTATTTAATTTTAATTTTATTTAATTTTATTTTAATTATTTTAATTATTATTTATTTTATATTTTAAATTTATTTTAATAATTTATTTATTTATTTTATTTTATTTTAATTTTAATTTAAGTTATTTTAATTTTATTTTCATTTATTTTCTTTTTTTAAATTTATAATAATTTGATTTTAATTTAATTTAATTTAATTTAAATTATTTAAATTTTATTTAAATATATTTTAATTTGTTTTAATTTTGTCTTAAAGTATTTTAATTTTATTTTAATTTTATTTTCAATTCTTTTAATGTATTTTAATTTTATTTTTAATTTAATTTATTTTAATATTATTTTAATTTCTTTTAATTTTATTCTAATATTAATTTAATTTATATTATATTAATTTTATTTCAATTTTTTTAGTTTTATTTTAATTTATTTTAATGTAATTTAATTTTATTCTTGTAATATATTTTAATTTAATTTTTATTTTTATTTAATTTTTTATTATTATTTTTATTTTTTTTAATTTTTTTTTTTTCAATTTTATTTAAATTTATTTTAATTTATTTTAATTTTATTTAATTTTTAATTTATTTTAATTTTATTTTAATTGATTTTAATATAATTTAATTTTAGTTTCAATTCTTTTAATATATTTTAATTTAATTTTAATTTTATTTTCAATTCTTTTAATGTATTTTAATTTTATTTTTTATTTAATTTATTTTAATATTATTTTAATTTCTTTTAATTTTATTCTAATATTAATTTAATTTATATTGTATTAATTTTATTTCAATTTTATTTAGTTTTATTTTAATTTATTTTAATGTAATTTAATTTTATTCTTGTAATATATTTTAATTTAATTTTTATTTTTATTTATTTTAATATTATTTTAATTTCTTTTAATTTTATTTTATTTCAATTTTATTTAATTTTATTTTAATTTATTTTAATTTTATTTAAATTTTAATTTATTTTAATTTTATTTTAGTTGATTTTATATTAAAATATTCTGTATTTATTTGAACAGTATTACTTTCGTTTCTTTAATTTCCTCGTAAGCCCACAATACGTTTTGTAAATAATGCTAATCATTCATAGTATTTACATCTAATTTCAATACAATTGCAATACTAAATTCACTCTTATGCGCACAATAAACCCATCGATCAATCGCTCGCATTACTAATGCAGCAGCAACAACAAAAACAACCCGTACTACTATCGATACAAAAAATTCTCAAGTAAAACAATACGTCGACATTATGCGCCGGCGAATCGTAATTTCAAATGGCATTTTGTATTGAAATACATTAAATTACAATTTAAAATGTTGTTATTTGTTGTTATTTTTTTTTTTTCAGCTACTTTAAATCCAGATCGCACTCGTGTCGTAATGTTACCAAATTTGTAATGTCGTCGCTATTAAAATCGATTTTTATTCTCGCCGTTTGCACCTCTGCTGCTCCCACATTTCACATTGATTTTCAAAACGTAATTAACCGCATTTAGCCATAAATAAAAATAAATAAATCGAAACGAAAAAGGCAAAAACAATGTGAAAAAAGAAGAAAAATTCATTATGTGCGCAATTGAGATGAAACGCCATTTTTGGCTACATAACTGGGGGTGAATAATTGTAGTTGCCATATAATCGCTTTTGCTTGAACTACATACATATATACATACATACATATATGAGTATGTTACAAGCTTTATAAGTGCCTTCAAAGCAGTGTTTAACGCTGTCAAATCAGTGTTTTCTTCTCAAATTTTCATTAAATTTTTCATACGCCCACAGCAGCTGGCGCCCTGAGGGTGTTTCTGTATAGAAATTTGGCAGTTTTTAATGAAATGCACAATTTTTCATCTATTTCAATTAATGATTTGAAGAAGAATTTGCGGCCTCAGACTCACAAAGGCAGGACAATTCATAAGGATCTCTTCTTTCAAACAACTACTACAGTGTGGATCCGTGGGGAAAAATCTAAGCCTTACCGCGTGAATTCCCATTGGACAAATCCCGGTCAGAACTCCCA
Organism: Neoceratitis asiatica; assembly: GCA_030068015.2. Classification (NCBI taxonomy): domain Eukaryota; kingdom Metazoa; phylum Arthropoda; class Insecta; order Diptera; family Tephritidae; genus Neoceratitis; species Neoceratitis asiatica. The sequence goes on along the minus strand of CM061527.1, from coordinate 65,715,219 downwards.
CTTGGTTTTGATCTTGGTATGGAAAGGAGCTTCGTCGACGGCACTAACACGAAGTGATAGTGGCCATACGCGCAAGCCCTTCAGCATAGCAGTTCCCAGTAGTTCCTCCTTGAATCTAGGTTTTGATTCTAATATAAGTCAGCGCTACAAACAGTAATAATCAGCATTCCTTCACAATTTTAGGAACTCACCGAGTTTGATAGCAATCTGAGCAAATATTAATCTGTCTCCACTCTAAAAGCCAATGTGTCGAGCACTTGGTTGATAGCAGTCACTCCGCGCGAAAAATACTGCAATGGTCTGGAAGCCTGAACTCTTCACCATTAAGTTATTATTTCCGCGCCGATCCTACTACTTAGCTAAATAAACGTTTTCTGGAGACTTCCAACGTACAAAAACTCCGTAAAATAAGACGGACCTTACTAGTTGATAGTTATGAAGATCCCGTCTAGAATTTACCCAAGTATTTCGCTTTCTCGGACAAATGAGCGTAACGTTCCCTATAGAGGTTGGAACCATTACCGGGAGCCTATATCTTCTGGCATATTCGGTTTTACTGGGATTTACGACAAGATCAGTCCTAGCCTAGAACTAGAACTTCTGGAAATGCTGAAATGTGAGTTCTTACGCCACCCGCCGTATTCACCAAACCTTGCTCCTTCCGACAACAGGCTTTTTCGACGGATGTAAAACGAATTATGGAGCCACCGATTCTCGTTTTTTGAAGAAATTGATAAATGGCTCAATGACTGAATCGAGGACAGAGAGCACTCATTTTTTAGAAGTGGTATCGAAAATTACCAGAGAGTTGGGAAAAAGTAGGCGCTTCCGACAAACAATGCGTATGGAACAACTTGGCGCATTTTACGTCGAGATCTTAAATTGAAAGCGTACAAAATACAGCTTGTGCAAGAACTGAAGCCGCTCGACTTTGCCAAGCGACATCGCTTCGCTATATGGGCTCTTGAAAAGTTCCAAGAAGATCCGACGTTTTCGAGCCAAATTCTTTTCAGCGATAAGGCCCATTTCCGGCTCAGTGGGTATGTAAACAAGCAAAATTGCCCCATTTGTGACGAAGAGCAACCTGAAGCGATTCAAAAGCTGCCATTTCCTCTAGAAAAAACAACGGTTTAGGTGTGGTTTGTGGGCCGGTGGAATCATCGGTCCATATTTCTTCAAAAATGATGCTGGTGAGATCGTAACCGTTAGTGGCGACCGTTATCGCGCCATGATAACCGACTATTTGGTGTCTGATATTGAAGCTTGTAATCTCCGCCACATTTGGTTTCAACAAGACAGCGCCACTTCCCACACATCGCATAAATCAAAGGGTTTATTGAAAGAACACTTTGGTGAGCAGATAATTTTACGTTTTGGACCGATCGATTGGCCACCAAGATCGTGTGATATCACACCGTTAGACTTTTTCCTGTAGGGATATGTAAAGTCTAAAGTCTATGTGGACAATCCCGCTTCGATTCAGGCCTTGGAGCAAAACATGACGCGTGTCATTCGTCAGTTACCAGTCGAAATGCTCGAACGAGTCATCGAATATTGAACTCAACGGATAGACCATCTGAGACGTAGCCGCGGCCAACATTTAAAAGGTGTAATCTTAAAAAAAAATGCCAAAATAATGTTCTTTCGAAGTATAATAAATTTTTTCCATTAAATTTGAATTTTCTGGTTTTTTGCTTTAAAAAAGTAGGGCACCTCGTAATGGATCACTTTTATAATGAATTAAATATTGGTACTTAAAATCAACGATATCAGAATACTAGTATAGTTCCCATACAACCGATTTGCTCAGGTATGATGAGGTTTTGGGCCAAATATACGTGGAATTTTTTTTAAATTAATTGTTGTTAGTACATATAATTAAGTGCTTAAAATGTTTTTTTTTTGTTGTGGAAATAAATGAAAATGAAAATGTATATTTTTTTATCTCGAAAATTGCATCTAATTATCATTTAATAAATCTCTTACACCACAATCATAGGCAATTAAGCGGTTAGCAATAACACATAAATCGAATTTTATATAAATTTCTATAGTTTCTTACACCTAACCTCAATTCAATTATTTGTATTTAAATATTTTTTTTAATACGAATCAATTCGTTCCCCAAATTAAAGGTTTAATCTTTGCATTTTCAACGTTTCCAGCCGTTAAGCCACACTGCAACGGCGCTAAATATTTATGCAATCATTTGTTTTTGTTGTTTGTTTTGTTTCTTCTTCTTCTTCTTCTGGAATTAGTGCGCCTAATCAATATTTTAACACCTAATAGTAGTTTTCACAATCACATTCATTTAACCATTTTCAAACATTTCAGCAACTGGTAGGCATTTTGTACTCAAATTCAAATTCTAAAAAAAAAAAAAAATAAATAAAGAAAAAAAATCAATGTGATGATTTACAACACTGCGCTAACTGGTGAGGGTGGAGGTGGCGGCTCTGAATTTTTTTTCTTAATTTTGCTGAATTTTACCCGTTGAGTGTGGCCATCAGCCTCCGCGTCAGTGCATTGTTATCAACTCATCAATTGTGCGCCAACTAATTAACACCCCACCCCCCATGTCATTGCATTGCAAGTGATAGTGAGCAGCAGCAGCAGCAGCAGGTGTAGTTGTTCCAATAATATTTTTACTGTTGTTTGCAACAAAATTTAGCACCTCAGGGTGTGCATGGAATGCGCCTCACAACCGCGCTCACTTACTTCACCTTCATTTTGGTGTGTGTGTGTGTGTGTGTGTGTGATGTGCGCAGAGTTGCTCAGGTGTAAAAAAAGGAATATTCGAATCTCAAGTGTTTTGTTGTTAACTTGTTCGCAACTTCGCAGCTAGTTAATTAGACGCTCGCGCGCTTGGCTGTAGCGATAACTGCGCTTCGCTTTATTTTTTCAATATCTGCTTTGCGTCAACTTGTTGCATGCGCCTAATAACTTTGTTAGCAGCACATAAGTATACGCTACGAATGTAATGGAATCGATAAGCCACACTTTTACACATGCATACATACATACACACTTAGGCATTTAAAGCAATATTTGAGGTTAAGGTAGTGGTACCATAACCATAACACAACCATCGACCGCAAGAGTGGTTCGTAGTGTGTACTATCATTCGAAAACTCAGGGTTCATTCGACTCCTGGTTCGACCAACATCCGAAAATATAGAAAATTAATTTTTCTAATTGCGTTCCCCCCTCGGCAGGGAATTTCAAGCCCTCTGAGTGTATTTCTGACATAAAAATATAAAAACTCCTCAAAACAATTCATTGGCCGTTTGGAGGCTTCTTAAAATGAAATGAAGATCGCACCATTTGTTGGAAAAAGTCGGTTGACTTGGTTCATTAGATTCATTTTGCAGCGTACATGTACCAGAGATCCTGCTGCGAGCGCATGTCGTACTTGAGGCAAGCGGCCCACTATCTAAATGTGTCCTAACTAAAAACCCATAGATTGTTACCTGACACACTGCAGGGAATGTACAATCCCTTAATCGGGAAGGTGCCGCTACTCAGCTGTTTGATAACCACGTAAGATGAAAGATAGTAATCCACACCCTGCAAGTACTCGTATTGGGGGAAATGGCGAAACAGTAACGGAAAGGAGCAGTTCCTAGTGACATGCTCTGCAGATTGCCGATACATATAGAGGGGCGCAAATCTGTTGTTGGATTCGTTGTTGGAGAGGGATTTAGTCACGCCGTCATTCCCTGTCAACCACGATTCGCTTCCAAGCGAATTTCTTCAACTTATAGCCCACGCTCGTCCAGAAATTCAAATTCCATGACCTGAGTCTCCAAAAGGGTTGAAACTGTTCGACTTCGCCGCAGCCCGAAGTAAGTTTCATTGAGTTACTTGACTGTCTCTGGAATGAAAAACTCATCACCAGTTCGATCACGGACGTGTTAAACGGACGTCATGTCACTAGTTTTCTAGATTTGCGTACGCTGCGAGGGCAAGAACCACAAGAAAGGTTCGACTTTAAAAGCTGCAAATCACAACGGACGACCAAACGATTTTCTACTCGACTTACACTCCTGCTCTCTGAGAGCACTCTTTAGCAAATCGCTACAAGAGAGGACGGTATATCAAGCTCTCTACGGATAGCCGCCAACGAAACTTAGTTTTCGGCAAGGTTTAGAGAGAAGCTAATACGATGAGGACGGACGTACGGCAGTGGAGAGAAAAAATACAGTGGAGAGATGATGAAAGCTGTCTAGGGAAGAGAGACGCATTTGCAGATGGGAAAAGAGTGAGGTCAAAATGCATGTGTATGTAGGGTTTGAGAAGCTGGTAGAGGGGCTCAGAAACACCTACATAAAAGTGGTATAGCCCATTTAATTCAGCGCTCAAGGTCCGGTAGACTGTGTGGTTTACTTCGCTCTTGTCACCGGTCAGCCCTCAACGTTCACTAATTGAAGTTAACATCATATAAGGCAAAAAATTACCGAAAGTCTTCATTAAAAGCAAAGAGACAATGAAAAAGGCGGATGCAGGGAAGTAACTGCATATCTACTGGGTTTCAGGTCACAAGAGCATTGTCTGGAAGAAAAATCAGGATGAGATGTAATGCCTTATTGGCCGGCACCACCAACAAGATCAGGTGTAATGATAGTGGGGGCAAGCATGTCCACTTTTCGCTCACGCAGTTTCGAAAGCACTGCAGAACAGGCCACAAATTACTGGCAGCAGATGCGAGTAGAAAGAGTATTACTAACAGTGAGTGAGACATGCAGGAAAGTGTAAGAAGGCAGACATGATTGAGACGTTAGAACATCCACACTGTTTTTCTCTAGCGGTAACTAGAACTAGAACTAGAACTCTTCAGACAGCTAGAAGCTTTGCTTTTAAGAGAAGTACAAGAAGTTTCGAAACCGAATATGAAGACATACTTAAATTTCGCAAGAAAGTATTGTCGTCCTACGCGACGGTGACTCGTCTCAACCTCAAAGTAACAACGAACCAAGGCATAGTAGCCAGTCAGTGTAATCTAACCTAAAGTTAAATGCTAAAGGAATATAAAGGGTGACCCATTTCAAGGTTCCTTACTTAAAAAAAAACAGAAACTTCAAATTTAATGGGGAATTTTTATTATCAATCGAAAGAACATTCTTTGGCATTTATTTTTTGAAGATTATCTCTTTCAAATGCTGGCGGCGGCTATGTCTCAGATGGTCCATCCGTTGAGAACAATTTTCGATGACTCGTTCCAGCATTTCGACTGGTAACTCGCGAATGACACTCGTGATGTTTTGCTCCAATGCCTGAATTGAAGCGGTATTGTCCGCATAGACTTTAGACATTACATATCCCCACAGGAAAAAGTCTAACGGTGTGATATCACACGATCTTGGTGGCCAATCGACCGGCCCGAAACGTGAAATTATCCACTCACCGAAATGTTCTCTCAATAAATCCATTGATTGATGCAATGTGTGGGAAGTGGCGCCGTGGCGTTGTTGGAACCAAATGTCGCGGAGATCACGAGCTTTAATTTCAGGCATCAAATAGTCGGTTATTATGGCGTGATAACGGTCGCCATTGACGGTTACGTCCTCACCGGCACCAATCGGCAAAAATATGAACCGATGCTTCCACCGGCCCACAAACTACACCCGTTTTTTTTCCTGTATGACATGTCAGCTCTTGAATCTCTGCAGGTTGCTCTTCGTCCCAAATGCGGCAATTTTGCTTGTTTACCAACACATTGAGCCAGAAATGGGTCTCATCGCTGAACAAAATTTGGCTCGAAAACATCGGATCTTCTTGGAACTTTTTAAGAGCCCATAGAGCAAAGTAATGTCCGAGTTGCTGCGAACGGTGCCGAATCAACTCTCCACTGTCTTCGTGTACACTCTCATCTACAGCCGCTATATTTTCTTCACTGCGTGCTGGACGTGGTCTATTCGTTCGAATATTATGCAAAAATGAATGCTTGGTCTCAAGATGTGTGATGGTGTTGCGAATAGTAAGCTCAGTAGGTCGATTATGTTGACCATAAGTTGAATGAAGCGCGCGAAACACATTCTTTACCGAACGTGAATTTTCGTAATTAGCCGTTGAATGATTTGTAAACGTTGTTCAGGCGTAGGTCTTTCCATGATGAAATGCCAAACAATAATGAACAAAAATAGCATGACAGCTGTACACGACTCACGCGTGATTTGTAAAAAAAAGGCGTTTGAAAAAGTACCTCTATTGGGATCACCCTTTATTGGCAATAATTAAATTTAATGAAAACTGCTGGAAAAAAGTACAACCAAATGGTATGAGAAGCCATGGACTTTATCATATGGCACCACTAATCGTTGCCAGTGCTGCCCATAAAGTTGATTGAATCAGCTGTTTACGGCTATTGCTGCTCTAATTTAACCTTAAGCCCTATAGTCGTAACCATAGCTACATATATGAGTTGAGTTGTCAAAACAGAAAAGTCCTGCAATTAACTGCTTTACATATGTACATATGCACATACATATATTCGTGCATATTTATTTATACACTCGAACATTCCGACTGTTTTAGTTTTTGAACAAATTTTCGCTGTTTTTTCTTCATTAATTTTCACATTTTTGCATTTATTGCTGTGCGCGTAATGTGGCCAACATCTCGGCCTATAGCACATACATACATACATACGTGTTTATTGTAGATTTTTTTAGCACAAATTGGGTGCATAAACATAAGTTTGCTAATTTCTAAATATAAAAATTTTGTGCTCAAAAAGTTTGTGTTTTTTTGTTTGTTTGTTTTAATTTCGCTAAAAGTAAAGATTTCATTAGGAAGTTGGCAAGTTTGGCTGGCAAGTTGTTCCACGTTGCGTCTGCTTGCGCGTGAGAGTAGTGTTTGCGCCGCATACCTCGGCGTTATCGTTCGTCCCGCTTGTGGCCTGCTGAAATGTGAGTTCCCATTATTTGGATTTTTGTGCCTGTCATTTTTAGTCTGTTACCATATTTTTTTTTTTTGCTTGCTTGCATTTTGCTATTTACATATGTACATACTTACATAGTATGTATGTACATTCATCTTGTTGCAATTGTGCTGCTGAATGGTGGTATTTTTATTTGCTACAATTTGTTGCAAGCTCATAAAATGGTGTCAGTATATATTATTTTCCCATGATGACGATGATGTGTTCAGCCAATTTTATTAATAAGTGTTGGCATACATACACACATGTGTATTTGTGTTTGTAAATATGCAAGTTTTGTGTCTACTTAATGTTTATCAATTAAATTTCATGGAAATGTGGTTTTTATTGTTGTTTATTATTTTTAATTTGTTTTTATTATTACTACAAAGTGTGCTTTACGGTGGAAAAGTCCATATATATAAAAAAATGTCTGTTTAAATTTCCATTACAAATAATATTTACATACAAGTTAGCGCTGTTAGTTGGCGCCTAAAAACATCTTAAGCTCGAAAGCCATAATAAACGAGACAAAGGATATACATACATACATATGTACATTGTAACAACCATAAAAGATTTCTATTTTTTTCTTATCTTTTTCATTGCGGAAATGTTATGAATTAGAGAGACAATTCCAAGTGGAACATTTTCTCATACATACATAGCTATGTAACTGCGCGTAGCTCAAGAGGTATATGTATTCTTCAAAGGTTTTGCTTTTCTATAAATGAGATTCATTTTTTGTTATTTTATTTTATTAAATATTTCGGTATAAATATTAATAAAAACAATGAAAAATAAAATTTAAAAAAAATTATAGAAAGAATTAAGTTAAACATTATTAAAAAAAAAAAAAACTAAAAAAAAAATAAAATAAAAATAAAATGTATCTTTTATATTGTACAAGTATGTAGTGAAATGAAATTTAAAAAATGTGACACCACAAAAAAATATCAATTATGTTAAAAAAGTGCTTACATGTTTAGACTCCCTGAAGAAGATACAAGAAGATACAGTTTTTGCTTTAAAATTAACGGCCGAAAATCTCAAAATATAAAACACAAAAAAAATAAAAATAAAAAAGAAAAAATAAATAAAATAAAATAAAAAAAAAATAAAAACAATAAAAAAAATAAAAAAATAAAAAAAAAATATAAAAAAAATATAAAAAATATATAAAAAAAAAATAAAAAAATAAAAAAAAAATAATATAAAAAAAAATATAAAAAATATAAGAAAAGTTAAAAAAAAAATAAAAACAGAAAATGAAATGAAAAGATAAATAAATCAATCAAAATTAAAAATTAAAAAAGGCATTAAAAAATTAAATATTAAATTAGAAATTAAATTAAAATTAAAAAATTTTTAAAATTAGAAAAAAAAACTTAAAAAAATGACATTAAAAAAAATATATTAATAAAAAAATTAAAAATAATTAAATTTAAAACGAACCAAAAATTAAAAAAGTAAAAAAAAAAAATAAAAGTGAATAAAAATAAAAATGAATAAAAATAAAATTAAAAATATTAAATAAAAAAAATTAAAGAAAAATTAAAAAAAAACTTAAAATAAAAAATTAAATTATAAATTACATTAAAAATTAAATTAAAAATTGAATTAAAAAAAAAAAAAATAAAAAAATAAAAATAGAAAAATTAGAAAAAGAAGCATTAAAAAATATACAATACAATATACATATACAAAAACATAAAAAAGAAGGGAAAAAAAGAAGAAAAAATAAATAAAAATTATTAAAAATAAATAATAAAAATATAAAAAAATAAATAAATAAAAAAAATATTAAAAAAATAAATATTAAAAAAAAATAAAAAAAAATAAATTAAAATAAAAAAATGAAAAAATTGAAAAAATTGAAGAAAAAAAAGAAAAAAAAGAAAAAAGATATTAAAAAATTTAAAAAATTTAAAAAATTTAACCACAAATGAGACCCAAGTCTCAAAACAGTCTTCTTTTGTTCTAATTCTACTTCTTCATCTTAAATCTTTTTTTATTTCTTAATTCTTCTTCATAATTATTCTCTTGTTTTTTTGTTCTCCTGCTTAATTCTTCTTCATAGTTCTTCTTTGGTTTCTTTTGTATATTTATTTTTTTCATCTTAATTATTCTCTGGTTTCTGTTGTTTCTTAATATTTCTTCTTCGTCCTTAATTCTTCGTTTTAATTCTACTTCTTAGTTTTTCTTAACTGTTCTTCTTCTACTTAATTCTCCTTCTACTTAATTCTTCTTCTTCTACTTAATTCTTTTCTACTTAATTCTTCTTCTTCTACTTAATTCTTCTACTCACTTCTTATTCTTCTACTTAATTCATCTCCAACTTAATTCTTCTTAACTTCTTTTTCTGCTTAATTTCTCTACTACTTATTTTTTCTTCTGCTTAATTCTTCTTCTTCTTAACTATTCTTCTACTTAATTCTTTTTCTTCTACTTAATTCTTGTTCTTCTGCTTAATTCTTCTTCTTTTTCCACTTAATTGTTCTTTTCCTTCTACTTCTCAATCTTTCTTTCGCCATTTGGCACCAACCATTCGCACCAAATATTCTTCTGTGGCGTAGGCAGCGCTTATGCGGTTCCTTCTTTTCGATGTTTGGCTTCAGTTGGAAATACCAAGTGAAACCAGCTCGCTCTGCACCTGGTCCTTCGAACGAAGTGGAAATCTTCCTCTTTCTCTGCTTCCACCAGGGGGTATTCAAAGGTGTAGCGCTTTCATCCTGTCGGACGACATGACCTAGCTAGCGTACAGCACCTACGGCCTGATTCGCTGAACTATGTCAATATATATCTCGTAGAGCTCGACGTTCCAACTTTTGTGGTATTTGCTGCTGATAGAACTCAAAATACCATAAATCCCCCGCCAAATCTTTCCCTCGAAAACTTCTAGCGTCGACTCATCGAAAGCTGTCAACGACCATTCCTACGCACCATATCGAATAAAAGGAATGAAGAGCGGTATCTAGAGTTTGTGCCTTTGTTGGTCGAAAGAAAAATTTACTCGTTTTACAATCGTTTTACTCACTAAACAGTCATAGTGGGATATCGACTGGGATAATGGATTCGCCATCTGCCCATCAGCAGGCTGGAGAAGTGTTTCTTACAGAGCATAACATTGCAAAATCGGTCACCAAATCACCGGTTGCTGCAACTTTTCATAGAATTTTCAAATGCATCTTGCATCCCTCTTCAGACCACGGTATTTATCCAAGGCCGATCACAACATTGTGAGATGGAGCAGTCGACTTTCTCTCTACTGCAGTTCGACATTTCCCATCGGAACATTGTCGGAAACAAAGCGGCGGTAATGCCGTTAGGGTATTTCAAATGCCATTCAACAGTTTCCTTATGCCTTGAGCCTCTGATAAGTATTCTCAGAAAGCAAACTAGCTGCCTGGTAGGATTTCAACTTTTCAAAGGAAGAGTTTTCCTTATGTCTGTTGACAGGGGTACTTTTGCTGCACAGAGGCGGATGTGTATCTTTGCTGTCACAAGATTGTGATCCATGTCGATGTTAGGTTCTCAGAACTTACGCATATATAGAACACTGTAGACATGTCTTCCGTCTACCACAACGTGATCGCTTGGTTTGCGGGTTTTCGGATCAGGAGACAGCCAAGAAGCTCTTGTGCTGGAATCTGAAGCTGTAGACAACCTTATGGCCGTTCGCTGCAGTAGATTTCACAAAGACCCATCCAGATCGGGTGAATGACAGTCAAAAATTTTCTTCTAGTTAAACATACCATTCTCTTTAAAAATTCCATGATCCTTAAATTTAACCTCAATTTCCCATCTGTGACCAGCTGTCCCTCTGACCGCAAAACTAACTAACTCACTCACTCACTCACTGCCTGTGAGTAACAAATAAATCATTTCGTTCAAAATTTGTTCATTAATTTACTCCAATCAAAAAAAAAGGCACGGAAATTTATTTTTAAACAGCCTCGTGCTCTTTGAAAAACATTTTCTCAATAATTTTTTTTCTCTTTTTCACAAACATGTCCATTAACAAGTACACCTCTCTCCCTCGCCCGCCTTTCGCGTAAATTTGCGACACAGGTGAATCTCGCCGTGATGCAAACGAGAAAATTTCTAACCAAAAATAAAATGCAAATGAGCAAATGAAGACCATAAAAAAAACGTATGTACATATATAAATATTGTTGTTGCTGCCTGCAATAGCAGCAGCAGGCCATTTTGGCATTTTGCACGGATTTGCCGAGATATCGGGGTCTACTGCACTACTGCATCGCGAGGTGTGGTGACTCATAGTGCGAGGCACGCGCGTGTGCCATTCCCAAGGCATACATACATACTGTATGTACGTACATACTCGTATGGACTGCGCACGTCGGTCGTCTGCTGTTGGGTTGACACGCTGGCGCTAATTTTGGTTATTTTCGAAAGAAACTACACATAAAAACGTGAAAGAGGCAATAAAATAAAAATAAAAAAAATTTAAAAAAATTATTCTTGCAATAAACAAACATTCGCGAAACGGCAGAAGTCCGGCCTATTTTGTGTTTATTGAACAACAACAACAACAAAATTATAAAAAAAAACCCAAAAGAAGGGCAAACGCGGCACAACAACTTTTTTGGCGGCAATTCAAATTTCAGAACTTTTGTTGGTGGCCTCATTTGTCGTTGTGGTAGAGTGGATTTGCCTTAATCTCTTTACATTTTAACATTTTACCTCTTTTTTTTACCTCCTCTGTAGTTGTTGCTGTTGTTGTTAGTTAGTTAGCGGCTTGCTTTTTGCCCTCACCGTGTCTGCTTAAATTGCTTTTGATGTGTGTAAATACAACTTGGAGAATTTTGAAATCATTTTTGAGTGTGTGTATGTGTGCGTGTGTTTCTGAAATTGTTATGACTTGCAACGAGTCATCCATCCAGCGACGTTGAAAGACGAAAAAACCCCAAACCTAAAATAAATATAATTTTTTTTTCAAAAAAAAAAAAAAAGAAAAAACAAGAAATACTAGAAAAAGGTTTGACAGCGTCACACGCTTTTCTTCGTTGTTTACATAGCCACGCGCTTATCAGCATGAGCAGAAACGCGTTGCCGCCGCAATGTCGATAAAATGGATTGAAGACTACCAGAAAGCTTAGTCAAATGACAAAACCAAAAAAGACTGAAAAAATGCATAAATAAATGAAAAAAGATTAAGGAAAATAAAAATACATTCAACACTACTGATAACAAAAAAATTGAGAAATATATATACATATATACGAAATACATATTTACAAAATTAAAAAAAAAACTCTTCATAACAATTCTATGCACGTTGGCCTCAGCACAGCGTAAATAAATATAAAATAAATATAAAGTGCCAAATAGTAGCTGTAATTTAAAAAAAAACCAACAACAACAACAAATCAACGAAACCAAAGAAAAACCAAAAAACCAGTAGGTAACCTATAAATAACCTATACATAACCTATAAATAACCTATAAATAATCAATCGAACACCAAACAAAAAAACCAAAAATTAAACCAAAAAATACGTAAAACGGTAACAACAGGAAGGAAAAACACCGTAAGAAATCCAACAATAAAACAACAACAATGTCTGGCATATTTCGCAGCACTTCATTGAACAACACCACCCATTCAACGCCGCAGAAACGCTACTCCTTTGGCGCTTTTTGGTAAGCAAACATAACTCTCATGCACTCATGCATTCTCCATTCATTTCCAAAAGCTAACTCTAACTAAACGTAAAATATTTTTATGTTTCACATTTTTTTATTATCATTTCCGTTGTACTATTTTTATAACCCATAAAATGTGACTGCATGCGTGCGTTCCCATCATCACACTTCGTAGGTGCAATAAAAAAGTGTCGTAAAGGAAGTAAATATAATTTTTATTAAGAATAACAGTTCTAAAAAAATATATGTGTAATAATAAAAATATAAATATAAATAATTTTTAAATTGACTGAAATCTTTTAACCAGCCTAATTCATTTATCGTATCTTTATGTTCTTTTTTACATATGAAGAAATGCAAGAAAAAAATAATACGAAACTAAAAATATAAGTTAAATAAAAATTTATAAAATAATATTAATAATAAAGTAATTAAAAAAGAAAATAAAAACAGAAAAAAATATAAAAAAATAAATAAAATTAGTAAAAACAAAATAAAAGTAATAAAAATATATTTTTAAACAAATATAAAACCAAAATAATAAGAAATATAAGAATTATAAATAAAAATAGAAATTATAAAAAACCCCATAAAAAATAAAATTTAAAAACAATAAAAGTCATATAAAAAAATAAAAATAAAAAAAATAAAAAATAAAAATTAAAATAGTAACCAAAATAAAAATAATAATAATAATCAAAATTATAATAAAAATCAATAAATAAACGAAAATAAAAAATAATAAAAGAATAAAAAATTATAAAAAAAAAACAGTTAATAAAATTAAAATAAAAAAATTTAAAAAAAATATTAAAAAAAATTATAATTAAAATTATAACAATAACAATAAAATTAAAATAATAAAACAAGGTTAATAAAAAATTAAAATAATAAAAAATGAGAATAATAAAAATGATAAAAATGGTAAAAGTAATAAAAAAGGATAATAATAAAAAAACAGTAAAAAAATAAAAAAATTAAATTAAATTTTTTAAATAATTAAAATAAATAAAAACTATAAAAAATAATATTAAAAAATTAAGTAATAAAAGAATTAATTAAAAAAAATTTTTTTAAAAATTTAATATTTTTTTAAATAATAAAATAACTAAAAATTATAAAAATAATATAGAAAAAAACAAAACAAAGTAAAATAAATAAAAATTAAAAATGTTGCAACTCTCCTCCATTAAGCTTTTGTATTTTCTAATTTGGTTACCACAATGTTTCTTATTTCATCAATTTTTCCTTTAAATTAAAAGTTGAAATATGTGGTATCCCCCCAATTTCATCTCTCCAAGCTTTTGATTGCTCTTTAGTTTGGTATTTATTTTCTTTTATTCTTTTGTATTAATTCATGAATTCTTTAATTTATAAAATTAAAAATTTTAAAATTAATAATTGTATATATGTACATATGTATATGCACATGTCAACCCTTCTCAAATGATTTTTCTATTTTAAGCACTCATTCGTAACTACCTTCAGAACCCCTACCATATTATTGTAATATTTCATTTATCTTATCAATATTTGAAACCTACAAATTGATTTAGCAACTTTTTAAAAATAATCTTTCGCTGTAAGCTATTTCGAAACCTCTCAACTAATGTTGTATTATGTTCTTTACCTATTGCAATACCACTTGAGACACACCCTTTATAAATAACTGTAATATATGTGATTTAACTTTATCAGCAACAAAAAGTCATATATACATACAGTGGTATATTTTTAGCAATATAACAAAATGCAATAGTGTGTTACAATAAATTGATAAAGTACCAACGACCGAGCGACCGACCGCATTTTAAGTGTTTTTGAGATAAATTTTCTACAGTTAAATGCACTTTGCTGATGTCTAATAAAGCAATTTTCCAAGAATAATTGTTAAAAGAGTGAAGAAAAGCTTAATGTGCAAATAAATATTATTTACATATAACTGTAATAAATATGTATATACTCGTATATGATAAGCAGATGAGGGTTTACATACATACGTGTAAATGGCCGCCCAACAGAAATGAGAGTACAAAAGATACTTGCGAAGGCGGCGTCCGCTGGTGAAAGTCTAAAAAAAGAGGATGCAACGCAAATAAAATCATTTTTATTTATTTAGATTCTTCCTTTCTTCTTCCTCTTGCTTAATCAAATATAATATTGCATTATTGTACTATTGTAGTTTATCGAAATTGTGTATGGCTTCACAAAGGAGAAAATGAGTTTAACCAGAAAAATCAACATGAATGATGATTCAAATAATAAAAGGTGAAGTGGGCGCAAGAAAAATTAATATACAAATGCATACATATATACATACACACATACAGGCATGCATCTGACGAGTGCGTACAAATATGAAAGCACAAAGCATGTGTAGCCGCATAAAGTCACCGTCGAGTTACAACATACATAAAAGGGCGCACGTGGTGTACCCCACATGCTTATTGGGTTCGAGTAGAAAGAAATACTTTTGTGGTTTATGGCAAGCAACTAAATATATACTCTACCGCAATGTATATGTGTAAAGGGTGATCCAAGCAGTGGTACTTTTTTCAAATACACTTTTTTTTGACAGATCACGCGTGAGTCGTGTCAAGCTGCCATGTTATTTCTGTTCAGTATTGTTTGGCATTTCATCGTGGGAAGACTTACGACGCCTGAACAACGCTTACAAATCCTTCAACTTCTTTTTTCGCGCGCTTCGCTCAACTTATGGTTAACAAAATGAGCCTACTGAGCGTACTATTTGCAACATCATCACCAATCTTGAGACTCAGCATTCATTATTGGATAATATTCGACTGAATAGATCACATCCAGCACGCAGTGAAGAAAATATAGCGGCCGTAGCTGAGAGTGTAAACGAAGACCGTGGAGAGTCGTCTATTCGGCGCCGTTCGCAGCAACTCGGGCTGACGTATGAAACGCTTTGGCGCATTTTACGTTGAGATCTTTAATTGAAAGCGTCAAAATACAGCCTGCGCAAGAACTGAAGCCGCTCGAACTTCCCAAGTGACATCACTTCGCTCTATGGGCTCTTGAAATGAACCAAGAAGATCCGACGGTTTCGAGCCAAATTTTGTTCAGCGAAGAGGCCCATTTCTGGCTCAATAAGTATGTAAGCAAGTAAAATTGCCGCATTTTGGACAGACAGCAACCTGAAGAGATTCAAAAGTTGCCATTTCATGCAGAGAAAACAACGAATTGGTGTGGTTTGTGGGCCGGTGGAATCATTGGTCCATATTTCTTCAAAAACGATACCGGTGAGAACGTAACCGTCAATGACGAACGTTATCCTGCCATGATAACCGACTATTTGATGCCTGAAATTGAAGCTCGTGATCTCCGCGACATTTAGTTTCAACAACGCCACGGCGCCACTTCCCACACATCGCATCAAGCCATGGATTTATTGAGAGAACATTTCGGTGAGCAGATAAATTCACGTCTTGGGCCGGTCGATTGGCCTCCAAGGTCGTGTGATATCACACCGTTAGACTATTTCATGTGGGGATATGTAAAGTCTAAAGTTTATGCGGACAATCCCGCTTCGATTCAGGACTTGGAGCAAAGCATCACGTGTGTCATTCCCCAGTTACCAATCGAAATGCTTGAATGAGTCATCGAAAATTGGACTCAACGGATGGACCATCTGAGAAATAACCGTGGCTAACATTTGAAAGAGATAATCTTCGAAAAATAAATGCCAAAGAATGTTCTTTCGAATGTTAATAAACAATCCCCATTAAATTTGAATTTTCTTTTTTTTCTTTAAAAAGTAGGGAACCTCGAAATGGATCCCCCTTTACATACATCTAAATAAACAACTGTAGTTTGGAGTAGGGCAAAATGGGCGATTCAAAAGTGCATTTGTGGTTAAGAAAGTTCCTGTAGTTTTATTTTCAAAATGCACAATTTGAACATGACTAGCAATTTAATCGAAATTAATCATTTAATTTATTTAAAAAAAAACCCAATTCAACATGTTTAACGCACTTAACAGTTGCGCATTACTTTAAATACATACTCGTACATACATTTGTAGCTTTTCAGAATAGAATTATAAATAATAATCCAAGAAAAAACAAGCAGTATTCATTCGCCTTAAGTCGGACTGGCCAATCATCAATAGCCGCAGGCACCTCCTCCATTGGGAAATTGGCTACACCACGAATCAAAGCTGTCTTAAGAGAATCAATGTTGGGGTATCTTTTGTGGCAAACCATTTCCTCTAAAACTGTCCACAATTTGTAATCCAGCGGGTTCAAATCAGGACTGCCAGAGGGCCACGCTTCAGAGGAAATGAATGCTGGTAAATTGTCTTGGAGCCAGATTAAGGTCGTTTTAGCTTTATGGGCCGGCGCAGAGTCTTGCTGAAAAGTCCATGATTGGTTTTGGAACATGGAATGGTTAAGTGGTCTTACAACAGCTTCCAAAACGGTTTCTTGGTGAACTTTGGCCGATGTTTTGACCCGTTGTTCGCAAAAATGCAAGTCAGTTACCCCATCATAAGAGACACCCCACCAAACCATGACTGAAGCTGGGTGATGACCTTTTTCCGACCCGTGGAATCAGTTCAGATGCTTCCTTAGATGACCGTGAGTACACCCTATCATTTTGTTTATTAAATTTTTCCTGCACGGTAAAATTTTTTTCATCGGTAAACAAGATTTTTCTGTGCAAGTTATCAGCGTGCTTCACCAAAAGATGTTTGCATTTTACCACCCTATTTTTTTTTTTCAAAGCTGCAGTCAACAAATGTCCGGTACGGCGTTTGAAAGCCACAAGTCCCAAGTCTTTTTTAATAATTCGACTCATGGACTTTTGCGAAACATTCATTTCCCGGGCCCTGATTTTCTGTTTTCGGAGCGGATTCCGCAGAATTCTAGATTTGACAGCTTTGATGACTTGCGGCGTTCGAACTGTGCGTGGACAGCCCGACCGGTGGCAGTCTTTAACATCCCCAGTCTCCTCAAACAGTTTTATGCACCTGTAGACGAACATGCGACTAATGCCGAGCGGACGGAGTGTTTTGAAAATATCACCTTTTTTCATTTCACACTTAAAAAGCGCTATAACAGCGATACGGTTTTCATCCATGTTGAAAACACACAATTTAGAATTCCCGATACAGACTAACGCTTTACAGGTTATATTTTATAAATCATATGGGAATTATGTGGTATGCCCAATTCTTCTATTGAAATGCGTGTGTTTAATGTTGTAACAGTATTTATGTCCCTACCATACCGTACATAATGGGAACTATAAATATTAAATTTTATCGAAATATATCCTGTGGTTTCTGAGATATATTTTCACCCGTAAAAAGTGCTTAATCGAAATATTTTTCCATTTCCTTTCGAATACAATAAATAAATTTAATTCAACTCTCCACTTTCCACATGATGCTAATGCAGCGTGCAACTGGATCAAAGAAAAAAAAATGTATTGTTTGTTTGGTGGAGCTCAAATTTTCCATTTCCTTTTCGATTTAAAACAATTTATTGGGTCAATAGTTTGCTTTGGTTCACGTGAAACTAATCAAATAAATTTTCAAAGAACATCATTTAACGCCAAACGTATGCAATTACAAAGAAATATGTTGCATTTGCAACTACACTAAAAAGCATTAACCACAATGTATATTGTAAACAAAAGGGTTGCAGGAATATATTGTAAGCGATCAAAAAAATATAAAATAGTAATTAAAAAAATTTAGAATAATTAAAAAATTAAAAAAAGAAAAATGAAAAAAAACCTTAAAACTAAAAAATATTAAAGGAAAAAGTAAAAAATAAAAATAAAAAATAACTACATTAGAAATATAAAAATATAAAAATAATAAAAAAATAACAAAATAATAAAAAAAAAAAAATAAATTGAAAATTTAAAGAAAAAAAATAAAAATTAAATAAATTTTAACTATAAATTTTTTTAAATATATGAAATAGTAAAAAAAAAATACAGAAAATCGAAAAAAATTCAATGATTAAATGAATTTAAAAAAATGAAAAATTCAAATTAATTAAAAAAAAAAAAAAATGAAAAAAAAATTAAAAAAAAAATTTAAAAATTAAACTACTAAAATAAAAAAAAATAAAAAATAAAAATTAAATTATTTAAGATAAAAATACTGACATAAACAAATTAGATAAATTAAAATGAAAAAAAGTAAAACAAATAAGTTGAAATAAAATGAGCTAACTAAAATAAAAAATATAAATAAATATAAAAGTAAAGAAATAAAGGGTTAACGAAAAATAAAAAATAGGAAATAAAAAATTTAAAAAGGAAAATAAAAATATTAACAAAGAAAAAGAAAATATTAAAAAGAAGGAAATAAAATAAAAATATAAAAATAAAAATGTATAAAAAAAAGGAATAAAAAATAAAATAATAATAAAAATAAAAATTAAATTAAAAAAATTATAATAAAAAATTAAATGAAATAAAACAGTGAAAAAAAAAACAAAAATTAAAAATTAATATAAAAAATAAATATAAAAAATAAACAAAAACAAATATTAAATTTCAAAGAAAAGAAACACAAGAATTCCTAAAGAAAATAAAGAAATAGAAAAACATTAAAAATATCTAACTAAAAAATTAGAAAAAAATTTAAAAAAGAATTGAAAATAAAGATAAATACAAAAAAAAAAAAAATTAAAAAAAAATTCAAATAAAAAACAAGAAAAAAAATATAAATAAAAAAATGTAACCCATAAAGAAATTTAAAAAATTAATTAACAAAAAAAATTATTAAAAATTAAAAAGAATTAATTATTAAAAAGTAAAAAAAAAATATTAAAAACGATAAAAATTTAATTATAAAATAAAGGTACTGAAAATTAAAAATGTGGAAAAGTAAAAAAACACAAAAACGTGAAAAACTAAAATAATAAAAATAAAACTATTAAAATTTAAAAATAAGAAATAAAAATTATTTATTATTAAATATATAATAAACAAAATATAAATAAATTAAAAAAAGTAGAAAAAATATATAGAAAAAAAATAAAAATTGAAAAATTTGAATTAAAGGAATGAAAAATAAAAAAATAAAAAATACATAAAACAGAAAAAAAAAATTAAAAAACGAAATAAAAATAAAAAAATAATAAATGTAATAGAAGCATAGAAGCAAACAAAAATATGTAAAATAAACAAAAAACAAAAA
Organism: Neoceratitis asiatica; assembly: GCA_030068015.2. NCBI lineage: Eukaryota > Metazoa > Arthropoda > Insecta > Diptera > Tephritidae > Neoceratitis > Neoceratitis asiatica. The sequence goes on along the minus strand of CM061527.1, from coordinate 65,695,447 downwards.
ATAAAAAAATATGTAAATTAAAAAAAAAATAAAAAAAATATGTAAATTAAAAAAAAAAAAAATAAAAATAAAAAAAAAATAAAAAAAAAATAAATAAGAAAGTAAGTAAAAAAATAACCAACAAAAAAGAATTGAAAAATTAAAAAAAAAAAAAAAATAAAAAAAAATTAAAAAAAAAAAAAATTAAAAAAAAAAAAAAAATTAAAAAATAAAAAAATAAAAAAAATTAAAAAATTGTTTTAAATAAAAAAAATTAAATTTGGAAAAATATAAAATAAGTAACACAAAAAATTTAACAAAATAAAACATAAATATAAATTAGTAATAAAAAAAAATATATATATATGACGCTTTTTAACCGCTGAAGCGATTTTCGTTCGAGCTCCTCCTCCAATTTGTGTTTTTCCATTTTGATGTTTTTTGCATAAATGGGAGGACCCACAGTTTATTCTAAGGTGCCTCCGAACGGCCGATGGATTAAAATAAAATAAATAAAATCATAAAAAAATAATCTTTCGAAAATTCTGAAATTAAAAAGTATGAAAAAAGTCTTTGAAATTTATAGAAGAATGAAATAAAGCACATTTCTGCCACAAAGCCTCCAGCCAGAGCAGCGCCTCCTGCAATTCTGCTCAATTTTTTTTGGTAATTATTTATGTTGGCCATTCCCGTTTGATAGTTACATGTGTATATACATACAATAAATTTTGTTTACAATACATATTTGAAGCATAATTGTACGTGCCTACGTGTGTGTGTTAGCATGCAGTGAGTGCTGCTGCTTCGGCTCCTTTGAGAATAGTCGAAATGGTCAAAATGTAAACAATGTTTTATTATTCGAATTAATTATTGTTTAGTTTACTTTATGTATGCATCTCGATCAATTCTATAAGGACTTTTAGGCATGTTGTTAAGCGTCAAATCGCTTAACACCTCATTTACATTTGTATATGTTGGTTAGTGGCATATATTGTTTGTGTTTCTTTTTTGTTTTTCTTTTGTGACGGACGGCAAGGGCTACATATGTAGGTGGTGATTCGTTAGAAGCGACCGAACTCCAAGGAGGAGTATATGTCTTTGGGGATGTTCTTTTTTCTTTTTAATAACTAAAAAAATTTTTTTTTGTATTTTGTATTTATACATATATTTCTTTAACTGAAATTTTTTGTTTTAAATTTTTTTAAAATTATTTTTTTATTTAATTTTTTAAATTTTATTTTATTTTATTTAATATTTTTTTAAATTTTTTCTTTTTTTTCACCTTTGAATTTCTTCTGTTTTTTAATTATTATTTATTTTCGATTTTATTTTTTTACTTTTCCACTTAAAGATTTCCCCCTCTAATGTGGTTTGTGTAACCAAATATTTGTCTATTTGTCTATTTTCTATTTGTCTTCATTTCTGACTGCGCTGCTGTGTCTATTTGATACTCGCCGCCTCTGTTTGTTGTGTATATTTGTGTTGCACTCCTCGCTCAATGGTCTGGCGTGTCTTCAATCTCGTTGATTTTGTTTTCTTCCCACTATCTATTTACGCGTCAAGGCTTACGTTACGTTAAGTATTACAAAATTTGTACAACGTGTAGTACTCGAATTCGATACAACTCTGCGCGATTTCATTTATTTATTTATTTATAAAGTTTGTGGCGTTCAAATAGAATTTATTTGTAGTCATCTTGTGTATAGCATTGGCAATAAGTCTGATGACGGTGATGGGGCTCGTCTAACAAACGCCAGAACCACCAATAATGACAACAACAAGAAAATAATGAATAAATGACATGCATTTCGTTCGGCTGTTTGTGATTTGAATTCTATGAACGAAATTGAATGTTACGCATCATTGCGTGCATTGAACTCACAGATACGGACGGACAGCGCCACCGCTGATCTACATTTGAATGTAAAGTGTGAAGAAGGGAAAGCAGCGTGAGCGTCGGGTGCGGGTGACAGACAATATCATGCTGGTCGCCTTATGAAGTGACTTTTGTAACAAAAAAATAGCATTTAATGAGATATCTAATAGTACTTGCATACATACATATGTGCATATGTGAACACACGAATAAATTTTATTTTGGAAAGACTGGGCTGGGCGCTTTGACTGCTCGCTTTTGGCTTCACTTAACAATTAGGTAATTGTGGGTGGCGATTTTTTTCGCTTGTTCTCTTCAAATGAACTTTTAGTCACATTTTTCTTTTGATAAATGTTTGCACAAATTACCCTAAAAAGACATTTAGGAAAAATTGATTTAATGACATTTATTCGTATAAGGCATATTTTGGAATATTTTATAACCTCAATTGCCTTTTCTGGAGAAGCGAAGTTTTATGTGTGGCAGCTGTTGCGAAAAATATAAGAAAAATAAAGTAAGGAGAAAAAATATAAAAAAGATAAAAAAAAAAAAAAATAAAAAAAAAAAAAAAATTATATTAGATTAAATTAAAAAAAATATTTAAACAAAATAAAAAAAAAAAAGAAAAAAAAGAATAAAAAATTAAAAAAAGAACATCAAATCAAATAAAAAATCCCAAGAAATAAAACTAAAAATGACAAAACCAAGAATAAGAGATAAAAGAAAACTAACAAATAAATAAAGAAAAGAATAAAAAAATTATTATAAAAAATTAAAAATATTAAAACAAATAAAAATTTAAATATATTTAATTATATAAAAAAACGAAGTAAATAAAATAAAAGAAAAAATTTAAGTTAATTGAATTGAAAAGTAAAAATAAATTAATTGAAATAACAAAAAATAAAATAAGCAAAAGGAATAAACAAAAGAAAAAATAAAGTAAAAATTTAATATAAAAACTAAATAAAAATAAAAACGAAAATAAAACGAATTAATTAAAAGAGAAAAAAAATTTACTTATATTAAATTAACTAAATACAGCAAAAATATAACAATAAATCAAAAACTAATTAAAAAACAAAACTAAAACGAATTAATTAAAAGAGAATAACCAAAAGATTTACTTAAATTAAATTAACTAACTAAAGCAAAGAATAAAAATAAAAACATTAAATGAAGTAAAATATGTATAAATTTAAAGAAATAATTAGGTATGATAAAAACTAAACTAAATTTAAATTGCAGAATAAAATAAATTAAAAAATAGAAGAAATAATAAAAAATAAGATAAAGCATAATACAATAAAATAAGAGAATGAAGGAACCAACAAAGTAAACAAACAAACAAACAAAAAAATAAAAATTTAAGATTAAACAAAAATCAAAATAAAAAAAAGTAAAATAAAAAGAAAAAGAAGATAAAAAATTGAAAATAAAAATAAAAATAAAAATTAACAAACAAAATAAAAACATAAAAAAATATAAAAGAAATTAAAAATTTAAATAACAAAAAATTAAATTTTTTTTATTTTCAAAAAAGAAAAAAATTAAATTAAAAATAAAATTTAAAAAAAAATTCATTTCAAGGTTCCCTACTTTTTTAAAGAAAAAACACAGAAAATTCAAATTTTCGAAAGAACATTCTTTGGCATTTAGTTTTTGAAGATATTGGACGCGGCTAGGTCTCAGATGGACATCCGTTGAGTTCAATTTTCGATGACTTGTTCGAGCATTTCAACTGATAACTGGCGAATAGCACGCGTGATGTTTTGCTCCAAGGCCCCAATCGAAGTGGGGTTGTCCACAGACTTAAGACTTTACATATCCCCACAGGAAAAACTCTAACGGTGGTATCACACGACCTTGGCCCAAAACGTGAAATTATCTGCTCTCCGAAGTGTTCTCTCAATAAATCCACTAATTGATGCGATTTCTTGTTGAAACAAGAACAAAAACAGGCATCAAATAGTCGGTTATCATGGCGCGATAACGGTCGCCACTGACGGTTACGATCTCACCAGCATCATTTTTGAAGAAATATGGACCGATGATTCCACCGGCCCACAAACCACACCTAAACCGTTGTTTTTTCTGGATGAAATGGCAGCTCTTTGAATCTCAGCAGGTTGCTCTTCGTCACAAATGTAACAATTCTGCTTGTTTACATATCCATTGAGCCAGAAATGGGCCTAATCGCTGAACAAAATTTGGCTCGAAAACGTCGGATCTTCTTGGAACTTTTCAAGAGCCCATAGAGCGAAGCGATGTCGTTTGGGAAGGTCGAGCGGCTTCAGTTCTTGCACAAGCTGTATTTTGTACGCTTTCAATTTAAGATCTCGACGTAAAATGCGCCAAGTCATTCCCTGCGCCAGTTTGAGTTGCTGCGAACGGCGCCGAATCGACTCTCCACGGTCTTCGTGTACACTCTCAGCTACGTAGCGGTCATATTTTCTGCACTGCGTGCTGGACGTTGTTTATTCGGTCGAATATTATCCAATAATGAATGCTGGGTCTCCAAATTGGTGATGGTGTTGCGAGTAGTACGCTCAGTAGGCCGATTATGTTAACCCCATAAGTAGAGCGAAGCGCGCGAAACACATTCTTTACCGAAAGGGAATTTTCGTAATAAAGTTGAATGATTTGTAAACGTTGTTCAGGCGTAAGTCTTTTCATGATGATGAAATGCCAACCAATCCTGAACCAAAATAATATGACAGATTGACGCGACTAACGCCTGATCTATCAACTAGCGGCTATTGAAAATAGTATCTATACTTGGATTACCCGTTACATGTGACGAGCCTGATTTGTGTTAGCGATGAAAACTATTAATTTAGTATCTGCGGTGATCAATTTCTGGTTTCACCATTAAATTACCGCAATAGCAACCGATAAAACATATTAAGAATTTTTTTTATTTAATCATGAAGAGATTCTGGCTTTGTGTATATTTTAATTTGGGGTTTCCCTCAAGGTCAGACGAACTTTCCCTTTCACGTTCACCACGGCTACACCTTCAGATAGTTTTAAATTTTTTGCATTCCCAAGCGACTCTCTTCGCTGCGTCTATCGTCTATCGGCGCTACTCGCACGTGAATGCCACAACGGCAGCGAGGAAATCGTTAATGCGCGTAAATCCGATAACAATAAATAATTCCCACGCCAATTTTTTTTTTGTTCTTAAATATTTAGTTATTATTTATTAAACACACTTCAATGACCAAAACAGACAAACGGTGTGCACACAATGCGACTACTCGAGTAGTGAGTGGTGGAGTAGGCGGGGAGTAGAGTATCAATAATAGAGCCCCATTGGCGAGGACGTCCACAGTGTAATAGCCCAGCAAGCAGACAAGCTATGTAATTACCATAATGAATATTCGCTATACGAGTATGTACATATATATGTATGTCTGTAGCTCCGAGTACACTTCAAACAGGTTTTGAAGATAGTTGTTGTATTTATTGCCTTTATAACGGCATTGATTCTTAAATTAACTTTTGTGCTATCGACTTCCCCCAAACGCATTCACTTGACGATGCGACTCACCTCAGTACATCATTCACCAGCAGCGAGACCGCTATTGACAGCAACGACATCCGCATTGGCAATCACATTCGCATTCGCATTCGCATGCGCATAAACTATCAAAACGTCGTTAACGCGCCAATTGTTTCCTTATTTCGTTTGGAAGTCATCAAAGTATCAGAGGAATTATGTGCCAAAATGGACAACAGCAACAACAACTGTCACCAGTACCCCACCTAGCCGCACTGTCAATGCTTTTAGCGGCTCGTACGCAAACGTCCATCATCACCATCACCGGCGGAGGCATTTATTGCTGCATTGGGCTATTGCTACTGCACGCACTCGCACCCATCGAGACACGTCGTCTGCAACGCTGCGAACTCGCTGGTCAATTGTATATTTTGGATGTGCCAAAATCGGAGCTTTCATTGTGGTTGTGCATCGCACACTATGAGAGTCGCTACAATACCCATGTGGTGGGCAATCGCAATGCGGATGGTTCCAGTGACTATGGTCTCTTTCAGATCAGCGGCCGTTATTGGTGTCAGCCGGACAATGGTGTGAAATATCATGTTTTCAATGAATGTAATGTCACCTGCAGCGCTTTGCTGCAAGATGACATAACTGAGGCGGTGGAATGTGCTCGGACCATACAACGTCGTCAGGGTTGGAGCGCTTGGAGCGTGTATTCGGTGTATTGTAATCGTACGCTCACTGCGGTGGATGATTGTTTTGATGGCGGTTTGGACGGTCTCGAAGAGGTGGAGGGGCGAGAGGAGAAATGAGCGGAAGATGAGATATTTGTATATACACCCAATGTGTTCTGATTGTTAGATAAACTTTTGGTTTTGCTAAATAAAATACTTAAATAAAATAATAATTTGAAAGTTTATTTTCCAACTCGGATTGACCTGATAAACCCCTAATTTTTAGCAAAGTATAGGAGGTAGGTGTTAAAGATCTTCAAATACGTCTCACATTTATTTTATCCTCTCATGCGTACTTGAAGTATGTGATAGGGCCCTGGTCTTGGTCGTCTTGGATAAAACCAATTGAGCTGCACCACTTACCGGCTCGGAGTATGAGGACAAATCCTTTCTGATCTTGAAAGTAAACTTGTCCGTGGATGAGGCCAGTATTAGATTCATTCGGTCATCACACAACATCATTTAAAACAGTGTTTTCGGGTCACTGCTGAAGTACTCGTCCCTAGGTATTGCGCACAATTCCAAGGAGGTTGAGAAATTTAGCAGACCTACACCATTTAGAACTTCGCAAGAGGTCCTGGTCGATCTTGACGAAGGTTTTGTTCGCAGATGGGCTCAGGGTTAAAGTCATTACTAATGCTCTTAGAAGTCGACTGTTGCCCGAGAAGTTCAGCTCCATGTTTTTCTCTTCAGAAGATAAACTAATAAACTGTCCTTACCTAAAGACAACGGATTTACTATTTCTACGGAAATCAAAGCCCTACATTGGTATAATCTTATATAGCAAGCCTCCATGGTAAAGAGGTACCTCGTCAAAACAAGGCTAAGATCGGATATCAACAGTAAAACGATTAGCACGAGGCAGGAGGAAACCATATACAATGTGACCAGATAAATCTGACAATTTATTGTAGAGGAAAGAAAAAAATCTCTGTTCCTCCTTTCTAAACCGAACCACCGTTAGCACTGCGATAGTCATAATAGCTGGCCGCTGTCTGGGGAGGGACTCTCGACTCTCGGTAAGAGGATGCTGGCTTCTGTTGCAGCTGCAGGGTCATATTTGGGAAAAAATTGGTCGGGCGACAGTCACTGGCCAGCTCTTTTTGCGTCCCGACATCGCTTCATTGGAAACTTTTACTTCGATATTTTACAAAAAAGGTTTGGTCATCTCGGAAAGTGAGCTCCTCCTGATAATCCCTTCACGCGAGAATGAGAGGAGACAGAACAACTGGAAGAAAGGAGCACTTAATTTCTTCACGGATGAGTCGAAATTTGACGAAAAGTTTGGTTCGTTAGTCTTCTGTGGAAAATTATCCATCGGGGGAGAGCTTAGGCTTCCAGACCAGTGCAGTGTTTTTCATGCAGAACTACATGTTATCAAATGAACGGTGAACATACTACTTCGATGTGTGGTTTCTGTGAGATAGGTCAACATTTACTCAGCTAGCCAATCGACGATTATGGTCTTGTGCTCATTTCTGGTGAGCTTTGATGTTGTAAAGGAATGTCAGCCATCGCAGGCTGTGGAGTTGACTTATTTCTAAAATCGTCTGGGTGTAGGGTCGGAACGCGTTGGTTTGGAACTGCGATGTTAATGAGCTTGCACGTATAGGCCGTTTGCTTAATGGCGGGCAAAGTTCAAGAACAAAGAGATGCTCCGCTGTCAACTTGCAGTCTGCTTAGTGACAGGTGGGCTTTAAACCAACTCAGCGAGCATTGGAATAACAGCTTAACAAGGGAGCTTGTGGTGGGGTCCTTCGGGTGCAAAGGTGAGGTGTTAAGGATTAGAGAAGCTTCTTTCTTTCCCAAGATCAAAACTCTCACACTGGGTGGGAGTTCTGACCGGGCAGTGTCCGATAGGAAGACACGCAGCAGGGCTTGTCGAAGTTGACTGAAAGTTGCTTGGCTGAGACTAGAAATTCTCGGTCTCATACGTTTACTAGCCCAACATGCACTAAGCGGTTCAATGACTCAAAAGAGATCAAGCCTTGAGAATGTTGCCCTCTACTTTTTTTGGCATCACAATGGATGTGTCCTATGAGTCTATCCTTTTAGGATCGAGAATTTCTAACCTAACCTAAGAAGAAGGTCACCTTTTTTTTTACGAGTCCAAGAAGCAGGTAGCCCTAAGTGCGCCTTGGTAACTAACTAAAGCTTCACTCTTTGCCATGGTCGTCTTGCTACTTCCTAAAATTCTGGCTTCAGGACTTACAAACTCGGAACTGGTAGGTTGGTTCTGGGCCGAGTTCTTAATTAACCTGTCATTTACGCTTTTCTTCGTGCCAGAGGACTTGATCCATACAGTTTTCGATTCTTTTTTCGGAGCGCAACACTTTTATACGAAAAAAAAAAGAGAAACTGCCAAACTCTTTAGCCATAATTTACCAAAGCGAAAAAAGAACTCGCACCGAAGGCGTATTAGAACTTCCGTGATGCAATAATTAAAATGTACTTTAAACATTTTTTTCTCTCGGCAGTCGCTGCGGTGCCATTGAAGTGCTTCGTGCACTACTGCGCTGGTCCATCACGCTCTTACCGCTACCGTTAAAGCCACACGTCGCGTCACACTTGTTCGGGGCAGATGAGCAGCACTAATGTACTCGTACATCTTAAATACGCCGCCCACCTACTGTGCTGCCTCTTGGGTGCATACATTAGATTAGATGCTTCGGTCTCATCTAATATTACGTTTCCACTGTTTTCTGCTTTTTTTTTCTTGTTCTTCTCGTTTTTTTTTTCTCGTTATTTTTTTTTTTTTTTTTTTTTTTTTTTGGTTCCAGCGTATTCATCATAATTCACACAGTTTGACGATCAACGGGTGATCGGCAGTTCTGTGGCACACAGCCCAGCAGTTGTACGCATATGACCGACCCACCGACCGACCGACGGACTAACACGACATGACTCGCTTATTGAACAGTGAAAATTCAAATATAAAAAAAAGAAGAAAATAAAATAAAAATTGTGAAAAAAAAGTCATTTACACAAACAACAAGGCGAACGCATTGAATTTATGCGCCAGCTTAACTGCTTGCTGCTGCTCGGCGTGTTGAACTCTCTAATGCCCATTTGGTCATAAGTAACCCTGGTGTAATTGGTTGGCTGCCCCTTCTGTAGGGATTACATACAAACGAACTTCTTGTTTGCTTGCCATTTGCATGTGGTTTTTGTTGGTGTTTTCTTTTTCTTCCTACTTTTTTTTAGCCTTAAATTTAGTACTTTTTGTTGTTGTTTTCTGTCTCTCTGTTCATGGTTTATTTCCTTAATTTGATCGCTTCAAGTGGCACACACTCACACAGACACACACGCATACGGGCTAAAACTAAACTGGAAAAATATTTGCGAATCCTAAATGCACAATTTTCTTCTTCTTATTCTTTTTGCTAACGCATGCATGCACAGAATTGACCATATGTGTGTGTGTATGTGTGTTTACTTTGTGTTGTTTTTTTAGCTTAGCATAATACTTGGAATTGCTTGTTGTAATTAAAATAAAATTTTTCTTCTCTTTTTTTCTCTTTGCAGTACAAGTCCGAGCACATTGAAGGATGTTACAATGGAGCATACATGTGAGTATAAATACAAGTGTACATAACACTGGGCAGCAAAATATTAAAAAAAAATTCAAAAATACGATAAAAATTATAAAATTTTTCTTTTTAAATTTGAAATTTTTTTTAAATGTTCTTTTTCTCTTATTTTATAAATATTAGATTTTTTTTAAATTTACTAAAAAAAATTTTTTTTTTCAAAAATGTGTAAAAATTTTCAAAATTTTTTTTTAATTTTTCAAAAATCTGTAAAAAAAAATTGAAAAGGTTTTTTTTTTCAAAAATTTGAAATTTTTTTTAATGTTGTTTTTCTTTTATTTTATAAATATTAGAATTTTTTTTAAATGTACTAAAAAAAAATTTCCCAAAAATGTGTAAAAATTTTCCAAAAAAATTTAATTTTTTCAAAAATCTAAAAAAAAATTTCAAAAAATATTTTTTTTTTAAATTTAAAAATTTTTTTTAAATTTTTTCCTTTTATTTTTGTATAAATATAATTTTTTTTTTTAATGTACTTAAAAATATTTTTTTTTTGCAAAAATGTGTAAAAATTTTCAAAAAATATTTTTAGTTTTTCAAAAATGTGTAATAAAAGTTAAAAAAAATTTTTGTTGTTCAAAAATGCTTCCAACACTTTTTTATTAATTTTTTTTTGGTAAAACAAATTTTTTTTTAATTGTGTAAAAAAAAATTACAAAAAATATTTTCTTCAAAAATGTGTCAAACATTTTTTTTTACTTTTTTTTAGTATTTTTTTTTTTACTAAAAAAAATTGACTAAAAATTTTTTTTGTTCGAGAAATTAATAAAAAATATTTTTTTTTTTCAAAATTTAAATATTTTTCCAAAAAAAATTTTTTTTTTTCAAAAATCTGTTAAAATTTTATCTAAAATTTTTTTTAAATTAATTTTTTTTTTAATTTACAAAAAACGTTTAAAAAAGTTATAAATTTTTTTTTTAATGTGTCAAATATTTTTTTTAAATTTTCTGTTCGTAAAAAATTTTTTTTTTTAATTTACTAATCCATATTTTTCAGAAATATTATTTTGAAGAGTACATAAGATATTTTGGTTTAATAAACAAAAATGTAATTTAACTGCAGTCGCCCCTCGGTTAGGAGTGTCAAGCCCTCCGAGTGTATTTCTTACATGAAATAAAATTATATTGTATATATACATATACAGGGTGATCCATTTTGTGGTTTCCAAATTAAGCGTAAATCAAATGCATTTAAAATATTTTTTTTTTTTCATGAAATTCCTTTCTTATAAATTTTTAACCTTGGCATTGTATACACTGCATCATTCAAATAACGGGCTCGTGAATTTTTGCAGACTTCGATCCGTTTGAGGTCATCTTCGACCACTTTTTGGTACATATTGGGCAGTACCTCAGGCATAAGTTGACAAGGGTTGGTTTTCAAGTGCTCAATAGTTAAAGGTTTATCCGCATAAACACTGTATTGTAGCCGCACAAAAAAAATCAACTTTGTTAAATCACGGGATCTCGGTGGCGAATTGACATCGCCAAGACGAAAGATAACGCGGCTGGGAAATTTCTCTTGCAATAAAAACGTGAATTTCTCTCGTGTTGTGTGGCATGTGGTACCATCTTCTTGGAACCATCTATTGTCCAAGTCGTGTTTTTCAATTGCGGACCAAAAAAAGTCGGTTATCATACAACCATAATGCTCCGAATTGACAGTGACAGTCTCGTCGTTGTCGTTTTCAAAGAAGTAAGGTCTTATCGTACTTCCGGACCAAAGACCGCACCAGGCAGTAGGTTTTTTTTTTTTTTTGGGTGTAATGACCTTTCTTCAATTATTTGAGAATTCTCGGCCCACTGCTTGTTCAAGCACCCAATCGACGTAACACGGCGTTTTCGGTGGTCAGCTGGCTTCAGTTGTTGTGGGAGCTGGACTTTACTTGTATATGGATGTTGGTGGCAGTCCAAATGACGTAAGAAAGTCCCTTGAGAGTGTCAAGAAAGAGACACATTTGGGTCTTCGGCTACACTTCAACAGCGATATTCGAGATGAACTAGCAAAACGATGATGCACAGGCCTTATAAGATCTGTAACCGATCCAGTTCTTTCAAATTTCTTTAAAATTTTACCAATAGCTTGAATCGTTCGACGATTATGTGCACCATAATCTCCGCTTAAAGCACGAAATGTAGCCATGTTTGAATCATCATTTTTGTAGTTTTTGTAGTAGGTTTCAACAATTTTAACGCGTTGTGCGGTTGCTAAGCAATCCTGTTTTCATAAATGCCTGATTTTTAACTAAAGCAAAACAGTTTTGGTTTGACAGTTAAGTTTGAAGGATGCCAAAATATAGCAATGTATTTTCAAAACTATTAAATGGATAGCCCTTTGTGAGACATTTTACTTTCGTTTGAGAAAATTTAGAGGAAAAAATTCCCTAAAACCATCTAACCAACTTTACGACTGAAGCGACAGTTTAATTTCTACCAGCTCGTTCTCACAGATCACTGCATCAGAGGACTCAACACAACTCAATTTGACGTTGCGCCAACTATTTATTTATCGAACTAAATGAGAAGTACTACTTCTTGACCTAAACGGATGCGAATGTTGGAACTCCAAGCCAGACAGAACACCGACTTGAGGAGGATCATAAAAGGAAACTGCGACTTTACTTTACAGGTTCTAAACTCCATGTACAGAGAGACTGTAGCACCTTCAAAAACTCTGTTCACGTAAATGCTGTTATCGGCATCCAACCACCACTCATGGCAGTCGAAGAAGGCGAGCTGCCTCACAAGGCACTGGTAATATTGGCACAATTAAGGTCTGGATAGCGCAACAGACTCAATTCCAACTTAACCGACCTGGAACCCGACATACCCAATGTACATATGTCCTACATGCAATGAGTTCCCATACGATAATAATCATTCCTTTGTATGTTCACACAAAAAAAAACTCATATAACATCCCTATATCTCTATCTCTCTGGTCTAAACTCGTCGAAACTGCTAGTTTCTTGCGTCTCCCGTTCGATGACCCCCTATGATGCGAAGGAGGGGATTGATGGTGAGAGTCATTTGTTAGAGATATATGTGGCTCGGGAGGCCGATTTGCCTGCTCCTAAGCCGCTACAACAACATCAGCTGGGACGCTACCTCTCTTTTGGTGCAAAGAAACCGAGTTTAAACCGAAAAAGTGCCCTACCCCCCGTATGGAAATTTCATACACTGGCCGTAATAAGTCACATCCTAAGTACGAGCATTTGTATCTACACGCAGACGAGTCTAAAAGACTATGGTGTCGCTAACACCAGCGAGCTCATGATTTCTCTAGCGAAAACTTATATGCATTGGTCACCAGTGAAGCCAGGAACTACTCCAACGCTAGGGACTCATACGATATAAACCAGTAAATGACTGAATATTTTAGTTCAGCTGAAGAAAGAAGGTCAGCGTATCCGCCTACTTCTGCGATCGACTTGTTAGAAGTCAGGATAGACCGGACGGTTGTTGTTGTTGTTGTAACCGCAGAAAATTCCCCAAATTGGGCTTCGGGGAATATTGCGGGAGTGACAGTCCTTGGCCGGATAAAAATCCAGGTCGATCCGGAATAAAGACTCGACTATCGCGAGAACTATTGGATTGTAGTCGCCTCTTACGACAGGCATGCCTTACCGTGGGTAAATTCTTGAGCCCCAAACCCGCAGGGGTTATACTCCGGACAGTCGCTGGTTTTGGTTAACAGTCTGTTTCCCCTGCTCTCCAGATGTAACCTTTGATCGGTTAGTTGGGAGTTGGATAACGCGTAGTCTCGTGGAACAAAAAAAGTTACGGATCTTTTATTGTCCATTCACTTTAACACTCGTCACATAAAAAGAGAGAACATGTTGAACTTATAGAATAAACACATGATCCTCTTGCAGAAATCTGGCAAACCGGACCCTCAATTTTCACTCACCATCTGAGCTGAGTTAAAGATTGAATCTACATGCGAATTATGCTAGTAGAACTCAACTAAAACCTCTCTCTTTGAGGACCAACTCGGTGTAGTCGACCTTCCATTACCCTTCTCACTCGTAAGTTGGTAAATATAGCGAATTATGCTAGTAGAACTCAACTAAAACCTCTCTCTTTGAGGACCAACTCGGTGTAGTCGACCTTCCATTACCCTTCTCACTCGTAAGTTGGTAAATATAGCAGTTGTTCTGATCTCCTATTCCTGGAGGGTTCTGGAGGATTCTGGATTTCTACATGTATATTTTCCAACTTTTCTCTCCACCTAGTTCAAAAACTCTACTCAGTAGGTAATTGGAAAAATATGAAAGAAAATTCATTTACTTGACTTTAAGTCAAAATAATCAGTTTTGAAATTGTGGAAAAAAAATAAAAAAATAAAAATATTTTTTAAAATCATATTTTCAAAACTAAATTGAAGAACTAATATAGAAAAAATTTCAAATAATTGAAATACACAACTCCTTTTTGGAATCACTACCAACAGTACAACAATAACAAATACAACTGACTCACATGCAGTAGTTAAAACAGCAATATTCAGTAAATACACTTAAATAGTGAAATAATATTCAAATAAATAAGAAAAAGTTGAGAAACTCCAAGGGCGATAATTCTGAGCGACTCAAAATGCGTCGTAGTCTGTCCAGCATGAGCAGCTCACAAGATTCCAAAGAGAAATTGTATGTCTTCAAGCATAACACACATACGCCGCTCAGCGAAACGGACATGAGTGGAGATGGTAAAAACGATGAAATGAAAAAAAAAATACAAATCTTTTTTTAAATATTCCTCCTTTTTCGCCTGCAAATAGTTCAAAAACACTTATAAAAATTTTTACTACTAAATTTTTCATTCCCAGATGGTGTTGGCTTTCCCTGTGTCAGCCTACAGGCGCATGGCGGAACCTCGCCACCCGTCCAAGGCCGTTCGGTGCGTGAATTCGAGGAGCAAATGGCTTCGTTGCGTAAGGAGAACTTCAATTTGAAATTACGTTTGTATTTCCTTGAGGAAAGTGTGCCCGGCTACCATCAGTCGAATGCCGAGGGTAATGAATCGCTCATGAAGCAGTTGATTGATACGAAGGTGTGTATGAAGCGGAAAACTTAAATATTATTTTCAATTTTATTTTGGTTTATACTTTTTTATATCCACCCATTAAATATTTTTCAAGGTTGAAATTGAAATCTTACGTAAGGATCTTGAGGAGAAGCAAGAGTTGCTGAAAGAGGCTGCACAAGCCATGAATCACATGGAGGAGATACAAAAAGAGACTGAGACGAAGGGACAAGCCTTTATTGAGGAGCTCAAACAAAAAATACAATTTATGGAGGTGAGAAAAATTAGTAACAATAAATGTTGAGAAAATTAAATAAAATTACATTAAAAAATTAAAATTATAGTAAGTTTAATTTAATTAGACTAAATAAAATAAAATAAAAAATAAATAAAATAAAATAAAAAATAAATAAATAAAATAAAAAATAAATAAAATTAAGTAAAATAAGATAAAATAAAATAAAATAAAATATAATATAATAAAATAAAATAAAATAAAATAAAATAATTTAAAAAAAAAATTTAAAAAAATATAAAAAAAATAAAATAATATAAAATATAAAAAAAAAATAAAAAATAAATAAAATAAAAAAAATAAAAATAAAATTTAATAAACTAAAACAAATTAAAATAAAATAAAAAAATAAAATAAAATAAAATAAACTAAAATAAAATAAAAAAAAATTAAAAAATTAAAAAAAAAAAAAAAAAAAAATAATAAAATAAAAATATTTAAATAAAAATTAAAATAAAAAATATAAAAATAAAAAATAAATCTTTATAAATAAAAAATAAAATAAAAATTTAAAAAATATAAAAAAAATAAAATAAAAATAGAATAAACTAAAATAAAACTAAATAAAATACAATAAATAAAAAAATAAAAAAAATAAAAAAAATAAAAAAATTAAAAATATAAAAAAATAAAGAAATAAAAAATAAAAATAAAAAAATATGAAATGAAATGTTATGAAATGAAAAGATATGAAATGAATTGAAGCTAAATAAAATATAGTTAAGAAAATAAATAATAAATAAATAAAATTAATAAAAATTAAATACAATAAAATAAAAGAGAAAAAAAATGAAAAAAAAATTAAATATATGAGCGAAATAGAAAAAATAAATAAATTTATTAAAATAAAAAAATAAAAAAATAAAAATAATAATAAAATAAATTTAAAAAATAAAATGAAATATCAAAAAAAAATCTAAAAATTAAATTAAGAACTAAACAAGAAATTAAGGTAAAAATTTTAATTTCAAAAAAGTTTAAATTAATCAAAATACAATCAACAAAAAGGAGAATAATTTTACATTGATCCAAGACAAATTCACACACGGTAGTAGCAAGAATACAAAAACAAAAAGCCTATGTAATTTGTTTGTGTACAATTACTTTCCGAATTCTTTGTATTTTGTTTGTGTAATCCGAAGGCCGCGTTAAACGAGTGGTTAGAGCATCGTGTACTGCCATTCGGAAGACCTGGGTTCGAGCCCAGGTTCGACCAACATCCAAAATTATAGAAAATAAATTTTTCTAATTGCGGTCGCCCCTCGGCAGGGAATGTCAAGCTCTCCGAGTGTATGAGCATTAATAAAGCTCCTCATAAAAATCCATCGGCCGTTCGAAGGCGGCTTAGAATAAAACTATAGGTCCCTTCATTTATTGGTAAAAACATAAAGACGAACTGGAGGAGGAGCTCGGCTGAAAATCGTTTCAGCGGTTACAAAGCGCCAAATATATATATATATATAATCCGAAGGAAGAACAAGCAGGCATATGATAGGACAACTTAACCTGCTTTAATTTCGCCTTGCATTGATAAATTTTTTCTTTAATTTCTTGGGTCTTAAAAAAATTAAAAATTAAAAAAATAAAAATAAACAAAAGAAACTAGGAACAAAATTTTGAAAAACTAAAAAAAGTAAGAAAAGTAAAAAGTAAGATACAAAAAAGGAAAAAAAGTGATAAAGAAGTGAAAAAGGAATAAGAAAAGTAAAAAAAATAATAAACAAAATTTAATAATTTTTAAATTAAAGAAATTTTTACAATAATTTGAAAGTATTATAATAATTTTATATCGACTTTTTTAGTTTAATTTAGAAAAATTAAAAAGCTAAAAAAAAAATAAAAAGATTAACTTAAAATGAAAAGTAATCAAAAAAAGATTTAAAGATTTTTAATAAAATAAAAAGAGAATAAAAAAAAATATTAAAAAAAAATTAAAAAATATAACAAATAATTTTTTAATTTAAAGAAAAATAATAAAAACAAGAAATTTCAAAAATTGAAAAGTTAAAAAATTATAAAAAGATACCTTAATATAAAAAAAAATATTAAAAAATAAAAAAGGATTAAAAAAATAAAAAAAGATTAAAAAAAAACAAAAGGATTAAAAAATAAAAATGATAAAAAAAAAATAAAATAAATAAAAGAATAAAAAAGTTAAAAAAAAAACATTATAAAAAAAAATAAGAAAGATAAAAAATACAAAAATTATTAAATTAAATTAGATTAAAAAAATTAAACAAAGCGAAACAAATCAATCAATCTAATAAATCAATGCATCTAACTTAAACGTTTTAAAATTTTATTCAAATCAATCGGACCAAAAATGAAATTAAGATACAATTAGTTGCAGAAACTTTTGTAACTAAAATTATGCGGAAACTCAGTTGGAAATCCTCAGTTTTTTTAAATTAAAAACTGAAGCATTTGCATTTCTCAGACTTGCAACATAGATTTTTGGTGAAATACGAATCGTTTCATGCAAGCTACAGTATTTCTTTTGATTATCAATTATTTTGATTGATTTATTTTTAATTCTTCAAATAAATTTAAATATAGAATTAACGCTTTCCCTAAACATTATTTGTAGGCACTCTCGTAGACTTAACCATACTTTCTTAACTTGCAGACCTACAAAAAAAAAAACCACGAAGTTGTTCTATGTTATTTTTATGTAAATATTTTTTATTTTAACCCACTTTCTTTTTTCCTCTACTTCTTTTCCCTTAGATGGAACGCGATATGGACAAATCGCAACAAAGCGGTTTTATGAATGACTTGCTGGGACGTTCAGAGATTTCGGAAAATGTCAATACATTACAAAAAGTTTGTATAATTTTACTTAACTTATTGCTACGCGCAATTTAGTGAAATTTTAAAATATTTATATATAATAGTAGTAGCAATAAAAACAATAAAAACAATAAAATAAAATAAAATAATACAAAAAATTTTAAATTTAAATTTTTATTTCATTTTCTCTCCTATTCACATCACTTGGCTGCTTTTTTCGGAATTTTTCTTTCGCATTTCTCTGTTGATCTACACTACAGATACGTGAACTCGAGGGCATGGTTACACAATCTGAAGAGAAAATACGCATATTGCAAGCAGAAAATAGTAAATTCGAAGAGATTATCGCTAAGCGTGATGAGGCTGTTAAGGAATATGAGGACAAAGTCAAAGAGTTGGCATTCCAACATGCTGAGTTGCAGGAAATGATGGAGATGAAGGAGAAGGATATGGCAAATGTTGAGGTAAGAAGTGTGCAGAAGTTGACAAAAGAAATTAGAATCAAGCAAAAGAGCTATTGTGTTGCATTTGAGTTGTTGTTGTGTGTTTCAAATTATTGTATTTAAGTATATGTATATACTCGTATGTATGTGAATACGCATTTATGTGGAATTAAGTTTAGATTTTATTCTAAAATTATTATTTAATATTATTTTGTTTTATTTGTTTATATACATACATATTTATCTCACATCGCATTTTTCTAATTCTTTCCTCAATTCCTTCCATTCCATTTTATAACATAAAATCACTTTTCATTGCTAAAATCTTTTGCTTTAAAGCTAACTTTGAAAAGTCTTCGCCTATGCAATGCTGATTTGAAGGAAGATAATAACAGTTTAATTGAAGCTTTGAAATCCACTCAAAATAATTTCCGTAAAGAATTTTCAAATATGAAAGTATGTGAGAAGAGAATGCGTGAACAACAAGATGCATTGAGTAAAATGCAAGTAAGTGACTGTAGATTTAGCAAATAAAACGTTAGAAGGCAACTTCGAAATGTTAATAAGTAGATAGTTTTTGTTTTATTTATTTATATTTATTTTTTTTTTTTTTAAATTGTTTACATAACGAAACTCCAGGCTTTCAGCGGTTTTCGTACATTTAGAAATCTTTCTCAGTTTATTATTCTGCGTTTGGAAACTTAAAATAGGCGATCCAAAACTGTTTTTGAGAAAACAATTTCATTTCACTCTACATTTTTCACAACTTTTTTAACCTAATTCCTAGTTGAAAATTTTACAACATAAAACTCAACTTCTTTCGAACTTTAATTTTGTTTCTCAGGTTAGTTTTCATACTTACCTCTACTCAAATTTGATTTCTATTTTGGAGGTTAGTTTTGAATTCCGAAAAATTTGTATCCCAAAACTTATCTCATTTCGAGCTTAAATTTCATTTTTGAGGTTTCAAATTTCTGCATACTCACACTTACCTCTACTCGAATTTGAATTCTGTTTTAGAGGTTAGGTTAGAGGTTTCTTCTACTCAAATTTGAATTCTTTGTTGGATGTTAGTTTTGAATTTTGAAAATGTTGTAACATAAAACTTAACTTCTTTCGAGCTTGAATTTCGTTTTTCAGGGTAGTTTTGAGTTTTCAAATTTCGGCATACTCACACTTACCTCTACTCAAATTTGAATTCTATTTTGGAGGTTAGTTTTGAATTTTGAAAATTTTATAAGATAAAACTTAACTTCTTTCGAGCTTGAATTTCGCTTCTGAGGTTAGTTTTGAGTTTGAGTTTGAATTTGAATTCAATTTTTAATATTTGGTTTTGAAGTTCGAAATTTTTGTATATTAAAATTTAACTCCGCTTTTGAAGTTCGAAAATTTTTGTATATTAAAATTTAACTCCGCTTTTGAAGTTCGAAAAAAATTTAATTCCGCTTTTGAAGTTCGAAATGTTTGTATATTAAAATTTAACTATGATTTTGAAGTTCGAAATTTTTGTATATTAAGTTTTAACTCCTTTCGAATTTTAATGTAATTTTTGAGGTTATTTAGTTAGTGTATTCCGGTTTTCGTTGCTGTTTCAAGCTTCCAGCCATACTAGAGCGTATCCTTACTCTCATTTGCATCTCTCTACTTCATCCTCCTCCTCCATCAAACTAATCAAACTCTAGTCGACAATTTCCATCAAGACCGCCAATACGGCACGTCTACTCGAACGCATTCAAGATTATGAAAAAATGGTTACAAAAATGAATTTCGAACGTAATTTGGCGAAACGGGAGAATCGTTTCTTTCGCACTATAATTGGTAAGCTGCAACGCAGCAAAGCAAATGAATGTTTCACCATTGAAAAGGAGGAAATCTATCAGCAATATGCACATGAGTTCGATGAGAAGCCCGTCGACTGTAATAAACATTACGAAATGAATTATCGTGATATGTTGAAGGCACGTGGTGATTTTCATGGTGAATATTTACTCAAGCAAAAGCTCTCTGTCAACTACAGCAACAATGCCAAATACAATAATAAAGTGTTGGAGAAGTGTGAACACGACCGAGCGGAGTGTGGTGCAATCGTAAAGAGTTGTTACCACCGCAATGATGTTTGTAATCGTAGTCACCGTAGTGTTGTTGGTAAGCTAAGTAGCGCAGGCGATGGCTACTGTCGCATGGGTTTGACGGCATGTGATGAACTGGATGAGGAGCACACGCACCAAACAGAGTTCCCCATACGTTACACAATCAGTGATGCGAGCATGTTTACTGGCTGTGATGCTGGTGGCTGTGGTGGTGGTGGTGGTTGTGGTGGTGGCGGTTGTTGTTATACACCACGTTCCAATAGTTGCACATCCTTACAGGCGAAATTTTCTACATCAAACATGTTTTGTGGCGAAGCAGAAACACGAACCGAGAGGGACGCGGACTACCTGCTGCAGGTGAGTGTGTTGCGTTTGAATATGAGTAGGATTTCGTGTTGAATTCGAATTTCTCCAAACTCTTTTTAGACGAAGCGACACAACAGCCCTTTGTCAAATGTGGATGGCGTACGTTTTGTATATTCAAAATTTGGAAACTATTAGTACAACTTACTTACTGTGCGGCAACCATGCAAACGCTCTATCTAAATATTGGACAGTCGCCGCTGTTCGAAACGACGCTACTACCTGCGAGCGCTAAACAAAATTTTTTTTCCTTTACCCCGACCAAAAAAAGGCGCTGAGAAGGTTAGCGCGCTGAAGACTAATAATTTGTAGGAGAGAAGCGCGTGGGGGCACAAGCATAATTGTAAAAAACGAAAAAAGCGAAACTTTTGGCATGAAAAACGATCTTACATACATACACTTTTGTATTATATATTTTTGTTGTTGCCTATTCATATAAATTCCAATAAATTTGTTGCTTTAATATACATATATATTTTTAGTACATATGTATATGTGTATATATATGTATTTGTATGTGTATTTTTCGACTAATTATATATATATATATATATATATATATATTTGAATTTTGCGTACATATGTATGTACATATGTATATATTCTTGTAAAAAAAATTGCATGTTTGTGAAAAATTTTTGAGAGCAAATAAATTTGATTTTATTTCTACTAAAAACAACAACTCAAATCCAATGCAAAAACAACAACTGCTTTGCAAAAAAAAAATATTTAATTAAACTCAAAAAATTATTTAATTAAAATTAATTAAATTAATTTTTTTTTATTTCACTCTCCCCCCTGCATTTTTAGCATCAACTAAAGGATAGAAAAATCGAATTAGCCGATAAACTCTGCGAATTGGATGATGTCCAACAGGAGTTGAAGAAATTACGTAAAAGCTATGACACCGCCTGCCGCACACTGCAACAGCTGTTACAACGCGAAAAGAGTGAGCAGAAAGAGCATGCTGCTGCGAGTTGCATTGACGGCGGCCCACGTGCATTGAGCGACTCGGAGGCTTTACAAAATCCCACACTAAAATGTGATCATGAGAGTACGATAAGAAAATTGGAAGCTGAAGTGAAGAAGAAGACTGCTGCCTTGCAGGTGAGCTAAATTTTTATTTTTATTTTTGTATAGAATTTCGAAACATACAAACCAAATTCAGAACTTTTTTGGCGGCATAGAGGCAAGACCTTTTCGTGCTTTCGACGGCAGCTTTAAGATCGACGAAGAGGTGATTATCCTGTTCTCACGGGGCTTTTCCTAGATTTGACGCATGTGGAATATTTGGCCAATGATAGATTTGACTAATTGTTGTTGTTGTTCTTGTAGCGTTTAGTTGGGCACTAGGAACAGGCAAATCTTGCTTAAGTCTTCGAGATCACCTAACGGGAGATCCAGGAGACGAGCTGTTTCGATTGTGAGGAGGTGAGGAGTGTTAAATATGTTGGTTTTAGTAGGATTGCAAGGAGGTAGTTAGTGTCGTTGTGTTCTTGTTGTTGTGGCGACTTTGCCAACCCCGTCTAGGGTCAGGTAGGTCTAGTCTTATTCATCGAGGTCATCTAACGGGAGGTCCAGGAAACGTGCTGTTTCGACGGGTTCGAACCACAGGGCGAGGGTTGTTAGATGAGTCGGGTTAAGTGGGCATGTAAAGAGGGTGTTAGTAGTACGCCTCTCACGACAGTCGGTTCTACGTACCGGAGTTGTCCCGAATTTTATCCGGACAAGGGCTGTTACCTTTTCGGCGACCTAACCCCGTTTAGGTCATCAGGTAATCTTAGTTTTAGTTAGTGCCGTGAAGGCACTCAATGCATGCAGGACAAATGTACGTTGGGTTTGTAGAGGAAACTCGATGAATTGCCTTTAAATCCAGTCGCCATGCCGTACTGCCCAGCGGTTCAGCTCTAAAATGCTGTATGGAGTCTTTGAAGTCTGGTACTGCGGCTAGATGGTGGTTGGGCTTCTAATTAGTGTCCCGACGGTAGCCTGGGTTATCGATATCGTGGTCAGATGTCAATATGGAGCAATCGACGACATATGTGACCAGGGAAACGCTCTCTGGTGGTGGAGAGAGCTTCGAAATGTAAAAATTGAACAGCAGTGGGTAGAGAACATCAACCTTCGGAGCTCCTTGTTTATTTTTTTGCGTTAAACGCGTTGATTTACTGCTGGTCTCATGTTGTGTGTGAAGGAAGGTAACATCAAGGCCTCCATTGTCTGGGAAAACGAGGGATATCGGCTGATAAGACTATCCTTTGTTTACTGGTTTCCACGATTTCAGCAGGGGGGGCCACTCAACTCAGTTTCCACATATCGGTTATTGTCAGAGTAGATAAAGACAAGTTGTCTGCTCCCATTGGACTCAGACCTGGAAAAATCAAGCGTCGCGCTGGTGTTTGGCACTTCATTTTGTCAACCGAAGGGTGCAGTATAAAAATCCAACTTAAATGCTCACACACCTCTTTGGATTCAACACGGCGCGATCACCAAATGAAATTTTCACCTGATCATCGCGTCTTGTCGGGTTCGACGATGATGTAGATGGTTATCCAAAGTGGATAGCGGTGCAGAAGGCACATCCGTAAATGATTGGCGCGCAGTTGAGCCCAGGCAGCATGATCCAACGTAAGGCGTGATCCACTTCCCTTGTGTCTTTAGACCTTAGTGGGGCTAAATTGCCTAAATGACGACATCCCTTGGCCGGAAAAAATCTGGGTCAACTCTGGTGCGTAGAAACGGCTGTGGTGAAAGCTTTAGATTTGCCCAGTCTGTAGCCGCACTGATGAGTTCCAATCAGCTCGTTGAGTTCAATTCTCTAAGCGGGCAATCACTATTCGAACTTCGTCTCAGTTGTGTATCGGAATGTATTTTCCGTCGTCATCGATGGAATGATCGGCTTCACTATTCTCGGATGTTGCATTTTCACTGCCAGCCAGCAGGCTGGAAAATAAACTCACTAAGCTCTGGGTCCGGGCACCTCATAACCTCTTTTGTGGTCTTGGTGGCTGAATTTTTCGACCGTTGTATCAAAAAAAAAAGCCTCTCTCTCTTTCTTTGTCTCTCTCTGAGCTATATTCCGAAATACCATGGAAGAAGACAGTTCTCTTTGAGGTTGAGGTTAGGTAGAACTCTGGTTTGCCATCTATTATTATTATTATTTTTTAACAAATTTTTTTTTTGTATTTTTCTTTTTCTCCCAGGATCTGATCAACAATGAACTTTGGCAAAAGAATCGTGAAATCGAACGACTTACCAAATTGGTGAATACCCACACCACATCGCCGCTCTCGCCTACCGCCAGCCGCAAACATATTGAGTCCCTGCAATTACAACAATCATTCACCGAAAGCGACTACGCCAAGGCATTGGATCACAACAAATTGCTGCAGCATAAAGTGCATGTGCTCAATAAACGTCTCATCGACGGACGTGGCAATGAGGCTTTGATAGAAGAATTGCGTCAGGAAGCGCGTACTGCACGCGCCGAAGCAGACAATGCGGAAGCATATAGACGCGCTTATATTAAAGTATTTAGCGCGCTCTCCGATCGACTCACCGAATTGGCTGGTTTCCTGCAATCGCTAATGAAACACAAAGAGGTTTTGAACTTCCTGTCGACAGATCGTCGACGTGCCATGCGCACCGCCGTCGATTGCAGTCTTGACTTGTCGACCAGCATACGTGAGACACTCTCGACGGGCGATCAAAGTATGATAGATATTAGTAATTTATCGCGTCTGCTATTGGACGATGATGAGCATGATGCCGCTTTGCCCAATAAGACCTTCAATTCGCATGAAGATATGCATGCGCGTCACTCCTTTGATGTGTTGCGCTCGGAGAACAAAGCTCTGCGCAAAATACTAGACAGCCGACGCAGCTGTGGCGGCACAGCCGATTATGCTAAAGATGCCAAAGAAAGACGTTCGCTGCCACCATTCCTATTGGATAATGCCAGCGAATCTGAGGCGTGGTCCGAGCCGGATCGACAAGTGTCAATGGCACGCATTGGCTTAGAGGAAACTGCGGCGGCAAATGTCTCAGCGAAGGAGGCAACCAACAAGCAAACTACAGCCACGGAGGACACAGACAGCGAGAGTGAAAAGGCGGCGCTGCAGCAGAGTCGTACCTCAAAGTTGCGCACACAGGATCGCATAGCGCAGTTGGAGAAACTGATTGCACAACGCGACGATCGCATTCTAATGGTACAGTTTCAATTGGTTGAGGCCGATAACAACTTGAAGAAGGAATCACTGCGTGTCATCACGCTGACTGAGGAGGTGGAGAAGTTGCGCAAACGCAATGATCAGCTGCTCACCGACATAATCGAGATTGGCAGTGAAAACTCACACGACAGCAACATTGCTGCCACCGAAATGGCCATACTTAACAAAACCATAATGCAACGGGAAATCGACGAGAAATCGCGTGCCATGCAAAAGTTACAGGAAGAGCGTGATCATGTTGCTGCAGAGGCGCAGCTGGTGGGTATGCAAGTGGACGCGCTAAAGGTCGACATTGAGGATGTCAAGCAAAAGTATGAGTCACAGCTGAAGTTAGCTGGCGAAAAGGAGCGTCAACGCCTCGACACACTCAAGGATGAGCTCGAACAACTGATGGAACAGCGTTTAAAGGAGCAAGAGCGCATACACAAAGAGACGCTCACGCGTGAATGGATCGCGCGCTCCACATACGAAGAATGTAAGGCGCAGCTGGTTGAATTGCAGACGCAACTCATACAAGCACAACACACCATCGAAGAAATGACAGATAACGAACAAGATCTGCGTCGCATGTTCTTCACAAGCGAATCGGAGGCACGTAACCTCAAGAAGCAGTTGGACGAAAATGTTATCCAAGCGTCTAAATTCGTTAGCGATCGCACTAAATTATGCAATGAAAAATTGCAACTGGAAAAACGCATAACAGAGTTACAACAACAACTAACCGAAGCGAAAAGACAACACGCGACAGCAGAGCAACGCATTGAAGAGCTGGAGAGCGTAGTACAAACATTACACGAACAACTATTGCAAACGCAAGCAGAAGCTTCAGTCAACCGGCGTTTGAATACCAGCGATGCATCACAATCCGGCTACGCCTCAGACGATGTGCAGAAATCGAGCACGAAACGTGCAAATAACTCATCGCCCGACTTGGGCATACACAGTGATACGGGACGTGTGTCGAGTGATCTGTCCAATTTACAACACGCTTTGCTAAAGACTGTCTCATTGCCGCCAGGTTGCAGTAATGGCAGAGAGAAGATGGCTAAAGGTGAGTTATGGAGCACAATTAATGCTGTGAAACCAGAAAGGACTCATTTATTTTGCAGTAACTTCGGCAAGTTAACCTGCTGCTAATAGTGTTCATATATCCTCACCCGCTTATATACGCTTGTCGTAGTATCTTCTAAGGGAGCTTCTCTAAGGAGTCGACTAGCTCAACCTAACCTATCTGCTAGCCCCAACTCCTTTTTTTGTTTTGCGTGTTCCTAAGTATTTCCACTATTCATCTATATGTCTTCCTGGTCGTCTTTTGTCCTCAAGATATGGTCAGGGTTAGTTTGTCGAAAGAGTGACAGATCTTGGCCGCATAAAATCCGACTCAACTCCGGTAAGTAGAGTCGGCTGTCGTGAGAGTCGCCTCAAATCCCATTCATCAGGGCTGCTGTCTGCTGTGTGTGCCAAAGATGACGCCACCATTCCTCTATTTCGGTTACAAAGCGGAGATCCGCCCTAATTTCCCCCACTGAAACAGCGGATTTAGCATGAAGACGTGGCTGCTTCCGCGTTGATCCCGGAGATTCTCTTACAAGGGTACTCAATTTGGAGATTCGGCTATTGGTCTACCAACATAAGCGAAACAAGTGGCAGGAACAGGTCATGCAATCCGTTCTATGGAGCAAACAAGGCTTTAGGCCACTTTCAAATTATTGTCAAACCCAAAGAGACAAAATAAACGAATGATGAAATAATTTTACTTGGGTACCGCCCCTCGCCGGACCCTAAGAGGAGATGTGTTAGCTATTTTAGCTGGCTTTTTACAGGTGACCCGCCGTCTGCGCAAACTGCCACAAGCACTAGCTTGATTTATCCAGAGAAGACGTTCAGGGGGTTATCAGGAAGGGAAAAGCCTCCCAACTCCATCACCCCGGCGGGAACAGAATATCTCACCAAGGTTCTTAACTTGTCTGTGACCACTCCCGCCACTAAATCCTGGGAAACCAGGCAACAAATGGAAGTCCTTTCGGTCGATATCTCTCTTTTCCCCAGTAGCGTATTCAATTTAGGCCTTGCTGTTACTGTAATTCGCACACACCACCTGAGCCCAGGTGTACCACCGTATTTAACGCCATAAGCACCCAGACAGTCCATAGCCTTAACCAAAAGCGAACATACCTCCGAAGTGTACTGGCAGCACTGCATCTGTCAAAAGATTTTAACAAGGTTGTTGTTGTTGTTGTTGTAACCGCGAAAATATTCCCCAATTTGGTTTTCGGGGAATATTTCGGGAGTGACAGTCCTTGGCCGGACAAATCTCTGGGTGGTTCCGGTATAGAGACGTTACGGTATAGAGAGGGAATGTCTTACCGCGAGAAAATTCTTGAACCCCTAACCCGCAGCGGGAACCTGTGTGGTCGACAGTCATCGGTTGATTTTCGAGATAAAAGCTCTCAACTGCGAAAAATTAAACAAGGGTGGTGTCCTCTCCCTTCTGCTTTTGAACTTTTACATTTCGAAGCTCCCTCCACCGCCATTTACCGGTGGAGAAGGAGCTTTTTTATTTTTCTTATTTACATCGTCCATTTTTCTGATCGAAAATCCTATTCATTTTTCAAATTTATTTTCACATTTCTTTTCCAGACTCAAAATCACTGATCAGTAAGCGTACACAACACAGCTCGAGCTCCGATCTGGGCATTGAGAGCGATACGGGACATATTTCCAATATGGATATCAAAATTGGTAAGTGGAAACCCTTTGGAAAATATTCTGTTCTAACCGGTATTTAATTTTCTCTCCACCCCCCTACTATAATAGAATCCCCCGCCCGTACAGAGACGGATGACAGTAACGCCGAGAATAAGATGAGCGCGGCTAATGTGAATACACGTCCCGTCGTCAACGCCACCGCCACCATCGCCAATGCCAATGTCAATGTCAATGCGACCACCAACAGTCAACAGCAGCCATTCATACACGATTGCATTAAGGTAGAACAAGAAAATGCCGAATTGCGACGTAAACTCGTACAAACGAAGCGCGCATTCGAAGAGACATATAAAAAATTGCATCTCGCTAATCAACGTAAAGAGAATATACAAAAAGAGATTAAAAGTCAAATAGTTAAAACGAAAAATGTACTCAAATATGCGCGTTTAAATATGGCACAAATGGAGCAATCTAATGCACAACAACAACAACAACAACAGCAGCAGCACCATCATCATCAACATCACAAACAAGCACAACAAACGCAATCACAAC
The DNA here is from genome assembly GCA_030068015.2 of Neoceratitis asiatica. Classification (NCBI taxonomy): domain Eukaryota; kingdom Metazoa; phylum Arthropoda; class Insecta; order Diptera; family Tephritidae; genus Neoceratitis; species Neoceratitis asiatica. The sequence continues at coordinate 65,667,264 of CM061527.1, read as the reverse complement.
AACGTAATGTAACTAATGATGGCGCCAGCACATCAACAACAACAACAACAACAAAGCCAAGTAGTACTACTGATGCACAACAGCATTGAGTGTGATGAAGAACATACACACATGCTCCTCACATATGCACAGAGTTTCTAAAACCAAGCTAATGTAAACGCACAAAAATGCATAAATGTTACGCTCTAACAACGCACAAAAATTCAAAATAATTTTTAAAAACGTTTTTTTTATGTGACGTCTTGATATGCTAATTTAGTTAAAAAATTATTTTTGTAGTTTAATTGAGAAGCTTACATATTTATATTTATAATTCAGTTATCTTAATGCATAAGCACCTTTATGAATATATAAAGACATTTATTTTGATTTTTTTCAACTCATTTCAACTATTTACTTTGTATTTTTAACGGTTTTTTTAAGTGTTTGTTGAATATATGTATACGTGTTAATCGAGTTCATATAATTTATTGATATAAATTTAAGTGTTTAACATAATATTATCACATGTACAACACTTGCATACATACATACTTACAAATAACTACATAAATATGTCATATATTAACGGTATACTCATAAAAAAATCATGCTTTTACTTAAAATTAATTATTTTTATTATAAATCTGATGAAGTCAGTGTATTTTTAAGCTTTTTGTTTTTCACACAAAAATGTTGTTTTCCAATTAATTTATAAATAAATAGACATATTAATGTATATATATATATTTATATATCAATTACTGAGTCAATTACATCAATATTCTACAGCACAAATAAATAAAATAACATTTTTTTTGCTTTACTGCTTAACCTCAAAAGCAACCTAATAAAAGCGCGAAGCCATAAGAATTAACAACAACAAAATTACATTTAATAGTGCCATTTTTACTGAAATATGAAATTATAATAATTTAAAGAAATTTTTCTGCACTTAACACAACATAACAACAACAACAACAACACTTATATATAAAAAAATACAATAAAAATATTAAATTGTGCCATTTTCACCGCTGAGATCGCATAGAACAGACAAGTCATATTGTGTTTATAAGGAAATTGTCAAAAAAAAAAAAATATAAAAAAAGAAGCTCTGATTTAAATGTTAGAAATAAAATATAAAGTGAAAAAAATGCAACTATAACAAAAAAAAAAACTGCAAAAGTAATTGCTTAGGGGTTAGGAGGGTTTCAGAGCTTGAAAAAAAGGAATTTGCACTATTTTTTCCATATATATAATCATATATTTTATTCAAACAATTCAACATATTAAAGTATTTTTTGAAATTGATATTCAAAAATTCCGAAAGCTCAGCCGTTGGTACCTCATCTCCCGTGACGTCTCAAAAGTAAATGCTCTCGCCGTGGACAGCATAACTCATTATTGGTTCATCTAAAATCAAAACAAAAATATTTCATTGATAAATATCGTTATTGGACGTTGGAAAAAAACAAACAATTAAAATTTGAATATTTGACAGACTTTCAACAAAAAAACACATTTTTTGATCAAATTTTCGCCATGCATTGGCGCGAAAAAATTAGTTGTAAAAAAAAATAAAATAAAATCCTTCGTTCAATGACTTGATAATGTTATTACAAAGATGTGTGCCAAATTTGAACAAAATCGCTTTATTAATGTTCGAAAAATCGAAACAACTTTAAAAATAGAGTTTTGACATAAACGCGTTTAAAGTTTCAAATTGACACAGACCTGACCTGATGGGCGGAACTTCCAAAAGGGTCTATCTCTTAGAATTTTATTCCGATTAATTTGAAATTTTAGTAGAATATTTTAAACATATTTTACAATTTAATAAGACAAAAAAAAATCGATTTTTTTTTTCAATTTTCAAACCCACTTAATCCCTTAAAAGCGATTGCTTAAAGGCCAAAGGTTTAATTTAATAGTAATATTTAATTCTAATTTAATAATCAACTGAAAATTTCAAAATTTGCTACTTAAAGCTGTCTCATATTTTGACTTTGCTGCTAAAATTAATTAAAAATTACAATAGAACAGAAAAATTCGAGAAAAAGATCAAGCTTTCCGCTGGTTTTGCGTGTAAATTAAATCAAATAAGAAATTTTTTTCACTTGTCATTTATGTAATACGAACTGCACAATTTTTACAAGAAATCGTATTTAATTCAATTATTTAAATATGCAATTTTTCAATTTTTTTTAAATAAGAATTTTCTGAAATATATATATTTAAAAAAAAATTTTTTTTTTTCAAAATTATGGTCTTAAAATAATATGTACGGCGTAATGATAAAAAGAGTAGTTCTTTTCGCTACATAAATAAACTCATGCTATTTCTGAAGAAAAAAAAATCATTAAAAATAAATTCACAAAACATAACAAAAAAGAGCAAACAAATAATAACAACCTTTCAAAATAGAGGCGCATACTACAGTAATTAAATATGAAATATTTTTCACAGAAACTTCTAAAGTGAATACAAAAAATTCTAATATATATAAATATTTTTTTTCTTTTTTTTTTTTTTGACAAAATATTTCTGAAGCATAATTTTAAAGTTCTAAATTATTATTTTAAAATAATAATAAAAGCTAAAAGCAGTCGAAAAAGTAGCAGTTATTTTCGCTTTATAGATACTACAAGAAAGAGTGCACAAGTTTCTGAAAAGAGAAAAAATTATAAAAAAATTGAAAAATAATTATTAAAAATAACCTAAAAAAATAACAAAAAATGTTATATATAATTTTTTCTTATGTTGCTAACTAAAATAATTTGCTCTATTAGCTTATATGTAGATATGTACGTAATTACACTACTCATCTTGAAAATAATAATTTTAATAACTTTAATAATAAACCACAAATAAAAATTAAACATTTAAGTATGTATGTAAATAAATAGTCACTGCTAAAAGACTTAAATAGCGAATAAGATTTATATTTATATTGGAATTAAATGCTTGCAACCATAATTCAGTTGTTTTTCACTTATTTTTTTTTAACATTATTTTGTTATTGGAATTTATTGAAAAATTTATTTCACTGAACATACTTTTTTCAGTTTTATTTTTAAAAGAATTTTGCTATTTTTCATAAAGATAACTGTCAGCCAGAAGTATAATAGATGGGTTTCTGAACGAGCATGATTTTGAAACGCATTTCAGAAACATAAGAGTGTTTTAAAGTTTTTCGGAGAAAATTCAATAGAGCTTGTATTGTATTTAGACATTTATTCAAAGTTTATGCTTTTTAAATAAACTTTGAATTTGTATTTAAGCGGTTATTTATTTTGAGCTCGTTCTTAGTTTATAATTTTTATTAACCTTTTTTTTTTTTTTTTTTTTTGTTAGACAAATACTAGGGACCTTACATTTATTTATTTATAAAAAAAAAACTAAAAAAAAACGATTATATCATTAACCCTTTTCATAATCTCTCAATAATAATATCGCTAACCCACATCCAATAGCTAATGAAAGCAAATAACTAAAAGCATATTTTGAGTAATAACACCACCACCGCGCAAGCACTTGAGAATTTCATTTATACTCGTCAAATGTATTTATAAAAATATTTCTGTGCTTATTTCATGAAATTTGCTATATACTCGTACATACATATGTATGTGCGTGTATGCGTTTTATTAATTTCTTTGCTGTAAAATATTTAATTTTCATTTTAGTTAGTTATCGCAGAGGATATTGAGGATTTCATTTAAACGAGCTTTGGTTGTGCCTGAGAAAGTAACAAAATAACGAAAGGAGCAAAGCAAAAAATAAAAGAAATAACAAGACGAAAGTAATTTAATAAGCCAACGTTTGCTGTGGATTTAATTTTTTTTGGAATTTTTTTATTTTATTTTATAATTTTTACTCTACTTGAATTAATTCAATTTTAAATTTTGTTTTATTTTAATTTTTTTATTTTTTTTTATTTAAATTTTTTTGTACTTTATTTTAATTTACTTTATTTTTTGGTTTTATTGTTTATTCTTCCTCATTTTATTTTAATTTATGATAATTTGTTGTTTATATATTTTATTTTTTTATGTTCGAATTTTGTTTTATTTCATTTTGCTTCAATTCCTTATTTTATTTTTTTAATTTTATTTAATTTATATTTGCTTTCAATTACATTTTATTTTATTTTATATATTATTTTTATTAACTTATTTTTAATTTAAATTTTATATTAAATAATTTATTTTTTATAAACTTTTTTTTAATAGCTATATTTAGATTTTATTTTAATTGATTTTATTGAATTTTTTTGTTAATTTCTTGTTTTTTCTTTTTTTAAATTTATTTATTTTAATATTTTTTATTAAATTTTTTTTAACATTTTTATTGCACTTGATTTTATTTTTTGTTATTTTTTTATTTAATCTAATTTAATTAATTTTCGCTTTACTTTATTTTATTTTAGGTTATTTAATTTATTTATCTTTTCATTTTGTGTTAATTTACACATAATTTTAATTTTTATTTATTTTTATTTTATTTTTTTATACTAATATAAATTAATTTTACTTCATTTTTCAATTTATTTGAATTTTTTCTTAATTTAATTTTTTATCCTAAACAACATAAATTTAATTTATTATTTATTTTATTTTAACTTATATATTTTTTTTACTTTCTATTTTAATAAAGGTTTTTATAAAAAAAAATTTGTATTTTATTTTGTTTATCCTAACTAATTTAATTTCAATTAATTATTCTATTTTTTATATTTTTTTATTTTTATTTTTATTTTTTTTTTAAATTTTAGTTCTAATTTAAATTTTATTTTTTATATTCATATATTTTATTATTCATTTTAATTTCAATTTTTATTTTAGCTTTAATTTTAATAAAATTTTAATTTTTTTTTTAATTTTAGTTTTAATTTTAGCTTTAAATTTTATTTTTTTTATTTTTATTTTAATTTCGGTTTAATATTAATTTTAATTTTAATTTTAATTTTAATTTTTAATTTTTATTTTTATTTTAATTTTAAAACTAATTTTCATTTTAATTTTAATATTTAATTTGAATTTTAATTTTAATTTTTCTTTGTTCTAATATTAATTTTAATTTTAATTTTAAGTTTGATTTTAATTTTAATTTACTTTTACTTTAATTTTAAATTAATTTTAATTTTACTTTCAATTTTAATTTTAATTTTAATTTTAATTTTAGTTTTTAATTTTTATTTTTTAATTTTTAATTTTATTTTTGATTTTGATTTTAATTTTAATTTTAATTTTAATTTTAATTTTAATTTTAATTTTAATTTTAATTTTTATTTTTATTTTTATTTTAATTTTAACTTCATTTATTTTATTTAAGTTATTTATTTATTCTATTTAAGTTATTAATTTTTTACTTTATTTCAATTTATTTTTTTATTCTAAATTGATTTAATTGTGATTTACTTTTTATATTATTAATTTTTACTACTTTGATTTACTTTAATTAAGTGTTTTTATTATTTTCTTTGTATTGTAATTTATTTATTCTAATTCATATTAGATAATTTAATTTTTTTTATTTTAGTTAATTATTTTGTTTTTTTATTTTATTTATTTTTAAAAAGTTGTTTAAATAATTTTATTTTTTATATTATTTTAATTTTAATTTTTGTTTAATTTGAATTAATTTATTTTTATTTTGTTTCATTTTAATTTTTTATCCCAAATTACTTCAATTCTTAGGTATTTTTTATTTAATTTATCTTTATATATTGAATCTTCTGTACGTGTGTTAGTCATTGAACTCCTCCTAAACGGCTAGACTGATTTTGATGAAATATTTGGTGTGTGCTTAAATGGGTTCGAGAATGGCTTAGATTCGCAATCACATAAACAAAATTAAAAAAACAAAATTAAGAAAGTTTGAAAAAAATTTTAAATCAATTTTTTTCGTTTCCTTTTCCATAAAAAGAATCGAAAATTCAACATTTCAGCTCTATCTTTTTGAATTATTTTATAGATGTAGCAAAACACGCTGGGGTCCGCTAATTTTTTATATTTTTGTCATTTATTTAAATTTAGTTTTTTATTTCATTTATCCTAATTAATTTTGTTTAAATTATTATTTTTTAATTTTATTTCAGTTATTTTTATTTTATTTAGTATTAATTTTATATTTTATTTTGTTTTAATTTATTTTATTTTAATTTATTTTATTTAATTTATTTTTTTTTTAAGTTTAGTTTTTAAGTTTTTTACTTTATTTTATTTTATTTATAAATTTATTTTATTTTATTTATTTTAGGTTAATATTATTTTATTTTTTAATCTCATTTTAATCAGTTAATTTTCTATTTTATTTTTATTGATTTTTAATTTATTTCTTGTATTTTTTTTATTTGTAATTTAATTTTATATTAAGTTAAATAACTTAATTTATTCTCATTATATTTTATTTTATCATATCTATTTAAATTTTATTTAGTTTCATTTGATTTTGTTCCATTTTATTTTGTTTAAATATTAATTTAATGCTTTTTCAGGCGTTTACTGCTTACATTTACCGCAAGAGTCTGACAACAACAGCTTATTGGCACTATATTTAAAAAATCTTCAACACAAATTATATCTTTATCTATTTTTATACTATTAATTAATTAATTTTCAAATATTAAATCGTAATACATAATAACAGAAAATAATTAATAAAATATGTTGAAATTAATTTGAATAAACTAATCGAAATTGTTAATGTATAAATGTAAATAATGTTTCGAAACATATTTATTAATATTAGTCGATATTTTAAAACTTCTTCGTTTCTTATTTAGTGTTAAATTTTAACGCAAATAAATATCAATCGGGTTTCAAATATAAAAAAATTATCTAACTTTAAGCAAAAAATTTGTGCAGCGTCGGCGAGATTTTAAAAAACAAAATTACAAATAAAAATAATTAAAGAAAACTTTTATGTAGATGAAATTAAAAAAATTATATTAGATAAAAGAAAAAATATTTACACAATTTGTAACAAATGTATGTATGTAAATAACTCGTGTTTTTTATATTTATAGTGTATAATAATATACCTACTGATACCAGGAAAATAAAGCGGCAGCTAATGATTTTAATTATATGAATTTGTGTATTTTTATTGCTTGAAAATTTGTCTGGTTTTTCTATCAAAAATGAGAAATGTCTTTGCTGAAACCAGTGGCGGATCCAGAATTTCTAGAAGGGGGGGTCCGAAAATATATTTAATTTTTTTGGAGAATAATCGTTCGAATTTAAGATTTACATTGCTTCCGAAGAGGGGGGGGGTCCGGACCTGAAAACCCCACCCGTGGATCCGCCACTGGCTGAAACATTTCCCTTTTCTCTCAAGAGACTGTTTTCTCGGCTTTTTAATATACAATATTGCCAGTTGCAAAACCCCATGCGGGACCACTTCCTCAGAAGTGTTACTTACGATTGATTCGGCGATTTAACGAGTAAAATAAATCTACACTCAATAGGTGCAAGCTCAGTGCTGTTACGAACTAAGTGGAAAAATCTTATGATCCCCACAAGGAGGAATTGTTTGAATAGACCTTGGTTGTTGTTGTAACTGCAGAAAAATTCCACAAATTGTATCTCGGGATAGATTACGGTAGTGACAGTCCTTGGCCGGATAAAAATCCGTGTTATTCCGGTATAAAGACTGTATTGTCGCGGGAACTATTGGATTTTAATCGCCTCTTACGTCAGGCATGCCTTACCGCGTGTAAATTTTGAACCCCTAGCCCGCAGGGGTTTATAGACCTTACCTTGATCTTACACCATGCTGATAACTGGTCATTGAGTAACTGATCGCGAACCGTCCACTCCGACACGCGGTTGTGATGGACGTATAAATGCATACTCTGCGCTTACCAGACATCCACAGACGCAAAGTAACCAATCTCTAAATAAGAAACCTTAAACCTCGATAACTGTACTGAGGACCAACTTGGTGTTTTTCAAGAGCTTTTGGAGAACTTGAAATTCCCTGTCGACGGCCGACCGAATTTAGAAAAATTAATTTTCTATAATTTTGGTTGGATAGACCCATAATATGCAGTCATGATCGACTGGTCGGATTGCCTTATAAGCTGCCAGCAACATTTCTTTATCTCTTCCCCAGAGGCTACCGACTAGCGATTTTAGGATTTTGTTGCGGCTCTATATCTTGATGGCAATCGTCCGTGTATGCGAAGTGCAGACTGTCGGATGTGACTCCCAGTACATTGGGGTTGTTTATTGTAGGTGTTTCGACGTGGTGGTCTTTCACATTCAGTTCGAACTAGTACGTTTTCGTCCAGCTGGTGAAGAGGTAGCCGAAGATTTCGCAAGTTGTTTTTGTAATTGTGGTACAGGGAAAAAGTGGGAAAGGTCGAACAGTTTATCTTTGAACAAAAGTTATTAGTATCAGTCATCGACATATGAGATCGGGAAAGCTGTCTCTGGCGGTGAAGTAAAGAAAAATTAAACAACAGTGGGAGACAACACCACTTGTTTCATTTTTCGGAGCTTTTGGTATTGATCTTGAAATTATAGCTATGACTGTCGACCGCTTGGCTAATTCATGGTCCGCGTCTTCAACTCCGGCGGTAATGAGGATCCCTCAATGTCTGATATTAACACTGCGTAATTGAACTTATCGAAGGCTTTTGGCAGATAAAGTGCTACCGGAAAAGATCGGGCGCAAGGTCGATTTTGGTTAAGGCGATGAACTATTTGGGAGTTTATGGTGTTAAGAACGGTTGTGGTTACATAACGTAGACCTTGTTGATGTGCTGCTGGGCTCAGTTGGTGTGCGACGGACGAGAGCAGCAAAGCCCAAGCCCAGCATGCTTATTCCGTTGGAGCTGATGAACTTGAAGGCTTTGCTATTCCCTGAATCTCCTCTCTGAGAAAAGAGAATTTGCGCAGACGGCGAGTCACTTGTCGCTCCATATTGACAACCGCGGTGCAGTGTGCAATGTAAAAAGCCGGCTAAAACAGCCAGTGGGCTTCGGCTATACGACGAGACACGGCCACTTAATGAAATTCACACCTGGCCATCGCGTCTAATCGGATTTGACCGTAGCCCAATGCTTGGTTGCACCAGAGAAGAGGTTGGAGGACCTGAAATCTTCTTCCCCCACTTGTTCTGCTTATGTCGTTTTACCAATTGTTCAATCACCACAAAAAAAGTTCTCTGATTAAGGATTCTCCAAGATGGGCATGGCTATTGTAGTAAGAAAATGTGGGCAGATTTCCGCAATTCGTTATGCCGGCATGAAGCGGCCTGCAGCGGTCTGTTGACAGTTTTGCGGAGTAGATGTTCCACCAATGATAATGTCAGTTGGAGTGGGGATGGCCCCTGTAGGTATTCTTAATAAATCTTGTAACAGAGAAACAATCAGCTTTGTTAAAGTGGACATGTGTTCGGTGATCCGCAACAACAAAGTCGGCGGATCTGTCAATGGAGATAATTATAGGAAAATGATCTGATACGAGTGTCAGCATAGGTCGACAAATTATGCTGTTTATCAGAGTAGCACTAGTAAATGTGCTCTGGAGCGAGCTGTGACAATTGCCCACAATCCTGGGGGGGTAGGGGGCGTCATCGCTCGTGCGGCAGAACATCGAATCGGCTATCTGCCATACCAGCTCCATTCCTCTGGTCTGGCTAGAATGCTAAAGATCGTGGTGCGCGTTAAACTCACAACCTAATCTCCTTTAGGTTAACAAGACCGAAGCTGTAGAAGCAACTAATTTTCAAAGCCTCTCGTCAGATGAACTCGAAGACATAGACTAACTTTGCCTGCTTCTAAGCGGAGTTAACTATCAATAACAACTAAGATTACCTGAGCACCTAAACGGGGTTTAGTCGCTGAAAGGCACATCAGGAATGGAGTACTCGACTACCGCGGCTCCGTACAGCCGCTGGACTGGAAGGCGTACCGACATGCTATAAACAGCATTCACCGTGAATGCGTTAACACCTTTGTGAACTCTTTTCATGTGAATGGTGTTCTCGCAATCTCGGAATCGCCACCCAACGCAGAACAAGAGCTCGTGCTGTCTCGAGAGACCCGCGTAACCCTGGCACAATTAAGGTCTGGGTATCGTAGTAGTAGACTCAACTCCTACCTATCCAGGCTTGACGCTGACATACCCAACATATATCCCGCATGCAACGAATTCACGCACGACACTAACCACCTCTTTTCATGCCCTCTCATGAACCCGACTCATCTAACACCCACACTAGCTCTGGTGCGAACCCGTCGAAAAAGCACTTTTCCTGGGCCTTCCGTTAGATGACCTCGATGAGTAAGACTGGGCCTACCTGATCCGCTAGGCGGGGTTGGCTAGTCGTTAAAACAACAACAATAACACCAATAACAACATGGTGCATAGTGCATAGCGCTAATTGGAGCAGAGGTTAAAATTCTAACGTACGGCACACCAGCCTACGCACCTACCTACAGAAAAAAATTGAAATTCCGATATTTAGTAAAAAAAAAAGTTTTCCAGCAAAAATTTACTATGAAATAATAAACTCGATATATTTTCAATAAAAATGTTTTATTGTTGATATTTCTATATTTACTCAATAATTGATTTGTCTCTCCTTGCGTACGCAATGGAAATACTGGTGTTCAGCAGTTAATGCAACATTTTGTATGTACTGTTGTGCAAAAGCAATTTAAAAATATTTTTTTTTTTTTTAGTGATTTTACAATGGTATTAGTGGCATATTTACTTACATGCATGCATACATGCATGCATATGTATATTTATGTTTAGAAAAAAAGTGTATTTGCGTGCTGTTTGTTTATGGACGTGTGCCAAAGTGTGATGCAAATGTTGCATATATAGAATTTTCGGCAAATAATTGGCATTTTTTTGTATAATTTTCGAGTCTAAAATCACTTACAAATATTATGTTTATTCAACTTGTATTTTTTTTATTGTAAATTAACTAAAATGCATACGGTTCAGCTCTCTAAATTCAGCAAGCGCTACCTTTCGTTTACTAATTTTAATTTAATTTTAATTATTACATTTTAATACGCTTTAGGCTGTCATATAATTATGTATGTACATGTACGCGTAGATATGAATTGTATTCCAAAAACATCTCTATTACATTACTATATGCGCTTAAAATGCCGCATTTTTTTTTTTTTTTTTTTTTGGCTTAAGGTACTAATTAAATTTGGCGTTTAGCAAAATGTTAAAATGACTGTTTGTTAAAACTATTGCAATCCTTTTTCTTTTACTACTACAACTATGATTATGCTTACACAATTTCACACACACTCGCACACATATGCATGTACGGTGTATTTCTCTTAAGCGCTAAAATTGCACTTAAATTGCTTTATTTTTATTATTATTTTTTTTTTTTAATTATTGTATATTTGCTTTTACTATGCATGGCTGTGTGTGTGTGTGTATAAGAGGCTTTTTTTGGCGCGTGCTGTGCGTTGCTTACATATCTACACACTTATACAATACAAATTTGTTTTAGCTAATACAAAAATGGTTTTTATTTTCGATAACTACATACATACATACTTCGTTCTATTGCAACACAACAGCTTTCTTCTTCCTATTCTTTGGTGATAATATCACTTTTTACTATGTAATTTCATTTTATTACAACTCAATAGACAACTTACTAAACCCAAAATTTAAAAAAAAAACTTGATTTATAGTAATTTTTTTCATTTTTTTTTTTCAAATACCAAAAATGCCTTGTTTTTATCATCCAATTATAGTTAGTTAGTTTAAGGTATATTGTGTATTGTGCGCATGCGCTTAAACGCATCTGCCGTTACTTAACATCCATAGTTGTATATGTATGTACATATATTATTGACGATTACCGTAGAACTGATTTATGCCGAGCACATGCTTCTCTTCATGATATTTCTGCAGGATATGTGTGATAACAGATGTGGTGTCATTATCGCCACCCCAAACGCGTATAGAATTCTCATTTTCCAGTATGGAAAGAAAGGCTGCGCCAAAAAAAAAAAAAATATGAAATATTAATATTTTAAACCTACATAAATTTGTCACAAATCACAAACCTATTAGTATTTTCGGATTACTTAAATTCATCTGCACTTGTGGCATTTCGAGTATGGCTTTAAGTATTGGCGAATCTTGTGCGAGTCCTTCACGTAGCTCAATCAAACTACCCGTGCGATTGCCGCAGAGCCATTCACAAGCGGCTGCTTTATTATTACAAGTCTTTTTTAAAGCTTTCAACACTTCAGTCTCTTCAAAACCCATTTCGATTAGTGAATTTATGGTTTCCGGTGTGGGCGGTATTTCACGATGACTATAGATGCGTACGATTTCCAGCAGCGCCTCGGTGTTTTCAACAATGCTCTGTAATGTAATGTAAAATTGAAAAAAAAAATATTAAAAAAAATATCGAGTCCTAAGCGCCAAAAGAGCGTAAGCGACAATATGTGCGATTTTCTTGTTTTTGTTGCAAATCGAAGCACCGTTACAATTAGAAAGTTATGAAGAATGCAATTTTGTCTTAAGCACACATTCCTGTTTATTGTTTTAGATTTAGTCATCGAGGCCCAGGAAACGTGCTGTTTCGACGGGTTCGGACCGGAGGGAGAGGCGTGTTAGATGAGTTGGGTTAAGTGGGCAACAGAGGGTTAGTGTTGTGCAGGGATTCGTTGTATGCGGGACATGTGTTGAGTACGTCAGGGTCGAGTCTGGATAGATAGGAGTTAAGCCTGCTACAATATCCAGACCTTAATTGTGCCAGGGTTACGCGGGTTTCTCGAGCTCTTGTTCTGCAATAGGTTTTGATTGGACTCCGAGAACACCAATCACGGGAAGAGAGTTCACGAATGTGTTAACGGACTCCCGGTGAATGGTGTTTATGTCCTGTCTGTATTCCGTCCTGTCCAGCGGGTCTTGTCTGTATTGCTGTACGGCGTCCCGGTAGTCAAGTACTACCTTCCTGATGTGCCTAGGTGGTGGTTCGGCTTCCAATACGTGTCTGTTAGGATGATCCCTACGGTAGCATCAGAAGTGAAGGAGTGCAGGCTATCAAATGTGACTCCCAGTAACTTTGGGTTGTTCGAGGGTCGGAATTTTTACGTCATCGACCTTCACATTGAGTTTAACCCGGTACTCCTTCGTCCAGCTGGTGAAAAGCGTGGCAGAGGATTTCGCGGGTTGTAGATGTAAATGTCGTGCAGTGAAGAAGTTGGGAAGGCCGGCGAGATAGCAGTTTACTTTCGAACAAAGGCTATCAATATTCTGATTCTGGCCAGACGCCAAAATCGAACAGTCATCGGCGTATAAGATCAAAGAGACGCCATCTGCTGGGGGAGGAATCCTCGAAATGTAGAAATTAAACAGCATCGGGGGGAGGAAACCGCCCTGCAGAACCCCTGTTAAATTTTTCGTAGCCTTGAGGTTTGACCTCGAAAATCAACCGATGATCGTCGACCACTCAGGTAATTCATGGTCCACTTCTTCAATCTAGGCGGTAATGAGGAATCCTCAATGTCCGATAGTAGCACTACATGATTAATTGTATCGAAAGCATTCTACAGGTCCAGTGCTACTAAGACAGTTGGCGCACAGGGTCGACTTTGGTTAAGGTCATGAATTATCTGAGTGTTTATGGCGATAAGTGCAGTAGTGGTGCTATGCACTTTTCGGAAGTCATGCTGATGTGTAGCTGAGCTCTTATACTGAGTAAGAGACGGGAGCAGCAAGGCCTCAATTGTCTTCGCTACTGGGGAAAGGAGAGATATCGGACGATAGGATTCTCCTTTATTAGCGAGTTTCCCCGGCTTTAGTAGCGGCAGCACTCTACCAAGTTTCCACACATCGGTAAAATTAGAGTGGTCAAAGACAGATTGAGAACCTTGGTGAGATAGTCTGATCCCGCTGGGCCCAAATGTTTTAACATCAGCCTGCTTATTCAGTCGGCGCCGATGCATTTGGCGGCTTTCGCCTTCCCGACAACCTCCTGCATCTCTTCCCTGGAGAAATCAAGCATCACGCTGGTGTTTGGGAGTTTGTGCAGACGGCAGGTTATTCGTCGTTTCGTTTTGTCAACCGAAGGGTGTAGTGTCTCGTCGGATTAGACAATGATTTAACTGTAGGCCAGAGCTTGGTTACCCTAGAGGACAGATTGCTGCACCTTAAATGCTCCTCCCACTTGACCTTGTCCCGAATCTCGGTGTTGGGTTCACTAATACGGGGATCACCGATATCGGCCATACGTAAAGTGTGTCGCGCCTTGAAGCTAAAACCGCCGCTTCGGTGGGGAAGTTATTGCGGATTTCTGCTATTCGACCTGAAGATACGAAGCGGATGGCAGTAGACACCACAATTTTGCGTAAGGTTTTCTCTGCAGTATTTACTTTATTTATTTACTTTTTGTCGCTTACGTCCGCTTGGAGGTTAGGACTCTATGCACGCATATTTTATTTACGTCATTGGTTAGTATGCCTGATGGCGAGAGCACCGATTGGCTTTTCTGCAAACCCATAGCGGCTTCCTCTATCGAACTCTCTTCACTTTGATGTTGTATAAGCCATTCGAGCGCTGCGGAGTAGACGCCTCTATAAAATGAAGCAGAAATTTTGTTTGAAATATAATTTTTTTTAATTCAAAAAGTACTTACTGATTAGTTTTCAGCGCATATTCGGCCTTCTCCCTTTTAAAACCCATATCGACAAGGCACTGCAGTGTATCATTCTGATAATTACGTTTGTTTATCAACTTTTGCTTAAGCATTGCAATTAACCGCGTTGCATACGGACCGGCACCTATTATCGCAGCAGACGCTTGTGCCAAAGAAATGAGAACTTTGCGTACATCGAATTGCAGCTAAAATAAGATGCAGCCAAAAAAAAATTGAAAATCACAGTATGAAATGAAAATAACAGTAATTAATGATTAATTGAATTGCTCACATTCGATTGTTGGAAAATTTCATTAATGTCCACCATTGGCATGTCCACGTCGTGTGACAGTACATTTCTCGTGGCTGCATTGATTTCCAACTCACGCGGTGCTTGTATGTCACGCGTTATAGTTGTCATTTGTTGTAGATTTTGACGACGCGGCACTAGCAACAACATAGTATTGTCTTCGATTTTCAATTGTTCCAGCGTCATTGTCTCATTCAACTCAGCACCTTGAAATTCAGCACGCATTATGCGATAACGTGGTCCCAGTTGTCGTACATCGGGCGCAAATAGCGGTATTGCTGTTGTGTCGTCTGACAATTCAAGCATTACTTCATTTTTAAGTTCTGCTATACGCTTTTTTACATCCGTCTGAAAGATGAGCACACGTGCGCTGGGACAAATGATACGCACTTTGATGTTCTGTTTAGGACCATCGCGTTCGATGTGGTCACTAGAACCTGCTGTGGCCGAGTCAGAACTTGATATGCCTGGTGAACGACGTGAGCCGCGTCTGTAAGATTTGAATAGATAAAAATTATTGGAATTTTATTTATGTTCTTTGGAATGTTCGTGAAATTTTTGCGACAAACCAAACACACTTTGAAAATAAATTTCGCAATTTATGCATTTTTAATGCTTTTTAACTTTTTGAGCGTTTAAATTTCTAATATATACAAATTTTGACATCAAATTTGGAAGTTGAAAATAAAAACTGTATTTATTTACGTTTTTTATTTTTTTTTTTTACTAAGCTTACTTACACTTTTGACACACGTCGTGGCTGTGGCGTCAACGTTGGTGTAGCAGCATGTTGCAACTGCTGTGACTGTGAGAGCGTATGCGCGTGTGGCGCACGCATTCCAGACTGTAGGATTACATTCCGTGCCGGTGATGTTTGGAACATGCTTCGACTACGCCTTTGTGGTGGCGCAGTATGACGTGCTGGTGAGTTACTATGTTTGATATGTTGTTCGCATGCGACAGTTGTCACCGGTGTAGCCACAGTCGAAGGCGTATCAGCTCTTGGGGCAGTCGTTCTGCTGCAAGCAGCTTGAGTAGTGGAGTCTGATTTATCCTCACTGGCGGTTCTTTTATTGCGTGCCGCCCATCTGGCACGCATCCACGGTATCATCAATGATAATTTCACCAATCGTTTTAGTGACGAAGAACCTAATATTTTGTTCACTGGCCGTTCAGTTCAATGAGTAGTGTTGCAGTTGGCACATGAATCCAAAATATGCTGGTGTTTATTAGTAGGCGAACACAGTTTTGGGTGAGTTGTGCTAACTTTATAGTCGGTTTTTTTACGTTTGATATGCTCCATAGCTGTTTAGTGGATATAATATATGTAAGGTGAGAGTAATGAATTCAAATAGGAGATAATTTAAACAATTCTATTTAAATTGAGTAAATTTTTATTGAATATACTCACTAATTTCATATATGTTTTAATATTAAAATATCTAATTTTTTCAGCATTAGACTAAAGTTGTAAAAATATTTGCTTTGCTTTGCTAAAAAGTCAAATTTTCCAATTTTGTTTTGCTATCGCAATATTCTCTCTTATCACATCAGAGAACAGCGCTGCATTTCTTTCAAATGTAACGGCGATAAAATTAATTTATGTTAATCGCAAAAAATATTGTTTGGATTAAAAAAACTCTGTAATCCCTAAGAAAGCTTTAATTTTTGGCCAGTAAGGTATTAGGTTTAACCGGTTGGCAGTGCTTGATATCATGGGAGTGCCACAAACTTCCAAAATTGCAACAAAAAAAAAATTATACTTGCGCTCAACCTTCGACAGTGATCGCTAACGAAGTTGTTCAACATTTTTTACGTTAAATTTTTGATATTATTAAATATATCTTCCACTGCAATATCGAATAAACTAGTGGATACACTAATTGGAATAAATGGAAAATGAATTTTCAAGTATTTTCTTTTTTGGCGAAAACTGTGTTCTGAAGTGTTTTCGCTTGACAAATATTACATAGACGAAAATGCAAGTTTTAGCGCGAAAATTACTTTTATCTTCGAAAACAAGCTTTTGATATTAGTGCGATTAAGTTCGTAGAATCGCTGATATCTAAAGTCGCGTGTGAATACCTGAAACACCTTCTCCCTAATTCAACAAAAGCCGTTTGAGTCTTGTCGCTTCGTATTCATATTCTTACGTTAGCAGAGTCGAGAAAATGCTTTTTGTTCTAAATTTTGAATAATCAATTAAGACTTTTTTAATATATGCCACTCAGCTCGAATTAAAATTTTAAAAATGTTATGAGATTATTGAAATGTTTTGTTATAACAGATTATTGTTACGATCTTGCTGATTAACCTCGATGATTTCCAAAATCCTTCGGGTACGACCTCTGGATTGTTAAATAAAATCGCCAACTTAATTTGCAGTTTCTTTATTTATAAAGAATTTAATTAATGTCCTTTTGATTACTCAGTAATTCACAATTCAATTACAATTTACTTTACTATTTACAATCACTTGTATACAACTTTCACAATGTACTGTTTATTACTTTACTTCAACGCTTTTAATTCACGACTGATCGCTGACTGACTTACTCTGCAGTCGTGTGTCGCCCTTATATACAACCCGGTTGCTCGCAACCAACCGCCTCATCGCGTCGTTACGATAATCGTCTCGCCACGATAACGTCTCGTTTTACGCTCTAGAACATGCCAGTTGTCGGCTTCTCTCTTTCATCTGTCATTCGCTTCGCATTTTCGCCACAATATTTTACTTTTAGGTTACATTGCAACCCTGCCTATGACTTAACGAAACCTCAATGTTGAAAAATTCGTTGTGTTTTCGACTTTTTCTATGCGAGTGAGCGTTGTTTTGTGCTGCGTTGATAGAAAATTTTTTTTTTAAATATTCTGCTAAATCGGTTATATTTATAATTCTAAACGTGAAAAAGCCCATAATCAACTGCTAAAGTGTGTTATGAAAGTGAAACTGTGTGAATAAAATTGTTGCAGAAAAGTATATACTAACGGAAAGTTTTGCGTAAAAAAAAGAAACCATTGGAACAAATCCATGTGTGCGTGTGACGAATGGAAAATAATCAAGGAAGAGAAAAGAAAAGAACACAGAAACGCTAGCGGAAAGAGTAATAAACGACGAAGGGAAGAACAACGTCGACGACGGCAGCAGCCAAGACAACGTAGCTGAGCAAAATTAGAGCGAGATATGAATATATACACAATGAAAATTCTCATAAAGATTTTTTTTTAAATACTACACTACTTAATTAAAAACGACGCATAATTGTTTTATATACTCACAAACAAATGTATAATTTGATAACAAAAAACTTGACTAGTAAGTGGATGTAAAAATAAAAAAATGAATTTGAAGACACAGCGGCAGTGAAAAGAAGAACTTGCTAAGCACAGAAAAGGGGCTTTATAGGTATTCATCTTCCGTGCATACGTACGCACATGCGGTAAATAAGCAGGTAATATAATGCGCTGCGATTTAAGCAATACACAAGAAATGTGAGTCGACGCATAACTTGACTGAAACAGCTTTTTTTCTTTCTTTATTTATTCTGTTAGCTACTCTACTCCATTCAACCTTCTGCCAACACAAATGATTAAGCGCTTTTTGCATCGGTCATTAAATGTGTGCTTCGTTTTATTTGAAGGCGTACACATACCCATGCACATACATACATATGCGATTATTGTTTTTTTTTTTTTATAAAGATGTAGCCGTTAGTTTATTTGTTCTCGTGGCAGTTATCTTTAATCCTTTTATGCAGATATTAATTATCTTTTTAGGTTGTATCAGTCTGACGGTTGTGTGACACTTTTCCGGAAAATGTAGACAACATTAACTGGTTCTTTGTGATAACTGTGTTGTAGAGTTATTTTATTTGCTCTGAGAACCACCCTGTGGTAATCACTTCTCTACCAGCCAATGTATATATCTGATTGATAATGTTTGTTAAATGTGAAGGTCTTTTGAGTATAGTTATTTAAACTTGTTGAGTAAAGTTATTTAAACTTGGAAAATTACTGAGATATCTGTAGTTTATTTTTATTACTTCTTAATCATCAACGTGTAAAAAACAAACAGTGAACCTTGAAGTAAATTTTTTTTATTTCATTATTATATTATATACATTTTTTTTTCTGGACAAATAATTTATAAATACAACTGAAAATATATATACAAATATAAAATTTTGTATTCTAAAAAAAAATTAAAAATATTTTAATTTCAGATTTGTTTATTATTCAACAATTGGGGATATTCTTATAAAGAGAAGAGTCAAGTTAAATAGCGAATTACAAGTTATTCAGTAATTTGTAGACATATAATTAAGAAAGTTAAAAATTTACGGCCGGGGCACAGTTCATTGGAATCTACCTGGGTATTAGTTATAAGGAGTTATAAGGATTTAATCTTTTTTTCTTGGACGTTGCTTAAGCAGGTAAGTAATTAAAATTTTAAAAATTAAATAAAACTAATTTTAAACTTTTTCAGATTATATTATTCCAAAATGTGGAATTCCGACACACGTTCACAGAACGGGTCTCCCAGCTATGGTAGTTATAATTCCAGTAATAGTAATGGTAAAAATGGCTCACCACATCATCAAACACAATCACAACAACAACAACAGCAGCAGCAGCAGCAACAGCAGCAGCAACCTTTTAAACAATTGGGCATGACCTCAGCTATTAGCTTGGCTGAGCCACGTCCTGAAGACATACAAAAAACAGAGGAATTACGCAAAGCATTAGAACCATTTAAAGTTTTTGAAACGCAGGACGAGCTCAATCATCGTATGGAGATTTTAGCTAAACTCAATACGTTGGTGAAGCAATGGGTTAAAGATGTCTCAATGGCAAAAAATATGCCCGAAGCTGCTGCTGAAAAATTGGGCGGCAAAATATATACATTCGGTTCATATCGTCTGGGTGTACATCATAAAGGTGCCGATATCGATGCGTTATGTGTAGCGCCACGTAACATAGAACGCAGTGATTACTTTACATCGTTTTTTGAATTGTTAAAAAAGCAATCGGAGGTAACAGAGTGTCGCTCTGTGGAAGAGGCTTTTGTACCGGTTATTAAGATGAATTTCGATGGTATAGAAATTGATTTACTATTTGCGCGTTTATCACTCAAAGAGATACCAGACGATTTCGATCTACGTGATGATAATTTACTGAAAAACCTGGATCCACGTTCGGTGCGCAGTTTAAATGGCTGTCGCGTGACAGATGAAATATTGGCTTTAGTGCCAAATATAGAAAATTTCCGTTTAGCGTTGCGTTCCATCAAGTTGTGGGCGAAAAGTGAGTAAGATGAATGAGTTTTGATGTATGTATGCATGTAATGTTTAATATATTTTGTTTTTTTTTTTCCCCCCGTCATATTTATAGAACATGGCATTTACTCTAATTCCTTGGGCTATTTCGGTGGAGTGACGTGGGCTATGCTTGTAGCGCGCACTTGCCAACTCTACCCAAATGCCACAGCTTCAACGCTGGTTCATAAATTTTTTTTGGTTTTCTCGCGCTGGAAGTGGCCAAATCCAGTGTTACTCAAACATCCTGATAATGTAAATTTACGGTTTCCGGTAGGTAGAATCAGTTAACATAGACTGTTTTGTATAAAATCTCAACTAATTTTCTAATATAAATTAAATATTTTGGGTATAATTTTAGGTCTGGGATCCACGCGTAAATGCTTCAGATCGTTACCATTTAATGCCGATTATTACACCGGCCTACCCACAACAGAATTCTACTTTTAACGTATCCGAATCTACAAAGAAAGTTATACTTAGTGAATTTAATCGTGGCATGGTTACCACAGATGAAATCATGCTTAGTCGTGCTTCATGGGATCGCCTTTTCGAAGCGCCCAGTTTCTTTTACAGGTACATATTGTTTTAATACATTTAAAATATATTCTAAATTTCACTTTCTATACATCTTTTACAGATATCGCCACTTTATCGTACTTTTAGTCACTTCACAAACTGGTGAGGATCAATTGGAATGGTGTGGCTTAGTTGAATCCAAAATTCGTTTATTGGTTGGTAATCTTGAACGCAATCAACATATTTCATTAGCACATGTAAATCCAACATGTTTTGATTATAAAAAAGTCGCTACCAACACACCAAACAGTGGTGGCAATGATGATGATAAATCGGGCGCCAATCCACCACTTTGTTCAGCACCATTCTGTTCAATGTGGTTCATCGGTTTAGAGTTTGAACGTACGGAAAATTTGAATGTTGACCTCACAGAGTGTATACAGAATTTCACAGAACATGTTATACAACATGGGGTAAGTTTAGTGGCAACTAAGCTAAGCTTTTGGTTGTGATTACTGGGAATTTTGTTTTATTAACTTTTTTTTTTTTTAGGTCAATATTAAAATGTTAAAAGATGGTATGAATATTGAAGCGCGACATGTGAAGCGTAAATCGCTTTCACAATATTTAGATACCGATTTTTTGAAACGCGAACGAAAATCTATGGATCAACATAATAGTTTTAGTAATATACTTTTAGCGAATCGGAAACGTATTTCTGGCGAAATGCTAACGCAGAAGAAGGCGCGCCTAAGTGAATCGGTGAGTGGGAAAGATGTAAAATTAAAAAGAAAAAAACTAAAAAATTCAATAAATTACAATTAAAAAAAATAAAATAAAAAATAACAGAAAAATAAATAATAAAATAAAAATATAAAAATTAAAATTAAAATAAACATTATTATGAAAAATGAAATTAATAGAATTTAAAATTAAAATAAATATAACCAAAAACATAAAATAATAAAAATTAATAACAAAGGGAAATAAAATTAGTATTTTTTAAAACGATATTTAAATTAAAGCAAAAAAAAAAAATTATAAAAATTAAAAGAAAAAATTAATGAAAGTAAAGAAAAAAATTATTAAAATTAATATAAAAAGAATATTAAAAAATATACAAAAACAAAAAAATTATAAAAATTAAAGGTGAGTGCGAAAAGAAAAAAATTCAAAAAAAAAAAAATTTAAATACAAAAAATTACAATAAAAAAAAAATAATGGGAAAATGTATGTAAATACAAAAAAAAAAAAAACAAAAAAACGAAATAAAAATTTCACGGAAAAATAAAGAATATAAAATAAAACTATCAAAATCAAAGTCAATATAAAATATAATAAATACATAAAAAAAGAAATAAATAAAAAAATTAAAAAAAGACATTTTAAATCAAAAGTAAAATATAAAAATATATAAAAAATGTAAGGATAGATAAAAAATATATAAAAATATTAAAATATTAAAATAAATATAATAATAATAAAAATTGAAATAAAGATTGCTTATGAACAATAAAAATAATAAAATTAAAAAAGTAAAATAAACAAGAAATAAGAAAAAATAAAATAAAATAAAATAATTAAAGCATAGAAAACAATAGAAAAACATAAAAAAAAATAAAAATTAATAATAAAACGTGAAATAAAATTAGTGTTTTTAATATAAGTAAAATATTCAGCCTAAAAGACAACATTATATAAATAAAAAAAAAAAAAGAATTCAAAAAAATTAGAAAGAAATGAAAATAAATACAAAAATTAAAAAAGGAAGAGTAAAAAATATTAAAAAATTAGTTAAAAACGTCAAAAATTTAAAAAAAAAAAAATTGAAATTAAAGACCAAAAAAAAAAATTATTCAATAAAAAATATAAAAAGAATTTTATTAGAAAAAATTTAAAAAAATTTAAAAAAAATTAATTTTTAATAATCAAATTAAAACTGTAAAAAGATTAATAAATATATAATAAATAAAATAAAAAAATTAATTTAAAAAAATAACAAATAAATAAAATTAAAAACAAAGGAATTAAAAACAAAAAACTATAAAAAAATCACAAAAGAAAATTCAAAACAAAAAACCAAAAACTAAAAAAAAATTGAAAAAAATTTTAATTGAAAACTAAAAAAAATTATAAAAAAGAGTTAAAAAAATTAATTTCTTAAAAAAAAATAATTATTTTAAATACTAAAAAAATTAAATGTAAAAAATATATTTTAAAATTAATATTTAATAATTAAACAAACAAAAAATTAAAGAAAGTTTAAAAAAGATTAATTAAAATAAAATAAAATAATAAATAAATAAAATTTGAAAAATAAAATAAAATTTTGTTTTTAAATTAAGTAAAAGTAAATAAATTAAAGAAAAAAAACAATATAAATAAAAAACTAAAAATAAAAAAATAAAAATATAAAAAATAAAATAAAATAAAAATAAAAATATTAAAAAATAGTAATATAATGAAAATAAATTTAATAAAATTGCCGTTCCCTTCGAACGAAATCAAGCACTGAAGATGGCGGTTCGCCGAAACCGGTTTGACAAGGGATGACGAAAATTCGTTCCAATATAAATCTAGTGCAGTACATAAAACTGAATCTAACTTAATATTTAATGCCATTTTTTTTGCAGCAAATCGAGGAAAACTCCAATGCGTCCAGTGATACTGGTGGTAATACACCCACTTCACAACCCACTATAGCGCCCAATTTTACGCCAGATGCAAAGAACAGTAATAATGGTGGCAATGGCGGCGGTGGCGGCGGAACAGCCTCTGGTTCAAATTCACCAGGCAACAACAGTAATGACAGCAACAATCAAAATCCAAATGGTAATGGCAACAGTACGGCAGCTGCAACTGCTGCCGCAGCTACCGCAGCTACCGCGGAAGTGGCCTGCTCGTGACCGACGCTAACCACAACACCGAATTCAACACCGCCCCAGCCGCCGCCGCCGCCACCCCCACCACAACAACAACAACAACAGCAACAGCAACCACAACAACAACAAACTCAAACTCAAACTCCAACTCATTACATTTCACACTCACTTCACTCGACACACTCTACCCACCCTTCCCACCATACACATTCATCCATAGCTTCTCACACACAGAAATTTCGCAAAAATAATAATGCCGCAGCAGTTGCCAATTCAAATAGTATATTTAGTCAGCGTGCCACATCGATACCGGGACACCATGCCAACAATAGCGCTGCAATGGCATTCAAACAGGGCTTGCCCACGGCATCGTCCATTTATCAAAGGAACAATAGTCGACGTTTGCAACATAATAATATCTCTTCTGCTGGTATTTTGGGTGTATTGGGTGGTGTTGGTGAGAAACCGTTAACATTTTCCACATTAAAAACAACGACGACGACGACAGCAAACAATCAGCATCAATATACAAATTCCAAATGCGACAACAACAATAGAAATAACAATAGTTATAATGCTGCCACCAATGCCAGCAATGCTTCGAATGCTGTTACTACTACTACCGCTGCTTCTGCTGCTGCGGTCGTCACAACAGCCTCCACCAATGCCGTTGCTACAAATAATACAACAAAAAGAACTGTTACAGACACCATTCCCAATTGTAAGGACAACAACAATTATAATTACAATAAAAATTCATGCAGCGCAATAACAACAACAACAACCGTTGACGACGACGGCGACGACGAGGACGATCTGTTGATGATAACGCCCGATAACACAGCTACTGCAACAACAACAACAACAACAAAAATTAATTGTAAGTTTTTAACACTGCAATACTATTTAATATTGAATTTTAGCATCAAGCAGAAAACGAAAATCAAAATATTTTGACTGGGAAACGACATATATACATACATATATGTATACCTCTATGCTCTATGCTATATATTCCTCTTTTTTAACTGTACTTCTACTATATATAATGTATATTATTGACTTACTTTTATTTATATATTATTACTTTTATTACGATTTTACACGTACTATTTTCACAGAAAAAATACTTCTTCGTGAGCTAAAGACAAATAAAATAAAAAAGATGGAAAAAAATCAAAAAAAAGTACAAAAAAGAAAAATTAAAAAAAGAAAAAAAAAAGAATCAAAAAAGTAAAAATAAAAGAAAAGAAGAAATATATTTTTTCAACAAAAAAAATTATACAATGCTATTTTTTACAAAATAAAAATATAAAAAAATAAAAAATAACAGCAAAGCTAAAAAAAAAATAAGAACAAAAGAAAACCAAAATCTTATTTTTATTATTGATTTATATCAATTTTATTTCACCACCTGAATGCATCTGTGTTGGCAAGGTAAAATGAAATTTAAATTTATATTCATGGTAAGTTGGATATGAAAAAAATATTGAACAGTAAGTTTCTTTTCACATTAGAAATAAAATCATTTTCATTTAATTAATGCCAAAAAAATAAAAAATTAAATAAAAAAAATGTAAAAAATTAAAAAAAAATTTAAAAAATTAAAAAAAAAAAATTAAAAAAAAAAATAACATTTAAATAAATTTAAAAAAAAATAAAGGAAATCAAAAATTACAAAAAAAATAAATAAATAAAATCAAAAAAAAAAAAAAAATTAAAAATTAAAATAAAATTAAATTAAATAAAAAAATTTTTTTAAATAAAAAAATATAAAAACAAATCTAAAATTAAAAAAAATATAAAAAAATATAAAAAATTATTAATTTAAAATCTTCTTTTAAGAAAAATGTAGTAAAAGAAATATAGAAAATAAAATAATAAAAAAAAAACAATAAAAAATAAAATGAAAAAAAAAGAAAATTAAGAAAAAAATAATAAAGGAAAAAGAAAAAATTTAGTAGGGTATGAAAAAAATCTTGAACAGTAAGGTTCGTTTCACTTTAGAAATAAAATAATTTTCAAAGCAAAAAATAAAAAAATTAAAAAAAAATTTAAAAAAAATTTAAAAAAAATTTAAAAAAATTAAAATAAATTTAAAAAAAAAATTGAAAAAAAAAATTTAAAAAAAATTAAAAATTTTTTGTTTTTAAATTTAAAATTTTTTTTTTAAATTAAAAAGATTAAATTTTTTTTAAATTAAAATTAAAAATTTAAAAAATTAAAAAATTGAATTGAAATAAAATAAAACTAAAAAAATTAGAATTTTATTTAAATAAAAAACTAAATATAAAATAATTTTTTATTTTAAATTAAAAAAAAACATTAAAAAATTAATTGGAAACAAATTTAAAATAAAAAATAAAATAATAAAAAAAATTTTAAACAAAAGAAATTTAAAGAAATATAAAAATATATATAAAATATAAAGAAAATATATTAAGAAAAATATAGTAAAAGAAATATAGTAAAATAAAAAAACATAATAAAAAATAAAATGAAAAAAAGAAATAAAAAATGATGGAAATAAAATCATTTTGATTTAATTAATGCAAAGAAATCATTTACATTAACTTTGAAAAAGAATGATTTCGAAGACATTTTTTCAATTAAATAAAAAAAATAAAAAAAAATAAAAAAAATAAAAAAAATTAAAAAAAATGAAAAAAAATAAAAGAAATAAAAAAAAATAAAAGAAATAAAAAAAAATAAAAGAAAAAAAAATAAAAATAAAATAAAAAAATAAATAAAAGAAAAGAAAAAAAAAATAAAAAAAAATAAAAAAAAAGAATTTTAAAATTAAAAATAAAAATTTTATCATTAAAAATAAAAATTTTATCATTAAAAATAAAAAAATTAAAAAAAAAATTAAAAAAAAATTTAAAAAAAAATTAAAATTTTTTTTTTTAAATTTAAAAAGTTTTACATTATAAATACCACAAAAAAAAACTAAATAAATAAATATAAATTTTGCCCAAAAAAAAGTAACTTTAAATTAATGCAAATAAATTTCATATAATTCTCACTTTAATGCTTTTAAATAAAAGAATTTCCTAATCATTGACATTCCAAGTCTCTTCTTCGCATCTTGCCACCACAGATACATAACAATTTATACTTTCGAGTATAAAATATCAGTTGAGCATTTTTATCTTAAACGCTTTCGAAAAATTAATAGGAAAATGTAAAAATTTTGTTTTGAAAAAGATTATTTTTTAAATTGAGTACCATCTTTTGGTTGGCCCCTAAGATGACGGTATGTAGATGAAATTGAGCAAAATTCAGGAATTTCCTTCAACTCAGGTATATTGTTGTGGTTTCCGTGTGGCATTGCTTTGCTGTGGGTATTCTGTCTCAGAGAAGTTGTTGAACTAGCTAATTTTTTTTCTATAATTTTTGGCGATTTATGTTGGGTTCTCTTTCTCTTTGCACAAAATTAGCGCAGATTTGGTAATGGTTCGTATTTAAAAAAAAAAAATTTAATAGTAAAAAGAAAAACAATGTGATGTTTGGTTTTTGATTTATATTTTCAAAATAATATTTTCGATAGCTTCCGCGACGGTCGGGTCTTTATACCGATTTCCCGAAAATCAATTTGGAGAATATTTTTTGCGATTACTACTACAACAAAAATAATTTTCGATATTTCACTACTATAGTTTTAAAGACTGAACTTATTATATTCTACGTTTTTTTTTGTTAAAGAAAACTCAAAATTAATCTGATTGAAGTAAATAAATCGGCAAATATTTTTTTTAAATTTATAAATATGTAATTTAGATATACATACATACATATATGCAGAATTACATTATTAGTCAGATGTGGGTATGCGTTTTATAAAGATGTTGCGTGTAAATCGATTAAATAGTAGAGATGTACTACCTGGTTGGTTGTTGTTGTTGTTTTGGTTGTCCTTTTATGGGCATAAAGTGTTTCAGCCCTCCAAGTATCAGCTTAACATTTTTAACAATTTTTTTTTTTTGCTGCTGTGGAGTTTTCAGACGAAAGTTTTTTCAATTGCATTAATTTGCTTTATGTCCTTAATATGCATATATGTATATAGAGATAATTAGACCATGTAGAGCTAAGCCAGTAGACCTCTTTTTTTTTTAAGTCGTGGTATAAATGCTTGAAATGGGCGGGTGAAGATTTACTATGGCACGAAATCCCATAAATAATGGATCATCAGCGTTCTTACTCAAATTTAGGCTGTAATTTTCATATTTAATATATGAATCTGTCCCCAAGAAACTTACAGATTTTAGACATTGCTCCATATTGAAAAAACAGCACAATAAAATAACGCTCGGATACATTTATAACCTAATAAATTAACTCTATCACAAAATAAGAGCATTTAGCTAAAGGGTGATCCCTTAGCCCCTTTTTTGGCAGATCACGCGTGAGTCGTGTCACGTTGTCATTTTATTTTTGTTCAGTATTTTTTGGCATTTCATCATGGAAAGACTTATCTTATGTCTGAACAACGTTTACAAATCATTCAACGACGAATTACGAAAATTCACGTTCCCTAAAGAATGTATTTCACGTGCTTCGCTCTACTTATGTTTAGCATAATCGGCCTACTGAGCGTACTTATCGCAACACCATCACCCATCTTGGGACCCAGTATTCATTATTGGATAATATTCGACTGAATAGATCATGTCAAACACACAGTGAAGAAAATATAGCGACCGTAGCTGAGAGTGTGCACGAAGGCAGTGGAGAGTCGTTAATTCGGCGCCGTTCGCAGCAACTCGGACTGTCGTATGGAACGACTTGGCGCATTTTACGTCGAGATCTTAAATTGAAAGCGTACAAAATACAGCTTGTGCAAGAACTGAAGCCGCTCGAACTTCCCAAGTGACATCGCTTCGCTCTATGGGCTCTTGAAAAGTTCCAAGAAGATCCGACGTATCCGACATTTTCGAGCCAAATTTTGTTCAGCGATGAGGCCCATTTCTGGCTGAATGGGTATGTAAACAAGCAAAATTGCCGCCTGAAGAGATTCAAGAGCTGTCATTTCATCCAGAAAAAACGACGGTTTAGTGTGGTTTGTGGGCCGGTGGAAACATCGGTCTTGATTTCTTCAAAAATGATACCGGTGAGAACGTAACCGTCAATGTCGATCGTTATCGCGCTATGATAACCGAATATTTGATGCCTGAAATTGAAGCTCGTGATCTACGCGACATTTAGTTTCAACAACGCCACGGCGCCACTTCCCACACATCGCAACAATCAATGAAATTATTGAGAGAACACTTCGGTGAGCAGATAATTTAACGTTATGGGTCGGTCGATTGGCCACCAAGATCGTGTGATATCACACCGTTAGACTATTTCATGTGGAGATATGTAAAGTTTAAAGTCTATGTGGACAATCCCGCTTCGATTCAGGTCTTGGAGCAAAACATCACGAATGGCATTCGTCAGTTACCGGTCGAAATGCTCGAACGAGTCATCGAAAATTGGACCCAACGGATGGACCATTTGAGATGTAGCCGCGGTCAACGTTTGAAAGAGATAATTTTCAAAAATATAAATGTAAAAGAATGTTCTTTCGAATGATAATAAAAATTCCCCATTAAATTTGAATTTTCTGTTTTTTTTTTATTTAAAAAGTAGGGAACTTCGAAATGGATCACCCTTTACATATATGTGTACAAGCCAGCAACAACGTTGAGGTAAGCTTTTTGCATGTAAGTGGATATAGCTTTACGCAACTCCCAACAGATTTCAGCCGATGTTTTTCTGTAAGTTCCTTAAAAAAATGTTCCCTAATCCATTAGAAATATTATACAACGAACGGGTAAGCTTGAAGATGTGAAATAATATACACGTAGTAAGTAAAAATTGACCGAAACCGAAAGCTTTAAAAGCTTTGAGCGTTATATTCTTTAATTGAACTTCAATAGCTACTGAAATGTTTTTTTTTACAAAATATATGTAACTGTATCTCAAAAAGAGTTAACTAAAATTATAAATTTTCTTTTCTTTTTTTCTTTCTTTCACAGCATAAACAAACATCTTATATATATCTGTGAGGATTCACACACACATATATATATATAAATAAATAAATAAATAAATACAAATATAAATACATATACATACTTATATCTTAGCTTATAAGGACTCTTCTTGAAGAAGCGAATCGAGCGAAGTGTATGAATATGTATGTATAAGGACACCAAGCAGCAGACACATACATATACACAACATGCGACATTTGAAATAACTCCACAACTCATTTGTAAGTTAAATTTATAAAAAAAAAAAGTAAAAAATATTGAAAATAAATATAAAATTTGTTTCCTTTATGTTTTACAGTCACTTTTAAATTGCAATTACTGAACTCTTTGGCGGGTGGAAGAGCAAAAAGAAGAAGAAGAAGAAGAACAAATATAAGAAGAACAAGATTAGCAAATCAATTAGAAATTAACAAAACAAAAAGATATCATTACTGAACACACACCAAAACGCGCTGCTGTTCGTTATATCGCCTGCTGGTAGCTCTTTAGCACATATCCCGCCCAAACTTCTTATTGTCAATTGGCTACAGAAAAAACTTCAACCAACCACCAACACTTGTACACTTAAGCAACAACCGTACATACATTACCGTGAGATAACAATTCGCAATAATTGTTATTTAACTCTTTTTTTGCAGCGATTTTACAACAGCAACGCAGTGTCAAGAAGAAGAAGCGGAAGCAGAAGCAGAAGAAGTAGAGCGAGTGCGACACAGAATGAATGGAATGATTGAAGCCATCAGTGCTTTGTTGCATATTTCAACGTTTGACCACAACTCCATTACATATACACATACATATGTGTATATACATACATAAATGTATATAGCAGCAACAATAACAGGAAGGAACAACAACTGAATTTTATTATTTTAGGCTTTAATAACACTCGACCATATCACACACGCACACGCAC
This sequence comes from Neoceratitis asiatica, assembly GCA_030068015.2. Classification (NCBI taxonomy): domain Eukaryota; kingdom Metazoa; phylum Arthropoda; class Insecta; order Diptera; family Tephritidae; genus Neoceratitis; species Neoceratitis asiatica. The sequence goes on along the minus strand of CM061527.1, from coordinate 65,636,653 downwards.
ACGCATACACACACACACACACAAACGACATAACTTGACTTTTACTTTGTTCAACTTTCAATATTCATCCACAATATATTACATTAATACATATATGAACACACACACGCACTTCCCAATAACAAACCACACAATCTACATCATCTAGACAGCAAAATACTGCTAAATAATCCTTTTTTTACCAACAAAAACAACAACAACAAAAAACAAATTAAATAATAATACACATTTTTGAAGCGAAAAAAAAGTATTTAAATAAATTTCCCTACCAACACTTCACACCTCATTCTATACCAAAATCTAATCTACTCTATCTACTCCACACTTCACTTCACTTCACCTCACCCCATACGCCAAAATCATCCACCCTGTTTCTACTCGTCTCAACAACTTTAAAACTTAAGCTCGTCTGTTAAATTGAAAGTTTTATTGATAGAAAAAAACGAACAGAAAATGCAAGTATTTTGATTGAAAAGTGTCACTTAAAATGCTGAAAACAAATATATATATATATATGTATGGTGAAAAAATGAAAGAAGCAACAAAGAAAGATGCGTAAGAATGAATGAAAGAAACTGGAGTGAAAAAAGGTAAAGAAAAAATTTAATAATCATTACAAAAAAAAAAAAGTTTCAAAATATTTCCAAATCACATTTTATCCATAATTTACATAAAGCAAAAAAAAAAAAAAATTAAAAAAAAAATAAAATAAAACAAATAAAAGGAAAAGTTAAAGAAATAAAGCGCAAAATATAACGCTGTGTGTTTTCAATTATTATTATTATTATTATTTTTTTTTTTTGAAAAGTTTGGGAATTTAGTTGAAGCTCCAAAGCAGCAAGATAAAAGTTTACATAGAACACAACGTAAGTATAAGGTGGGTTTCAGAGGTGAAAAAAAGGTTAAACAAAGGAATTTTCACAATTTTTTTTTAAAATATATACAATCATATATTTTATTCAAACAATTCACAATATCAAAGATACATATTTAAGCAGTATTTTGCGAAATTTTTATTCATTCAGCCATTGGTACCTCATCTCCGTTGATGTCTCAAAGGAAAATGCTCTCGCCGTGGACAGCATAACTCATTATTGGTTCATATAAACTCAAAAAGGCCAAAAATATATGTCGTTAATACAGATGTAGATTAATATCGTTATTGAACGAAGGAAAAAGAAAAATATTGAAATTTGAATTTTTGACAGACAGTCAAAGACTTTTGAAAAAAAACAAACACATTTTTTTAATCAAATTTTCGCCATGTATTGGCTCGAAAAAATTAGTTGTAATAAAAATAAAATAAAATCCTTTCAATGACTTGATGTTATTACAAAGATGTGTGCCAAATTTGACTAACAAAAAAAAAATAGAGTTTCGAGATAAACGCCTTTACAGTTTTAAATTGGCCTGATGGGCGGAACTTCCTAAAGGGCCTATCTCTTAGAATTTTACTCCGATCGATTTGAAATTTTAGGAGAATATTTTAAACATATTTCATAACTAAATAAGACAAAAACAAAAAAAAATCGATTTTTTTTTAATTTTCAAACCCACCTAACCCCTTAAAGAAAACAACTAAGTAGGACTTAACCTCGTGGGGAAGGGAACATAAGAAGTACTCGAAGTCCACATGTCGGCCCAAAATACATTGAAAATGGACGATCTTGAGTCAAGCGCGGGGGTGTGCAAAGTAAAAAGTACTCCGTGCTTGCCTGCTGCTACAGCATGGCATTAATAAGTATTAAATTTTATCGAATTCTGTCCAGTGGTTTCTGATATCCTTAAGTGAAAATTCGTGCCACGCCCTACCGAAATTTTTTTCCACTCATTTTTTTTTTGAATGCGATTGTCTATTATAAAAATGTTTTGAATTGCAAAATTAGTTACGGAATTATCGCTATCTTCGTACTTTTCAAAATTACCATTCTATGAGACGTGGTGGGCGTGAACTTCCTTCCTTCCTTCCTTCCTATTTCACATATTTTTAATAACGTCCGCGCTTGTGGCCCAATGAATGTGTGAACCAAGATGGACGAGCAGATGGGCAGACGGACAGACGACCTGGTTATGTTGAATCGTTTGTTATTTCATAAAAAGCACTGAAAGCTATTATTTGATACCTTCTTAACCTGTAATGAAACCAAGCGCTGCAAACTTGCTTATAGAGGGACTCCTCAGGGGGGATTATCGTCAGCGCTCCTATGGTCACTTGTAGCAATTGAGGCTCTGAGTTTGAGCAAACATATTCATAGATACTATTAGTCCCCTTGCTGGTTAGGGGTTCAAGAATTTATCCGCGGTAAGGCATGTATGTCGCAAGAGGCGACTAAAATCCAATAATTCTCACGACAGTCGGATTTTGTATCAGGCCAATGACTGTCACTCCTGCAATATTCTCCGAAACTCAATTTGGTGAATTTTCTGCGATTACAACAACAACAACATAGATACTATTAGTAACGTGATGAAGTACGCTCTGCGAGTCATACACCTATGAGCGCCACTGGGAAACTACGTTAGATGCCGTTAAAACGGAATCGGTACTTTTTACAAGAAGGTACAAGACAACTGCGTGGAAACCTTCGAAGCTTAATACCCATTGAACTAAAAATTATGAATTACAACAAGTAGCGTTTAGTAAGCTCAAAGCTGTTGTGGAAATTCAATGTTGAAGAGTGGGCAAAAAACTCGAGTACTGAGTGCCATTTACGCATGAGAAGAAATGCTAGGGGCTACTTGGGGTCTATCGCTTGGGCTCATGCATCGAATACTCTTCAAGATTCCGAAATATTTTAGTATTTTCGAGACGGGGTAAACACCCACTACTCGTTTATGAAAAACCTCAGCCCTTTTGTTTGATAGCCTTGCGGGGCTTAAAGCAATAATCTCAAATCGAATTGTGTTGTTGTTGTTGGAGCGGCTGCGCCAACCCCGTCTAGGGTCAGGCAAGTTTAGTTTTAGTCATCGAGGTCATCTAACGGGAGGCACAGGAAACGTGCTATTTCGACAGGTTCGGACCAGAGGGAGAGGTGTCTTGGATGAGTCGGGTTAAGTGGGCATGCAAAGAGGTGGTTAGTGTTGTGGGAGGATTCGTTGAATGCGGAATATGTGTTGGGTATGTCGGCGTCAAGTCTGGATAGGTAGGAGTTTATTCTACTACGATAGCCAGACCTTAATTGTGCCAGGGTTACGCGGGTCTCTCGAGGCAGCTCGAGCTCTTGTTCTGCTATGGGTGGTGATTGGACTCCGACAACACCATTCACAGGAAGAGAGTTCAGAAAGGTGTTAACGGACTCTCGGTGAATGGTGTTTATGGCCTGTCTGTACGCCGTCCTGTCCAGCGGGTCTTGTCTGTATTGCTGTACGGCGTCCCGGTAGTCAAGTACTCCCTTCCTGATGTGTCTAGGTGGTGGCGACTTAACCCCGTTTAGGTCATCAGGTAATCGAATTGTGTCAGAGGCACGGCATAATTGGTTTCCAGGCGACGAGGCATTGTGGGGGGATGAAATATTTGAGGAGATTGTCAAAGGTGCCATTTGTTTGGCAACCGAATCAATACAAGAAATACGAAAACCACTCTAAATGCTCTGTGCGGTGAAATTTGAAGGGAAACTGGAGGTCAGATCAGGATGAGTTCAATTAAAAAGAAGATAAATCGTAGTAATGAAAGGTAATGGAAGTATTAAATAGAAGAAACTAGGGAATTGTAAAGCTTCGAAAATAAAAAGGTTAAGGAAATTATTTGTGAAAAAAATAAACTCAAAGAAATTAACATAAGTAAAAAGAAATAAAAAATAAAATACAACTAAATAAAGTAAAAAAAAAAATAATAATAATAAAGTAAAATAATATAAAATTAACTAATTAAAAAAAATACATGAAGTTAAAACCAATAAAATAAAATACAATAAGTAAAAATAATAATAATAAAGTAAAAAAAAAGCTTAAAAATTAAAAAATAAAAATTGAAATAATATAGTATGAAATTTAATTAAATAAGCTTTCGATATACAGATGAGTATTTTATATATAAAAAAACTATGTATTGTAATACCTAATTGTATAAATCTACTTAAAGGGCATAGCAAAAACTCACAGTTTGAGCACCACTTGTTTATTGGAAACTAATATCTCGCAAAAACACCAAAAACAATGCTAATCCAAACTAATTTTAGTAAAATATAATTGAGAATAATAAATGCACTGCGAAACAGTAAATGTGGATCATAAGAGGAGCAACGGCAAACCAAGTTCAATGACATTTGAGGCGGTGCCGCTTCAAGTGCAGGACTTCAGATGAGCTTATTAACATAACAAAAGTGATTTTAGTTAGCGAATTTAAATTGGCGATAATAGATGGTGGTGAAGTGTTTTTGTTGAAATAAATAAATTTTGCGAAATTGTTAGGAAAAATGTATTTTTAGGTGAAAATTGTAAACAAAAATTATTAAAAGTATAATTTATAGCAAATTAAATGTTTTATTTATTTATTAAAAAGCAGTTCTGGTTAACCGGGCAATGGGGTAAGTTATCGTTGAGAGTAAAAACTCTTTTAAAATTGAAATTAATGCAAGTGTAATATGTATAATAAAAGAAAACTTTTACATTTCTAGAAGGTATTAATATATTTTATAGAAAATTTAATTTAAAAAATCATGAAAATGCGTATAGTGAATTATTACAAAAAAAAATATATATATGAATATAAAAAATATAATAAAAAAAAATTAATTAATTATAATTAATAAATATAAATAAGTAATAGTGAAAAAAAAATTAAAAAATATGATACTGAAGAGCTTTAAAATAACGAAATTAAATTATAAAAAATTCTACTGAATTTGGTATCAAGAGTTTTTTTTAGTCCAAATTGAACTGCCGTATATATCGAGTAGAGACCGACCAATATATACGTATAAAAAAAATACATCCATACAAAAATGGATGCTACGATGGCACAATTTGTTTTTGTTTTTTAAGCGTAAAATTTCCCACAAAGACATGAGTTTATTGTACAAAGTACAATTTTTTTAATACAAAATAAATATTAAAATCTCAAAATACAAGTAAGGAATATTCAAAAAAAAAAGCTTCTATTCGAGATGTTAATTAAAGAAGTTAAAGGAATTATTCGTAAAAAAATAAATTTTTAGAAAAAAAAATTATATTAGAAAAAAAGGAGTAAAAAATGTAAAAAAATAAAAAAATAATAAAAATAAAAAACAAATAAAACAATTGAAAAATAAAAAATTAAATAATAAAATAAATAAAAAATAATAATAAAATAATAAGTAAAAAAATAAAATAAAATGAAATGAAATGAAAAATAAAAATAAAAATAAAAATAAAAACAAAAATAAAAAAATAAAATAAAATAAATAAAATTAAATAAAAAAATAAAAAAATATATATATTTATAAAAAAATATACAAATATAAAATATAAAAATAAATGAAGTAAATTAAAAAAATAAAAATTTTAAACAAAATTTAAAAATAGGTAAAGTAAAATAAATTAAATAAAAAATAAATTATAAAAATAAAATGTAAAGAAAAAAAAGAAAAAAGGTATTAAAAATTGAAAAAAATAATTAAATAACTTAAAGTTAAATAAAAAATGAATAAATTAAATTAAATTAAATTAAATGAAATGAAATGAAATGAAATAATATAAAATAAAATAACGAATACAACAAAATACAACAACAACAAATAAAAATAAATTAACAAAAAAATTTAATTTAAAAAAGAAAAAAAAAGAAAAAAATAACATTAAAAAAAAATAAATAAAATAAAATAAAACGAAATAAAGTAAAGAAAATAAAATAAAATAATATAAATAAATAAAAAACATGCAACAAAATAAAATCAAATAAAATAAAGTAAAATTAAATAGATTACTAGTTTTGAATTTACCAAGTTTTGGGATAAAATTTATTTAAAAATTATTAAGAAATTAATTTTTTTTAAATTAGTTTAAAAAAATCTAGTTTATATAATTATTTTGGATAATTACAAGGTAAAAATATAATATAAATATATATTTGTATATACATATATGCATTCTTCTCTGTTAACAGATGAACACACTTTTGAGATTTTTATAATGTTGTAAGTATCAAAATCAAATCCTTAACATTACCTATGTTTATATTTTATATACATATAGGCATTTTTGAAGCTGATAAATTGCAGTGTACGGACTGTTAACCAAACAAAACAAAATTTATTGTTGTTGTATTGTATGAATTTTATACTAGAAAACATTTTATTTTTAGTAAATTTTTTAATTTTTTAACTAATAATTACTTAATTTCTAATTTTGTTCAGTGTCGAGTACCTTATATTTCATTTTTTAAACTATTTCTAAAAAGATGTATTAAATTGTTGGCCATGAAGTGATAAATATATTTCTTTTTGGGTACTATTAATATCAAATCAATTTTTAATAATAACAAACACGAAGAATTCCGTTCATTATGAAATAATCATTTCAGAATCATAAAATAAATATAAATAAATATATATAAATTTTCGGATTATATTGCGCGAGTGACAGTCGTTGGCCGGATACAAAATCCGGGTCGTTCCGGTATAAAGACCCGACTGTCGCGGAAACTATTGGATTTTTGTCGTCTCTTACGACAGGCATGCCTCAACGCGGGTAAATAAATCTTAAATCCCTACCCCGCAGTGGTAAATTATCTAAAATGTTTCATGAGCTCTATGAGAAAAAAAAAGAACAAAGAATAAGGATATCAAATATATATTTTTAATTTTATTCAAGTACATAATGACCTTGATTATTTACGACCTTTTACAACTTTTCTGGTAGAGGAACTTGGCCAAATGATTTTCAGTGGTTTTTATGTGAGCTATTTTTTTTATGAAAAATATTGCTGGAAAATTCAGCCTTTCAAAACTATGTTAATTTGACACAATCGGCTTAGTGTTTCCCTAAATAAAAATAAATTAGCAAAATTGAAATAAAACTTCAACGAAAAAAAAAAGTCCTACAACTCTTTTTATGTTCCATTGTGCATTCACCCTAAGCAATTAGTTTCGTTTCGCCTTCTGCATTTTGACAGCCTCAGATCTGTATTCGTAGTGTTTCCAATTGGTTGTAAATTAAATTTCTCAAACCAGTGATAATTCAGCCAAACTTCACGTAAACCATGATTTGGGATAACCCGAATATGATGCTTAATTTTTGAAATGACGCCGCAAATGTACAGTCTGCATTTAAAAAAAAAAATATGTATGTATGTATGTAAGTAAATTTCTTAAGTCCGCAGCATTTCTCCAAAATCATTAAGAAGAAAGAATTTTCCGAGTGTCAAGCGAAGTCGCTAAAAATTTTCAACGCTTGCGGTTCTTGGAAACAATAAGGCCAAAAGGTTTTAAACAAATATTGCCAGCGTCGGTCCAACCCTTATGTTTAAGCAAATAGTCACAAACTATCCATATTATCCTTTGGCTTAGTAACTTGTTTACCTTTTCCTGCAAGTTAAACAATACAACTAATTTAAGTTCGTTTGAAGGTCTAGCGAGAGAAAGGATTTATGTTTAAACCATTTTGGTTATTGTTTTTCGCTTACACACATGCATATGTATGCGTACTTAAGTAGGTGCGAAGCGTTTGTCCTTCGGTGTGACGAATCATTTCAAACTTAGTAACTGACTAAGCGCAAACATATACATACATACATTTAGCGGTTGAATTTGATTTGCTTGCTTAGCGCTGCTGCTTAATGCTATACACACACTTGCTTTGCGACATGACGACGACATGGCGCGCAAAAGATTTTTGGTAATAATAATTAATATAAAAAATGAGATCAGCTGAATATGATGCTCTTTACAAGAGGGTTGAAAGACTCTTTCTCCAATTCATGGTAAGCGCCTTGATATTTTTATTAAAGGGTGATCCATTTCGAGGTTCCCTACTTTTTAAAGAAAAAACACAGAAAATTTTAATTTAATGGGGATAGCTTATTATCATTCGAAAGAACATTCTTTGGTATTTAATTTTTGAAGCTTATCTCTTTCAAATGTTGGCCGCGGCTAAGTCTCAGATGGTCCATCCGTTGAGTACAATTTTCGATAGCTTGTTCGAGCATTTCGACTGGTAGCTGGCGAATGGCATGCGTGATGTTTGGCTCCAAGGCCCAAATCGAAGCGAGATTGCCCGCATAGACTTTAGACTTTATATATGCCCACAGGAAAAATTATAACGGATATCACACGATCTTGGTGGTCAATCGACCGGCCCAAAACGTGAAATTATCTGCTCGTTGAAGTATTCTTTCAATAAATCCATTGATTAATGTGATGTGTGGAAAGTGGCGCCGTCTTGTTGAAACCAAATGTCGCGGATATCACGGGCTTCAATTTCAGGCATCAAATAGTCGGTTATCATGGCGCGATAACGGTCGCTATTGACGGTTAGGTTCTCCGCGGCATCATTTTTGAAGAAATATGGCCCGATGATTCCACCGGCCCACAAACCACAGCAAAACGTTGTTTTTTCTGGATAAAATGGCAGCTCTTGAACCTCTTTAGGTTGTTCGGCAATTTTGCTTGTTTACATACATATATCCATTGAGCCAGAAATGGGCCTTATCGCTGAACAAAATTTGGCTCGAAAACCTCGGATCTTCTTGGAACTTTTCGGGAACCCATAGAGCGAAACGATGTTGCTTGGGATGGTCGAGCGACTTCAGTTCTTGCCCAAGCTGTATTTTTTACGCTTTCAATTTAAGATCTCGATGTGAAATGCGCCAAGTCGTTCCATACGTCAGTCCGAGTTGCTGCGACCGGCGCCGAACCGACTCTCCACGGTCTTCGTGTACACTCTCAGTTACGGCCGCTATATTTTCTTCACTGCGTGCTGGACGTGATCTATTCGGTCTAATATTATCCAATAAGGAATTCTGTGTCTCAAGATGGGTGATGATGTTGCGCATAGTACGCTCAGTAGGCTGATTATGCTGCCATAAGTAGAACGAAGCGCGCGTGGGAATTTTCATAATAAAGTTGAATGATTTTTAAACGTTGTTCGAGCGTAAGTCGTTCCGTGATGTAATGCCAAACAATAAATACTCAACAAAAATAACATGACAACTTGACACGACTCACGCGTGATTTGTCAAAAAAAAAAAAAGGCTGGATTACCCTTTATTTAAAAAATTTACACACCTTAACCTAACGTTCTAGATCGGCTCTGAACAGCTAAAAGATTTTTTTTTAATGAAAAGTGTTTATTTGCTGGCTAAACTTATTTAGAAAAAACCTCTACCTATATTTTTGGATATAGATTTGAATGGAATTCATAGCTTGTATGGTATTAAATTTCAAATTTTTCTCAGCTTTTTATTAAAAGAGTGTAATTTGAAGTACAGCTGACTTTGACAAACTGTCCAGCTATGTGGAAATAAGACCTGTGGCTATTTAATTATTTTAAGATTATTCTTAATGGGACACACTTGACTCAAGTTAGTTAGAAATTTTTACATTTTATATTTTACTTTTAATAGTTACAAATTTAAGTGAGCGTGAAAACCGATTTGTCGTTCTGTCGTTCTGTCGCTCTGCTTTTGTGCTTTACTTCCTTAAATGAAGCAAATGTCGTTTGTCGCACTGCAGTAGCGAATGTGTTTAAACTGTTTTTTAGCTATGTTTTTTTTTTGTTGCCATTCTAATACTTACTAACCATACATATATTTACACTACCTTCCGGGAAAACGCCATAACGCTTTAAGAATTTCCACGAAGGCGGATTTGAAAGCATCGAAACAAAAATATTGACCTTGTAGAGGATTTAATTTTATTTGAAAATTATTATTGTTTGAATTGTTTTTAGTAGAAGATGTCCAATCCACCATAATTTTTGGCGCTGACTAATGGTGCAGTTATGCAGACTTAGAAAACTTAGACGGTACGCTTAAGAGGAGTCACTTAGCTTAGTTGAAGTTTGTGGATAAATTATTAGACAGCGCGTAGGCGAACATGACTTCACTTGGAGGGCTGAAGAAGTGACATTTAATATCTGTCATGTCAGTTGAGTATTCCCATTTTTCATATTCACTTAAACATAAATACCTTGGAATTTATATGGTTTGTTAAATATATTAAATTTATAATAATAATAAGGTCGAAACTTCCTTTTTTGTCTATGTAGAATGACAATTCGTAAACAGCTGATAAGTAAAGTTAGTTCTGTTTTGTTGTTATGTTCTAAGTTCAATGTTTAAGTTTTCTAAGTCCGCATAATTGACCCATAAGTCTGTAAAACCGAGCTATAAGCCTAAGAACAAAGTGACTAGTAGAGTAAAGCAACGCTTTGTACATTTCGTGGTGTCCAACGATTTAGTAACCATTCAAAAGTATTTTGTTGCCAAAGTGTGAAGATATCGGTAAAAGAATATATCGTAAATATTAACAAAAAAATATTTATTTTACAGAAAGAATAAATAAATTTATTTATTTTAATTTATGTAAAATGGCTGAGAAAAAGAAAAAATATTTTAAAATAACTTAGATATTGTTGTTAGGCAACATGTTTTATATCCTTAATAATAATTTTTTATTTTTTATTTTCAAAAATAATTAAAAAATTTTGTTATTATATAAATTTTTAGAACAAAAAGAGTTTGAAACGTCAATATAAATTAAATTTAATTATTAATAATTAAATTGAAATTTTTTTTATTATTAATTTAAAATATTATCACCATTTAAAAAAAAATTGTAATTATGAAAATCACTACTATAGAGTATTACTCTTGCAACTTTTGGCGATATTTCGAATTATTGTTAAAAAAGGTTAAGTGAGTTTTTTTTTTAAATTTTTTTTAAATTATCATGAAACTAATAAATTCATTAGTACATATAAATTTAGCAAAAATTAAAATTTTATTAATTTAAAATAATTTTATTTGTTATTAATTAGAACAACTACTATTTCACCACTCTGCCGATCTTTTGTTCATATTATAATTAATAATAAAATTAAAACTACTTTCATTTATGATAATTTGCATAAGTTCAGTGCTTTCAATGGTCAAAAGCTATGGCTAGAGTATTTCAGCTTTTGACAGTTTTTGAATAATAAATTACCGTAAATTGAATAAAAAAAATCTTAAGAATACATATAAAATCATACAAATTGTGACTGTAGAAAGATATGTACAAATAAACGAACTAAATCATTCTGAATAATAATAAGAATTACAATTGGTTGGAAAAATTATTTTTATTAATTTTAATTTAATTTAATTTGATCTATTTTTATTGCTTTATATTAAATTTTTTATAAATTTACTTTAGTATTTTAATTATTAATTTTGCTTATCTTTATTCATTTATTTTTAATTTAATTGAATTTCGTATTATTTTGTTTCATATAATATTATTTCTCTTTAAAATGTATTTTAATAATTTCATTTTATGTTATCTTATGTTGTTTTTCATTTTATTTTATTTTAAGGGGGTATTCTGGTCTAGACGTATAAAATTCATCCCATAATCTTTGAAGCTCCGTGAAAAGAAATCAATCAATATTTCTCTATCCATCTTTTTATAAGTTATTTATTGACTTGAGAAAAATGCAAAAAAAAATTGAAAACAATTGAAAACAATTTTTTTTTTAATTCCACGAATTAACATCAGATGAAAAATTGTTACGTGACCATATCCACGATTTCAGCCCTTCTAACAATTTGAAAAAAAAGAAAGATTATTAGTCTAGAGGAATGTCGCAATGTCTGGAACTACGGAAAAAATAAAAAGAAATTTTTACAAAATGGCGACTCTGAAAAAAAAAAATTCATTTACCCTTTTTTGGAGTTTTCGAATTTTTTAAAAATATTAAAAGTTGAAATTTGCGGATGAGCAAAGATGACGCTCCAAAATTTTCAAGTAAATCATTCCAGTATAAATTGAGAAATTGTGGATATCGTTTTGAAAAAGACAGTTTCGAGAAAAACGCATTTAAAGTTCCGCGTAAAGGCTGAGCCGATATGGACGCAGCCTCAGAAAAATACTTGTATCTCCGAAAATAATTCGAATTTTGAAAAATCCTCTTACAGACAAATTTTTAAAAAGTTAAACTATAAAAATATGCACAAAAAAAATCGAATTTTCCAAAATTCTATACTATACCTCTTTAATTTGGTTTAAATTAGCTTATGTGTTTTTTATTCTTTATTTTATTTTAACTTATTTTATTTGATTTTTATTTTCTTTAATTTAATTTCATTTTATTTGAGCTTTTTCCTCTATTTAATTTAAGTTTATTTGATTTAATTGAAATTTTATATCATTTTACTTTACTTAATATTTTATTTCCCAATTTTTTTAATCTAATTTATTTAATTGTATTCAATTTAATTAAATTAATTTATATATTAATTTTTTATACTAATTTCATGTGTGTAATACTTTTTTATTTCATTATCTTTAACTTTAGTTATCCTTTTTATTTCAATTTTTAATTTTTTTATTAATTTGAATTTTATTTTATTTATATTTTTTTGTTATTTACCTAATTTATATCAATCAGTTTTATTTAAATTAATTTAATTTTGATGTTTTAATTATAATTTATTTTTTAAATTTAATCTATATTTTACTTTACTTATTTTTCTATTTCCTTAACTTTTATTTAATTTAATTTAATTTAATTTAAGAGTATTTTATTTAATTTATATTATATTATATTACTTCATATATATTTGATAGTATTTTATTTTATTTTAATGAAATTTTTTATTTTACTTGATTTTAATTCATTTCACTTTACCTTTTTAATTTTTAATTTATACTTTATTTATTTATTTTCCATTTCCTTTACATTTATTTAATTGAAGTTTATTTAATTTTATTTATTTTAGGTTATAAGTAAATGAGCTGTATTCAAAGGCTTATATTTGTTAGAAACATTATTTTTTCATTGAATATTTTGTTATAGAACAAAGAAAAAATGATTGATCACCACATCTCCTCATCAGACTTCTTTTTCCTGGGATCGAACCAACGGATTCTTACATCACAGGCGAGTGCTCTACCACTGAGCCAACGTCTGCCATGTAATCAGTTGTTGTAATATTCAATTTATTACTAACCAACAACTATTTATTATTTAATTTTGTTTTTTAATTTATTTTTTATTTTTTGAAATTTTTATTTTTATTTGACTTAACATATTTTTCCAATACCTTATTTTTAATATAATTTGTTTTAAATTTAATTAAATTAAAAATTATTTTAAATATATTTTGTTACTTATTTAATATTTTTATTTCAATTTTACTTTATTTATTTGTTTATTCCGTTTATTTTATTTCATTTAAATTAAGTTTCCAATTTATTTTATTTCATTTTATTTCATTTGCCAATCCAATTAGTTTTATATTTTATTATTGTATTTCTTGCTATTTGATTTGATTTATTTATTTTTATTTAACTTAATTGTATTTAGTTTTATTCATTTAAATTTAAATTATTAGTAGTTTAATTTAATTAAATTTAATTAACTTTATTTCATAGTTTTTTTTACTTATTTTTTTTTGATTTATTTTTTTTTAATTTTATTTACTTTATTTATTTTATTTGACTACTTTTGTTTAGTTTTTGTTTTTTATTTTACATTTTACTATAATAATTTTTTTTTTTTTTAATTTTTTATAAATTCAATTATGGTTTAGATGGGGCACCACCACATCACGTTGTACTGTTTGGTGATGTACATATGTATATATGCATATGTATATATATATATATATGAATATATATATGCATTTAAATGAACTCATCTCTGCCTACTTGTCATATTCACGACGATCCGCGCTTCGTGTCATTTTCGTATAAATAGCGGCGTTCTAACGACAGGATGCACCATAGTACAACATATTACACGAGTAGCCGTGCCGTTACTTTGTTCGCACGATCTAGAAAGATCTTTGTTTACCTGTAAAAGCGAAAATTGTCGTTTCCAAAAACCATTGCAATTTTCGCCAGAAAAATAATATAGTTTTTTTTTTAATAAATAGTGATTTAGTGCCGGCAACATAATACTAGAAATTTTCCAGTGTCTTCAGTGTTAAGCTACAAGATCAGCTACTTGGGATGTTAATTTTGAAGATGTGCAAATTTTTTTTAAAACAACCATCACTCAGGTATAAAATCAATTCAATGTTGTTTCCTGAAAATTTTTCGTATAAAAAGCAGCATAGTCAAAGTGCAGCAGCGTACAGTAGAGATCACATGTGATCGCGACTGATCACGCGTCATTTAATGCTTCGGTTCGCCTTGAAGCGCAGTGGCTCTATAAACAGGTAGCCAAAAAAAAATTTGATATTTCGTTTGGTTGTCAAATACTATGTAACTAGCTGCCAAGTAGCGCTGCAGGACATTCATAATGTCAAAGACTGTGAAAGTGATCGCATGTGCTCGGTATATGTCAAGTGAACTAGTGAATTGAATTTTTTTTCGTCAGTGAAAAGTGCTAAAAAGTAAGTATTCATTTACACTTGAAAGTCCAACGAATATTATACGACAAACTTTAATCAGTTATGATGTTCATATTGATTTCCTATACATCACTGGGAGAAGTTTGTCCCTATAATATTACATGTGGTATGCAACATAAGGTAAAAAAAAAAAAAAGAAGAAAGTTGTTGACCAGACTTTGCGACATACTTTGCACGGTGATTGAAAATTGCACACTTAAGTCATCACTGGGTGGTGTGTGTCGTGAAAAGTGGTACAAAAAGCAACAAACACTAGCGCGAATGTGGTGTATTTTCACAAAGAGAGCTGGATTAACAATTTTTTAAAATTAAACAGCGATTGTCGGTCTAGTCGCTTTATGTATAAAATGAAAAAAATGGTGACTAGACCGAACACTCGTGCTATAATTTTAAAACAAAAACAACTTTATTAGCATTTGAGTAGTAGAAACTGTGAATGCACCTATCGAGAAGAAGCTGAAACACAACATTTTTCAAAGTTAAAGTGATTTTCTGTTGTAATTTGCAAATGCAAGCGAATCAATTAGCTTCTTTGGTAGCCTAGCTTTAGTGATTATTTGGTTCATAAAGCTAGACAACCATTGAAGTTCGTTGTATGTAGCAAAGTTAACAATGTTGACAAAAAGCCTACAAAAAAAAAAGAAAAAAAATTTGGAAAAGTGTGCCAAAATAAAACAAGAAAGTGTAGCAAATAACACAAGAATTCAAAAAATAATTTTTATCTTCAAACCACTCAAAGTTTTTAAGTATTTCATACTTTTGAAGCTTTCACAAGTGAAAGCTCTCTGCAAAGAGCTTTCTTGGAGCTTTCCCCAAAAATGCCAAATTCAATTAAAGGAACTATCGTTGTGGTATACATACTTTTTGAAGCTTATATCACAGTGATTTTCCTTTTTATTGCGTTTGTGCCCAAACTACAGTGACTAACGAAATATTTAATTGAAAAAAATGTGATTTGAAAATTTAAAAAAAAAGAAGCTATTTGAAATATAAGAAACAGTTATAGTGATGTACTTTTTATCATTTACTGATATATCACAGTAGCTGTTCCTTATATATTGAATTAGCCTTACAACGTGTAGAAAAAACAGTTTTAATGGCTTAACCAATGAAGAGAGTGACCTAACCTATAAAATACCTATAAAATTACAGAGCGAAATTTGCTTGGGTTTGCCATCGCCAATATACAATAGAGGTAGGTGTGCATCAAATATTTTTTTAAATACATTTATATAAAAAACGTAAAATAAAAATAAACAAAAAATTTAATTCCAAAAAATATATAAAAAATGAAATTAAAAAAAAATTAAAAAAATTAAAACATAAAAAAATATTAAAAATAATTATTAAATATTGATTATTAAATAATTCTGACAAATTTTCAGATACAGCATGCGCAGTCTTGTATTTCAAGCATTATAAAGTCAACACTGGGCATAGTGTGTCTGAAAAAATGGCATAATGAGCAACAAAAAAAAAAAATAAATAAATAAATAAAAACAAATTGTGAATGAATCTACTGAAAACTACATAATATAATTTTAAAATTTCCAAACTCCAAGCGAATCCAATTAACTTCTTTGGTAGCTTAGCTTTAGTGATTTATTTTGTCATAAAGCTAGACAACCATTGAAGTTCGTTGTATCGAAATCATCGATAAAAGAAAAAAAATAAAGAAAAAATAACATAAATAAAATAAAATCATTGGCAAAAGAAAAATAGTTTGAAAATTGTAGTATTTCGTACATTTCGTAAGCAAAATTAATTATGAAATAATGTATATATAAAAAAATTCGCAGCTCTATGAAAGCTTACATATATGATTGTGAAAGCTCATTTGGTGTATGATGCTTTGAAGCTTCGCATTTTTTTTTGGCCTAAACTGGCGATTTGATTAAAGGAACTACCGTTGTGATATGTGTACATTTTTGTTTTCAGAACCATATCACAGTGATTTTCCTTTATATTACATTTGTTCAGACTCAACTTGTCAATTTTAAGTGATTTGGTTTGTTGATTTGGGTTATAAGGTCAACAAAATGTATGTAAAAATGCCATTTAAGTGCAAGGAACAGTTGCTGGGATTTGTATTCTGTTTTTTTCTATAATTCACATCACAGTGGCTGTTCTTTATGCGTTAAATCGGTCAAACCGTCATGAGCCAAAATGGTAAAAATTGTTGAAAAAAATTAAAACAAAATAAATATAAAAAACAAAGTTGATTTGGTTTTGTGTTTTTTCCGACAGGGTGGATACTAGATTTATATTGGAACGCATTTTTGTCATCCCTTGTCAATTTTGGTTTTGTAACAAACCGGTTTTGGCGAACCGCCATCTTCACGAAATCAAGCACTGAAGATGGCGGTTCGCCGAAACCGGTTTGTTACAAAACCAAAATTGACAAGGGATGACAAAAATGCGTTCCAAAACAAAGGTAATTAATAAAAAAAATATATAAATAAATAAGCAAAAAAAAAAACACATTAATAATAATAGAATAAAAAAATAATAATGAAGAAGAAAAAATAAAATTAAATAATTAAATTAAATATAAAAATAATATAAAGAAATAATAAACTAAAAATAAATATAAGTAAATATAAAAGACATTAAAAAAATAAAAATAAAAACACAATAAAATAACATAATTGAAAATCAAAACAAAATAAAGTAACATATGCAAATCAAAATTAAATATATTCCAAATACCGTAAAAGAAAATAGAAAAAAAAAATTGAATGAAATAAAAATAAAAATGGTAAATATAATAAAAAAATTAACTAAGCAAATAAAATAATATAAATTAAAATAAGTTAATAAAAAATGAAATACAATAAAATAAACTATATTAAAAAAAAACAAAAAAAAAAAAAAGCAAAAAAAGTAAAAAATAAAATAAAATAAACTAAAATAAAATAAAATAAGTAAAATAAAAAAATAAAATTAAACAAATAATAAAAAAATATAATAAAATATATTAAAAAGGTAAAAAATAAATTAAAATATAATAAAATGATACAATATTAATTAAAATAGAATAAATAAACAAATAAATTAAATGTAAAATATAAAATAAAATAAAATAAATAAAAATAAAAATGAATGGACGAAAAAAATAAAATAAAATAAATAAATAAATAAATAAATAAAAATAAAATAAAATAAAATAAAATATAACAAAATGAAAAAAAACACATTTAAAAAAATTAAAAGAATTAAAAGTAAATTAAAAATTAAACAAAAAATATAAAAGAAATGAAAAAATTCAAAAAATAAAAATAAAATAACTTAAAGTTAAATAAAAAAATAAAAATAAAATAAACTAAAATAAAGAAAATAAAAAAATAAAAAAAATTGAAAGAAAAATAAAAAATTAAAAAAAAAAATTAAATTAAATAAGTAAAATAATATAATATTAAGTACAAAAAAAAAAATTTCCAAAAAAAATTAATAAAAAAGTAAATAATTAAAAAAAATTAAATGAAACAAGCTATCGTAAAAGATAATGACGTGAAAAAAAAATTAAATAAAAAAATTTAATAAAAAAAGTATAAAAAAATGAAAAATTAAGAAAAAAACTAAAATAATTAAAATAAAATATTATTAATTACTACGAAATAAATAAAAAATTAAAATTAAAATAAAATAATATTAAATAAAATAATATAACACTAAATAAAATAATATGAATAAAATAAAATTGAATTGGAAAATTAGATAAAATTAAATTAAATTTAAATTAAAAAATTCAAAACAAAAAAATATTTAATGTAAATTGAATAAATTAAAATAAAATAATATTAAAAATTATTATTTAAAAAATTGAAAAAGGTTAAAACGATTTAAATTAGATTAAAAGAGAGTAATAAATAAAAATAAAAATGAAATTAGTAAAATAATAAAAGTATAAATAAAATTGAATAAGTACAACCTTTAAAAAACTCGTTTTGGGCAATGTCAACGTGTTATGTGGAAAAGTTTGGCAAAATAAAAAAAGAAAGTGAAAAAAATTGAAACAAAAATATCGAATATTCACTTTTATCTCAAAGCACTGAAAAACTTTAAGTATTTCGTGCTTTTGAAGCTTTCACACGCGGATTCTTTTTGCACAAAGCTTTTTTGGGGCTTTCACAAAAATGTCAAATTCGTTTAAAGACACTATCGTTGCTTTTGTTCTTGGTTTTTTCTTCGTGCTAGTTAAAAAATTGAATTTGCTCAAAATTAAATTTCTCTCACTCAAAAAAAGTATGTATTTGAAGCATCATATTGGCGACAGCGTTTGGGGCATACTTTGGTCAGTGGATGAAATTTTTTTATTTGAATCATCACTGGTCAATGTGTGTCTCAAAAATTGTTGCAAGCAGCACCTTTTAAACTCTGGAGATGGATGTTGCCAGCATAGTGATCTAAATGGAATATTTATTTAAAAAATAGTTAAAAGATTGTTTTACAAACACTGACAAACTGATCAAAGGAACTTTCGTTGTGGTATGTAATATTTAAACAATAAAAAGTATATTAAAAATATGTTTCCATATATTGCGTTCATTCAGTAACAAATACCATACCAATATGTGATGCAAAAAAGCGTAAGAAGATTTAAAAAAAACTTCATATTTATTTCATGGCTACAACATATCCAAGAGCTTCAAGGAAGTAGAATATTTTTTTTTAAATTTAATTTTAGTGAATTTATTTTCATATATCAGATTGCTCCTTGATTGAATTGTTGTTTTACATCAAAAATTCATCGGATATTTTGTATGGATTTGATTTGATATCACGTGAATGACTGAATTGAGCGTACACCAATGATGTTTGAATAATTTTTTTTTTCGACAAACAATCGTTTTATTTCTCAAACTAGTCTCTTTTTAGCTTCTTACATTTAGTCAAGTATTTTTCCAATTTTTGTATTCCCTCCAAATAATAGGTTGTTTCAAGGCCCTCCAAATAGGAGTTTGTTTCTGTGATGACCTCTTCACTCGATCCGAATCTCCTGTCGGCTTTCCATTTCTTCAGATTAAGAAAAAAGAAAAAGTCGCAGCGTGCTCTATTTATAGAATATGCTGCATGGGGAGTAGCAGTTCGTAGCTCAATTTATGAATTTTTACCATGATGACTACACACGTGTGCAGTTGTGTATTGTACTGAGGGAACGGCACTTTTTGTTCGCCAAATGCAACGTTTCTGTATCAAATCAATAAATAAGCTGTTCAACAGCTCTCATCTGGGATCTTTTTTTTACCGTTTTCAAGGTAATTGATGTGTATGACACCTCAAGATAAAAAAAAAACTAGCCGGCTGACCCACCTTGGCCTTCTTTGGTGCATGTTCATCCTGATAAACCCATTATATTGATTTGTCTTTAGTCTCTGGTGTGATGTGGTATACATTTGGGTTGCGATTGCGCCACTCCTTTGAAGTGGATACATAGTTGCACTTATGGTCGTCGTCCGAGAGCAATTGCGGCACCCAATGCGCGTATAGCTTGTTGATGTCGAAATATTCATGTAAAATGTGATGTCTCCGTTTAGCAGTTAAGATGCCTACAGTCTCAGTCACCGCACGCATTATTTTCCTCTGGTGGTCCAATATCATTCCATGAATTTTATCGATGATTTGTGGCATGATGACCTCTTTTGGACGTCATTTGTGCTGGTACGACCCCAGCGGAACTCAGTAATCCACTTTTTAACCATTGAAATTGATGGTGCAGCTTCCTCATGGTATTTATCAAGCCTTTCTTTGGTTTCGGTGTGTTGTATTTACAGTAACTGCGCCGAAAATCCAAAAAGTCACTGACAAGCAGCACTGGTACTACATTGAAGATTAGGCTTTGTACTGTCCTTAGGCAATAACTTTGCCTTATTCGTATAAAAAGTGAGCTGGTCAAATATTAAGATGAAAATAAAAAATCGAAAATGAACAAAATTTAAAATCCTTTTTTTCATGAAATTCCTTTTTTATTATAAAGTTTGAATCTTGGTATTATAATATATTCATCATTCAAATGACTGCCTCGTGAATTTTTTCAAACTTCGTTCCATTTGAGGTCATCTTCGACAACTTTTTGGCACATATTGGTCGGCATCTTAGCCACAACTTGACGAATGTTGATTTTCAAGTGCTCAAGAGTTAAAAGTTTATCTGTATGAACACGATCTTTCGCATAGCCAAGCAAAAAATAGTCCAACGGTGTCAAATCGCACAATCTCGCGCGGCCGGGAAATTTCTCTCGCAATAGAACCGTGAATTTCTCTCGTGTTGTGTGGCATGTGGCACCACCTCGTTGGAATCACATATTGTGCTAGTCGTGTTCTTCAATTGCAGGCTAAAAAGTCAGTTATCATACGACCTTAACGCTCCGATTTGAAAATGACAGTCTCGCCCTTATCGTTTCCAAGGAAGTAAGGTTCAATCGTACCTCCGTATCAAAGAGCGCACCAGACAGTATTTTTTTGTGGGTGTAATGGCCTCTCTTCAATTATTTGCGGATTTTCGGAGCCCCAAATGCGACAATTTTGTTTATTTACGTATCCACTGAGTGAGAAATGTGCCTCGTTGCTGAAGAAAATTTTGTTGGAAAAATCGCGGTCCACTGCTTGTTGTTCAAGCAGCCAAACGACGTAACTACGGCGTTGTAAATGGTCAGCTGGCTTCAGCTGTTGTGTGCACTGGATTATATATGGATGTAGGTGTAAGTTTAAATGCAAAATACGCCAGATAATGTGCCATAAGAAAGTCCCAGCTCTTGAGAACATCGAGAAATAGACACATTCGGGTCAGAAGCGATAATTGAGGTGGAATGAGTAAAACTATGATGCAGAGGCCTTACAAAATCTGTAAACAATGCAGCTTCTTCAAATAGCTTTAAAATTTTACCAATTGCTTGAGCAGTTGGACGATTCTGTGTACCATAAACTCCTCTTGAAGTAAGGGACGTGACCGGTAGGTTTCAATAGTTTTAACGCGTTGTGCGATTGTTAAGCGATTTATTTTCAGAAATGTCTGACTTTTAACTAAAACCAAATATGTTTGGTTTGACACTTAGGTTTGACTGATGTCAAAATACAGCGCTACACTTTCGAAACCACTAAATGGATAACTCTCTATAATTTCTAGGTTTCCTAGTTTTTTAAAGAAAGAAAAAACAAAGAAAATTCAAATTTAATGGGAAATGTTTTTTATCATTCGAAAGGAACTGTTTTGGAATTTATTTTTTGAATATTATCTCTTTCAAATGTCAGCCGCCGCTACATCTTAGATGATCCATCCGTTGAGTACAATTTTCGATGACTCATTCGAGCATTTCGACTGGTAACTGACGAATGACACGCGTGATGTTTTGCTCCATAGTCTGAATCAAAGCGGGATTGCCCGAATAAACTTTAGACTTTACATATCACCACAGGAAAAAGTCGTCTAATGGTGTGATATCACACGATCTTGGGGCCAATCGACCGGCCCAAAACGGGAAATTATCTGCTCATCGAAGTGTTCTCTCAATAAATCCATTGATTGATGCGATGTGTGGGAAGTGGCGCCGTCTTGTTGAAACCAAATGTCGCAGAGATCACGAACTTCAATTTCAGGCATCAAATAGACGGTTATGATGGCGCGACGCGATAACGGTCGCCATTGACGGCTACGTTCTCACCGGCATCATTTTTGAAGAAATATGGACCGATGATTCCACCGGCAAACAAACCACACAAACCGTTGTTGTTTCTGAATAAAATGGCAGCTCTTGAATCTCTTCATGTTCCTCTTCGTCCCAAATGCGGCATATTTGCTTGTTTACATACCCATTGAGCCAGAAATGGTCCTCATCGCTGAACAAAATTTGGTTCGAAAACGTTGGAACTTCTAGGAACTTTTCAAGAGCCCACAGAGCGAAGCGATATCGACTGGGAAGGTCGATCAGCTTCAGTTCTTGCACAAGCTGTATTGTGTATGCTTTCAATTTAAGATCTCGACGTAAATTGCGCCAAGTCGTTTCATACGAGTTACTGCGAAAGGCGCCGAATCGATTCTCCACGGCCATCGTGTACACTCTCAGCTACGGCCGCTATATTTTCTTTACTGCGTGCTGGACGCGGTCTATTCGGACGAATATTATCCAATAATGACTGCTCGGTCTCCAGTTGGTTGCTGATGGTGTTGCGAATAGTACGCTCAGTAGGCCGATTATGTTGACCATAAGTTGAGCGAAGCGCCCGAAACACATTCTTTACAGAACGTGAATTTTCGTAATAAAGTTGAATGATTTGTAAACGTTGTTCAGACATAAGTCTTTCTATGATGAAATGCCAAACAATACTGAACAAAAATAACATGACAGCTTGACACGACTCACGCGTGATCTGCCAAAAAAGGGGCTATTGAAAAAAGTACCTCTACTTGGATCATGCTTTATATATATTTGGCGATATGTAACTGCTGAAGTGATTTTCGGCCTAGTTTCTTCTGCAATTTGTGATTTTGCGTCTTGATACTTTTACCTACAAATGGGGGGGAACCCGCAATTTATTCTAAGCCACTACTTCCGAGTAGCCAATGGATTTTTCTGAGGAGCTTTTATTTGATGTCAGCAACACAATCGGAGCGCTTGACTTTCCCTGCAATAATTATAATAAATATTTAAAAAAAATAACAGTAACAAAATATGGCTCAACTTGTACTTAATTATTATAGGACTACCCTAATATACAATACAGGGTGAGTAATATGAAATAATTATACAAAAATAACTGTCAAATGTAAAAATATTTTTTTTCTGAAAAAAAATAGAATTATTTTTCAATAAAACTTAAAAAAGATATTAATAAAAAGTTTTTTTTTGCGTATATATACATATATTTTTTATAAAACAATTTTTTTTATAAAGTCCAAGACTTCAAAGAATGGAAGGTAAGTTGAGATAAGTGAATAAAGAGATATCAGCCGTCTCGTACCTTCAAGAAGGAGCAGAGAGTGTATATTCCAGCGAGTTGTATACCAAAGTCAAAGCGATTAGCGCTTTTTGATTCAGATTTACATGCATACATACATATGTTAGCACAAACATATACATACATACATTTCTATGTATATAAAAATGGTGTAACGTACGAATCGCAATAAATCGACTAAACTGCCAATGAATATCGACGGGAAATGATTGTTGTGCGTGCGTGCGAAAAATCTCTTGCGTGAGCATATGCCGCGGGTGGCTAATTGCATGCGGTAAACACATTCACACAGCGTTCTATACATACGTTCGTACATAGTTTGAAACTAGTAGAATATGCAACTGTTTTGGTAGTCGGGATAAGTGCTTCCCTATTTTTTTGCATAATCCACACAATCGAATACCCCATCCTCGCACCACCACTAACGATGATGACCTACTTTTTGGGCTATCCGATTTGGCCGCGAATTTCCTTGGAATTTATGCGGAAGAACTCCAATAATAACCTCGTAGTTTGCAATTTATTTCTACTTCATTCATTTCAGTTTGATTTCGCTTGTGGTGGTGACGGCATGTTTTTGAAAAAATTAACACAAACCGAACGTGAGACGTTGAGAGGTCAACGACGTGAGACGCAATTGATAACGGCGCGTGCGAGGGCGGATAAAAGTAATGTGATAAGGAAATGAAATATTTTTAAATAAAAATTAAATATATTATTCTAAAAAAAGTGCTCAATAAAGCGCTTGTGGAAAGTTGCTTACGAAATAAATACGAAAATTAGTGAAAATTTGAAGAGAATAGAAGGGAGTCGAAGGCTTCGAGCCTAAATTATCTTAAAAAATATCTCGTGCTTTATATAAATAATCCAATATGGGTTAAAAAAGGTATATGGATAACCAGTTTCAACTATATTCGCACGAGCGGGCAGCTATGCATAAGAATCGAGTATAAAAGCCACCTCCCACTTCCAATACTGGTCTCTTTAGGATTGACTTCATTACCACGAAACACAACGGAACTTTTTTTCTTCGTGTAAACTACGAAGATACGGCTATGGAAAGTTAAACTTTTCGATCTTATTCTTCTTCACTGGCGTAGGCACCGCTTACGCGATTACAGCCGAATCAACAATAGTCCGCCAGTCGTTTCACCTTCTCGCCGGTTGGCACCAATTCTGGACACCAAATACAGCCAGATCCTTCTCCACATGATCTTTCGAAGTGAGTGGAGGTCATCCTCTTCCTCTGCTTCCACTAGCGGACTCTGCAACGAATACTTCAGATAGATACTTATAGATAAAAATGGAGGATGTGCACTGCGACCTTAGGTCTATTATACTCTAATAGTATAATTCTTGTTTCGCTGTACTTCGTATAGCCCTAATGTTTGCAGAAAGCCTACAAAACGTTGCGGGCTAATAGGCCTTATTAGGTTGTGCTCAGGCTGTAACGTTCCTATGTAGGTTCGCCTTATCCATGCTACCGCTACGCATTCTTTAATCAGATGCCCGATATTTCTGGTTACATGTTAATGGGTGATCCAAGTAGAGGTACTTATTTCAATAGCCTTTTTTTGAAAGATCGCGAGTGAGTCGTGTCAAGGGGTCAGTGTACACGAAGGCCGCAGAGAGTCGATTCGGCGCCGTTCGCACCAACTCGGACTGACGGACTGACGTATGGAACGACTTGGCGCATTTTACATCGAAATCTTAAATTGAAAGCATACAAAATACAGCTTGTGCACGAACTGAAGTCACTCGACCTTGCCAAGTGACATCGCTTCACTCTATGAGCTCTTGAAAAGTTTTCGAGCCAAATTTTGTTCAACGATGAGGCCCATTTCAGACTCAATGGGTATGTAAACAAGCAAAATTGCCGCATTTGGGAAGAAGAACAACCTGAGGAGATTCAAAAGCTGCCATTTCATTTAGAAAAAATAACGGTTTGGTGTGGTTTGTGGGCCGGTGGAATCATCGGGCCATATTTCTTCAAAAATGATGCCTTCGAGAACGTAACCGTCAATCACGACCGTTATCGCGCCATGATAACCGACTATTTGATGCCTAAAATTGGAGCTCGCGACATTTTATTTCAACACGACGGCGCCACTTCCCACACATTGCATCAATCAATGGGTTTATCGAGAGAACACTTCGGTGAGCAGATAATTTCACGTTTTGGGCTGGTCGATAGGTCACCGTTAGACTTTTCCCTGTGGGGATATGTAAAGTCTTAAGTCTATGTGTGCAGTCCCGCTTTGATTCAGGCCTTGTAGCAAAACATCACCCGTGTCATTCGCCAGTTACTAGTCGAAATGCTCGAACGAGTCATCGGAAATTAGACTCAAGGGATGGACCATCTGAGACGTAGTCACGGCCAACTTTTGAAAGAGATAATCTTCAAAAAATAGATGCCAAAGAATGTTCTTTCGAATGATAGTAAACATTTCCCATTAAATTTGAATTTTCTGTGTTTTTTTCTAGTTTGTGCATATGATATCTGAGTCTGCAGTGTTCTGTTCGAATACCTCAAAAAATTTTAAATTATTTTTACTGAGTACATTCAACTGTACATTTAGCATGTTTTAGGCCAACTAGCTTGTACCAATACCTCTTCCTTATGAAGCGTAGATCTACTTTCAACTTTTATTTAATTGTATGCTTCTATAGGGGGAAAAGAGTGAGTCCAATCGGCATGGTTGATGTCGCGTCATTAGTTACTTCATCTGCCAATTCATTACCTTGAATGCCTCTATATCCAGGAACTCACTGCGGTTGAACCTAATTTTTTTCGCCCAGCCACTTCAGGTTTAAGACACACTCCCACACCATGTGATTCCAGTTCCTATGCATTGGTTTGTTTTGAAACCGCCAGTATAGCAGAATATGCCTTAATTATATTCTCCATCTTTGTTTGTCTCCAGGAGGCTTTCTCTCTCATGAGCGCACTGTATTTCTTAACAAAACTGATCCTTTTATTCATGTCTCTTTTATACATTGCCAATGGGATGTTTTCTTTAATTAAGTCTCCACTTCTATTGGATATTAATTTCCATTTACCTGTTCCTTCTCTTATCATGGGTAGAAGAGGTTTCTTCACAGTTTTTCTATTAGATTTTGCAGTAATGCTTCTAGAGCTGTCGTAGGACAAGTTCATGTACATCCTGTAATGCAGGCATAGTTTTCTGCTTTTGGTATTTAGTCATTCTAAAAAGTCATATACTACTAAGTTCCATAAAAGTGGGGACAATACCACATCTCTTAGCAGTTTTCCTTCGTGTAGTACCGTTATTAGCTGAAGTTATTATAGCCAAAGGGCTATATGCCATGTTCATATAACATTCGCGACATGACATCATATGCCATTAGATCATCATATCCAATTGCCTCATACTACAACGTTTCATGTAATATATTGAAGACGAAATATATATGTCACAACACGTCGCATACATGATATGACAGCACATCATATATCAATCACATCTTAACATAGCACTATATTATGTTCCAATCACATGACATGATATTACATCATCTCAGATCCCTTCAAATAATAAATCACAGATTTATAACTGACTTACTAGAATTAAATCACATCGTGTCACTTTACAATCACGTCACCATAAATGTCATGTATTTGATGCCACATAACACTGTCATGTTTTCATAATAATATGCATTACAAGCTAAATAATATATAACGTAACAATCTTACTATTTAAATCACATCATGCGATATTTCCGTATATCATATAATATACATGAAGCGACATCACAGCATGTGTCAATAACATCACGTGACGTTAGATCAAATCATATCATATGATATCACATATATGACATCACATCACATCAAAGTTAAATCACATCATATAAAATAATTTCCAATCGCACCGTATTGAGTAGCCTGACATCATATTATAGCATATCATAGCATATCACATCATATCACAAGCATAACGTAGCAATACATTATGTTCCAATCACATGACATGACATACTTACAAACTAAACATAGTAAGCAGACTATAATATGACATGACACGGCATGACATCACCTGATATTATACTATCATGTTCTCATCATAATATCATCACAAGCTAAATAAATTTATCTGACTATAATTTAATCACATCAGGTCATACTCCAATCAGTTTTTACAAAATATATATCATGACATCATATCAGGTGTCAATGACATCACATGATATTAGAACAAATCATGTCACAATTTATCTGATAATATGCTTCAATGACAGCATATCACGTACATGATATCACAACACATCATAGTTCCAGCACATCATATAATATAACATCATACGACATTAAAGCTATTTTAATCGCATTTTCACTAGACTAAAATATATTTCCACGACATCATATAAAGTCACATGATACAATCTCGTATGAAATCACATCATATAACATTAAGTGATATCATAACTTTGCCTCGCTAAGTGCAATAAGGAGACTAGGTTTTGCTAAACAGACCTTTTTAATGAAATTCATCAATACCAAATGGTTGAATGGAGTTTAAAGCCATAGTTTTATCTAAAGGATGATCCATTTCGAGGTTCCCTACATTCTTTGGCAATTATTTTTTGAAGATTATCTCTTTGAAATGTTGGCCGCGGCTACGTCTCAGATGGACCATCCGTTTTCGATGACTCGTTCGAGCATTTCGACTGGTAAGTGGCGAATGACACGCGTGTTGTTTTGCTCCAAGGCGTGAATCGAAGAGGGATTCATATACTTTAGACTTTAGACGGTCGCCATTGACGGTTACGTTCTCACCGGCATAATTTTTGAAGAAATATGGACCGATGATTCCATCGGCCTACAAACCACACCAAACCCTTGTTTTTTCTGGAGGAAATGGCAGCTCTTGAACCTTTTCAGGTTGCTCTTCATCGCAAATGCGGCAATTTCGCTTGTTTACATACCCATTGAGCCAGAAATGCTCCTCATCGTTGAACAAAATTTGGCTCGAAAACGTCAGATCCTCTTGGAACTTTTCAAGAGCCCATAGAGTGAAGCGATGTCGTTTGGGAAGGTCAAGCGGCTTCAGTTCTTGCACAAGCTATATTTTGTACGTTTTCAATTTAAGATATCGACGAAAAAGGCGCCAAGTCGTTCCATACGTCAGTCCGAGTTGCTTCGAACGGCGCCGAATCGACTCTCCACGGTCTTCGTGTAACCTCTCAGCTACGGCCGCTATATGTTCTTCCCTTTGTGCTGGACGTGGTCTATTCGGTTGAATATTATCCAATAATGACTGCTCGGTCTCAAGATGGGTGATGCTGTTGGGAATAGTACGCTCAGTAGGCCGATTATGTTGACCCCATAAGTTGAAAGAAGCGCGCGAAACACATTCTTTACAGAACGTGAATTTTCGTAATAAAGTTGAATAATTTGTAAACGGTTTTCAGACGTAAGTCTTTCCATGATGAAATACCCAACAATACTGAACAAAAATAACATGACAGCTTGACACGAATCACGCGTGATCTGTCAAAGAAAAAACCATTGAAAAAATTACCTTTACTTGGATCACTCTTTCTAAAGATTTGGTGTGCTAAAAATATTAATTTAATTTCGCCTTACTTCCTTCCAGGCTTCGTTTACGTGGTAAATCCGCCAGAAATTCCACGCGTTTGCTTCGGCTCTGGCATGGAGCGTACTACACTGCCTATGTCTGGTCCAGGTCAAACATCGTTTATGCGTAAAATACAAGGTGAAGTGCGTGATTTTCCAGGGCCTTTTGAATATAAACACACGAAGGAGTTGGGTAAGAAAGTAAGGAGCAAATAAAAATAAATTTGACCAAAGAAACCGCTGTCATATTTCGTCTCTTACACCTCTTTAGTATCCCTCTGCACATGGCTATTCATCTTTTGCCAGTAAACTACCACGCCTACCACCCACAGATATATCACGATTCCCACCGATTGGCGCATATAATATCGATAGCAAAAAGAAGATCAAACAAGCAGCGCGTCCTTTCAATATTGGCACGAAACTTGATCAGAAAAAGATACATGAGATGCCAGGGTAAGTTCGTTAAGTTAAATTTGAAGAACTCTTATTTCAAAGCCTCTTTTTCTTCACACAGTCCCGCCGATTATGCGCTCATCAGGAAACCAAACAGCTTGAATATCTGCTCGGCCTTCGGTTCGAAGCGTATCATCTGGCCAGCCGTAGCTGCTATTTGTACACCCGAGAATGTGGCAAAGTGTGCCAAATGCAATAAGACTCCAATTGGTGATTACTTCCATCAATTTCAGCTCAATTTGGATATGTGCCGTCGTTGTATGACTAAACAATTGCGTTTGTTGAAACGCTGCTCCACCGATTTGTTCTATCGCGCACGCATGTACGCAGAGTTGAATTTGTATAAGCCGGTGCGTTACTGCGGCTTCTTTCATGATCATCAGGGCACCACGGCAGCGATACAACATTTGCCCACACCGACATTGAAATATAAAATTAAAACGGAAAATTATCTTTATATGTTTAAGAAGCGTTTGGGAGATTAGTTAGATAGTAGTAGAATGTACTAAGGTGCAATGGAATTTTGTGAAACTTATTAGTCTTTTATAAAGAATTTGGAAAGCTCTATATGGCAATAAAGGCAAATTTGTGCTTGATAAATGCAATTAAGTTGTTGGTTTGGAGTTGATTGGAGGATAATTTGGAAAAATATATGAAAGCTCAGGAAAGCTTTTGTAGCTCGGGATGTGTATTTTAACATCACTTAAAATATTAATGAATTCTTATAGGAAAACTGTATTCCAAATAATTGAAATAAAAGCTTTGTAAAGCACAGCCAAAAGCTCTTTGAAAAATATGAAAGCTTTCGTTTAAATTTAATTTCAAGTTGAAAGCTTGAAAAATATGAAAGCTTCTGGTTTAAAAGAAAACTTTTTTTCTTTATGTGTACCTGAAAGATTTTGGTTTGTAATTATTTTAAAAAGATAGATTATCAGAAAATTTATGAAAGCTCTGGAAAGATGAAAGCTCAAGGTAAAAAAAAATTTATTTAATTTTATATACTTTTGGAAGGTATTAGTTTGTTATTACTATAAGAATTAATTTAAGGAAAATCTAAGAGAGCTCTTGAAAACTAAACGATTTTTGAATTGAATCGTCTAAAACTACGAGCGAATTCTCACAAAAAACTTTCATAGCTCTCCGTTTGGAAGCGTAAACCATTTGAAAAGTTTTAATCTTTAATTTCTACAAAATTTTGTTTATGAAAGCTCCGATAAAATGAAAGATTGTGTTTTTGACAATATTTTTTAATTGAATAACCAAAAATATGAACTAACTCTAGATTTTGAGAAAATTTATGAAAGTTATTGTTTCAAAAAATTCATTTTATTTTATATTCATTTGAATGGTTTTAGTTTGTTATTACTATCAGAATTATTTAATGTGAGGAAGGTCTTGAAAACTAAACGATTGTGTGACTGGAAATGTTTTCGAATTGAAAAATCCAAAAATATGAACGAATTCTCACAAAGGCTTTGATAGCTTCGTTTGTAAGCTTCAAACATTTGAAAGAATTTTATATTTAATTTCTACAAGCACAATCATAAAAGCTCTGATAAAATGAAAGCTTGTGTTCTTGACAATATTTTTTAACTGAATGAACCAAAAATATGAAGGAACTCTTTTAAAAAACTTACTTTACGAAATTAATAAATTAATAACATTGTATCGCACAATTGAAAGCTCTCTCTCTCTTTCAAATTTAAAAAGAAAAAAGCTTTTAGTTCAAACTTTATTTAAAGATGAATTCAGGAAAAATATATATAAAATTGGAAAACTGAAAACAAATTGTGTTGGTGAAAGCTTGGGACATTTGAATCTTTTTTATTTTATTAAAAGTAGAGCTTAGGATAAAATGTATGAAAACTTAGAAAAAATGAAAGCTACTGTGAGTGGGCATGTTTTTTTTTAATTGAAAAATCAATAATATCAGCGAAATCTCATAAAATACTTTATTCAAAATTTCTTAAATAATAACTTTGCGTCGCACAGTTGAAAACACAACTTTTTGAAAGCTAAAAATTTATGAAAGCTTTTGTTTGAAGCTTTCATTTAGTTAAAAAAATATGAAAGCTGCAGAAAAATAATAGTATGTACAAACACTATATGTGATATATATGAACGCTTCAGGTTCAAAATTCTTTTAAGGTTTCATTACGGAAAATATTTATTAAAACTTTGGAAAAATATATGCTTCATTTAAGCTTTGGTGTAATTAATATATGTATATTATAATTGAATGACCAAAATATGTACGAGTATATGAGTGAACTTTCATATAAAAATTTCTTTTTAATTACTTAAGTAACAAATCTTTTATTATATAGTCGAAAACACTTCATTTTGAAGGCTTGAAATAATGAAAGCCTTTTTTTCTACCATTTCGCAGCAATGAAAGCTCATACAGTATTATTTAAAACTACAATAAATTTATTAATATCCAAAATTGATTGGATTTCGCAGTGAGCTTTATTGAATTTCAAATGAAAGCTCTTAGTTTGAAAAGCTTGAAATATGTTAAAGCTTTTTTGTATAAATTTTACATATGAAAGCGCATAAATTTTACATTTAAAATAAATTTATTAGTGAGAGAGCTTTTATAAAGTGAGCTTTTGTATTTGTACTTAGGAGTGCTTTCCAAAGGAAATACTTCTAAAGAAATGTTTAAAAAATTTATTTATTTATTATAATTAATTATAAAATATAAAATCTTATAATTAAGATTAACAAGAGCATTAGCTGCCAGGGCTTTCAGCTCTATTCGTTTATAGAAAATCTAGATTAGATGAGATAGATTACAGGTCTTTATAAATGTTTCAATTAAAGTTATGTTTTGTAATGAAGGTTCTTTTAAGAAATTAGTAGGAGTTGACTGTTGAAATACTTTTATGCGTTAGTTATTTAGTCCAGGGCAGCTGTTTAGAAGGTGATCGATCGAAGATGCGCCATTGCAATATTGGCATGTGGGTGTTGTGGTACCGCATAGCAGGTGTTCATGGGTGAGTTTGGTGTGTCCTAGGCGTAGGCGGACAAAAGTTTGGATTTGTTTGCGTGAGCAAGATGGTGGATAGGAGGCCTTAGAGCCATCGATGTTTATACCGCTGTAGCGGTGGTTATACGAAAGCCATTCCATGGTTTTTTGTTGCAGCAGTTGTTTTTTTATAAGCCTATGCAGGTCGCTGTTTTCAGCGGTGTAGAATACTTGCAAATGGTGCTTATAGGCAGTAGAAGCCGCTGTGTCTGCATATTCGTTTCCATTAATTCCCGAGTGGCCGGGGACCCACATGATTTTTATTTTATTGGGGTTTTGGATAAGGTTGTTTCGTATTGCTGTTATGAGCTCGCTGTTGTTGTGAAGATTGAGTACTGCGTCAATTGTGGATCTGCTATCAGAGCAGATTATAAACTTTCCTCTATTTGCTTTGGCGAAGTCTGTAGCAGCCTTAATGGCTAAAGCTTCGGCAGTAAACACTGAACAGTATGGAAATAATAAGCCGGTTTTTAAAGTTGCACCGTCACTATGAACTACAGCGAATCCGGTATGAGTATTATTTTTGGAGCCATCGGTGTATAAGAAGTTCCAATTTTTTTCTTTGTATTTGGTTGTGGATTCTTCGAAAAGTTTCCTAAAGGTCGAGGTGTTAGTTGTGCTTTTTGGATATGTTTGCAGGTCAAAAATAAACGAATTTGGCTTAAGCATCCATGGTGGTTCGAAGCTGCGTTTTGGGCGGTAGGGTTTTACATTCAGTTCAATGAGTTTTGCGAAGTCTATGCATCGTTGAATTGTAGATTTGAATTTTTTTGGTCGGATTTGTTTCATGGTGTTCGATATATCTTTGAAAAGGATATCATTGTTGTTGCATATGAGTTTTGGTATAAGTTGATATGTTGTAGCTTTAACACGATCCGGGATTGATGGCAAGCCAGCTTCGGCTAAATAATTTTTTGTGGCAGATGTGGGATATGCGCCTATGCTTCTGCGGACTGCAGCGTGGTAAGGTGCATTCAACTGTTGAATGTTGGTTTTGGCACACCATCCGAAGATTGGTAGCCCATAATCTATTTTTGACAAAATAAGAGTTCTAGTGATATAAGCTAAAGTTGAAGTATGTATTAAGCAGTGTTTTGACGATAAGTATTTAATTATATTAACCCTGGCAGCAAGATTTTTTCTTAAATCTAAACAATGTTGCTTAAACGTAAGCTTAGAATCAAAGATAATACCAAGAATTTTTAAATATTTAACATTTTCAATTTCTATGTTATTATAACTTAGACTAAATTGTGAGCAGTTTCTTTTTTTACAAACATGAAGGATTTTACATTTTTCTATTGCTAAATTTGCACCCGACTTTTTACCCCATTCTTTAATGTTGTCTAGGATGTTAGAAAATACATTTTTTAATTGGGAATTGTTATTCATTTTGGAAAATATTATGGCATCGTCAGCATAGATTGAATGTTCTATTTTATTGTACTTAAGTATAATCTTACTGAGCTGATCGAATGCGGTTACAAACAGAACAACTGATAAAGGTGATCCTTGGGGAATCCCATTACTTAAGGACAGACGATTTGACAGACTATTATTAACTCTAACCTGGATTTGGCGGTTTGTCAGAAAAGCTTTAACAAAGTTAAAGATTTTAGGACCTATTCCCCAATCGACAAGTTGCTGTAAAACAATATGCACTCCGATGCGATCAAAGGCTTTTTCAAAATCTGTAGCTAAAATTGTTACATGATTTTTATTTGAAAGAGTAGATGATACGTAATGTTCAAGGTGCAACAGAACGTCTATTGTACTTTGGTGTCTTTTAAAGGCAACTTGGTTAGGGCTAATCAGATTGTTTCTTGTTATATACCACATGATTCTTCTAGCTATAATTTTCTCGAAAGTTTTGCCTATGCAAGATAGTAATGAAATCGGACGGTATCCACTAACTTCGGACGGACATTTGTTGGTTTTAGGTATGGGAACTACTTCTGCAGTTCTCCAATTTTGGGGATAAATGCCTGTGTCAAAAATATGGTTATATAAGTTAATCAGTCTTTTTAATATTTGAGGATATATTTTTGATCATGGGGTAGGATACTCGATCATACCCCGGAGTTTTACCTTTGGTTTTTTGAAGAACGTTTTCAAACTCTACCATCGATATTTTATCTTCAATTTTTTTCGCAGATGCTGATATGAATTCAAAAGTAATATCTGATTGAAGGACGAAATTTTTGCTTGAAACGAATTCTTGGTGAAAATTGCTGTCGTTAGAGTAATGTGACCAATTCAAGGCAAAGTAGTTTGCAATATCTGCGGAGCGTGTTAAAATAATGGAGGGAGAGTTCAGGGATCGAATTTGAGGTGAGATTTTTCTTCCGCTTAACATATTGATATCTGCCCAGATCTTTTTGATGCTGCTGTTGGGGTTAATTTGGGCCGTAATTTTTTCTAAGCTTTTTGCTTTAGCGGCCTTCACAGCAATTTTGAAATGCGATTTAGCTTTTTTGTATAAAATTAAGTTTTCGTTCGTTCTATAACGCTTAAATATGTGCCAGTATCTTTGTTTTTCATTTCTTAGGAATGAAAGTTGCGAATTCCACCACGGTATTGCAGCTCTTGTTAAAACCGTTTTTGTTTGTGGTATTGAGACGTTTGCAGAAGACCTGATGATTTTAGCTATATTGGCCGCTTCCTGATTAATATTTTTTGATATTACAAACGTGTTGCTAATTTTTTCACCACTATTTCTAAATTTATTCCAATTAGCTATATCTGTTTTAAATTTTCGTTTGGTTTTAATTTTTTCAAAATGTAATCCTGAGCTCACTTTAGTTACCACTGGGAAATGATCACTTCCATGCAGATGCTCAAGACAGCTCCATGAACATTTGGGTGTAAGTTCAGGAGAGCACGTAGTTAAATCGATATGCGTGAAACTTCTATGTGTGGAGAAATGAGTGGGTGACCCGTCATTTAGTATCACGAGATTTTCATATAGAACTACGTCTTCGATGATTATACCTCTAGCATTATTTTCGGTTGAACCCCATAGAATATTCCAAGCATTAAAATCTCCGGTTATAATGTACGGGGGGCGGGCTTGATGGAGTGCGGAAATTATTTCGTGCGATGTAAATGTTTGTTGTGGCGGTACATAGAAGTTAATAATAGTGCAGAGGAAGCCCAAATTAACTTCAACCGCGATCAATGAAATCGTCGAATTAATTGGAATATGTTTGTGGGGTATATGTTTTTTGATCAAAATACCAACACCTTGCCTGGGTGTTGTATTACTTGGCAAATTTTCGAAATATCCTACAAACTCATTGTGAATTATTACATTATTTGCTTGGAATGGCAGGTGTGTTTCTTGGAGAGTAATTATATCAGGGTCAAAGTCCCTAATTAAAAGTTTTAGTTCCTGGTAATTATTGTAATAGCCATTTATGTTCCATTGTAATAATTTAATAGTCATCGTGGGCAGATAGATTAAAACAGGCGGTATGTGTGAAAAGCTACAAGGGATCTATGACTTTTTAAAAGTCATCTTCACTCATAGCTAAATTCGTGTCAGTTGAAAATCTTTTGTACATTTGAGGATCGTCATTACTTGATATTGATATGTTATCAAATTCTTTATTCGAGACAGAGTTTTTTGATGAAGTTTCATGAGAAAAGTCAGTTTGCGTTTTGTTGTAATTTATGGTAATACTATTGTTTTGTGTGGATTCTATTTTGGAGAGAGTGAGTGAGTGTTTGTTATCTATTTTATGAACATATGTTGGTTCAGGAGAGGGGTTTTTCAGATTGTTGCTAATGTCTTGTTGGGCTATTGTAGAGTTGTTGGGATAAGTGGATTTTGTTATGACGGAGTTGTTGGCTTGTGAGGCTATTGTTGAGTAGGTAGAATTTGCTATGTTTGTTGTTGGTTGGGTTCTGTGGATTTGTTTAGCTTCGCGCATTGAACATTTGTTTTTTATTTTTATTTGTAATATTTCTTTTTGTTGTATGAATTTCCTGCATTCATTTGAGGAAGCGGGGTGTTCTTCGCCGCAGTTTGCGCAAAGTACACGGGAACATTCGGTGGTGTCGTGGGGGGGAAGATTACATATCGCGCAGGTCGGACTGTTTTGGCATCGTTTGGCGGTGTGGCCGAGTAGCTGACAAATTTTGCAGCGCATGGGGTTGGGTATATATTCTCTAACTTTTACTGAATACCACGAAATATAAATTTTTTCAGGTAGATGGTACAAATCAAAAGATAGAAGAACTACTCCACTGGGTTGGGATTTACCGTCAACAACTTTAGTGAATTTATAAATATCAACTATACCTTGCGAAGCCAAATTATCAATAATTTCTTCTTTAGGCAGATTTTTCAAGCATGGTGCATAAACGGTACCTTTGGTAAAGTTGAGTGTGGGATGAAGAGAGCATTTGATAGGACAGATGCCTATAAGTTCTTTTGCTGACAGAAACTTTTTGGCAACTGTTAAATCTTTAACAAAAAGCAACAAATTTCCATCTCTTAACTCTGAAATCGAAATTATTTCTTTACATATTAGATGAAGAGCTTTTTGTATTGCAAAGCAAGAATAAGTAGTCAAAGGTTTTTCTTGATTTGTTGACGCGACGACGATATATTTTGGGTTTGGTAATTGGATAGTTGGAAGTCCGGGGAAGTCACTAATTATTTTTGGGCTGTCTTGTTTCTTTTTTTTTTTCTTAGTGGGCCGTTTGCTAAAATAGCAAAACGGTTGTGCCCTACAAGAGGGGGCCCAGGGGCCATAGTTGTTCACTCACGAATATCATTAGCGATAATCGAATAACGGAACCGAGAAAGAAATAAAAAAAAACAATGAAATGCTTTAACTTAAGCTCGTGAGACTAAATGAGTGTCGATAGACAAAAAAAAGCGCAAAGGCCACGAAATAAATACTCAACGAAAGAAGTAAGTCCGCACACCACGAGTGCTAATCGGCTACTGGTTTAAAAAATTATAAATGCTCGGACTTAACTTACAAAGCTTTCTTTGATAAATAAGAGAAGTTTTTAAAGTTAAAAAGCTTCCAAGTAAAAAAGCTTGCTTACTCGTATATGAATGAAGCGGCTCCGGCATGCGATTAATGTGAAAGCTTCTTTTGCAAGTGCTTGAGCGATTAGAGCTCACAGCTTAGTTACAACGTAACTTCCTTGATAAAAAAAAACCTCAGTGAAGGTACGAGTTCCAAGCTACTACAACCTCGACCTCGGTTCAACTCACCTGAAATTGATAGTTCCGAAGGAGGACTTCATACAATTTCGGCAGTAACGAAACCTGTACTTTGTGAGCTGCTAATGAGTAAAGACTGTCCCTGTTTTAACATAATTCAACCCGGTTTAGATAGTTTGGGTGAGTTTAGGGCCAATTTTTCAACAACAGACAGCAGGTAAACGGAAGAGTTGCACTAACTCATCAAGCTTTTTAAATTGACGTTTATTATTGAGGTAAAGTTTCGAGGAAGTAGGTGGCAACTTTCGTCTGAAATACTTTGAACAGATCTATCGGATATTGCGGAGTGTAGTTCTGCTTCTAGCGTCCTTGACACACACTCTTATGCGAGATGCCGCAAGCAGACCGCGAGAAACTCAGGGTTACGGCTAAAATTCCTTTTAGGGGAGTCACTTCGACATATTCGGCGTTGGACTTGTAGTAAGCGATGATGGTCTGGGTAAAAGATTCAGAATGCTTAACTTTGAGCCCAAGTCTCTACCGAGACGTAGCTCTGGCTCTTTAAACGAAACAACATTTTGCTTGTTAATTCTCAAATATGGCAGCTCCACTCACAATAATTACATCAACGACAAATTTTGAATCATTTCATTTGAAATTGTTTTCTTTTTTGTTCGGAGGTTAAGAAAATTTTGCGCGATTTCTTTTCACAATTCAAGGCCTTGAGAATTTTACAACTTTTAGACATATTTTTTTTTCATTGTTAACGGTAAATTTGCGTAAGAATCCTCTGTAAATCTCAATGTTGGCGGCAGATTTAGAAAAAGAATTACAGGGTAAATGCTTCGTATTCAAACTAACCTAAAAATGGTACATTAAAATTAACTGAAATTTAAGATTTCCCTTATGTCATTGACGAGTACGTGAGGCCACGCATCGGTTTCGGTTCAGGCGCGGAACGTTTCGTACGGAAGTCGACGACGATGCTGCAGTGCCCAAAAGTTCGTGCGAAACTCAGACTGGAACAACAACAAGATGAAAGCGTTACACCTACTCTGCTAAATAGGGTAAGGCGAGCGGAATGCAGATATTAATTCTTATGTAGAAAACTCTACTTACTTCCTTAGTACCCTTCAAAACGTGGCTACAGCGCACTGGCCAACCGTAGTCCACGCTTTAATCCGTCAACCAATTCGAAAAATCCCGCGCCAAATGCTTACGATTGCTTTAGTAAGGAGGCGGAAATGAAAA
The DNA here is from genome assembly GCA_030068015.2 of Neoceratitis asiatica. NCBI lineage: Eukaryota > Metazoa > Arthropoda > Insecta > Diptera > Tephritidae > Neoceratitis > Neoceratitis asiatica. The sequence continues at coordinate 65,597,644 of CM061527.1, read as the reverse complement.
TCTGCTATCCATTTAGTGCCAGTAATCCTAGAGCAATGCCAAAACGGGCCAAAAACACCGGACCATCGTAACTGACTCTCTTATACTTATGAAAAATAGATATGTTCATCAAGCTAAATTCCTTTTACCATTAGACCCTCCGATTACTATAACTACAAAAGTCGTGAGCAGCCCGTTGAGATGGCTTTCGGCAAACAGCGTTATATAATACCCGCCTACGCTGTCTTTTGTGGTCCGGAAAACAAATCGAAATGTTATAAATGCCAATCGCGTCCGCTTGGTGATTATTATCATAATTTCGCTACCAGAATGGATCTCTGCCGGCCGTGCATGAATGCCGAAATGCAGCAACTGAACAATTGTATGGTGGAGCGTCGGAAGCGTGCACGCCGTCTTATGGAGTTGGGTTACTTTAAGCCATCGCGTTGGTGTGATTTCTTTCATAGGCATTATGCCGGCACTTGGTTGGTGGAAAAATATCCGCGTCTCGTGCTGAGGAGGAAGAATAATATTGAAAATTATCTGCAAACATTTGATAAGCTGAACAAATGGTATGTAAACTACTGAGGAGGATTGATTACGTGGCAAGACATAAAGTTCGAAAACTCCAAAACTTAACAAAAATTCAAAGAAAAACAAAATTCAGAAGAAAATTTTTTATAAAAAAAAACATAAAATTAAAAGAAAATGTAAAACAAATTTGAAAAACAATAATAAAATTTTAAATAAAGAAAAAACATTTAGGAAAATGAAAGTGTAATTCTCCATTTCTATCTCTATCTCTATCTCTATCTCTATCTCTATCTCTATCTCTATCTCTATCTCTATCTCTATCTCTATCTCTATCTCTATCTCTATCTCTATCTCTATCTCTATCTCTATCTCTATCTCTATCTCTATCTCTATCTCTATCTCTATCTCTATCTCTATCTCTATCTCTATCTCTATCTCTATCTCTATCTCTATCTCTATCTCTATCTCTATCTCTATCTCTATCTCTATCTCTATCTCTATCTCTATCTCTATCTCTATCTCTATCTCTATCTCTATCTCTATCTCTATCTCTATCTCTATCTCTATCTCTATCTCTATCTCTATCTCTATCTCTATCTCTATCTCTATCTCTATCTCTATCTCTATCTCTATCTCTATCTCTATCTCTATCTCTATCTCTATCTCTATCTCTATCTCTATCTCTATCTCTATCTCTATCTCTATCTCTATCTCTATCTCTATCTCTATCTCTATCTCTATCTCTATCTCTATCTCTATCTCTATCTCTATCTCTATCTCTATCTCTATCTCTATCTCTATCTCTATCTCTATCTCTATCTCTATCTCTATCTCTATCTCTATCTCTGCTTTGCCAAACCCCACCCGTGTAAGTTGTTTTAACGGCTTGTTCGACCCCGCCCAGGGGCAGATAAACTTAGCCGATGTCATTGTGTTGCTGTTTCGACGGGTTCTAACCAGAGATTCTGAATAGGCTTAGAGTTGTCTGGTAACTCATTGACAATAGGGCATATGTTTGGTTTTGTCTGGAGAAGTAGGAGTATTACTTTGGTCTAGAGTTTTTCGATTGCTATTGGTGGTGGCATGTATGGCAGTGTATCGTAATTAAGGACCGGCCGGCTGATTGCCTAAGTAAGTTGCGAGCAAAGATTCTTTATCGTTCCCCCTGAAGATTCCGGCTAAAGATTTGAGGATATCGTTGTTGCTCCATGCTTTGGTGACACTCGTAGTCGTATGCGGAGTGAACAAGTGCAGGTTGTCGAAAGTGACACCCAACAACTTAGGACTATTTATTGTAGGATTTTGTGATGTTCGTCGATCTGGTAAAGTGGGTTGTAAATGTTGTGGAGTGAAGAATTGGGCGAGACAGCCAGGAAATAGTTCACCAGCTCTCGTTATGTTCGAGAGGATCGGATAAAAATAGTCGCTCATGGAGAATGCTGCCTTTGTAGTAACTGCCCTATAATTTCCGGGCCGGAAATTCCAGGTATTCAGTCCCAGAACAAAATACTTAGTATGTTTGTAGTGGTAGTCATAGAAAAATAGAAGTTCTTAGCCTAGAATCTCTCTGTTTATCCATTAAAAACATGTCCTAAGCTCAGAGCACAAATTTGCACAACGAGTGGGTTTATATAATGAGACTGTCAGCCGCTTCCACCGGCACCTCTGGTGAACTGAAGTTGCAATTAGTGTTCAGTAGGCTCTTAAGCCGAATATTTCGAAGGAGCTCTACTGAAGCTCTCTCTTTCAGCCGTGATCCAAGCCGTGGAGAGTGATTGGTTACTGCATCTTACACTTGGGTGCGCCACAAGTAGCATTAGGAGTCCGTTGTACGACAAGAGAAAGAACGATATTTGAATTCGATCCACAAGTTCCAATAGCATCGAAATTAGCTTTAACACTGTATTTGTTCGAATTCGCCTTCATTCCTTTCAAGTAACTGAAAAAGTAAAAATGTTTCAGTACAAATTTACTTTTCAAATAAGATTTTCATTGCATAAGTGTAGCTTCGCTCTTAGTGGCGATTTTTTTTATACAATTTTTTAATAATTTTTTATAAATAATTTTTTTTTTCTTTTTTATTATAGAAAATTGTGTGTGTGTGTGTTTGTAATCTCATCACAGGATGTATCACGTTCCAGGTGGCATACGAATCGTTTTCATCATACATATTTTCTTGTTTTTTTTTTTTACTAAATTCAAATGAAATTCCAGATCGATTTCCCTATGTTGTTGAAATATCAAAAACTCCACGCATCGCCTTTGGCAGTGTCATAGAACGTATGAATTCTGTCTTTTGGCCACATTCACCATTGGGCAGTGTTTCCAGCATGGAATCAACGATATCTCAGGCATCACCACATAGCAATTTCAAGGAAAAGGTGGGCTCAAACTTCAGAGAGTCTTTTTAAAACGAGAAACGAAAGAAAAAACTAGATTAGACAACAGCAGAACCCAACCATTTATGGTCATCTACAATAGTAAATCTCTGAAATCTTCATTTTAATGGCTAAGAAAACCTTTCATTCAATACTAAGGCCTTATAAGAGGGGTATGAAAGTGTGGAGTGTTATTGGGGGCGGAAAATGAAAGTGAATTCACCTTCTACCAGAAAGAGTTCAAGAAGATCTTCTGAAAACTTAATGACCAGAACTGGAAGAGTTCATGTGGGAAATTTCGGAAATTCTGCTTTTATCTGCTTTGGTGACGTTACCGCCGCTCGGTTTCCGATCACTCTCGGTAGAAGACTATGAAGTTCCTATATGGCAAGCTCGACAAAACTCGCAGTGAAATTCCTCTTATTTGACGTAGACACTGCTTTTCAAATATAACTGAGTCAACAATAGAACGCTACTCGTTTCTTTTTAGCCGTTCGACACCAATAGAAGACACCACGTGAAGTCAGGTCCTTCTCCAGCTGATCCTTCTAAACAGAGTGAAGGTCTTCCTCTACATCTATTCCCACTAGCGGTTGCTACGTCGAATACTTTCAAAGCTGGCGAGTTTTCGTCCCTCCGAACGACATGTTCTAGCCAGCGTAACCAGCTGTTCAAAGCTCCTACGTCTGCGGTATTCGCCGTTTCTCATTCAAATAGTACGATAAATCTACCGCAAAACCTTTCTCTCGAAGAGTCCCAAAGCCGACTTATCGAGTGCTTTCAACGTCCACACGCTGTTACATCGTAAAGTAGGACGGAAATGATGGGCGGCTTGTCGAGTTTGGTGTTTGTTTGTCGAAAGAGAACTTTACTTTTTAATTATCTACTCAGTCCAAAGAAGCACTGAGTGTTGGCAAGAGTGATCTTACCTTGGACTTATAGACTGGCATTGCTGTTGGTATTAATTCTGGCTCCAAAATAGGCGCAAATTGTCTAAAGCTTCAATGTTATGACTACCAACAGTGATGTGAGAACCAAGACGTTAGCGTCTCCCTTCCTTATCCAGTCGGAATAGAGCAGAACTTCCGGCGCGAGCCCAATGACATCAATAACATCGGCAAACGCCAGCAGTTGTAAGGTCTTATTGAGGATTGTATCTTCTCCAGGTGACCCATGGTATGCGCCACACTTCAATAACCAACAGCTGACTGTGACCACTCACCGTCATCCATCGTAGGTCGAAATCATCTTATAATTGTACCCATCCTGGTATTATCCAACGCTCGACTAGCTGGCGCGAGGTTCATTTATTCGATAGAAGGCGGAAGGCGAAAGGTGATCAAAGGCAATACCATCCGTCTTCTCTCCGGTAAAATCGAAGGTAAAATCGACTCAAGGATCCCCATTCCCGCAAGCTTATTCGCTTTGCAGTCAGCAACGATTCTACTGGGTCTCGGACCCTCAATTTAGCCTGAAGAGACATGTTAGGTATACTTAACCTAGCTGGTTGGCTGTAAGAATAAAGATCTTTTTAACCGAATGGAAAGTAAATAAATCTACGGATGGGCAGAGAGTAAACCTTGTGTTTATTGTTATCTACCGTTTGATAGAAGAAAACTCCCAACCCAACTCTTCCAGCTAGTTACTTCGATCCATCTAACAGTAAGTTTAGTTCTGCCCCCTTCTAACCAATCAAACCAACTCTAAACCAAATGAAGGTGGTGCAGTGCTTGTTGGAAGCCTCGACCTGCACTGGCGTGATGTCGATGACTTGTACTCTTCCCGCTAGTTTAGGGGGGACTATACTTGGCATGACATTGACCGCCAGTGTTGGAGAGGCTTGCAATATTCACTGATACTAATGAGAGCTTCCAGCTGCAAATTCTTTAACCGACACGTATTCAATGTTCCATGAGATTATATCAATATTTATAGTTTCTTGCATGGAGTAGCTATAGGAGGGCAAGCAAAAAGTTAGCTTCAATCTAGGATGTATTCCAGGCGATACATGTTTCGAGAAACGTCCTAGTTCGGGTGGTAGTTACTGATACTCGAATTTGGAGCATAACTGAAATTTCGACTAGGAAGAGTTCTTGCGTACTTCACAAGCAGTCAAAAATAAATAATTTACTTTTTCCACAAGTTTTCCTCAAAACGTGGCTACTCTTCGCTCATCAGTCAAACACCACGTTTTCCATTACCGAAAGAGAAAAGTGCGCCCGTTGGTAATTACTTAATCGGGGACGAAAAGCCAATAAAGCAGTGCAAGAAACCGTTTAATATCGGAGAGACTTTGAAGAAGGAACCTAAATTTCTAACACCAGGGTAAGAATTTAGTGTATTGTTATGGAAAAGAACTCTCCAAAATATTGTGTTAAAAATATTCTCACTGTTTCACTGTCCCAGCCACAATTTCTTTTTTTCTCACACTTTTACTGCTCTCTCACACGTATTCTCATTCATTCACTCACTCAAGTACTCAGTCACTTTCTCTATATATGTGTATTTTCTCTTTTGCCTTTTACTCTTACGACTTATCTTTTCTTTCTACACTTTGCAGTCCCACCAATTATCCATATCACAAGAGAATGCCCGAAAAGCCCGGCTATTGTCTCGCCTTCGGCAAACGTCGCATCAATTGGCCCTCAGTCGCGATCTTTTGCAGTTCTAGAGATCCACCAAGAGAGTGCTTTGTTTGCCAAGAGAGACCCGTCGGCGACTACTACTTTAACTTCGCGACGAAATTGGCCATATGTAGAGTATGTCTGAAGAAGAAATTGAAAGCGTTGGAAGGCTGTGAAATGGTTGATTTTAAACGCAAGCGTGAGATGTTGAAATGGTGTGAGTTCAAACCGGTTCGCAATTGTAGTTTCTATCACACGCATTGCGGCCGAAATTTGCGCCCATGTCTTACGCTAATGCCGAAACAGATTGTACGCCGAAAATTGAGAATTGAAAATTATTTATATCCGTATCAACCGTTTTTGGATAAACGTTATGTGTGAAAGAGAGTCGCGAGGCGAGTGTGGTCGAGTACCAGCTGTGGGAGGACGCAACTCTTTGAGGTTTAAATGCTTCTGGTGTATTTGTTATGTGTTTAGGTCTACAAAGTTTCGAAGGATGCAGGAAAGAAATCGTAAATCGAAAAAAAAAACAACAAAACTTTAAAGATATTTAAAAAAAAAAAATTCCAATTACGTAGTATATTTCTTCAAAAATTATTGTTTTCTTGAGACAATGTGGGTTGGAAAGAGGTGAGGGTTAAAAGTACACCCTAAGGACTTGATTGTGGATAGCCAATCACGGTCCGGTCTCTGTCGAGTTTGTGATAAAGCTGGGACTTACAGAGAAATTGGAAAACCATTACCTTTTTCTTTTACAGTTTGCAGCGGTGGCACAGGTTGTCACAGAGCAGACCCAAGTGCATGCTCTTTAAAAGGTCAACATAGCGTCATTGTGCTTGTAAGCCTATATATACTTTTCCTGGACCTATATTGTAAGCCCTTAGTTCTTCTTCTGTTTTACTTGGGCCAAATCTGTGTCACTATCTCACAGTTGGCTACAGATTTCCATCTGTCTTTTGCTATTTATTCAAATTGTATGTGAATCTCTCTCGAGATCATTCCTGTCGGGCATGGTATTAACATCGTCTCGAATTCGTCAAGAGAGGCTCCAGACTTTACACACTATATATCTATAATCTGGGCTCCCCCTACAGCGCGGGACCCAGATTATGGATACGTAAGTCGAGTTGACCCGGCAGCGAGCTCAAAGCCGTCCTGAAATTGTTGAAAACGCTGGAATTTATCATTGGCGATGATAGAGCCAGACTTGTCACCGGGCTGTGCGTGTTGTTGTTGTAGTAAACTCAAAAACATTTCCGTCAAAATCCCAGTTCGTTCTAGTATAAAGACCCGACCGTCGTGGTAACTATAGGATTTCAGTTGCTTCTTACGACAGGCATGCCTTATTAAAATTTTGAAACTGTAATTCGCAAGGGTTGCCTTCTGTATAGTCACGTAGTTTTTCAATAAAGCTCCACAGGCTTTTTCTATGCCTAGTACTTACGACTTGAGGATGCCAGCTGTGTTTGGTAGGCGGATATTGTGTAAGATGTCAAGGAACTTGGAGAATACCCCTGTACCATCCTCTTCCCCTGCTGCTAAGGATGCGAAAGTTGGTTGGTCAGTGCGGTGTTCGGATAGGTCTTGCAGCTTCCTCATGTGCGACCCACCAGACCCCGCTGCCTATATAAATGAGGAGCATTTAGCAGCGTCATGGACGAACCCAAGTAAAGCCAGGCCCTACTCAATTTAATCTTTCCAATGGTGTAGGTTTTCCTCTTTCTACGCTTCCACGGCAGTAGCCGACCCGTGTGGAACCTTGAGTCGAGACTAAAAGAGAGGAAGCTTTAGTGAAGCTACGAAGTATTTTGTCTAAGGTTTCACTAGAATCTTTTTACTGCGTCTGTTTACCAGGGATGTGGCTGCCAGCGGGCGGTCAGTGTTTAAGCAAGCGGCTCCCTGTATGAAAGACTGATAAATTTAAACCTACTCGCGTAGATAGGTTGTGCGCGAAGCTTGGAATCCGCCGCATAGAAACCAGCTCCTGTGAAAAAATTCAACAAGCTTCGACTGAGAGATTCTACTGGTATATTATCAGTAACTTTTTTGTAGTGTACCCTCAGCGTGAGGAAATGACAAAGGTGAAAGAGGTTGCTCTTTGCTTTAGAAAAGAGGCCATCAGCCATATGTCGCTATGCCCGGTACTGGTAACATACACTTTGTGAACGCCACGCTGATTCTATGCTGGGCTCCTATGGATGGTGCGTATATCGGACGTTGTTACTTCCATTTTTTTATCCCGAGTTTCCCCGGTTTCAGCAGAGAGAGAGAAGTCTATCCTGTTTAGCGTGCTGCCGTTGGGCTTGTCTTAGCACAAGAATGGTTATTCCGACAGGGATAATAAATTGGATTCGGAGACCTTCGCTCTCCCAAAAACCGTTGAACCTCTTCTCAGGGAAATCAAGTGACGCTTTGGTGTTTGGTAGTTTGCGCAGACGACGGACCACATGCCTTCTAGCTTTGACTACAGCAGGGTGTAGAGAAAATATCCAGCTCGGCAGCTGGTGCAGACACCGAAAGAATTTTCCACTCGACCATTGTGCTTGTCTATTTAGATAGAGTTTTGATAGTTTTTTAGACAATTCTTGGTTGGATCAAAGGAGGAATTGCAGAACCTCTGCGCACGGTTGGGCATATGGTTTTTTATTGGGATCAAACTTCAATTAGAGTCAATTTACCTTAAATATAGTTTATAAGATTGGATGTGTGGAAACCGTTGTCTTCATTCAAAAACTGCCCCTCGTGTTACATCGGATATTGTCATATATTGTTAGTGGCTCAGACTGTCAATAATTGAGTATTATCTCGTATTGGAGCACCAGCTTCGAAAGTTCCGACAGCTAAAAACAAATAAACCAAGCCAAATACTTTAAGGGAATGTTTACTGAAGTCAGATGATGATTCGCAGGGTTCTATCTTAAGTTGGTAGTATATTCGGAATTAGTTTGACAGCCGCTGGATGCTCGGACGAATGTAGCGGAGTGAACCGATAGACCCCACTCTTTATAAACTTCTTTATACCTCCTCTGCGGCTCAGTCCTGTCGAAACTGAGTGCTTGAAACTTTCGTTAAGCGACTCGACTTCTGATTTTTTCGAGTTGTATGAAAACCACTACTGGCCGAACTGTCTACAGCTTTTCAAAACTACACCTAAAATATGAAGCAACAAATATTACGTTTTTTCCATTAAATTAACGGTAATTGTTACACTTTCACTTACCAACCACAAACGACAAATATTAATCCCCTCAAAGGAGGAGCAGACATACCAGATTTGCCTACGTAAAATAGAAGGAATATAGAGACCCCTGCTTGCGGATTGCGGTACTGCTTGCAAGGTATGCATTTTTTCATGCAAAAGAGCAGATCTCATATGCAAGATTAACAAAAAGGAAAAGGATGGCAAAGTAAAAAAAAAAGGAAGAGCAGTTTAGCTCTTTTGCTGTTAGGATTTTATTTTTTATTTTTAGAAAGTGTCAGGTGGCTGAGAAAGCCAACAGAAGTGCACTCCATGTAGTGGTATAATAAATTCATGATGTTGGGCAATTTATCCACTTCACAGAAAGACTCACTGCTCGGTCGTCGTCTGTAGAGTTGGAGAAGTGAAAGGCGTTGCAGCTTTGTCAGGAAGTGAAGGAGGAAATGAAAATGGCAAGCGGCCGTGAAGTTGCTGACCAAGCGTGTGAATTGCTGCTAGCTGGCTAGCAAGGCTGGTAGGCGAGATGGCGGTTGATGCCGCTCGAATTAGAATATTCGCTGAGTTTACGCGTTGATGGAATTTCTAGGGCACTGCAGAGCTCTCCGCCTACACAATACTACTCTCATATGTATACCCAGCCTTTCGGTTGAGTTGCGGAATTTTCGGGATTTAAAACTTTTAGTTTAAGCTAAAGTAAATTAGAAAAACCGCAGATGACGGACTCGATAACAGGAGTGATGATTGTGCTGCAGGCGCTCATAAAAGTCATCTTTGGTCACATCGTTCTTCTCTTTTCGTCTTGAACGGCGGTGATGTCAGCCTGTAGTCTGTCGAAAACATCAATCAGCTGGGCAGCGGCTTCTTAACGATTAAGGAACCGCATATTCCAGTTGCATAACCTTAAACTGTAGCCCTTAAAACCTTTGCAGTGGTAGTAGTTATCAATAGTGGGAGAGGGTCTTTCATTCGAAGCATAGTTTTCTTTTTCATTGAAACTGGTTTCAACATAGCGGGTCCCCAACCTAACGTACATCCCTGCCATCTGAGTCGACTTTGATTTTGGACACATTTATATAGTGAGCCGCTTGCCTAAAGATAAATGCATGCTTGCAGCCGCAACTATATTGCACAGACGCTTCAAAAAGTCTTTAGTGAACCCTTAAATCGGGTATATCGGAGAGGCTCCACTACAGCTTTCTCTATTTTAGGCATGAGCCAAGACTACACACGGCTTGGTGACTGCATCTCGTATAAGTGTTGCTCGCGTTTCCAGCTTGTGTGACGAGGTCGGAAAAGTATCCCCTGCGGGTTAGGGGCTTAAGAATTTACCCGCGGTAAGGCATGACTGTGGTAAAGGGCTCCCGCAGTATTCCCTGAAGCCCAATTTGGGGAATTTTTTGCGGTTACAACAACAACAACAGGTCGGAAAAGTAGGAATTGCGTATAGTCTTGTCACTGTATGCTCAGAAGCGGGACTATAATCCATTATACCCCATCAAAATCCTCAAAGTCCTTGTTTTGGGATAAAAGTTTGAATGTTGGTTATCCAATTTCCGGCAGAAAGTTTGGGTATTTTTTTCATGGTTCTCTGAACTAAACATCTTGGTGAACTGCTCAATATTAACTCTTTTGAGTTGAATTAAGGTTTTTAGAAATGTAAACTTTGACAATTAAAGCAATGAAAGTTTCGGGATTAACATTCGTAACTCTCGGAAGTAGTTATTTGTGTCTTTTCAGGATTCATCAAGAAATTGTGGACGTACGTATATTATTTGAAAATTAAGTTATAATATTTCGAAACCTTTACTCTTTTAAATCTTGATAAAATTGACAACTTCTACTTCTTTTAAATTATAGAGAGATTTTCAAGAAATCTCCGAGATGTTTTTATCTCAAAAAAATATATTGTTTTAGTGTTGCCAATTTTTGAAGGATTTTTGAAAACAAAAAATAAAAATCTCAAAGTTTTATCAAGTCGTTGCTATTATGAACTAAATGTATTCAGGGTTGGTAATTTTGGGATCAATAAAGGGCTCGCTGTAAAGAACAAAATTTTATAAAAACAAAAACTTAAAACTTCGAATTCAACACGGTATTTTTTCAGAAGGGCAGTGAATTCGAATAGTTTAAATTTTTTTTTATTTTTAATATTTATTTTTATGTTTTCCTTTGCTTTTACCTTCCTTTTTCTATTAATTTTTATTCTTATGTTAAATTTCTTTTTATTTATACCACATTTATTGGTAATACTCCGTATTTAATTAAAATTAATTTAAATTTTTTTTAAATTAATTTTTTTTTTAAATCAAATAATTGAAATTCTTCACGTCAATTTTTAAACGGCAGTGAATATCAATAATTTTTAGTTTCCCTTTTTATTTGTATTTTAATTTTTAATTTTCTTTTACAAATTTTTCTATGGTTTTTTATTATTATAATAATTATTTTTGTTTTTAGCTTTTTGTTTTACTTTTAGTTTTAGTTTTATATTTTTTATTTTAAGTAAATTTTTTATTTTTATACCCTTCATGTACATAAAATGGTATATTAGCTTTGTTCTGAAGTATGCTAATACCAGAAAAAGAAGATATAGACCGAAAATTATACCGATTGCATTAGAATCATCAGCTGAAGTGATTTAGCCATGTCAGTATGGCCAACTGTACGTTTGTTTGTCTGTTCGTCAGACTGTTTGATAGTAAACTAGTCCTTCAATTTTTGAGAGGTTTCAACTAAACTTGGTAGGTATCTATACTTGGTAGCATCTATACGCTTAAACGATCGTTTGTCGGAACTGGCCAGATCGGACCACTCTAGCATATAAGGGTGATCCAAGTAGAGGTACTTTTTTCACTAGTCGTTATTTTTGTTCAGTATTGTTTGACATTTCATCATGAACGTTTACAAATCATTTAAATATATTACGAAAACTCACGTTCTGTAAAGAGTGTGTTTCGCGCGCTTCGCTCAACTTATGGGGTCAACATAATCAACCTACTGAGCGTACTATTCTCAACACCATCGGCCATCTTGAGACCCAGCATTCATTATTGGAAAATATTCGACCGAATAGACCACATCCAGCAGGCGGTGAAGAAAATACAGGGCCATAGCTGAGGGTGTATCTTAAATTGAAAGCGTACAAAATACAGCTCGTGCAAGAATTGAAGCCGCTCGACCTTCCCAAGCGACATCGCTTCGCTCTATGGGCTCTTGAAAGGTTCCAAGAAGATCCGACGTTTGCGACCCAAATTTTATTTAGCGATGAGGCCTATTTCTGGCTCAATGACTGCCATTTCATCCAGAAAAAAACAACGGTGTGGTGTGGTTTGAGGGCCGATGAAATCATCCTGTCCATATTTCTTCAAAATGATGCCGATGAGAGCGTAACCGTCAATGGCAACCGTTATATCGCCATGATAACCGACTATTTGATGCCTGACAGTGAAGCTCGTGATCTCCGCGACATTTGGTTTCAACAAGACGGCGCCACTTCCCACACACGTCACATCAGTCAATGGATTTATTAAGAGAACACTTCGGTGAGCAGATAATTTCACATTTTGGGCCGGTTGATTGGCCACCAAGATCGTATGATATCACACCGCTAGACTTTTTCCTTGCTTCGATTCAGGTCTTGGAGCAAAACATCACGCGTGTCATGCGCCAGTCACGATTCGAAATGCTCGAACGAGTCATCGAAAATTGGGCTCAACGGATGGACCATCTGGGATGTAGCCACGGCCAACATTTGAAAGAGATTATCTTCAAGAAATAATTGTTAAAGAATGTTCTTTCGAATGGTAATAAATATTCCCCATAAAATTAGAATTTTCTGTGTTTTTTCTTTATAAAAGTAGGGAACCTCAACCGATGTTTCAGATTTAAAGTTTGGGTTCATAAATGCGTCAAAAAGGTACCTAAAAAAGTGAAACTTACATCAATTGCATATTGGTAGTGAGAATCATCGAAATCAGACGAATACAACATATAACTCCCATACACCGACCGACATTTTCAGATGTGAGGGTTTGGGTAAAAATTCCGTTCAAAAACTATAATGATATTGATAGAGAAAATCACCGAAATCGGATGACTATATCATATAGCCTCCCTACAACCGATTGGTTTCATATATGAGGTTTTGGGTCATAAAATCCTCTAAAAAAGCGTCTAGAAACGTGAAATATGGTATTCTACAGACGTAAATTCAAGTTTGCATTGACACTGAAAATTATCAAAATCGAAATTTGTCATTTGCAACAAATTTGGTATGCTCGTGAAAGGTATAAAGACTTCGGCATGGTCGGAGACAGTCGTTCTTTCTTGTGTTATTTTCATTTTAAGTTTTATTATTATATTGTTTTTTTTATAATTGTTTTAATTAAATATTTAATTTTATTTTTTTATTTTTTATTTTTTCAATTTAATTTTTATTTTTATTTTTTTATATCTTTTTTCACTTTTTTCCATTTATAAAAATTGCAATTTATATAAAAACCGTATGTCCGGATTTTTTCATATTCTAAGTAATTTTCGGGATTGCATGCACTAATATATGCATGTATTTGTGTTGCTTTGTAGCTGCATTCGTCCGCTCACACATTTTGACTTTGGACATTTGCATTTTTCCACAAATTTCACAATTTCACATTTTCCTTTCTTGCCTTACGAATTTCAGGATTAGTCGCTGACCACAGCTTAAAAAAAAAAAATCAAAATTCTCTTTTTCACTTACATACATATGTACTTATATGTGCGTACATAAATATTTTTCAACCTTAACAAATTCACACTAAATGGAAATTAATAGTAAAAATGCGAGCGGAAAAAAAATTAATTTTTCCCAAACCAACATAAAAAATAAAGGTTTAAAATGGAAAATTAGTCAGTGAGAGTGTTCTCAATCCCTTTTTTGTTGACTTGGCATACACTTTTTGCCATTGAAATTAGTCAAAATCATGGTGGTGGTGGTGGTAATGTGTGTAGGCGAATGCTGCTGCGCTGTGATTTACGAGGTTGCTTGGCGGTGCATGTAAACCGCTTGAGTTGGTTTTTTCTCTCTCTCTCACACATACGTTTAGATCAAGAGTAATTTTGAATTTTGAATTTTTTTTCTGCTAAATGTGGTCACTTTAAAATCCTTCTTGCATCTAAAGCTTTCACATTAGCTTTCGCGGATTCTCGGTTATTCATGGCTGCGCTTAAGCGTGGAATTTCTGTTACTCATGAACATATTCGTAGAGATGGGGAGAGCGGCATGAGAGAGCGAGGGAGAGAGAACATTGCTTAAATGAATGTCCACAATTGACAGACATTGATATATGCATAAGTAAAAATATATATAGAGCAAAATTATAATTAAAAAATGCATTCAGCAAAGAATATGTGAAAAAAAAACCTAATAGAACCGCGAAGGCCTCGATTTTTTTTGCTCGCTGCCTGTATGTATGCATTCATTTTCATTGGTTATTCGTATTTTTAAACTGTAAATGAGTTGTACGTGACATTCAAATTAGCAGCCGTTGCCGCTGCACAGTGGTCTCTACTGATTACTTTCAAAGTAACACAAAAGCCCTCACACAAAAGGAGGACTTTTCATTTTTTCAGGATCAAGAGTTACGATTTTTAGGTGCTTCAGAAAAATTTCTCTGGCAGGCAGGCTACTACTGCTATTATTACATTGGAGTAGACATCGCTTGCGCGATTATAGCCGAATCAATAATTGCGCGTGATTCGTTTGTTCTTCTCGCAGTTTGGTGCCAATTGCTTGCTCTTTCCAACGGAGTGTAGGCGAGCTCTTCCTCTGCTTCCGCAAGCGGTACTTCTTCGAATACTTTCAAAGTTGAAGCGCTTTTATCCATTTGGACGATATGACCTAACCAGCGCAGCCTTGTTTCTTTATTCGCTGAAATATGTCAATGTCGTCGTATACTTCATACAGATCATCGTTCCATCGTCGCATCGACAATCACCGTTGCCAACGCACAAACGATCCTAAATCTTCCGCAAAATTTTTCCCTCAACTCCCCTGCTAAAGCCGACTCATCGGCTGTTCGTCCAGGCTTCTGCACCATGTGTCAGGACGGGAATAATGAGCGACTTGTAGAGTTTGGTTTTGGTTCATCGAGAGAGGAATTTTCTTTTCAAGTGCCTACTCAGTCCAAAGTAGCACCTGTTGTTGTCAAGAGTGATTCTGTATTGGATTTCACGGCTGATATTGTTGGTGTTGTTAATGTTGGTTCCTAGATAGACGAAATTATCTACGACCTCGAAGTTATGAGTCAGTATTTAGTCAACACTGATGTAAAAGCGGAGTCAGGAATGCGATAACTATTTTTTTGATGACAAAAGATATTTCGACCTGCTCTCGTTCAATACCAGACCCATTCGCTTCGCTTCTTTGTCTAACCTGGAGAACGCAGTACCTTATCTATTTAGCTCTGCAGCTCGCATTATTTTCTCCATCATTGAATTGCAGAAGAAAGCACACCATAAAGAGTCACTCTGTCTGAAACCTCGTTTAGTATTGAACGGCTTGAATAGGTCCTTTCCGATTCTCAATGCGCTTGCGGTTTTGTCCAGTGTCAGTTTACATAGCCGTATGAGTTTTGTGGGGATATCAAATTCAGACAAAGTGGCATAGAAGCAGCTTCTTTTTGTGCTATCGAAGGCAGCCTTACAATCGATGAAAAGGTGTTGTGTATCGAATCTTTTTTCTGATGTCTTTTCCAAGATGTGTCACATGGTAAATATCTGGTCAATGGTGTACTTATCAGGTCTAAAGCTACATTGGTAAGGTCAATTTCGTTGACGGTGGACTTTAATCTTTCACACAATACTTTCGATGGGACCTTGTATGCAATTTTGAGGAGACTTATCCTACGATAATTGGCGCAGCCCGTGGGGTCGCCCTTTTTATGGATTGAACAGAGCACACTTAGGTTTCAATCGTCGGGAATACATTAGTCCGATCATATTCTGCAAAGAAGCTGATGCACGCATCTTGTCAGTTCTTCGCCGCCATGATTGAATAGCTCAAACGGGAAACTATCTGCTCCTGCCGCTTTGTTATTTCTTAAATGGGTAATCGCTGTTCGCACTTTGTCGTAGTCGGGAGTTGGAATGTTTATTACATCTTGTTCAATTGGGAGTTCGGGGGTTCACCATCTCCGGATGCGCACTTTCACTGCCATTCATCAGGTTGGAGAAGTTTTTCCTACAGAAACTCACTATGCCCTGGTCGTCAGTGACCAGATTACCTCCTTGGTCGCTACAGGCATACAGGCACTTCTCAATATATTAGCCTATTTTTCAATATCAGTGGATTCCGTTTTTAACTGTCACCTCCTTTTAGTTTAATTTGGAATAAGTACAACTTTTAGGAATATGAGTGGAACGCCTGCACGTGCCATTGAACTGGGGGAATAATGTTCTCAGATGGCCCACTGGTAGAGTTCGCTGAACCTCTTGTTTTTACCGAGAACTTAAAACATAAAAGCGGCTTTTGGTGTGAGGCGAAGCTATCGGAGTTGAGGGTGTACTACAGTCTACTTGTGCGTGCATAGAGAGCATCTTTGTATTTTTGGACTGGAGATGGTATAGAACTCTATTAAGACTTTTTTATAGTGATATGCAAGTCAACGTCTCACATCTGAGTAGTTACTGAAGCTTCTAGGGATTCGTTCGTGTCCAGCTTGTTGATGGTATTTTTTTTAATTGCTACAATATTTAGATGTTACATACAAACGAGCTCCTCGTCTGCAATACATGAAGCTTGGTCTACAATGACGTCATTATAGGGGATATAGCATAAAAAAATTTAAGTACCTCGTTGTGTAAGACGTTTATGGGCGACATAAGGGGATTTCCTATCGTAAGTACAGAGTACAGTGTTTTGGCTGGTCTTTGGACTCCACGGTCTTTCGTCTCTCTGGTCGACTGACGTTAACATTCGACTGGCTCTTTAACACGTCGCAGGGGTTGGTTTGCACTTTTTCGACGACTTAACCATTCTCACAACTAGAAAATTAGTTAATGGTTTAAGGTGACGATGCATCGTGATGATGGGAGCTCTCTCCCATACTCAGCTCTTAATTGTTTTGACTATAAATTTGGTTTCAAAGTTGTTAGACAAGTTGTTTCCAGACCTTTCTCGGAGTAGGAGCTATGCTGAGAATGATGGGCTACTTTAACGATTTGTGGAGTGAACCTATCAATAATTTTGAGAGGAGCGGAACCTGAGGTCTACCTGTCTACCTATTTTGCGCAAACTTTGGACGACAAAAGAAGAAAAAGCTCTTTTATTTCAAGACAGAAAGATATTGTGAGGGATTGACAGTCCTTGCAGAAGGGCGAGACCATTAAGAAAATAATTTTTATTTGTTAGTCTGGAGCGGGCTTAAAGCTAAGACGCTTCAGCTCTTAGCACGTACTGCGGCTTGATAAGGACTTGAAGTCCCCTTATGTTCGAAAAAATATATTTCAATGAATTTTTTCTGCACTATTTTTCCACATCTCTGTCACACTGTACATTCTCACACATATGCGCCTACGAGCTTGTGCACGCATTTGTGAGTGTGTCAATTTCCTACTGTGTGTGTGGGTGTGTGGATGGAGCTTGGTTATTCGTAGGTCGTCACGTAGCATCATTAATATTCAAAGTGCAGAAAATCTGTATGTAGTACGCTTGATTCCGCTTGAATTTCCGCTGTAAATACGAAATTAATTTTATCCAGCGCCGCGTTGGGAGTATTTCACGTTGTCAAAATAATGTGGAAATTGTGTAAAATTCAGTCGTGAGAACAAACTCAAAATTTGATTCAATTTAATGATAATGGACTGACCATAGTCACACACTTCATATGGAAATTAGGTAGTTTTATTTCACAAAAAAAAAAAAAAAAGATTAAAATAAATATATATATATATGGAAAAAACGAGGTCTGTTCAAAGGAAAATGTGTAGATTTTGTTCACTGTTTCCTGTAATTACAATGGTGAAGTGCATCATGAATTCCTGCCAAAAGGTTGTACAGTTAATAAGGAATACTAGAAGGAAGTTATGCAACGTTTGCGTGAAGCAATGCGGCCCAAACGATCGGAATTGTGTGAAAAGAAATCGTGGTTTCTGCATCACTATAATGCACCAGCTCACATAAATAAATGTTTCTTCGTGATTTTTTGGCAAAAAAAAAAAACTGTAAGTGTTCTTCAACCACCGTATTCACCAGATTTGGCTCCCTGAGACTTTTTACTATTGCCAAAACTAAACACAATAGATGAGATGAGACTCGAAGAAAGAGTTGATGGCCATTCGGAAAAGCGCATTTCCGAAGTGCTTCGAGGATTGGAAAAATCGTTGGCTCGCCGAAGTGTTCTCTCAATAAATCCATTGATTGATGCGATGTGTGTGAGAAGTGGCGCCGTCTTGTTGAAACCAAATGTCGCGGAGATCACGAGCTTCAATTTCAGACATCAAATAGTCGGTTATCATGGCGCGTTCTCACCGGCATCATTTTTGAAGAAATATGGACCGATGATTCCACCGGCCTACAAACCACACCAAACCGTTGTTTTTTTCTGGATGAAATGGCAGCACTCGAATCTCTTCAGGTTGCTCTTGGTCACAAATGCGGCAATTTTGCTTGTTTACATACCCATTGAGCCAGAAATGGGCCTCATCGCTGAAAAAAAAATTTGGCTCGAAAACGTCGGATCTTCTTGGCACTTTTCAGGAGCCCATAAAGCGAAGCGATGTCGATGGGGAAGGTCGAGCGGCTTCAGTTACTGCACAAGCTGTATTTTGTTTGCTTTCAATTTCGACGTAAAATGCGCCAAGTCGTTCTATACGTCAGTCCGAGTTGCTGCGAACGGCGCCGAATCGACGACTCTCCACGGTCTTCGTGTACACTCTCAGCTACGGCCGCTATATGTTCTTCACTGCGTGCTGGACGACGTGGTATATTCGGTTGAATATTATCCAATAAGGAATGCTGGGTTCAAGATGGGTGATGGTGTTGCGAATAGTACGCTCAGTACCCCGATTATGTTGACCCCATAAGTTGAGCGAAGCGCGCGTAACACATTCTTTACAGAACGTGAATTTTCGTAATAAAATTGAAGAATTTGCAAGCGTTGTTCAGGCGTCGTAAGTCTTTCCATGATGAAATGCCAAACAATACTGAACAAAAATAACATGACCGCATGACACGACTCGACACGTGATCTATCGAAAAAGGCTATAGAAAAAGTACCACTACTTGGATCATACTTTTTATGCGAAAAGGGTCAGACTCTTCCCGAACTGCTAAAAACCACTTTATGCTGAGAAAGTTGAATTTATTTATTTATTTATTTCCAACCATTATGTGGACTATTATAAACCAACTCTTTCATTCGCTCCTCTTTCGAGGAAGAAATACAACACAACCACTTCCTTTGACGAAGGACATGCTCATAAACACATTACATATGTACGAGTACGTACGGGTATAAGCAAATGTGCCACATTACTCGTATTTAGTTAATTATGACCTCAATAAATTTTGATCGCAAATTACATTGTTCTCAGCTAAATAGTAAATCGTTCGTAATTGGGCCATAATTGTTAAATTGCAGTAGTTGGTGTGGTATGTCAGCAGTAATTACATATGCACATATTTACATACTTACATCTGCTGACCAATCATTTTGCAATTAAAATGTCCTGAGCGAAAGGAGTGATTTAGAGAAATGGCCAAATGTAAGTGGCTGCACTTCATATTATTTGGAGAACACATATTCACATAAATATAGGTAATACAGGGTAACTGTGGAGGATGGAGACAGATGGTTCAAGCAGCTGACGTCTTTCGGGCTAAGAGTATACTCCGGGTAGTCATGTGATATCTACTACAGTGACCATATAAAGGAGCGTAAGTTTGGTGTTGGATTTATGGAGAAAGAGAGACTTCGTTGGCGATTCCTGGCAATAAATCCGATGGATGAACGTCTCGCCGCAATCCTCATCAAAGCGAGGCTCTTCAACATGTCGCTGTGATTTGCGCCAACGCCCCGATGGAAGAGTAGGCGATGTAACCGAGAATACGTATCTACTATGAGCGCCCAGAATGTACCGATATCAAAATCGTGCTTAGAGATTTCAACGTCGGGGTGGGTAAAAAGGATATCTTTGGCGCAACAGTCGGAAAATTCAGCCTTCACAACGAAACATGTCAAAACCAGCTGATCGACTTCGTCGGGGTCGAAATATGGTTGTCTGTAGTACTAGACTCCAGCACACGAAAGTTTCATCAAGCTACATGGCTGTCGCTGAATCGAAAAACACGTACTAAATCGCTCGTGTTGTGATAGATGGAAGACATGTCTCCGGCGCTCTATACGTGCGTCCGTTTCGGGAACCAAATATCAACGCGGATCACTATCTTGTAGTAGCGAAGATACTCACTCGCCACCTGTGCAGCAAAGAATGCCCGTCAACAAGCACAAGGAAGGTTCGACGTCGAAAAGCTGCAATCACAGCAGACAGCCAGCAGGGTTTCTACTCGACTTGCACACCTGCTCTCATCACCAACTCGATATATGTCAGAGAAACAGCTGGTACCAGGATGTCGAACTGCAGTATTTAGAAAATGGACTGCCTGCCTCCCAACCTTGCGATCGACCACAACAGGTGCGAGTTGGGAAAGATATCGAGAGTTGAAGAGGGAAGTGATGTGCATTTGCAAACGACAAAAGAAAGAGGAGGAAATGCGTTAGAATAAAGAACTTGAGAAGCTGGCTGACAAGGGTAAGCTCGAAAATTCAATGAAAAGCTGCGGTGACTTACAGAAGGTTTCTATACTGGAGAATACTCATGTAGGAACCAAAGAGGTGATCGGGTGGCAGGTGTTCAGAGCATACTAGCTTTGTGGAGAGAACACTTCTCCAGCCTGTTGAATGGCAATGAAAGTGAAACGCCAGGAGATGGCGAGCCCGAAACCCCAATCGATGACGATGCCATAGACGTTCCATAATCTGGCAATGATGAAGTTCGAGTAACGATTGCCCGCTTAGAGATTAAAAAAGCAGCGGGAGCCGATGGCAGATACGGCGACAAGGAGCCTTCATCACCTTCTTTGTACAATATGATCGGGCGAACGCATGACCGACGAATGGAACTTAAGTGCGCTCTGCCCAATCCAAAAAAAGGGAGACCCCACGGGCTGCGCCTATAATCGTCACATAAGCCTCCTCAATATCGCATAAAAGGTCCTATCCAGCATATTGCCTGAAAGATTAAAGTACACCGTTCAAAAACTAATCGGCCTTTATCAGTGTGGCTTAAGGCCTGGAAAATCCACCATTGACCAGATATTCATTATGCGCTAAATCTTGGTGAAGACCTGAGAGAAAAGAATCGATACACACCAGCTTTTCATCGATTTTGAAGCGGCTTCGATAGCTTGATAAACAACTGCCCCTACCTCGTTTTATCTGAATACGGTATACCTGCAAAACTCATACGGCTATGTAAACTGACCCTGGATAATACCAGAAGAAGTCATAATTGAGAAGAACCTCTCCGAGCTGTTCGATACCAAATGAGGTGACAGGGAGGGTGATTCTTTATCATGTGATTTCTTCAATTTGATGCTGGAGAAAATAATATGAGCTGCAGAGCTAAATAGACCAGGTACAATGTTCTACTAGAGTGCACAATTGTTGGCATATACGCTGATATTAATATAATTGGCCATAACAACCACACCGTAAGTTCTGCATTCTCCATGTTAGACAAAGAAGCAAAGCGAAGGAGTCTGGTAGTGACCGAGGGCAAGACGAAATATCACCTGTCATCAAATAAACAGTCATCGCACTAGCGACTTGGCTCCCACGTCACTGTTGACAGTCACTGCTGACTTCGAAGTCGTAGACAATTTCGTCTATCTGGATACCAGCATTAACAACACGAACAATCTCAGCCTTGAAATCCAACGCAGAATCACTCTTACCAACAGTTGCTACTTTGGATTGAGTAGACAATTGAAAAGTATTATCCTCTCTGGACGAACCAAAACCAAACTCGACAAGTCGCTCAACATTCCCGTCCTTATAGCTGGTGCAGAAGCTGGGACGATATCGACATCCGTTGAGTCGGCTTTAGGAGGTGAGTCAAGGGAAAAGTTTTGCAGAAGATTTATGGTCCTTTGCGCGTTGGCAACGGCGAATATCGCAGACGATGGAACGATATCGTGTAGCTCGACGACATTGACATAGTTCACTGAATCAAAAGACAGCAGCTACGCTGGCGAGATCATGTCGTCCGAATGAGGAAAACGCTCCAGCTTCGAGAGTACTCGATGGAGTACCCGCTTGTGGAAGCATATGAAGTGGAAGACCTCCACTCCGTTGGAAGGATCAGGTAGAGAGCGACATGGTTTCACTTGGTATTTCCAACCGACGCGAAGGAACGAGTGGCGCAGAGAAGGAACGAGTGGCGCGCTATTGATGCTGGGGTTATAATCGCCCATTAATCCACTAACGTCTTCAACTTAAGTTGGTATCAATAGAATGAAGAAAATTATCGCTGAACAGACATACTCAACTTGGTGTCTGCAGTGTCACCAGTTACTATTTAGACTGCCAAATCAAATGATTTTTTCTAGATGAATTTTTAACTCTATCCAAGCCAGCAGAGTGGATGAGTCGCAGACCCCTGCGGGTTAAGGGTTCAAGAATTTACCCGCATTAAGGCATGCCTGTCATAAGAGGCGACTAAAATCCCCATAATTCTCGCGATAGTCGGGTCTTTATACCGGAACGGCCCAGATTTTTATCCGGCCAAGGACTGTCACTCCTGCAATATTCCCCGAAGTCCAATTTGGGTAATTTTTAGCGGTTACAACAACAACAACAATAATAACAGTCGCAGATCGATTGGGATCCCATATGTTTTTCGAATTTTATTAGGAGATATGCTTTGCAGGGTTGTAGTCTCAGCAGTGAGACCGTTTTTGGGGGTAGGTCTACTTCACTCAGGCAGTTTTTGAGTGAGTTTCTAGCCTTGGGAAGCAGTGAGCTTTCTGTTTTCGTATTTAGGGCACTCTTCTGGCGTGAATTTTAAAACTAAATCGTTAAAAATAATTTCCTTCGTCATTTACTTGTGCCAAATAGAAGCGATCGTAAGACGTTTCTCTGCTAAACAAAGCAACAATCCACATACATACACATGCTTATAGCTCTATAAATACCTAATCTTACTCCAATTAGTCATAGCCAACAACCATACATACATACACACACATACACATGCATACATTTGATGTGAACTTTATTAAATAATCTCCACTTGTCTTAATCCACGTTAACTGACCACTGGCTGAGCATTAACAGACACTTTTCGACGCCTACACGCACGTACACTGACATATACACTTCGCTCCTTAGCGAATTCCGTTGCAGGTGTAGATGGCATTCCAAGCGACCCAGCGACTCACTCTCGACCGACCGACCGACCGACCGACCAACCGACTGACAGACCGAGTGGCAGTGGCGTATGAGTAACCAAGATTCATAGGAGGAATGACAGCATACACGCAACCAAACGAACAAACAAATCAACAAACAGTTAAGTAAAGAGGAATGAGAAATGTGCAAACAAATGTCCGACACACATCCTCGCATACATACATACATACATACAAACGAGTATATATTGCATTTTAGAATACGCGTATGCTCACCACTTCGTTGCTTGCATACTGAACAGGCTTTGTCGGTTAGCAACAAGCACAAAATGGCATTAGAAGAGCCGTGGCGTGGCGGTGGGCGCTGTTGGCGCTCGGTTTGGTTGACTGCTGTTTGCGCAGCCTGCAATGCATTGCAATCATAATCATTTTCACCTGCCTGCCTGCCTGTTGTATGCTCAGTTAGTTGGTAGTGGAAGAGGCGGGTAGAGAGGTAGTGGAAAGGAAGAGGCAAGTTGCGCTATTGCGGCTGCCGGCGCAGGTGTGTGGCACTAGTGATGTAACGGATTTATGATGTCGGCGTGCAAGAGAGATTCGAATTACCAATTTTTTTGCATAAGTCGGTGAAAATCTTCCAGTGAACCCTCCCGAGGGTATCGACTCCAAATAGATACAGCTGTAATCCTGGCTGGCTTCATAGTTGGATGTTCTTTGGGCTCCTCATTAGCGCGATATCGAAAGATGAAGTTTCATGCTTACCGTGCCACGTCTAGTCCAGTCTCGAACCTTTGGGATAGCTGGTGCTCCGTAATTAGGTAGCCTCGGTAGCCTAGCGGACATATGACGGCAATTTTTGCACCGTCCAAAAATGAACGTGAGTTTCTCCAGTTCCAGTTCTGCTTCAAACAAACCGAGGTGTTCCGAAAAGTGAGCTCTAAAATAACCAACAACAGCTTGGTCTGAGCGCAAAAACTAGCAGTAGTACTGGGGCTGTAGCTAAGCCTAACTGCAAGTAAACTGGCAACACCAAACAACAGTTACTGCAGTTATTGTAGAAGCTGTCAGGAAGTAGAAGAAGAAGAGACTGTAGAGCATCTTTTATGCAGACGCAAGACTTTGGCAGAGCTTTGTGGCAGTGGTTCTGCTCTAGGTTCGTTAAACTTTCACCGAAATTTTTATTCCATTTTCAGCTCCTTCAACAGACCATAAGCTGTTCTAGGGGATGCCTCTTTGCCCGTTTGATTCCGTATCTCTGGATTCTAGTCCAGATCTCTTAGAGCAAATTTAAAAGGTGCCGTGTTGCATTTTCCAGGGGTCGCAATAGCCGAGTGGTTAGTAGTGCGCATCCCAAAATTCTATCCAGATCTTTTGAGGAAATTTTCAAAAGCTTTCTACATCCGATTCCATAGTCCAATCCGTGGTTTTTGGGCTTCAGTTTCTATCCGTGAAAGCTTTTGGCACCACACCTGGAAGTGAGCAGCGGGATTGGAAACTTCGATCGATTTTGTGCACCCTACTCCCACTCAGGCTTGAACTAAAGAAGTCTAAGTCCTTTCATTGGGTTGTGGTTGCAAAAGGCTGACCTCTGCATTTAAACGCACTGCGTCTTCAATGTAAATCTTTCAGTGAACAGAGTGCGGTTCGGAGAACTATTTAAATATTTCCTACTGTTGTCTTCTTCTTGTCTTCTTAGTGCAGGTACAGTTCTGGCGTTCATAGGCGAGTCAGAAGTAGCACGATACTCGTGTTTCTTTCTTTTTCTTGTTCTTTGACGTCAATTGGGGACACCAAGCAAATACTGGAAACCCCCCCCCCACTTGACATTTCCAACGATATGGAAGTCTTATTTTGCTTACAGCAGCGGAATCAGCATGAGAAACTTTCAAAGCAGGAGTATTTTAATCCATCCGGTCGGCAGGAGCAAGACGTCGTAACTGGCTCTTCTTATTTTCTTTGAACTGTGTCGATGTATGCCACCCGGGCCGCATTAGTCGAGTGGTTAGCAGTGTACATTACGAATGTAGGTAGTCATGGATCCGAGACCGAGATCATATCAACTTCCAAGTTATTTTCAAATTTTATTTCTTGAATTGCGATCACTCCTCGACACGGGCATGCCAACTCCACCGAGTGTATTTCTCATATGAAATAAAAGGAGTCTCACAAATGTCCTTCAGCCATTCGGAGGCGGCTTAAAAAAAGCTATATTTGTTGGGAAAACATCAAGATGCACACCACGGGATGGAGGAGGAGAAGCTCACTTCAGTGTATAATAGCTATATCCCGACCGATAAATCAGATCACGCTTCCACATAGTTAAGTAATATTTGTGGAGTTTGGTTTAAGTTTCGAGAGAGCCTTTCATCGGATGTCCACTTGATACAGTGGGATGGTACAGGCTTCGATTCCGAAAGGTTCAGGTCCGTAAACCCCAAATATCGATTCAAGCACTCATTTCGAGAGGTTTCATAGTGTTGCCGATGCCTAAGATTCCAGCTCGACACCGTTACTTTGGTGCGGTATGTTTCGAACTCAAGTGCGAACTGCAACTTCGACTCCGCTGAAGTAGACTTAAGAAACGCGTTAGACGGGCCTCCCAGTCCGGAGCTTCCAAATGATTTCAATACACCTTTTCTGATTCCCACTCCAGCAGCGCCACCGTTGAAATATATTTAAAAACTTCAACACGAGACCCGCTTTGGCATGGCTCACCTCCGTCGCAACTCTGACTGGTGGTCTGTCTATAGTTTGAATTTCGCTAGCTTGGCACGTAACAGCGAATGGCGAGCTTATAACTGCCTGTGTGTAAATGTGTGTATGGGTGCATGCCACCACATGCCAAACATATTAGCACATGCTACATGCCACTTGCCACATACTGAAGGTAGCTGCTGCCTGCTGCGTTCATGCCACAAACACACCACACACACACATACACCTCTCGTACTGCACTCTGAAGCATGTGGTGGGCGATAATTTCAGCTTCGGACTGTTGAAGCTGTGCACTTTTCATCGATTTTTTTCCATTTTTAATTTTTTATTTAACTTTGTGTGGAACATTTTCCACGTGATTTCTTCTCGCCCGGTTGCGCATAGAGCAATTGTGTGAGTCAAAAATAAAATACTGACATCTGATGCTTGTTGCATGCAGGATAATATAGAAAGATGGATGCAGTGAAGTGTTGTAGTCGGACCGTCCTTTTGCTCCAAAAAAAAAATCCATTTACGATTGCTGCTGAAGGTCGACAGTTGGACATTTCAATAAAGAATCTAATTTTTTCAAACAAATTTCCTACTTTGTGGGCAAGAAACCTTGAAGATGAATCAAATAGTTAACAAGTTGGGTTGGCTATGTTGTAGGCGGCTTTCTCAGTACTAGTTCATATGGCTGAATTTTTTAAAAGGACATATGTCTAACATCCGAATACCCCAATGTGATTATTTCTCAACGTTCTCAAGAGCTGGGCCTTTCTTATGGCACATTATTGCGTATTTTGGACTTACACCTGCCTCCATATAAAGTCCAGCTCACACAACAACTGAAGTTAGCTGACCATTCACAGAGCCGCAGTCACATCGATTGGGTGCTTGAACAACAAGCAGTGGACCGCCATTTTTCCAACAAAATTTCTTTTCAGTGACGAGACATATTTCTCACTCGAAATAGCAAAATTATCTCATTTGGGGCTCCGGGAATCTTAAATAATTGAGAGAAGCCATTGCACCCAAACAAACTTACTGCCTGGTAGGCTTTTTGGGTCAGAGGAGTGAGAGGACTTTACTTTTTTGATAACGATAACGACGAGACTGACACTGTCAATTCGGTGAGCTCTGGTCGTATGATAACCAAATCTTTTTGGCCTTCAATTGAAGAACCCTACCTGGACTATAGGTGATTTCAGCAGGATGGCGCCGCATGCCACAAAACACGAACGAATGTGGCTTCATTGCGAGAGAAATTTTCTGGTCGCGTAATCTCTCGTCTTGGCGATGCCAACTAGCCACCGAGCTCGTGCGATTTAACACCGTTGGAACTGGACTTTTTTTTAGGGCTACGCGGAAGACCGTGTATATGCGGATAAACCTTTAGCTCCTGGGCACTTGAAAACCAACATTCGTCAAGTTATGGCTGAGATACCGCCCAAGATGTGCCAAAAAGTGGTCCAAAATTACTTCAAACGGATCGAAGTTTGGAAATTTTCACGAGGAAGTCATTTGAATGATGTAGGGTTTCACATATAATGTCAAGGTTCAAACTTTATAATAAAAAAGAAATTTCATGAGAATTTTTTTTTCATTTTATTTACGTTTATTTTGGAAACCGCAAATTGGATATCCCTGTATATGCATAACCGTGTGTGCATCGATGTTCTTCAAAAAATTGGACCTATAACATGTCAATTGAAAAATCCTCCTAGTAAAACTTGATATGGCAAAATAATTTTTTTTTAATTCAACATAGTTCCCTTCAAGGGTGATACACTGATTATAGCGACCCTCCAACTTTTCGATACCATTTGTGTGGTACAATTTGTCCTTTGCTTCAAAATAGGCCTCAGTTTCGGCGATCACCTCTTCATACGATGAAAATTTCTTCACGGCGTGCATTCTTTTGAGATCTGACAAGAGAAAATAGTCACTGGGGGCCAGATCTGGAGAATACCGTAGATGCGAAAGCCATACGAAGCGCAATTCAAGGATTTTTGCTATCGACTTCACAAGTCTGTGACACGGTGCACTACCTTGGTGAAGCAGCACTTCCTTTTTCTTCAAATGCTGTCGTTTTTTGGCGATTTCGTTCTTCAAACGGTGCAATAACATGTAATAGTCGCTGTTGATGGTCCTTCCTTTTTCAGGGCAGTCAATGAAAATTATTCCACGCACATCCCAAAATACAGACGCCATAACCATACCAGTCGACTTTTGCGTTTTTCTATGTTTTGGAGCGGATTCGTCGCGTGCACTCCACTCGGCTGGCTGTCGATTGGACTTCGAAGTGAAATGATGGAGTCATGCTTCATCCATTGTCACATATCGGCGCAAAAACTCGAGTTTATTACGCTTGAAAATCTCCAAACACTGCTCCGAATCATCAACTTGCAGTTGTTTTTGGTCAAAAGCGAGCTCGCACGTCATCCACTTTGCACAGAGCTTTCTCATGCCCAAATATTGGTTGTTATCGTTAGAGTGACTGCTCTTTCATTCAAAAATATTTTGTGGATTTTTTCTTTATGTTTTCATCGGGCGTCCACTGCGTTCACCGGCATCGGTGCTAAGTTCACCACGTCTAAACTTAGCATAGCAATCCGTGATGGTTAATTTTCCTGGGGCAGTGTCCGGAAACTCGGCAGCAAGCCAAGTTTTTGCTTCAACTATTTTTTCAACACGCGAAATTCCTTTTTTCCCATTTTTTTCACAATAACAAAAGTTGCTTCACTCAAAATGCTGTAATTCAGAAACTAATGTTTCGACAGCTGTCAAATTTTTACATGCGTCTTTTGAAGGTTTGGGCTAACCAAAATCCTATGTGGATTTATCACTATACAATTGCAAAGGATTGCGAAGGTTTTCCCAAGAAGGACATATATTTAAACTTGTTTAAATTTAACGACAGTTCACATTACACCACCTTACCAAGTTATTTAGGTCAAGTTGCAAGAACGAACTGATTTAAGGAGCTTGACATCATCTGCGTACATATGTAATTGCTTTAGAATGACGAACCACATTTGGCAGATCATTGATGAATAAGAACAATAGTAAGGGACCGAGATGACTGCATTTCACGTGAAGTACTAGAGTTAAAAACGACTTTTTGCTTTCTAGCTGTCAAATATTATGAAATCCATTTGAGTAAGGATGGTGGAAACGCCCAAACATATCGAGTTTATTGCGAAGTATTGAGTGTGAGACCTTGTCAAAAGCTTCCACCAGTACAGATAACATCGCTTTGATATCCACTTTGAAAACTATTACTAACATGGATAGTGAATTCCAGTACTTTTACAAAACGCGTGTTGTGAAGTGTCAATAATTGGTGAGCTAGTTGGTCAGTTATATGATAGTTTATGATAAAAGATCTAATATCTGATATATATTGAGGTAAAATATATGACTACTTCCATAATGAAGGAAATATATTTTGCTCAATTGAAGCATTGAGTATGTTGGTTTGTTAATGGTAAAGAGTGATCCAAATAGAG
Source organism: Neoceratitis asiatica (assembly GCA_030068015.2). Lineage (NCBI taxonomy): Eukaryota > Metazoa > Arthropoda > Insecta > Diptera > Tephritidae > Neoceratitis > Neoceratitis asiatica. The sequence continues at coordinate 65,568,278 of CM061527.1, read as the reverse complement.
GAATTTTATTCAATAGCCTTTTTTGACAGATCACGAGTGAGCTGTCTCAAGCTGTCATTTCATTTTTTTTCAGTATTATTTGGCATTTCATCATGGAAAGACTTACGTCTGAAGAATGTTTACAAATCATTCAAATTTATTACGAAAATTCACGTTCTGTAAAGAATGTGCTTCGCACACTTCGCTCAACTTATGGGGTCAACATAATCGGCCTACTGAGCGTATTATTCGCAACACCATCACCCATCTTGAGACCCAGCATTCACTATTGAATACTATTCGACCGAATAGACCACGTCCAGCACGCAGTGAAGAAAATATAACGGCCGTAGCTGAGAGTGTGCACGAAGACCGTGGAGACTCCATTCGGCGCCGTACGGAGCAACTCGAACTGACGTAAGGAACGACTGTGCGTATTTTACGTCGAGATCTTAAATTGTACAAAATACAGCTTTTGCAGCCGCTGGACCTCTCCAAGCCGACATCGCTTCGCTCTATGGTCTCTTGAAAAGTTCCAAGAAGATCCGACGTATCCGACGTTTTCGAGCCAAATTTTGTTCAGCGATGAGGCCCATTTCTGGCTCAATGGGTATGTAATCAAGCAAAATTGCCGCATTCGGAACGATAGAGCAACCTGAAGAGATTCAAGAGCTGCCATTTCATTTAGAAAAAACAACGTTTTGCTGTGGTTTGTGGGCCCGTGGAATAATTGGTCTATATTTCTTCAAAAATGATGCCGATGAGAACATAACCGTCAACGACGACCGTTATCGCGCAATGATAACCGACTATTTGATGCCTGAAATTGAAGTTCGTGATCTCCGCGACATTTGGTTTCAACAAGACGGCGCCGCTTTACACACACAACGCATCAATCAATAGATTTATTGAAAGAACACTTCGGTGAGCAGATAATTTAACGTTTTGGGCTGGTCGATTGGCCACCAAGATCGTGTGATATCACACTGTTAGACTTTTTCCTGTGGGGATATGTAAAGTCTGAAGTCTATGCGGACAATTCTGCTTCGATTCAGACCTTCGAGCAAAACATCACGCGTATACTTCGCCAGTTACCAGTCGAAATGTTCGAACGAGTCATCGAAAATTGGTCTCAACGGATGGACCATCTGAGACGTAGCCGCGGCCAACATTTGCAAGAGATAAGTTTCAAAAAATAAATGCCAAAGAATGTTCTTCCGAATGACCATAAACATTCCCCGTTAAATTTGAATTTTCTGTGTTTTTTTCATAAAAGGAGTAGGGAACCTCGAACCCTCTAGAATGACCTCGACTTAGACAAATATTTAACAAAAGAAAAAATTAATAAAACTTGTGAAATAAGAGAAATGAATGACCTCGACTTAGACAAATATTTAACAAAAGAAAAAATTAATAAAACTTGTGAAATAAGAGAAATGATGGAATTGTGAAATAAAAAAATTCAAGTTTATAATATATGTGCTGGCACCGCTAGTTATTTATTTCTTTCACTTCAACCCACTCAGAGGCACATATTCGTAGATATAATAGTATTTATTTATTTTTTAATTCTAAAATCTCCTACCCATACACATGTTACACACACATACATACATACGTACTTCCATATCTTTTCTTTAAGCTCGCATTAAAATTTCAAATTCCCACGTCGTCACATCAGCTCGGCTCGCGTGGTTTACCTGGGCATCTCATTCATTGGCTTAGAGCAATCAACATAAATATTTTATTTGACAGTTGTATGTTAACCAGCACACAATTTGTTGTTGTTGTTGCCGTTGTTGTTTCTTCTGTATTTTGGTTGTTGCTATACTTTGTTTTTGTATTTTTATGTTGTTGTTATTGTTGTATAATATTTTGGCTACATTGGTGTGAATATAAGTATAAATAAACATTACACCCACGTGTGAAGTGCCAAAGCTGCTCGTTATGACTGCAGTGGCCACACATACCTACACATACGTACATATATACATACACACATAGAAATGTTTACACATTCATCCTGTACTCCTTGCCCTGCAATGCGATTATGATGATTATATTCAACTTAGTTTCATGCTTTGCCAACATTGCGCACAAGTCAAAACTGAGACTTTTATGAGCTTTTTGAAATTCGATTATGAGAAGTGCGAAAGGGAAATTCTGACATTGTTATTGTTGAGGTTAGTGCTGGCTAGTTCAAGTTGGAGTTGTAAACTAATGATGGAAATTTTGTTGAGAAAAACTGACTGAAGAATGATTTGATATCCAATTGGCCGATCCGAAAGATGTCGCTCGGCTCAAAATCACTTTGTATGGTATGTGTGATGTGTTCTTGTAGCTGCAGTTTCTCGAAAAATGTTTTCTTGCTGTTGTTGTTGTTGTTGTTGTTGTTGTTGTTGTAGATTTTCACTTGCCCCGCCTAGGGTCAGGTTGATGCAGTCTTACTCATCGAGGCCCCGTGTGATAAACAGCATAACTTGACGACCTATGCTGACTCTCGCATCATATCATTGGCCCATAATTGTCTCGATGCGCTCCCCACTTCAGTCGACATTATTATTGATGAACTTCAATTCTGCGATAATATATATGGTTATTGTCATTGTAGCGGCTTTGCCAACCCCGTTTGGGGTCAGGTAGGTCTAGTCTAAGTCATCGAGATCATCTAACGGGAGGCCCAGGAAACGTGTTGTTTCGACGGGTTCGGACCAGAGGGAGTGTGGGTGTTAGATGAGTCGGGTTGAGTGGTTAGTGTCATGCGGAACATTTGTTGGATATGTCAGGGTCGAGTCTGAATAAGTATGAGTTGAGTCTGCTATAATATCCAGACCTTAATTGTGCCAGAAAAATGCTTTCTTCATTTCACTCTACACGAAATTTGAAGAATAAAAGAAGAAAGAAGCTTTTCTTCTTTCTTAGATTTTGAAAAACCTATATTTGTAGCCCACAATCTATCAATTGGTAGAATTGCCTCATGCGTCAAGTTCGGTTTATTAGTTCTCGAGTTTTTGAATGTATGTTGTAGGTCGGTAGGCTGTTGTCGTTGTAGCGGTTTTCTCAACCCTTCTAGGCCAATCTAAAATTAGTCTCTCGATGGGCTAGATCATCTAAGGGGTGGTCCAGGATTCAAGTTGTTTCAACAGGTTTAAAACAGAGGGAGAGGTATGTCAGAAGAGCAGATTGTAGTGGTCAGGCAAAGAAGCGGTTTGTATCGTGCTGAGACTCAATATATGAGGCATGCGTTAAATGCGTTGGGATCAAGTCTTAATAGGTAGGAGTGGAATCCGCAATTGAAAGAGTTCAGACTGTTGAATGTGACTCGCAGTAAACTTGGGTTTGTTTATTGTCGGCATTTCAATTTCATGGACTTTCAATATGAATTCGAACCAGTACTACTTCGTCCAGCTGGAGTAGAAGGCCGACAACCGAGTGTTTGGCTGACTGTAGTTTTCATGCCGTGAAGAAGTGGAAAAGGTCGGCGTTATTGCAGTCTACGTACAAACAAACGTTATCAATATCCTGGCCAAACGCCAATATCGAGCAGTCATCGACATATGAGATCAATTAAATATTCTTTGGTGGTGGAGAGAGCTACAAAATATAATAAAATATAGAATAGCTGTTTCGAAATATTATATCGGCAGTTGTCGAAGACTCAAGTAACTCTTTGTCTACCACTTCAATCCCGGAGGATAATGAGGATCCTTCAATAAGCGATAGTAGCGTGGCTGACCCTGCGTGGTTGACCCTGTCAAAGGCATCTGACAGATCCAGTGCTAAAAGAACAGTTCGTCTGTAGGGACGACTTTGATTTAGATCATGGATTATCTGGGTATTTAAGACATTAAGTGTAGTTGCGGTGCTAGAAACTTTGCCAACTTTGAAGCCAACCTGATATCTGCTGGTTTCAGGTGGTGAGTAAAAGGAAGCACTGGGTACCGACGATACATCGACTGATAATTATTCTTTGTTGTCTAGTTTCCCCGGTTTTGTAGCAAGACCACTCCACCCCGTTTTCATTCGTCATTGGAGACGATGCATTTGAAGACTTCAGCCTTCATGGAAACATTCTGAAGCTCCTCACTGAATAAATCGCTGGAGTCAGGCACTTTGTGCGGGCAGCGTATCACTTGTCGCTTCATTTTTTCATCGGTTCACGGATTAGTTAATGCTTTTTGGTGGCCCAACGCTTGGTTAAACCAGAGAACAAGTTGCAGGACCTTAAGTGTTCCCCCACTTGTTCCGCTAATTTTGGCCTACCAATTGCCAAATTGAGTTCCCTGATTAGGGGATCTCCGAGATCATTTTGATGCTAAATTCGTCGCGAACGGTAGCGGCCAGAAATTTGATTTGCAGAGGTAGGTAGGTAAAAATGGTTGCTGATATGCCCTACTGCTCCTTTTCTATCCACATAGACTGATTTATGAATTTTATTTCATTGCTTGCTTTAGTTTTAGCCCCACGGCGCAAAGGGGGTCCAAAACAGTGAAGTTTGCTTCTGTTTAAAGCAGAATAAGCGCATAATAGGTAGATTATCGCTTCCTCCTCGTCATTCCTGCAGCTCCTCTAGCTTCTTTTAAAAGAAGCTCCCACAATAAGACCTTCTCGCTCCCATTTTCAATAAAATTTGCCTCGAATTATGACAGATCAAGTTTTGTTTCTATCTTACCGCGACCTATCGTTGAAAGTATTCCTTATTATGGCTTTGTAAGTAGCTAGAGGCATATCAACGCTTTCTCTGATCGAAAGCATCTCCCTGGGTCATACCCTGACTAACTAGTTGCCATCAGCTTATGAGCTTATTAGTGGCTGAAAGATTTCACTACGCAGCTTATTTCCTCTATTGAAACTGGAAAATTGACTGGTCTCGCCAAGTAGGAAGTATTCAGTAGTATAAGCGAGCTCCCCGGAAATGAATATTTAATAGCAATGCTTAGCCGCCTGACATTGTCCATGAACCATCCTCCCTTTGGAGAAACTCTGTGAGGTTGGCTGACCTAGAGCAAGAAGATCTTAGCCAAACAGTCCATCTCACCGCAAAAGTCCCTCCAGCAACTGCAATTAGCCTGCGTTAAGCACTAACAAACCATTTCGTTCGGACAAACTGTGGGCCAGCGAATTCTCAGCGAGTGTATGGTTGAGTCCATATTAAACATCCGATCAGCCTTGTTAGGTAAGCCGTGCGCTTAACTAGTCGAACAAGATGTTGCTGTGCCTTTGGGTATATGCCAGTCGGTTCCTCCCGTCAAACCAAACAATCGCCTACAGGATCACTGTGGAAAGTGAAGGAGCAGACTAACTCTCTCCTTTTTCTCTGACCTCTACAGCCTAGTTCGTCTCAGCCTCTGTTCATGTAGTGTGCAACTACGGGAAGAAAGATATCCGTACAATCTTGTGAGTCTTGTTAATCTTGTTAGGCTCACTGTAGAATATGGAGGTGCAGACACTAACTTTCTCCTTCCCTCTACACCCCTCTGGTCCACAAGGCCTAGTTCGGTACCGCCGCTTGCGTTTCAGCCTCTACTCAGGTAATGTGAAACTACTGTAGCGACGATGTCCGTGCTCAATCAGTCTTGTTAGGTCAATTTGCTGTCGCCGGGACTGATATACCGAGCCGCTAGAACTACAGAGAACAACATACCAACCTGGATACCGTCACCGTTGCCCACCAGCTATTCCGACGTTACTGAGAACCGACATCGCTGAGAGTTAACCGCAGCTCATCAGTTACTCCGAATCTACTGAGAGCCAATCGCTGATCAGTTGACGTGAAACCGCTGTGGTTGTGTTAGCTGCCCACCGTTTTCTGCTCTCAATAAGACCACTCTGAAATATCCCCGTTCTTCCTCTCTCTCTTTCTCTCTCTCTCTCTCTCTCTTCTTAGACTAAGATTTTCGAGAATGTGCGTTGGAATTAAGCACATTAATTGTTGTGTTTTATTGACGGGAGCTTGTGGGACCTTCGCTCGACTCTTGATCGGCTAAACTCACCTCAGCCTTTGACAACCCCCACCACAGAACTTCCAATGGCGTTCACCAGCTAAACTCTTGGGTTTTTTCGTAAATCTACTAGAGGAATGACGGAAAGAGCCGAGCTCTCTTGACCACCATTGTGACTCATATGTGTTCTACGTGGCTTCCAATAATGTTTTCGAACAAGCGAAGAAGTAAAACAGTCAACTATACGGTCGGGTACCTTTCCTGAATACACAATTGAAATTTCACAATAATTACAACACATATATTTAAGAAATTCTGTGAGGCATATATGAGCTACATACATATTCGTAAATCATTTATATTCATTTTTTTTTTAATTTTTTTTAATTATTTTACTTAGATATTACCAAAACTTTAATATTTTTTTTTTTGGTTTTCTCTACATCTCGCCCTTTATTGCTTTATTTTCTGATTTCTTTGCTTTTCTTATCCTTTCTTTCCATTTTTTATTTTTCAAATCCATTTCGTCTCTATTCGTCTCATTCATCTTACGGTTTTTTGTTTCATTCTAAATCTCTCTGCTCTGTGCTTTCTTAAACGAACCTTCCTCACCTCCACTTCATTTACCATTCTCCCGCGTCCCAACGGTTTTAGCCACCAAAAACGTCGCGTACGGAGGATCTCCCTTCGTCTCCATACAATCAATTCACCCAAAAATGCCAGCAAAGCTAAAGACCAACCTACACCCAGTATGCAGAAACCCCATGTGAAGTGTTCCAGGCTCAGTGGTGCCGCACCCGTGTCAGTTCCGTTACGTAATTCCAATTTACTTGCGGGTGGAACCTCCGACAACCAGTGATCAACCATACCAAACTGTTGCAATTCGAGAAATAGTAACTTTAGAACACCGCGAAAGGGCGATTGCTTTCGTAAAGCGAACACTTGTAGCATCGGTGGCGTACACAGTCTACCTGTGGCGATACGAAAGACGGGATGATCTAAATGTTTTTGCTGTTTTTCATACCACAACCACTTCTCACGTGTCATGACGTAAGCATAAGAGATATTTCCCCTTCTACGGTGAGCACTAGTTGCACCAATGGGCATTTCTAATAAACGTGATATGAGAGAACGCGGCAACAGACCCGCTTCGAAATAGACCTGTCTTTCAAAAGGCACTATTAAAATTTTCAATTTCGTTTTGAGGAAATCCTCTGTTGTGCGTACTTCGGGCATACGCACATGTGTGCTGACCAACGAAGTGAGACTACTCTCGTAAATGTTCGTTAATACCATGAAGAGAGCACACAAAAATAATAGGGCTATGTTCCTCTTGGACGTACAAATGCTGTATAGAGAGAATGGTTGTGCTATGATTAGTCTAAATAACAATAAAAAAAATTGACCGTTGTCGGTACGTCGGCGGGTCGTTTTATGTACGAATATGCCCAGCGCGAGAATAGTAAAAATTGCAAATCCCAGCGCCAGCCATGTCCAATAGTCGAAGGCATACCAGAGGTACCAGCTAAGCGGTATATTTGACTCGATGGGTAGCATTAAGCAAATCTGTGTTTGAAATAATGGATATGAGACTGTTGAGGTCCTCTCATTTAGATCAATACGAAAGATAAAATTGGCCGCTATATCAATTCTCTCCCAAATTGACGCGTTGAGAGGAAAACCTAGTATTGTTTTAGTACCATTTAAGCGTTTCATGAATACTTGAAGCACATGTGCGGTGAGACCAGAGAGCTCCGTACGATTTTCCACCTGCGCGGGAAGAGAGGAAAAGTATTTAGATATTGTGACTACGCGAATGTAATGAAAAATTGATGCTGCGAAAAGCCAGATACCGCGTGGTTTTGCTCTAGTTTCACTCACCTCAAGTTTGCCAGCCACTGGTGGATCGTCAAAGACGCTTATAAGAAAATTATAACCCATGACATTTCGGTGTTTCGGCTGTATGAAACTACTGAAGTTTTTAGCATCCAATTCGATAATTTGCAATTCGGGATATGGCGCCATTGTGTGCACTTTCATCCTCTCATCACTTACGCGATATAACAGCAAGACATTGAACATATTCTGTTTGTGGAAATACGCAAAGAATTTCCACATTTCCAACTTTGTCGGCACTGTTTTACAAACGAAAATCAATGGCGTATCCACGTGATGCTTAAAACTCTGTGAGACTTGCGTTCGCGTACCGGGCGTATCGAGCTCCATCAGAAATACCAAGGCTAAGGTTCGGATGCGTTGATAATCTCGCAGATCCGGTGAGATTGCACTACTCACCAGCAATTGTGGTATCTGTAGACGTTTCTCCAATTCCAATTCAATGACATCGCTGGGAAATTTTCTATTTTGAAAGATTATTATATTTTCTAACGGTTGCTCCAAATGTCTGTACGACACAAAGTCCACCACCAGGCTGTAGTTGGCAAGCAAAGTGCTGAGACAATTTATAAACTTGCAATATTGCATTCTGCGGTTTGTGCTGTGACGGCGGCTGGACGTACAGTAACTGAGTGTGCTCGGGCGAGTTTTGGTCTTAATTAATATACCGGCCGCTGCTAATTAAAATCGAGGATATGTTTGCTGACTTGGTAAGTTTATTTGCTAAGTCTGTTTGACGTAACGAGCGATTGTTATCGAAGCGTAAATACGTAGTGTTGATGTCAATAGGCGCAACGACGTTTAGGTGGCGCTTGGGGTTGGTAGGTGTGGGGGTTGTAAGTGCGGCAACTGTTGTTGAGATTTATAATTAACACTTGAAGTAAATAATTATTTCTTTTTGGTTGTCTACTAACTGGAGTAAAATCACGTGTAGAAAGCTCACTCTCCATCCACTACACCTTCGCCTCCGTTCCTCTTAAATCAGATATTATGTTTGAAAATTAAAAAGTTTAGAGCTCTCATTAGGTAACTAGTTTCGTTAACATCCATTACAGAAAATATCTTTCGATAAACCCTTCCACCAACTGGGAAACACGAAGTATGTAACGGGTGATCCATTTCGAGGTTCCCTACTTATTTAAAAAAAAAAACACGGAAAATTCAAATTTATTGGGGAATGTTTATTACCATTCGAAAGAACATTCTTTGACATTTATTTTTTGACGATTATCTCTTTCAAAAGTTGGCCGCGGCTACGCCTCAGATGGTGGTCCATCCGTTCGAGCATTTTGACAGGCAACTGGCGAATGACACGTGTGATGTTTTACTCCAAGGCCTGAATCGAAGCGGAATTGTCCGCATAGACTTAAGACTTTACATATCCCCACAGGAAAAGTTCTAACGGTGATATATAAAGCACGATCTTGGTGGCCAGTCGACCGCCCCAAAATGTGAAATTATCTGCTCACCGAGGTGTTTTCTAAATAAGTCCATTGGTTGATGCGATGTGTGAGAAGTGGTGCCGTCTGTCCGTTCAAACCAAATGTCGCGGATATCATGAACTTCAGCACCATTTTTGAAGAAATATGGACCAATGATTCCACCGGCTCACAAATCACACCAATCCGTTATTTTCTCCGGATGAAATGGCAACTCTTGAATTCCTTCGGGTTGCTCTTCGTTCCAAATGCAGCAATTTTGCTTGTGCACATACCCATTGAGCCAGAAATGGACCTCATCTACGAATAAAATTTGGCTCGAAAACGTCGGATCTTCTTGGAACTTTTCGAGAGCCCACAGAACGAAACGATGTCACTTGGGAAGTTCGAGCGGCTTCAGTTCTTGCACAAGCTATAATTTGTATGCTTTCAATTTAAGATCTCGACGTAAAATGCGCCAAGTCGTTCCCTGCGTCAGTTCGAGTTGTTGCAAACGGCGCCGAATCGACGACTCTCCACGGTCTTCTTTGTGTATACTCACAGCTACGGCCGCTATATGTTCTTCATTGCGAGCTGGACGTGGTCTTCGGTCGGTCGATTATTCGGTCGAATATTATCCAATAATGTTTGCTGGGTGATGGTGAAAGATGGGTGATGGGTGTTGCGAATAGTACGCTCAGTAGGCCGATTATGTTGACCATAAGTTGAGCGAAGCGCCCGAAACACATTCTTTACAGAACGTGAATTTTCTTAGTAAAGTTGAATGATTTATGAACGTTGGTCAGGCGTAAGTCTTTCCATGATGAAATGCCAAACAATAGTGAACAAAAATAACATGACAGCTTGACACGAGTTACACTTGATCTTTTAAAAAAAGAATTTTGAAAAAAGTACATCTACGTGGATCACCCTTTATAATTGGAAATGGGAACTAGGAACCGTAAGACGTATGAGTCTGTTCGAGGATACTCCCGACTCGTTATTGATGAAAAATAAAACCATCACTGCTGGCGAATGGTTAAACTTCACAAACATTTACACTACTGTAATGAGCTAATTATTTAAAAATCCCTTCAAATGCCTGAAAATGTTAGTGGATCACCCGCAATCCCATTCAACACGTTTACACAATACGAGCATATCAAACTTGTTGACCAATTCTGTTTATACATGATTACCATCGGTCGTTCGGCAAATAACTTGCTCGGCTGGCTGAACAAACGCAACCAAGATTTTAATTAGCCTGTACCGTTATTTAATTAGACTAACACTCACATGGCATATAGGCATATAGGCAATATTCGTTTTTCAGACTCACCCACCATCGTAGACAAGTTCGAAGAAATGTGCTCAGTTCAGGTGATAGCAGAAGAACAAATACAATAATTTTCGAGTATTTTGTTTTTGCTTTTGAGTTGTTATTGTCAAAATTATGGCAAATTCTTTGGCTTTGAAGACTGTGGACTCTCTGTTCTACTCTTTTTCTTTTTCTTTGTAAGTCTTCATATTTTTCCAGGCTTTCTCTTTTCGATGGACATTATATGATCAGCGTTCTTTCCTACCATGTTGTCCCTGTTGCCAACGAGTTTGCCATCATTTCAATGTAACAAACCTTGACCTTCTTTGTTCATTCTTTCTTCAATCTCCACATTTTCTTTACTTCAAGCGCTTTTAAGGTCGACAAGCATGCTTCCATTTATTACCGAATCAGCTTCTACTGACGATATGCCTAGAAACTATCTCCAGTGCTGCCTGCGATAAGCTAGCGCATCGGTAATTTCTCCTTAATGAATCTGCCCATAGCTCTGCTCCGTAGAGCAAGACATTCAGTGTTTCAGTCTTCTTCAGAATCTTTCGTTTTTCTTGTGTCAGTCTTCCAATGTGGGTCATCGATCTTTTAATTTTTAATCTTATTTTAGACACCTTTTCTGCAGCATCTGTTGAATTTGCGCGCAGTAGGTAAGCGGCCGCAATAGTCGAGTGGTTAGCATTGCGTACTACAATTCAGAAGGCCTAGGGCAGGGAATGTTAAACCCTCCGAGTGTGTTTCTGGCATGGAATAAGAATTCTTCATAAAAATCCATCGGCCGTTCGGGGGCGGCTTAGAATAAATTGTAGGTCCCTCCATTTGTTGATAAAAACATCAAGACGAAAAACCACAAATTGGAGGAGGAGCTCGGCCAAAAATCACTTCAGCGGTTACAAAACGCCATATATATATATATAGGTAAGCCTAGAGTCCAATCTTACACCCAGGTAATTTAGAACCTTTTTGGTTCTTCAAGCCTCCGTTGTTGTCCTCATGTCCATTTCAATGGGAATATGCTTCTTTCTTAGTAATATCAGCTCAGTTTTATCCATATGCTCGGCGCCTGACGAGATCTTCAAATGCTGTGGACCTACAGAGGTTGCGTATAGTAAGACTCTGCCTTTCAAGTAGCTCCACACCATAAGACGGAGATATGCAGGGACTTAAAATATTTCTTTTAGGGCTTCAAACACGCATTTAAAAAAATTATTTTTTACATCTGTTGAATTAACAATAAATTTTAAAACCTTAATGAGTAGTGAATTTCATATTTAGTCCATTAGTGGTATCGGACGACAGGTGAGATTTTGCTCTCTAAAAGACTGGCAGATCCTTCCCTTTTAAGGAGTGTTCGACGTGGGCAGGAAAAAACGTTCGCTCGGGGATTCAGATGATTTTTCCGTTTCGACGAGTATTTTTGTCAGGTATTTGTCATTTCTTGTATATTTGAAGATTTACTTGGGTATTTGCTGTCACATAAAACAGCTGCTCGTCGGAATGTCTGTATTTAACTGTAAACCTTGTGTTAGTTAGTAAGGTATTATGATACGAAGATTTGATGAAAATTTTTTAGTAAATCATTTTAATTTTGTAAATGAGTCCTCGAAGCGATACCTTATCGAATGCTTGTGCGACATCAAGAAATATTGTCGGGGAATAAATACGCTTTCAACTCAAATGCCTTCGAGATCTTATTGGTAATGCGTTTTAATTGTTCTATGGTATCATGTTTTTTGCCTACATTGAATTGTTGTTGTTGTTGTTGTTGTAACCGCAGAAAATTCCCCAAATGAGGCTTCGGTGTATATTGCGAGAGTGACAGTCATTCGCCGGTGTAAAAATCCGGGTCGTTCCGGTATAAAGACCCGACTGTCACGGGAACTATTGGATTTTAGTCGCCTCTTATGGCAGACATGCCTTACCGTGGGTAAATTCTTGAACTACTAACCCGCAGGAAGTACATCGAATTGATGATTTGATATAGTTACGTATTCGTGAAGAATAAGAGATATTTTGGATAATAGCACTTTTTCAAATGACCAATATATGGTGACGGCAGCGTGGTGTCTTTTCCGGGTTTGGCTATCATGATCTACGATTTTTTCATGCTTTAGGAAAATACACAAACTTAACGGTCTCATTAAAGAGTTGAGACAAAAAAATTTAAAGCAATATTTTGCAAAATCAATCAGATCAGGTATATTCTTAGGATCAGTTGACTAAGTTGAGCGCAGTTGAAGGCATTCCGTAAAATACCGTATAGCTCGTAGAACAACTCGTCTGAATTTGCGCCACTTCTATATGCATCGTGATATTGGCAATTGTCTTAAGCGTTCTTCAACCTGTAGGGGAATTCTGTAGCTTCTGTCATTACGATTTGTCGAGTTTTTAACTAACGAATTTCGCTTTCGCTTGCACTAACGATTGTGCAATTCTGTAACTCATTTATAACGATAGTTGTTAGCTGACATTTTCTTTTTATTAATATGGAGAAAAGGTGACACCACAGCTTAATGCAACATCAATATATGCGAAAATCACAAAGAGGAAGCACAAAAATAAATAAATTCGTGAAGGCAATTATTTTTAATTAATAAGTTGCAATGGAGCTCGAAACAAATGACTGGTGCCACCCTCTTGGGTATTTAATATTACTGCCAAAATCTTAAGCATGTCCATGGACAATATACATACTCGTATATTGAACTATTTTACTTAACAATTGAAAAAATTCTTTTTTTACTATTAGCACATTGATATAATTAGTATCCATGGTGGTAGACATAGGCTTCTTCATGATTTCTGAAGCTCGTGTTTGTCATATGAATGCAGCCGATAGCCTTAATACATGGTGCCACCAATAAATGGTGAGTTTGATGAAGCTCTTACATAACCTCCGTCAGGGGAAATCTAACTTGGACGAAAAACATTGAACGATTGATTGCTTCAATTACTCTATGTATACAACGGTCTACAGACGACTGACCTATGGTTATCCCCCATTGCTCTTCAACAGCACGTTCATAGCATCTAGTTGCAAAGAATTGCAAGGCGTTTAGAACCTAAAAGCAATTTAATAGTGTTGAAACTGGGAAAACACTTGAAAAATACCTTATTTACCTGCTTTTCGCCGTTCTTTTCTTTCATTTTTTAGCTGAGAAATGATTTCTTAAACTGAATTTGGGGTTATTTCCTCATCTTAAGATAAAACGTACGCTAAATACTCAAAAGGCATTTTAATTTATTTACTTTTTTTTTATAGTAATTTCCCGACTTGTATTATATTTTAACTTTTATACTATTTATTTTAACCTAAATAAAATTTGAAAACTTATCTCGATGGTGCTAACAACTCGAAAATTTCTGTCGTTTAATTATCATCTTATTTAAAGAACGACAACAGTTGATTAAGCGAATACTCGTATCGTTAAAATTGTCGCCAAGTATTTTTTAACGATCTGAAAATCGTTAAAATAGCATACAGAATTCCACTCCTGGTCTGAATCCGTATTTCTCCCGTCCTAGTAAGGGCTTTTTCTTCTTTACTTTACTATTTGAAACGAGTTGTGTTGCCTTTCCAAACTAAAATCAATTCAAATAAAATTAGAAAAAAAAATTTATAAAAATAAAAATTTATTCAAATTAAATTAATTAAACCAAATTTAAAATAAATAAAAATTAAATAAACTAAATAAAATAAACGTTAATTAATATTAAAACAATTAAATTGAAATAAAATAAAAATAGAAATAAAATTAAAATAAATTAAAAATATTTTAATATAAATAAACTAAAATAAAATTGAAATTAAAATTAAAATTAAAATAAAGCGAAATAAAGTCAAATAAAAATAAAAATCATTTTCACTTAAAATTTCAAATTTTAAATAAATTGACTAATAAAAAAAAATATTAATATTAAAAATTAATTATTATTAATGTGTTATGTACATACACACTTCCTTATATACAGATAAATTTATAAAAAGGTAAAAGTGACTAATTTTTCTTTCGAACTTTTTCTCACATTTCAATTGCTTTTATGACTTTTTCATAACTTATTATCGTTGAAGAAAGTTTACCACTTAAATTAAATTTTTATGCTTCAACGCCTAGAAGTATGCTTTTTGGTTGTGTATGATGAGCATTTGTTGAATTAAAAAAAATTATTTAATTTTTCTTCTTTCTTGCTTTAAATCATTCACAACTCATTTCAGCAATATAACAATGCAATCACAACAACAACAAATAACAATAAACAGCAACAAATGGCAGAAAATGGCAAAAAAAAAATGGCGGCCGTCAAGCGTTCAAATGGAGAAAATCACAAATATCAAATGTTTCAATATGTCGTGTCGAACAAAATGAGAGACAAACAAACATACTCGTAACATACATGCGGCACAAAACCGATTGAAAAGCAAACTTTACTAATTTTTTGCACAAATACATGCATACATACATACGGTTAACATACATACAATGATGCCAAGCACTTTTTTTTGGTTGTATTATCTATGAGGAGATTTCTTTATAAATAATTTCCAAGAATTTTACCTTTACATTTTGTTTTCAACTTCCATTCACCACTGAAGGAAAAATTTCAAATTTTGTGGGGAAAAAGAGCATTCCATTTGTTGTATTGTTTTTTGTTGACGACCAACTGAACCCAGCACCGGCCATCCCATGATGGGAGTGACAGTGAAATATCGTGGGACTTGCAGACGTCAAATAAAGTAAAATACAAACGGGTAACAATAATAAGACTTAGATAACAAAAAAAAAGGGAAGGAAAGAACAAACAACAACAAAATACATAAATGATAAATGTTGGCATGCTTACCGTTAGCTTGATTACATTCGGATAATCTTTCTTGTTGGCGGTTAATGAAATTAGGAGATTTGACATATAACATTTAGCATTGGGATTTGGTTTCTTTTATATATGTAAATATGTACAAATGAACGTTAACTGATGGGTGTGTACATGTTTAAGTGCTCTAACGGTAGTAATTAAGGTTTTTTGTGCAATTTTTGGTTGAGACATGACAAAAAAGTAGATTTTTTTTATCAATTTCTGCTTATATTCCCCTTTCTCTCCTTTTATTCGTTAGAGATTCGGATTTTTCTTACCTTTTTTCAAAATTCATAATTTCTGTTTTAAACTTATTTGTGTTAAATATATTTCCTTGACAGCTGTTTAATTGCAAAAAGTGATACAGATTGTTATTCAAAACTATTCTTAACTTTTTATACATAACTTTTTATACAAACATATATTATAAATGGTTTTCCGATAGGGATGAAATGATTTCTATGTGTCGTTTCGGCCATTTTTAATATGTCATAATCTGTATTTTTATTGATTTCATTCAATAATGTTCACATTTTCATCATGGCAAGCTATACGCAAGAACAATGTTGCTGATCTTGCCTTGGAACAGCGAAAACGATAACGATTTCTTAAGAAAATCATCTTCTCCGATGAGACTTAATTTCAACTGAGTCGTGTAGTAAATAAAAAAAAAACTGTCGATTCTGATGCGAAGAAACCATCATGAACAACCATTACATTCATCTAAATTGACAGTTTGGTTTCCGTTTTTGGTCTGGTGGAATCATCGGTCCGTACTTCTTTCGAAATGAGGCTGTTAGCACCTGCTGCTGTCAATGGAGAGCGGCATAGATCGGTGATAACCAACTTTTTATGCCGACAACTGGAAGAAGTTGATCTTAACAACAACTGATTCCACCAACAAGACGGCGCTACGTGTCACACAGCACGTGCAACAATTGACTTATTGCGAGAGATTTGTTTGGAGATTCGATTATATCAGGAAATTTGCCACATTGAATGGCCTTCAAGAAGTTGTGATTTAACACCATTAGCCCACTTCTTGTGGGGTTATTCGAAGTCACTGGTCTTTAGCAATAAACAAGACTCTCTTCAAGCTTGAAAAATCCATTGAATTGAACGTGCTATTCATGACATACGACTTGATTGAGTGGAAAAAGTGCTCAAAAATTGGAAGCCGTGGAAGCCATTTGAACGATGTTATATTCAGAACTTAATTGTATCGATTGTACTTCACATTAAAAAAAACATTTGAATTTCCTTCACAATTAGTGTGTTTTTTTTTTTAAGAAATCATATCACCCTTATTGGAAAACCCTATATATATATATATAATTATAATTCTTTTTTATTTTATTTAATCTTTTAATTTTCGTTTTTTTCTTATTTTTTTTTCTTATTTTTTTCTTTTTTTCTGCTTAAAATCATTTTGATTTTAATTTAATTTGATTTCATTATTTCACATATTATAATTTTTTATATTTTCCTATACTCATACCAATATCTAAAATTATAAAAATTGTTATAGCTAATTTCATAATTTGACAAAGTTGCCACCTGTTTGGAAATTGTTTATATATCATTATATATCGTATAAAGCCTTCTGTAACTGAACTCTAGCTAAATTTCAACACAGTCAATTGATGAAAGGTTTTTTTGTGTTTTAATGTGCTCGAGAATGATTTAGATTAACATTTCGCAAAGCTGCCATATGTTCCGAAATTTATGTATGAAAAAAAAAAACAATAAAATATATTAAATATTACAATAAGAGTGTCAAACTGAAGATACTAAGGAAAGATGGCAAAAATATTTTTGAGCTGTTTAAAAATATTAATGTAAAATAAGTGATAAAATGAGGAGACTTGCCACCTGTTTAAAAAATTTCAACACACTCAAATTGGTAAGTTAAATGAAAAATAATGCCAAGGGTAATAAACTAAAAAGAATTTTGAGAGCTTAAAGTGCACAAAAATGTTGAGGGTTGCCATCTATTTGAATTTTAAATACAATCAAATAGCTAATATAATAAATGATAGAATATGTGTGTCGAACTGTAGATTAAATAAAGATTTAATGCGAAAATATTTTTGAAAAGTGTGGCCACCTGTCTGAAAGTTTTAATTTTTTAAATATTTATTTCAAAAATTAAATATAACTATTTGGGTATTAAAATAAAGAGATTTCAAAAAGTTGTTGAAAAAGTTTGCGTCCTTTTTAAAAGTTTCACAGTGAAACATAATTTTGAATATTCTTGTTACATGTTTGAAAATTTTAATTATCGACTAGGTGGATATACTACAAATACGATACTAAATCTGACAAAATGCAGATGCTAAAAATTCTTATTTCATTTTATTTTTTAATGTATTTTTTTTGTATTTATTGCTTTTTTATACTTTCGATTTTTTAGTTTATAGATGTGTTTTACTAATGTTTTTATTTAATTTATATTATTTTTATTTTTTTCTTTTATATATTTTTATTTAATCCTTTTTTCCATTCTTTTATACATATTACTTTAGTTTTTTATTAATTTACTTTAATTTAATTTTATTGTACTTTATTTAATTTTTTAATTCATAAATTTTTTTGTATTTTATTTTTTTGTGTGTTTTTATTTTATTTTATTTTGTTATTTCCTTTTATTTAATTTAATTTTATTTTTATTTGGCTTTATATAATTTTATTTATTTATTTTATCTTTATTTCGTGCTATATAATTTGAACTCAATTTATTTTATTCTAATAATTATTTTATATTTTATTTTATTTTATATTGTTGTATATTTAGATTAATTTTTTATTTCATTTTATTTTTATTTCATTTCATTTTATTGTATATATATATACTAATAATTATTATTTTTAATATTTTTTTTAAATAAGTACGATTTTCGGCCTACTCTACCTTCCTGAAAAAATAGTATTTCTGCTAATCTATGTTAAGCAAAAGGTTACCTTTGTACCAAATTTCAAGCAAATCGAAACACGATTTTTTCGAATAGTCAGTCCCAGTTTGACTTCCCTGTATGTAAAAATATATAATACCCTAACCAAAAGGAATTTCATTAAAATCGGTTCAGCCATTCTGGAGGAGTTCAAGTACAAAAACTGTGGCAGGAAAATTATATAAATATATATAGATTATATTAATTTTTTTATTTTAGTTTATTTCATTTCATTAATTTTTTCATTTTATTATATTTTTTTATACTACTTCTTTACAATTTTATTCAATTTAATTTATTATTTGATTTTTTTTTGCATTTTATTGGGTTAATTTATTTTATTTTACTCTATTTTATTTTATTTGATTTTTTTTTTAATTTTATTTGTTTTTATTTAATTTTTTTTAATTTTTTTTTTCATTCTATTTTATTTTATTTTATTTTTATTTTTATTTTTTTTATTTTATTTTATTTTATTTATTTACTTTTTATATAATTAAATTTTATTTAACTTTATTTCATCTATGTATTTCATTGACAGAGAATAACATACCACCAAATGTCTAAAATATATCTTTCTGTGAAGCATACTTTTCGGCGTTCCAAAAGTTCGCCGCTCTAAGTGCTTCAATTCATTTGTGGCTGTGTAACAATTATCCGCTATATTTCACTAAAAAAGAATGAGGAAATGAAATACAAACAGTCGTGTAATTTACATATATAATTCTAACTTACAAAAATATTTTTAAAATATTTATCATCTTCTCTATATAAACATTCTCATCGCTTATAAGTATGACTATAATTCTCATCTTGTATCCACCCACGCTCGAGTTGCGTTCACAACAGCGCCAGCTTTCCACTGCTGCTTAAACTCCAACTGTAGTGCAAGTGCGAGCCCCTCCCTTCCCATAGGTGTGTGCCTTATTTCGCTTAACCTTAAGTTGGAATTGGAATTCTTTTATAAAGTATTCGGAGGTGTACAGTTTTATTAGTGAAAATTATGTTATAAATATTAAATATTTACGATACCCCCTTTTTCTAAAAAGCAGGTATACGCGCGAGCGAAAGCTTTATGTTTAAGACATACAAAGACTCATTGCAGTATTCTAGTTACTCAACGTCGAGAGAATTATATTTTGCCAAGGTAAAATACGTTATAAAACCCGGTTAGGAGTGAGTGGAGAAGATTAGTTATAACCAGAAGAGTATTCTAATTCATAAAGAGACTCATTTCTAGCTCCATCCACACCGCATCCACATTATAATAGTGGCAAATTAGGGAGAAGAAAATGAACTTTGCGGTCGATTAATTTGAGCCTAATTATTCTTTTCTATTCTATATACTTACTTATAGATCTATTTGACAACCAAACAGATCCAAGGTTAGATTTAAATAAAGCATTTCAGTTGAGGTTTCCCACTAGGTGTGATTGGCGAAAAGATAATCTAGGACGGGAAAGCACCTCATCTGTTTCTACCGTCTCTGGGGAATTTCAAAGTCGGCCTACAAAAACTCTATTTTAATATGTCGAAGCAAAGAGAGAACAAGGAGAGAACACGAAAAGAGCTTTGTTAGAGCTACTTGTTAGAGAAACTCGGTCAAAAGCTGCTTAAGTACTGCTTAGTCGTATTGAAATGGACCCAACTTTGTTTATTTTTTTATTATTAAATATAAAAAGGGATCAAAGTAGAGGTACTTTTTTCAATAGCATTTCTTTGACAGATCACGCGTGAGTCGTGTCAAGCTGTCATGATATTTTTGTTCAGTATTGTTTGGCATTTCATCAGGGAACGACTTCCGCCCGAAAAACGTTTACAAATCATTCAACTTTATTACGAGACTTCACGTTCTGCAAAGAATGCCAACATGATCGGATTACTGAGCATACTATTCGCAACACCATCACCCATCTTGAGCACGCGAGTGAATACGAAGACCGTGTAGAGTCGATTCGGCGACCGTTCGCAGCAACTTGGACTGGCCTATTTAACGACTTGGCTCTTGAAAATTTCCAAGAAGATCCGACGTTTTCGAGCCAAATTTTGTTCGGCGATGAGGCCCATTTCTGGTTCAAGCAAAATTTCCGAATTTGGGACAACTGCAATAGTAACCTGAAGTGATTCAAGAGCTGATATTTCATACAGAAAAACAACGGTTTGGTGTGGTTTGTGGGCCGGTGGAATCATCGGTCCATATTTCTTCAAAAATGATGCCGGTGAGAACGTAACCGTTAATGATGCCTGAAATTGAAGCTCGTGATATCCGCGACATTTTGTTTCAACAAGACGGCGCCACTTCCCACTCATCGCATCAATCAATGGATTTATTGAGAGAACACTTCGATGAGCAGATAATTTCATGTCTTGTGCCGGTCGATTGGCCACAAAGATCGTGTGATATCACACCGTTAGACTTTTTCCTTTGGGGATATGTAAAGTTTTTGTCCGCAGAGACCCCCCCTAAATTCAGGCTTTGGAGCAAAACATCACGCGTGTCATTCGGCAGTTACCAGTCGAAATGCTCGAACGAGTCATCAAAAATTGTACTCAACGGATGGACCAGCTGAGACGTAGCCGAGGCCAACATTTGAAAGAGATAATCTTCAAAAAATAAATGCCAAAGAATGTTCTTTCGAATGATAATAAAAATTCCCCATTAAATTTGAATTTTTTGTGTTTTTTTCTTTGAAAAAGTAGGGAAATGTATCTCCGATATAATTGGCGTTTTGGGGCCGAGCTCCTCTTCTTGTTTGCGATCTGTCCCTTGATATTTTGCCAACAAACAGTCTAGTTTGCTAAGTCGCCTATGAACGGTTGAACTATTGATATTTTTTGTCGAGGAGCGAACCCAAATAGAAGTTTAGGATGTTGTTTTGACTGGTATTCGAGTTCGAGGGCCCTCCGCACCGCAGCACGCACTGTTGTTAAACACTCAGCTGCTATGGAAAGTAAAGTTGCCGAGACAAAACTGTGATAGCGGAGTGTAGAGCGCGGCCTGCTATGAGCTAGTAAGTCGAGGGTTTTAGTTTCGAACCAATATCTCAAAAGCTTTGACCAATGCGATGGCAGGAGATTTGTTCCAACTACCGTATGTGTTAACTTCTAAGCTTGTTTTCTTTTCATTACGCCTACAGTGCGCTGTAGCCCATTTGGCTGACTGTGTTGGGTTGTAAACTTAGTAAGAATTGCAAATATGTGCTGCTATAGATACATTGTAACGGTATACCCGTATCTTACGCTTGTCTACATTCGTGCGCGCCTTCACACCAGTTTATTGTCGGGCGATCATAAATAATATTTATGTTGACTGATAAAGAAATTCCGTTATGCCAAATAAAAGCCGTGAAAAGGAGGAGTACTAAGTGTTAGAGAGGTGGAGAGAGAGGGTGAGTATGAGTTGAGTGAGTGAGGGTGAGTGAGGGTAAGTGAGAATGTTAAGTAGTGTTTTAGTGCGTGTATGAGTTGGAGAAGCACGACTTTTAAGTAAGCGAAGTAACATGAGATTTTTTTTTCTTTTTTTTTTTTAGGAGAGAGGGTCATAGGCAAACATATCTACTTATACATGCACAACAAACACACAACGACTCACTGCTTTACTTACACACTGACATTGCACAAAAACTGCCGTTAATGTGTTGGAAAATTTGTTAGTCGATTTTTGTTGGTGTTTTTTTCTTTCTATTTATTTTGGTTAAAAACTCAATGATGCGCATAAGCAACAGCAGCAGCAAGCTGCTGGTGAAGGCACACTTTATTGCAATAAATTGAATTTAATATTTTAAAACATTAATTTGGCAAATTACGCTAATTTACAAGCAGATTTTGTTTCTGTTCAATTTATGGCGAAATAGTAAAAGTGAAAATACAAAAAAAAAAATATTAAAAGTGAAATTTTAATAAATTTGACTCGCAAAAAAAAGTTTAAAAAAATGGAAAAAATATTTCCAACCATTTTTCCAACCGCTAATTTGACTAATTTGTTTGCGCGCAGCTGGCTGAGGATGAGAACGCGGCGACTGCTAGAGCCAAAAGTGATGCTTATCACTTGTAAAGGGTGAGGCATTTCGAGGTTTACCGCTTTTTTACAGAAAAAAAAAAAACACAGAAACTTCAAATTTAAAGGGGAATGTTTTTGTTATCATTCGAAAGAACATTCTTTGGCATTTATTTTTTGGAAGTTTATCTCTTTCAAAAGGCGAACGATGGTTCATCCGTTGAGTCCAATTTTCAATGACTCTTTCGAACATTTGGACTGGTAACTGGCGAATGACACGCGTGATGTTTTGCTCCAAGGCCTGAATCGAAGCGGGATTGTCCGCATAGACTTAAGACTTTACATATCCCCACAGTAAAAAGTCTAACGGTGTGATATCACACGATCTTGGTGGGCAATCGACTGGCCCAAAACGTGAAATTAGTTGCTCACCGAAGTGCTCTCACCTCATAAATCCATTGAGTGATGCGATGTGTGGGAAGTGACGCCGTCTTGTTGAAACCAAATGTCGCGGAGATCACGAGCTTCAATTTCAGGCATCAAATAGTCGGTTATCATGGCGCAATAATGCAATAACGGTCATTACGTTCGTTCTCACCGACATCATTTTTGGAGAAATATAGACCCATGATTCCACCGGCCCACAAACCACACCAAACCGTATTTTTTTCTGGACAAATGCCAGCAATTTTACTTGTTTACATTGAGCCATTGAGCCAGAAGTGGGCCTCGTCGCTAAACAAAATTTGGCTCGAAAACGTCGGATCTTCTTGGAACTTTTCAAGAGCCCATAGAGCGAAACGATGTCACTTGGGAAGTTCGAATTGTTCAGTTCTTGCACAAACTGTATTTTGTACGCTTTCAATTTAATATCTCGACGTAAAATGCGCCAAGTCGTTCCATACGTCCGTCCGAGTTGCTGCGAACGGCGCCGAATCGACTCGCCACGGTTTTCTTGTACACTCTCAGCTACGGCCGCTATATTTTCTTCACTGCATGCTGAACGTGGTTTAGTCGGTCGAATATTATCCATTCGTGAATGCTGGGTCTCAAGATGGGTGATGATGTTGCGAATAGTACGCTCAGTAGGCCGATTATGTTGATCCCATAAGTTGAGCGAAGCGCGCGTAACACATTCTCTACAGAACGTGAATTTTCGTAATAAAGTTGAATGATTTGTAATAGTTGTTCAGGCGAAGGTCTTTCCATGATGAAATGTCAAGAAATATTGAACAAAAATAACATGACAGCTTGACACGACTCACGCATGATCAGTCAACAAAAAAAGACTATTAAAAAATACCTCTATTTGGATCACCCTTTATTGGCATATAAACTTACATATATATCTACATACATAAGAATTCCTCTACTTTTATATAACACACAGTCACCCCACATTCAGCTCCCAGCTTCGGCCTTACCATTCACTCACCTGCTTGGACTTGCTTGGTTGTTAGGCGATTGGTGTCCTTCAGCTCAGCTTTCAGCCATCAAACTTCATTAATCTTAATTACACCGCTCGAGCCGCTTCGTTTGGATCACCATTACGTGCATAAATATATATATATATATATATATATACATTTGTATATATATTTTTATGCGATATTCTTGTTGTTAGTTGTGTCGTTACATAGCAAATTCTACACTCCATCCTCTACACGTTTTTTTGTCCAACTGATGAGCGTTTCCATGGCAATTAGCCGTGTTAAATGTTGCCTAGATGGCGCTCTTATCGATTAATTAATGGATTTCTTAAGAGCTTATTAAAAAAAATGCTTACAGTAATTGAGTAGGGTAGGTGAGTAAGAATCTTAGAAAAGGCTTAAGAATGAAGATTATCCACTATCCACCGCTGTGCAACCTGCTTCGGGGCGATGAAGCTTAATTTTTGTTTTGAGAAGATCGCCTGCGGACGTTTGGCTCGCTTGCGTATGGTCCAAGGGGAAAAAATATCCATCCCAAGACGACCTGATCACAGTGACATAGAGAAAAAGTAAAAAGCTCTCATATGCCCATGGCGAGTGCTCGATGTAGGCGTTTGGTGAGCATATTGAAAATATTTGTTCGAAGGTAAACTGCCATATCGGCGAACTATCCTAATTCTTCACTGCACGATATTTACAACTAAAACCTGAGAAGTCCGCGGCAACCCTCTTCGCCAGCTGGACGAAGGAGTAGCGGCTCGAAGTGAGTCCCTTACGCTGTGTAAGCAATATCTACTAGTATGCTACCATAGAGACCATTCTAGCATACATCTACTGGAAGTCGAATCACCACCTAAGAAGGAAGTACTAGCACCTCAGAACATAACCGCTGCACAGGCAGACAAGCCGAATAGCCCTAAACGCTTTTCAGAGTCCGAGAGCCCATAAGCACCTTTATAAACTCTCTTCCCATAAATGATGTGCTCGTAATCCAGTCACCATCCATAGCAGACGAAGAGCTTGAGCTATCTTGCGACGCTCCAGTTATTCTGGCACAATTTAGGTCTATATATTGAAGTAGACTCAACTCTTATCTCATACAGACTTATTTCCGATGTAATTATCGTATGTCCGGCATGTAATGAGTCCCTGCACGATACTAACCTCCTCTTTGTATACGCACTAAAATCTAATCATCTATGACCAGTCTCCCTCTGGTTTGAATCTATCGACACAGCTCGTTTCCTGGACCTCCCGTTAGATGATCTCGACAACATGGACTAACTTTTTCTGCACCAGGCAGGATTGAGTAAGCCGCCAAAACAACAACAACAACAACAAAATTATAAGTAAGGCAGACGAAATAGCCAGACAATACACGACCAAACAGAACTTTCATATGGAGTCCGCAGAGATAATGAAATCTCTAAGGTAGTAGCAGTTCTGGCAGGCCACTGCTTGATGGGATGACATGCTGAAAGGTTGGAAGTTCCTTGCAGACGATTTTGCAGAGCAGCTGTAAATACAACGAGGAGATGGGAAGCGATTTCCCAACTATTAAACTACCTCCCGGCCTTGGACAGAACAATGCTTTGACGACTAAAAGCTACCGCTCTTGCCGATGATTTGTCCACGATAATAGATACCAGGGTAAATTACATAAAAAAAATAACAAAAGACTCGAAATGGATGGACAGCGAAGCCAAATGATTGAATCATCCTTGTGAGATCATAATGAGGCTACTCTACTCTAAGTGCATTGAAGCTCCTTCGAGGTCCGTCTTTTAGCAGAGTTTTACTTGCCAGATGTCGTGGTTCTTCACAAAAAAATAATAGAATTTAGAGTTCGTTTGTATTATTTGCACACGTCTGTCTTTGTACGTGTCCCAAGGTAGAGGAGTAGTACCTCACCACGGTCTTTCCAGAGGGAGAGTAGTGCCTTACCGCCTCTAAATGTCTAAGCACGGAATCTAACTATGTGTGGAGAGATCTCACTAGCTTTTGAAGTCCCTACTTCCTGTGTTTTAGGTTCTTCTTTATTTTTCCAATGCCAATCTCATGCGTACTGATTGCGCTTCTCATAAGTTCATGTCGAGCACTGAACTCAAGCTAAAACTGCGCAAAAAGTCCTCTAACTTTGAATACCTAGATCAGTCATCAAGGGCTTTTAATGTTCTCCTGAGTGCGGCCCAAACAAGCATGCCAAAAAGACGATATTAACGTAAGACCAGGCAAGAAAATTAACTTAGTGGATTAAGGCGAAGCTGTAGCGGAGATCTCAATGCCTTTCCAATTTCGAGGGTCAGATTCTAAAAATTACAAAGAACTCAAATCAACTCCACCACCCAATTATGGGAGGACCACATGTTTTAAGTATTTGAAATTTGAGTGATTTCCTTGCTTTGCATTGTGAAGACGACTCTTAGTCTTTCTAATACGAGTAGCAGTCTGTTATGATGAGGATCTGCAGGCTGAGTGGCATAAGTGGGGGCTATGAGCTCGTGCAATGTATGATCGATAGATATGCTCGGCTCCGCCGTTAAGATATTGAAGAATCTCACCTTACAAAAGTAAGGAACTAGATGAGGAATAGGATCTTTTGCTTGTTGAAGACGGTCTGCACAGGTAAAAAAATCCTTTTTATTAGACTTACTAGTTGAAAAGAAAATCCAATTTTTCTAGGTACATTTCTTTCAGGAGTATATACCGTATGAAGCTCCAAAGCTTTTTAAGTCTAGCTTAATGTCCGACTCGGCTTTTAGCGTTACGCAGCAATCAAAGGAGTTAAATTTATGGTTCATACTGTGCTGACCAACAGGGATGCATGAGAACAACAGGTGGGGTCTTTTCGCAATTTTTTCCTTTGATCGAAGCGCGGCGTTGGTGTTCCAGCCATGTGCAAGAGAGTACAGAAACAAACAATTATTATGTTGCTGCAAGGGATGGTGGTGGGGAGACTGAAAATAATTGTGACATGCCAGAAAGGCTGCTTCTTTACTAGGGATGTTCTTGAAATGAAGCTGCTAAACGAACTTAAACCAAAGAGATGAGGAAAGACGTATTTTAAGGGGCTCCGGAGAGTGAAATCTATTATGGAGACTATTTTACCTCCATAAGGGACGAAGGAACTCGGCCAAAAATCGCACCGAAAGCGATTAACATATAAAGCCAGACGATAAGGAGAAGAGTTATATTTAAAATATATTTTTTAAGAGATCAAGTCAGAGATCCATAGGAAGAGTATCGGAATAGTAACAAAAGTAAGTGCGAAAAAACTCAGAAATCCTACAAATATATATAGTCACATTCCCCATAGTTGGTCAGTCAGTTGGTCAGTCAGTACTGATGTATGCGGCTCCGATATGGAGGGCAGCCCTGTGCTAATAAGACAAAGGCAGTCTCCAGTCTAAGCGCCATTAGGGTAGCAAGGAGAGACAGGCGAGCCTCGACGAGTGGAAATCGCAGTGGGATGCGGCAGGAAAAGGAAGATGGACACATACGCTAATTAAGAGAGTACCAGCCTGGATTGAGAGTCTCCACGGAGAGACAGACTTTTATCTCGAACAGTTTTTGTCAGGTCATGGCTGCTACAGAGAGTACCTCCACAGATTCCGCCATGATAACGACAAGGAATGTTCCCTCTGCGGTAGTGCCGAAGAAAATGTAGGAATGTATTCTTCTCTTGCTCGAGGTATGCAATGGAGAGAGCTACCACAGACCAGTTAATAAAGAAAAGAATGACGCCCGACAACATTGTGAGTCATATGTTGCAATCGAGGTTGGTATGGGATAAAAAAAGGAGTAGTAGAGGCATAAAACCGGATGAATAACATAACACTGCAGTGAGTATGTGAAGAGGCCTTCTGGCCCAGCTTGGTTCTGCGAAGTAATGCTTAACGACGGTCCCGTAAGTCCAAATATAAGCTATAGCAGACGGAGTTAAGTGCTTTTGTACGTAGGCATACTGTTTCGCAAGTGCAGCATAGCTGGAAAATGCTGTCTGGGCTTGGTCCCGAAGGAGGTTTACCTTTAGCGGACAGTATGAATCGTGCATGTTGTCAGTGTGGCAGTATCTTTGGAAAATTCCCGCTTCGGAAAAAAAATACTCACCATAGTCGAGCGCTCACATTGAGAATTATTCTTATACTCCCTTCATGCTTTTCTCTCCTCTCCCATTCAACTACATAACTTCTACTCCGGCAACCCTAATTCACATACACGCTCACCTGCATTGCTGCATACACAGCCACTCATAGCGCTTTTGCTGCTGCTGCTGCACGTTGTTATCGCATGCTGCTCCCGGCTACATTTCCACTTCTTTTATATTGGAAATTTTGTTGTTGTTGTTTTGTGTAGCATTTGTTGCATGCGTTGCCGTTGCCAGTATTGTGCAATAAATTTATTTGCGCCACATGCATTTTTGTTATTTTCTTCCATTATTTTTTCTGTGTGCACCGTTATGTCTTATTTATGGCATATCTATGTAGTCTAACGGTTGCCTCAGCAACAACAATAACAACAACGAGGGCTCACTTTTCGTGTGCGGCCAGCCCTCTGGCATCAACGTCTGCGTTGGACTTGATAATGGGCTAACCAGCCAGCATTCCTGCATTGCATTTCTCATTATCAGCGCTAACTTTGGTCAGTGAATGGTTAGGAATTTCCCCCTGGAAGGCAAAGGTTAAAGCATGAAGAAGTCTTAATAAATAAATAATAAACTTGTTGGCGAAGAAGTTTCTGCATTTGCACTCAATAACCGCAATCTCGTCTAATTAACACTGTGGAGTAATGAGAGTGATGACTGCTGCCTTGTGAAGACATTTTGCGTACTTTATTGTTGCTACGGTCACTATGGCTCTGTAAAAACATATATCCGCTCCTCTATGCTTCACTCCGAGTCCTTACTCGAATAGAGGTATACAAGTTCTGCAAAAGAATGCAGCAGAGACGGTCCCATCGGCTGAGTGCAGGGCTTTGATATTGGTTAGTTTAAGCTAGTTTGGTGTAGAAGTAAACCAATTGTGACATTGGACTTAGTGAGTTCGGGATGATGTTCTGTTCCGTACATGTCCTGGGCATCGACAAAACGTTGTCCGTTTTGATCATCTTCTCTGCCTGTATTCTGTCTGTCAAAAGTGAAAGCTTTAACTTGGCGAGGGTAAGTAGATTTTTCGACTTCTTCTACTTCAGTGACGCTACAACCGTTTGTCGGTTTGTGCCGAGAACAAAAAGGAAAAATCGCCAACTTTCTCTCTTCTTAGCGAAGTTCTGGCAGTTATTCAGAAGAAGATTCCTTCTGTAGTTGGTCCTTCCATTTTACTTAAGTGCGATTTTGCTTCCGTTTTGCAACGGCGGATGTTGAATAAAATTATCTTTTCACTGGAGCATCTTCATCCAAGCGAATGACATGTCCAAACCAGCACAGACGTTGTTGTATCTTTATGCACTTGAATATGCTCATGCCATTGAAGAGCTCATACAGTTCGCGAGACCAAAGTAACAGCTGCTGGCAAGCTATCACTATAGCTGGTGTCCATCATGGATCCTAAATAGTCCTTTATTACTTCGAAGTTATTGCTTCCAGCCGTGATGTTGATCCCAATAAGCGGATACTTTTTATTTACTACCAGGAAAGTCTTTGTTTTATCCATGTTCACTGCCAGACCAACCTCTTTTGTCTCCTTCTCTAATTTGTAGTAAGCCGCGCTATAGGCCCTGGTGTTGCGCCCAACGATATCAATTGCATATGATTCTAGCCGCTCATGAGAGCGTCCGGCTTCGGTCACGTCTGGGTAGCCAACGAACTTTCCTTTGAAGGCGAGCTTATTGTGAGAAGGCGAAAGCGAACTCTAGCATCCAAACTAGGACATCCGACAATTGGCTTTAATTTTTCAGGTTTCGATTCCCAGGAATTTTGTTCTTACTCTGCCACCTCATCTAAAAGAGAATTTTTTGACCTTCAGGATTACTATCTCGCTTTAGTTACCAGAGAGGTAATTGCAATATAATGGAGCCAACCTCTGCCCAATGCAAAGCAGGTTGCTTAAAGGATGACAGATATTTTCTCCCTTCTGCCGATTATTCTTGCAGCATCTTCTAAAAGAAGCTACCGTTCTTTCTGCACTTTCGCCCTATCATGCAGGGGTCTGTCGGGATGCTAACTATCATTGATATGCATTCCTTTCTAAGAGTGTATATTTCGTGTGATCTCTTCCTTTCTCATTTTAGCCAATTTTGAATAGAATTGCTGCAGCTCGGAGTGTGAGATCATCTCATGTATATACGGCTTATGCTTAATTTCTTTTAGAGGCAGTTCGCTGTAGCAAATGGCATATCAATACGTTATTTTTAGGTAGAATCTGCTCGGTCGCGCTTATTTTAGGTAGGCTCTTAGGCTTACCATCAAATGGCTTCTGCAGGAGCTGTAGAGAGGAGGAAGGACCAGAGACCTTAAGGCACTTCCATTGCATTTGCACTTCACTTTTGAGGAGGAGTAGACTGAAGTCTCTATGAGCGGCAATCTTTAGATATTTGAGTGAAAAAGCGGGTACAAAGTTACGTCGGTGGTTTGACTAATGAGATCTTAGTGTTCTGGGTGAGCTGATACCCGCAGCAATTTCTTTCTAATTTAGTCAATAATCTGCACTCTTTAAAATAACTAAAACTTCGGCTAGAAAAAACGCTGCAATGATCGGGTAGTTGGAAAGACAGCTCAAAAAGTTGGTATTGTGAGAAAACTCCATCCTCAACTCTCCCGTTGAGCTTCGAACCATTCGTAAAAACTGTATATATCTCAATGCTATATTATGTAGTATCACAACCATCGTTCCATTCCTTAGGTTTTAGGGATTTGCAGCGAGTGGTAATTTAAATTAGTCAAAGACGTACATCAGATATTTGTGCTGCCGAAACACTTATGCAGTTTATGGTGAAAATATTGTAAATGAAAGATGAATCCAGGAGCGGTGTGCCTGAAATCATTCAATTTTAGTACGAAAATTCACGTTCTGTAAAAAATGTGTTTCGGGCGCTTCGCTCAACTTATGGTCAACATAAGCGGCCTACTTAGCATACTATTCGCACCCATCTTGAGACCCAGCATTCATTATTGGATAATATTCGACCACGAATAGACCACGTCCAGCAGGCAGTGAAGAAAATATAGCGGCCGTAGCTGAGAGTGTACACGAAGACCGTGGAGGGTCGGCCGTGCAAAGATCTTAAATTGAAAGAGTAAAAACTACAATTTATGCGAGAACTGAAGCCGCTCGACCTTCGAAAGCGACATATCTTCGCTCTATGGGCTCTTCAAAAGTTCCAAGAAGATCCAATGTTTTCGAGTAAAATTTTGTTCAGCGATGAGGCCCTTTTCTGGCTCAATGCGTATATAAACAACCAAAATTTACGCATTTCCGACGAAGAGCAACCTGAGAAGGTTCAAAGTTGCCATTTCATCCAGAAAAAAAAAAACGGTTTGGTGTGGTTTGTGGGCCGGTGGAATCATCGTTCCATATTTCTTCAAAAATGATGCCGGTGAGAACGTAACCGTCAATGACGACCGTTATCGCGCAATGATAAACGACTATTTGATGCCCGAAACTGAAGCTCGTGAGCTCCGGTTTCAACAAGACAGCGCCACTTTCCACACATCGCATCAATCAATGGATTTATGATGGAGAGAACACTTCGGTGAACAGATAAATTCACATCTTGTGCCGTTCGATTGGCCATCAAGATCGTGTAATATCACACCGTTAGTCTTTTTGCTGTGGGGATTGGTAAAGTCTAAAGTCTATGCGGGCAATCCCGCTTCGATTCTGGCCTTGTAGCAAAACATCATGCTTGTCATTCGCCAGTTACCAGTCGAAATGATCGAAGGAGTAATCGAAAATTAGACTCAACGTATGGACCATCTGAGACGTAGCTGCGGCCAATATTTGAAAGAGATAATCTGTAAAAAATAAATGCCAAAGAATGTTCTTTCGAATGATAATAAACATTCTGTGAACAAATAGCGAACTGGTCTGATTCCATCTCTGAAGTACTAGTATTGAACTAGAACTTTTAAATACAAATTTGGTTCATTCACTGCATGGTCAATGATGTACTTTGAGTACAAAAAAACTATTTTTATATCCTGAAAGGCAAAAGCTTTTAAAAAATCAAAATGCTTGTAAATTGTAGTTGAATATTTTTTCTTTTTCCTTTTGCTCTGCCAAAAAACACACAATTTCAGTTAAATAATTGCATTTTCATTTCAATATTCATTTTTTAATAAGAATATACTCGTATGTATGTATGCAGTTCCAACATGACTTCTGTCAAGTGAAATTGCATTAATTTTCCCAATAAAATCACCTTAAAATCATTTTCACGTCAGCGTCCATACAAAAAGAAAAAAAGAAGAAGAAAAAAACCAACAAACGAAAGGACATTATGTGAAATATGACACGCGTGAGACTTCTGAACGACACTGACTTCATGCTTTCTCTCGTCCAAATGACAGTCACTTGCACATGAAATTAATTATTAAACAAAATCGATTAAGTTGTTTATGCGTATGTTTTTGTTTTTCTTCTATTTTGATTTTATTTTTATTTTTCCCCCCAGTAAAGCGCGACAACATTTTATTTAATGGCAAATTGACGACTTGAGTGTGAAAGAAAATTTGGCATTTTCGAGGGAAAATGGATATTTATACACTTTATGGAAATAATCTATGTTGGATGGGATAACTGTTCCTAGCCCAATTTATGATTTATTGCCATGGTGACTACACACTTGTGCACTTGTGTATTGTCCTGATGGAACAGAGCACTTTTTGTTCGCCAAACGCGATCGTTGCTGCTTCAAACCAATATCGAATCTATTCAAAAGCTCTGCATAACACTCGTCGATGATCGTTTTACCCTTTGGGACCCTGACTTTGTTGACAACAACAGACCCACCTTAGCTTTGTGGTACAGCCGGAGAAATCCACTGTAGCTTTAGTGACTTCATTGGTCTCTAGTGTGGTGTGGTGGATTCATTGTGCGTCTACGGTCACAAAGCGGCACGAAAATTCATTTGGATTGCAGTTGAACATCGCCAAATACTCCTTTGAAGTGATTACACGGTTGTGCGTCGTATGTGAGCAATCGAGGCACCCATCACGCGTATAGTTTTTTTCATATCAAAATATTCAAGTCAAAATGTGATGTACCCGCTCAGTTGAGATGCCTAAAGGTCTAGCCCCCTCACTTTCTTTTATTCTTCGATCATCCAATATAATTGCATGGATTTTATCGAAGGTTTCTGGCGTAACTGACGACCTCTTTTGGGCGACCTCAACGTTTGGCGTCACTTGTGCTGGTACGAACACAACGGAGCTAAGTAAACTATTGCTTCCACTTCTGAAGCATTGAAATTGATCGTGCGTGGACTCTGTGTGGTAGTTATCAGGCTTCGGTGATAATTTCCTTACGAAAAAATAATGCTTAATCTTTAAAATTATAAAAAGATGCCAGCTCTCAACATTTTTGTGCATTATATATTTGTTAAACATGTGGCAACGCTGGTCATTAATTCAACGCTGGTAATTAATTTCTTCAATCTCTTTAGTTAGATACCCATAATGAGGGCGTTCAACATCGGCCGGCAAACAAATGATGAGCAGAAGGGGCAAATTCTCGGCTGTAAGGTGGGTGAGGCAAAACTTTCCAGCCGCTGTTTTCAAAATAGTTTTCAAGCATCATTACAACATGAGCTCAAGGGTTGTAATGATGAAAAATTCTTGTCTCGTGTGTGGTCGCAAATTTCGAGTGCTTTCGGCAATCGCTCGCTGCAATTTGACGAATTGTTGTCGGCAGCGTTGAATATAGGGCTTTGCCGTTGATTTGGCCGAGGTTGCCAAGCAAACCAACAAGCCTCATACGGAATATTATATCTATCCAGTGGTTTTGAAAGTGCAGGGCAGTATTTTGACAGCTGTCAAACTTAACTGTCAAACCAAACTTGATTTGTTCTTGTTAAAAGTCAGGCATTTCATGAAAATGGATCGTTTAACAACCGCACAACGCGTTAAAATTTCTGAAACCTACAACAAAAATGTGATGCAAACATGTCAAAGTTTTGTATTTTAGACAGAGAATATGGTGTTCATAATCGTAGAAAATTTTAAAGAAATTTGAAAACCTGGATCGGTTACAGATACGGTAAGGCCTGTGGATAATCGTTTTGTTCCTTCCACCTCAAATATCGTTGCTGTAAGCGAAAGTCTAGTCGAAAACCCTAATGTGTCTATTTCTCGACGTTCTCAAGAGCAAAGTCCCAGCTCTTATGGCACATTATATCTAATTTTGTCGTCGTACTTACCTGCAATCATATAAAGTCCAGCGCACACAACAACTGAAGCCAGCTGACCATTCACAACGCCGTAACTACTTCGATTGGGTGCTTTAACTGTGGTTGAAGTGGACCGAGATTTAAAAAAAAAAAAAATTTCTTTAGCAACGAGACAGATTTCTCACTCGATGGATATGTAAATAAGCACAATTGTCACATTTGGGCACCGAAAATCCTCAAATAATTGAAGAGAACTCTTTGCCTGGTGCGCTCTTTGGTCGAAAGGTGTGCTTAGGCTGTGTGTGATTAATAACGATAACAACGCGACTGTCACTGTCAATTCGGAGCGTTATGGCTGTATGATAACCTAACCACTCGTCTTGGCGATGGCAATCGGCCACTGAGATCGTGTGCTCTGACACCGTTGTGGTGCTTCGCGAAACACCGCGCTTATGCGGATAAACCCTTAACTCTTGAAAACCAACATTCGCCAAATTGTGACTGAGATACCGCCCAATATGTGTCAAAAAGTGGATAACCCTGCACAATGGACTGGAAGCTCATGCTCTAAATGTGAACCCCTAAAAGAACTGAGATCTTCATTGTAACTGTATTAAGAGAGTATCGTGCATTCGCTCGAACTTCTCGTCTTAAAAGTGTGTAGATCGCATTCCCATGACGGAACTTGCAAAAAAAGAAAGAAAAAAATAGCGTAGGCAGGTTTCAATTGCTCTGTTGAAGTACACAGCGGAGTTCGCCTGCTGCGTTTATAATTGAAACAAATGCCCTAGGGAGTGTTATTGCGAACTCACAGACTAAATAGCTAGGGCGGTCTTCATCTTCTTTAGGTACTTCTTCATCTACTATTTCCAGTAAAATGGTTCTCTGTTTTCAGCAGGGGTCACTGCATCGAATGCTTACAGAGCTGGAGTATTTTCGTCCATCTCCACCACAAGAGCAAGCCAGCGAAGCCGCTGTATCCTGATTTTGTTGGACTACATATGTCACTGTAGCCGTATATTTTATGCAACTCTCCAGCACTGTTTCTTTTATTTTCAACTGTAGTATGGAATACCTCGGCATACTAGAATTCAGCGCAATCTTGATGCCATGTGTGTACTCTGTGAGAGTAGAGAAACACTATTGAAATATTTTAACATCGTACAGCGTATACAGCGTTTTCTATGCGATCTTTGCTGCACAGCGATATAGTTATTAACAAGAACTTGCTCCGCGTCAATGAAAGAACCCCAAAGAGAGTGCGTACGACCAAAAACTCAAGAAATGTTTTCAACGTCCACGATATTTGGTGGATAACATATCGATTTTTTTTTTATACAGAGACAGTAGTAGTAAAGTACTCGTAACTTGTTGGATACATTTGAATCTAGTATGGCAGATTAACCATAGGTTCGAAGCTCAGCAAATTCGATGAACTCCAAACTTTATGGCAGGGGGGTTATTAAGCTTTGCCGACTCTCTCGCACACACTGCTGTTGAAAGTGCCAACTTGACAAGATTCAAGCGCTGATAGGAAGCTGATCACGTCGTCCTTCCTTTCGTTATCTCTGTTTCAAGGAATTTCGAAAAAAGGAAAACAGAAAATTTGTTTTATTGCTTTTCAAATTTATTAAGATGTGTTTGAGATTTTACTTGACTACACAGTAAATGACAATTTAAATGACCTTCATGCGCCATTTGATATGAACACCCACACACACACACACATACACACACACACACAAGTGCGTTCCGAGCACAATTGCCTTAATCTTTAACTGTTGTTTTTAAATGCAAAAGTTAAATCTCAGCGAAATCCTTTTAATGTCATTTTCTGCCACGCTTCAGTACACGCAATTCTTGGGTATTTTTTTTGTTGTTGGTTGGTTGGTTGCTTGGTTGGTTGGTTATGGTGCGCGCGGTGACGATGTGCCGCTGAGTGGCCAACACTTAAGTGCCAAAGCATTTGTGCTCCTTTACATGCTCTACAGACACACATGCAAACATGCCACTCGACTGTGTAATGTTACGCTGAAAAATACACTTTCATAAATTCAAATGGTCCTAGATACACGCATACATACATACACACGCACATACATACATACATGCATATGTGATTATATAGAAAAATTCACATTTGGTTTAACGCTTTTATAAGTACATAAATGTGGCGTAAACGTGAAGATATGACACGGATTAGAGAGAGACGGATGTGTGCATTTTCGGACTGTAGGGTGCACTAGGAGAGAAAAATTGAAATAAAAACCAAAAATCGTTAGAATTTCTTCAGAAAAAAAAACTGAGTTAAGCAAAAAACTTGAAAATCCCTGCTTTAACTATTTCCAAAAAGGGATTTGGAGAACATAAAACCATTTAGAAATAAATTTTAAGATGCTCCTGGCGACGCTTTTATGTAAACAAAAAACTACATAAGCTTGCTGAGAATTTCAATGCTGCTTACAACACGAACGAAATGAAAAAAAAAATTATCGAACGAAATTAGTTGTAAAATGCATCAGAGAAAATTGTTCTGGAAAAAAACTTTAGTTTGTTTTGCTACAAGGAAATGTCCAACCATCCTGACATCCAGACATAGTTTTGTACTATAAAGGTTTATAGTGGGTCAATTGCAAAGTCCCCGACCTGACACATATAGATGGCGCTACTAGATTTAAATCCATATGAACGCCCCAAATTATGTTATTAAAATAATTACTAGTTACTTCACAGATCGGAAGCTGAGCTATATAAGCGATGAAGGATTCGAGATCTATAAGATCTCGACAGGCGCCCGTTCCTTTGGA
Source organism: Neoceratitis asiatica (assembly GCA_030068015.2). Classification (NCBI taxonomy): domain Eukaryota; kingdom Metazoa; phylum Arthropoda; class Insecta; order Diptera; family Tephritidae; genus Neoceratitis; species Neoceratitis asiatica. The sequence goes on along the minus strand of CM061527.1, from coordinate 65,531,351 downwards.
ATTTGATGTATGATGGCATATTAAGGTTACAACTTCCAAATAGAACCAAAGTAATAGGGTTTGCCGACGAAATCGCCGTGGCCACTATACCCGAGGTGGAAGACAAGATCAACGAATCAATAAAACGGATTTTAGATTGGCTCTCAACAAGGAAACTGCAACTGGCTGCCAGCAAAACAGACGCTGTACTAATTAGCAGCAGAAAGTAGGGTCTGAGCTGAGTAAGTTGCTATACGCTGCACCAGTTTGGGTCGAAGCTTTGAGCAACAACTCGCAAAAAAGAAAGAAACGGAGCCCCCTACATCGATTAAGCTCAATTAGAGTTATTTGTGGATTCCGAGCGATATCGGATGAAGCATTATATATTCGAGCTGGTCAAACCCCAATTGACATCCACGCTGAGGAAATGAAAAGGATGTATTTGAGGCTCTCGGTTCTAAATGTGACCGTTAATCGAACTGAAATCGCTGCCGAAGAAAGGCGTCGGTCTATAAGTGACTGGCAAGTGCGATGGAATAGCTGTGCGAAGGGCAGATGGACTCACAAGCTCATTCCTTACTTAAGCCAGTGGATGGAAAGAAGACACGGGACAGCGACTTCTTTCTGATGCAGTTGCTTTCAGGACATTGAGTTTTCAGGAAATACCATGACAATTCGGCGTCATGTCCAATATACCCAGAGTTGGAAGAGGATGCTGGACATGTAATATTTCGATGTCCGAGGTTCCGTTCAGACACAACCAGAGCTTTGAATGAAAGCAATTTATTAACTTTCCCCTGAAAATTGGCAAAGAATATGTATGATTTCGAAAGACATACATATACGCAAGTTTAAGACAAGCGGAAATTTTAAGGCACCAGGACCTTTGATAAAGAACTTGAAATGTGGTGCACTTCGCGAAGTATGGTAAACAGAGTAAAATGCCAACTCGTCCTTTCCGACCACGCTCAAAAGCCTATCAGTAGAGCAGAGCGGAAACAAGGGCTTTCCGCCTGTCCTACCATGATTTGTGGCACTCTTGATAACGGGAATATGGAGCGGAAACAAGGACTTTCCGACCATAAGCATGTGCTTGTTGAGAGAGAAAGGAGGAAAAGGAACATGGACTTTCCGCCCACAGTAGAATATAGTAGACTAGATACTAGGCCTTTCCAGCTATTCCGTTAACTGGTGTATCTGGGATTCGAGAATGGTTTTGATAAACCGTTTTTACGGGAAGTGGCCTGCATGATATTTGGTACATTACTTCCTTCCAGAAAGTGGTTCAGATACCGATCTACATATGTACAATATTTGAGGCTTAATTAGGATTACTCATCATTCTTTAGCCATCTCCAACTTTATAGTACCCAAAAAAATAACTAATTTGAAGAACTGAATGCGTGGCTGAAACTTTTACTTACTGATAAAGTAGAATTTTTGCAAACTAGTTCAGTTATTACCGAAAAATACTAGTAGAATTCTAGTCTATGATAAACTAGTATATTTTTGTCCTTTAAATACTAGTATAATTCTGGTTTACGATGAACTGGTACTTATTTCATCTTTAAAATATTTTTTTTTAAATAATATACCTTTCTCTGTAGGTTACATACACAACATGTACATTTATTCAAACATTCACAACAATGGCGGACACCCTATGACTACTAAGTATCCTTTTTGTCCTTATGTATGCCAAAGCGGGCGGAAAAATGACAGCTAAACGAGTAAAAGAAGAGCTTTAATATCAAAATGAGTGAAGTTAAAATTACATACTTACTCGTACAGATGTGAAAGCACTGATATTGACCTCAAAGGCGTTTGAGCAAAAGAGCTCTAAGAATAAACTTAACCTTTTTTTATACAATTTTAAAGGAACCTACATCCTCTTTTCTCTTTTCTTCAGCAACTATTGCTCGTAGTTCGCTCAAATCCCTGGTAGAATGATATAAACCTTTCTTATAGTCTGAAAATTATATTATTGGTCTGTATACCTGCTCAGTCAATACACCTCACTCTTCATATATACCAACGAAAACCATTAGTATATGCCCAGACCATGAAGAAGCGCTTGCATGACAAGGGTGTGCCAGGTTGTTGATAAGCAATTGTCTTGGTGTAGCTTTATTTCACTTTTATGATCCTGGATTATTGAAAGAGTTAACTTTGATTAACAGCGACTTCAGTCAGTTCATCATATGCGTGCCTCTCCGAACCACACGATACTAAACCAGGTTTTAAACAAGGTGAATCTTTATGATTTGTTAGTTAGTTGGTTGAATGCGGAAGTTGATGATCTGACCGCAAGTGGCCGCACCTAAATCACTGAGTAGGCTCTTTTACTTTTAGTTTCATAGCTCAGTTCAACAACGCCATCGTTTCGCGCATAGATTTTGGTAATAACTGCTGAAAGTACTTAACAAAACTAGAGTTTCTGCATAATTACTTTTGCCAGTTTAGCTGTCGTTCGATTTTTATAACCTCAATGATATTTGTTGGCTCAAAATCGAAAATATTTGAGCACTTTTTCGTTAACTTCTCATGGCTATAACTCGGTTAACTCGGTCAGAAATGTGAGCTAGATAAAGGATTCTATGGAATATTTTCTTCAGTGTGTCCTTCATTAAATAGTTTCTTCATCTTATTCTTTATAATCGCTTAATTTACTTGACATCCATCTACTTTTCCCTCCTTGAATCGAATTTCCATTGGTTTGGTGATAAGGTGAAATCGTGCACCTTATCCATCCGATTCTTTAGGAAATTGTTACAAAATGAGGACATCAAGATGACAATGAAGGAAATGTTTATATCAATGTTATTGCTGCACACTTGATTTATCTCTCAAACACACTCAATTACTACTTTTAATGCATTCCAGGCTGCGAGATGTTTATATGTTTAGTATGTATTTCCTTTGAACACACCTCGCAGTGGGCTGTATCAAAAAAGGGGTTTCCTTAAAGAAGTACACGTTTGGTATCATCCTCGTCAAAGGTGCAAATTTTTCCAGCATTCCTTCTGAATTCGTAATAGAGGCTCCTCAGGAAATGAGGTTCCAACATCCCGCAGTGCAGCTTGTAGAATGTCTCCCTAGGTACCAAAGTCAAGTATCTCGGAATAATCTTGGGTAGCAGTCTCTGCTGGTGCCGGTAGAAAGATCGAGGAAGGCTACAATACTACTTTATATATATACAAAACGAGCATTGGAAAATGTTGGTAATTAGATCAAAGTTGTTATTGTTGTTGTAGCGGTTCACTTACCACGTAGGATCAGGTCTAGTTCCAGTAATCGATTTCATCTAACGGGAGATCCAGGAAACGTACTGTTTCGACGGGTTCGGACCAGCTTGAGTGTACCACAATATCCAGACCTTAATTGTGAAAGAGTTGTAGTTAAACCAATCTTATTCTCTGGTGTCACCGATGGGGGCCGGCGCTAGAAAATATAACTTTCAGAAGCAAGCTATAGAGAGTTCAACGGTTGGTAGCTAGCTTAGTAACACGAGCTCTACCCAACTCTCCTCAACTGGATTCCTCTGGATCTGTAATTACTGTATAGGACACGTAAAAATATTATTTCTCGCGGAAATACCGAAGGAGCTGGATTAAACCGCCTCCAGTATATCCTTCGTCAATCTAGTTTCAATAAGAATTCGAAACAAAAGTGAATTGGAAAACTTGGCCTTGGATCAGAGGGTCATGGCACAGTGGAAAAATCCTAAAGCCGATTCAGCGGATATCCACATCGTCCACATTTCTTCACCATATAGTAAGATGGGAATGAAGAGCGATTTGTTGAGCTCGATCTTTGTGCACCGAGGGAGAACTAAACTTTTCAATCTGTTCAAAGTAGCATCTGTTGACAGGAGTGATTCGACGTTGGATTTCAAGACTGGTATTGTTCTTGTCGTTGAGACTGTTTGCAATATAGACTTTAAAGTTATAACTGTCAATACTCATGTGGGAACCAAGACGGGAATGCACTGACTGTTTATTTGAGTCAAAAGATGAGATGGATTAAAAATCTTTTTCTTATATTACTAAGCCGAAGAGATCACACGATAAAGAGTAACCCTGTCTGGGACCTCGTTTACTATCGCTCGGCACGGAGAGTTCATTCCCACTTCGAACTGTGCTTTTGGTTTTGACCAGCGTCAATTTTCACAGCCGTATAAGCTACGCGGAGATACCAAATGTAGATGTAGTGGCGTGAGAACTGTTTTAAAATCGATGAAGAGCTGGTTTGTGTCGATTCTTTATTCGATTCTAGGTCTTATGGCCGAACTCATAACGTTCAGTAACTTCGTTTAGAGTAGGCTTTAATTTGGCACACAAGAACACCATAATATTGAGGAGGCTAATACCATTAAAAATTCGCGTAGACTGCAGAACCCTCTTCCTATGGAAAGGGCATGCTGTCGTCCAAATTTTACATCGAGTTTACGCCGCCATATTTGAAACTATTCCATTAGATCCTGAAAAGTTTCTCCGCAAACAAAGCATGTTTTAAAACCTTTTTATCTTTTATTATTTCTATTGAAGGGACTACATCTGTAGAATATGAATTTCCGACAACTTTTGAATGTTCTATTCTTCTATACGAAAGGAGGTTTTGATTAGCTATGACCTCACCTGCTTCATACTCACAACTCTGCTGCTGCTGCTGCTGCTAAATATCCATTTGCCTTCCACACACTCACTCTCCGCTGTATCCGTGGGTAGTGCATAAATGTTCCTCCCATTGATTTTATCACTTTCTTCTGACTCCGCCTCATACGTAATGCATACGAGTACATGGACATCCTGTTTCGCTAACGCGTCGTATCACTTCCGTTGAAGTTTTCCCACACACTTCCTTGCAATAACTTGAGATGCTGCTGCTGCTGCTCTTCTCTGCTGCTCTTTGCTACTGTAGCTGTTTTTGGGTTTTTGTTTCACTTTTGTTTCGGTTGTTGTTGCTCTTGATGTTTTCCTGAGTGGCATGTGAGTTGATCGGGGGGTGGGTTGGCAGCTTAAATAACGCGAATCTGCTTGCACTAAGCGAAAGCGCTTGTCATTTCTGCACCGAAATCTCATCTGCAAACATAAATGAGCGCTAAATATGTTATGTAAATGTGTATGACGTGTAACTATGTGTGTGTGTGCTGTAGTATATATATATATATATGTATGTAAGTAGTAGTATAAATCCTGTTACGCCATAGACTCGCCATAGACTATTCAAGCTCTAAGGTAATACACGGCGTATACGTGTCCTTAGTGATTTCACTGCTTCCTTTGCTGCTTCCCTCGCTGCCTATTGCTGATGATTTTCCGTTGACGCGATGTTGTTGGTGGCGTTTTGGATGATCCAAAAATCATGTAGTTGCATAAACATGCATACTTATGTATATGAATATACTACAAATATATATATGTATGTGCATATGTATATGTGTGTGCATATGTGTGCATTTCTCTGGTTCTTCGCGCGTTGAAAGCGAAATTTCTATAGTGATTTTGTGTCGAAACAAACTGAGATTAAAATCAAATATTTATGAAATTAGCAGTAAAACATTGCCGAGTAGTGCTTGCTTACAAAGGTATGTATGTATGTAGGTGAATGTCGGCGTATGGCGTTGGTGGTTTAGTGAAATGAGTTGAAGGTTGCCGTGTACAAGATTTGCTTTGGTATTGCTTTAAAGGTAGCGAAAATATGAAAATCACTGCATTTTATAAGCTTAAATTGAGATTAGAGAAAATCTGCTGTTACGAAGGTTACGAAGGTTGCCTTATGTGATCCATTTCCAAATTCATTACTTTTTTAAAGAAAAGAACACAGAAAATTCAAATTTATTGGGGAATGCTTATTACCATTCGAAAGAACATTCTTTGGCATTTATTTTTTGAAAATTATCTCTTTCAAATGTTGGCTGCTGTTACGTCTCGGCTGGTCCATCCGCCGAGTCTACTTTTCAATGACTTATTCGAGCATTTCGACTGGTAACTGGCGAATTACATGCGTGATATTTTGCTCCAAGGCCTGAATCGAAGCGGGATTGTTCGCATGAATTTTAGACTTTACATATCGCCATAGGAAAGAGTCTAGCGGTGTGATATCACACTATCTTGGTGGTCAATTGACCGGCCCAAAACGTGAAATTATCGGAGATCACGAGCTTCAATTTCAGGAATCAAATAGTCGGTTATCATGACGCGATAACGGTCACCATTGACGGTTACGTTCTCACCGGCATCATTTTTGAAGAAATATGGACCGACTATTCCACCGGTTCACAAACCACACCAAACCGTTGTTGTTTCTGAATAAAATGGCAGCTCTTGAATCTCGAACTAATGACTCCCACTAGAGTATATCCCCCTTTGCGTATCATAATATATATATATATATTATTTTCAGCTCTATCCAAAATCTTGACTTTCCTACTGGGTAGTTTGAAATTCTCATTTATATATATACATATGTATTTGTTTGGACCTTAGCGAAATTTATTATCTCTAACTGCGTTCACGTGCCACGTCTTCTCATTTATTCATTAGCGTTTTGTGTGTGTGTTCGTTTTTATATAATGCGTCTTACTGAGTATTTATCTGAATTATGTAATGGATAATGGAAGTTATTAATGAGCATGATAGTGTGAGAGAGCGAGAGTTTATATGGAAGTATTCAAACATATCCTGAATATATGAGTCGTAAATACACCTAATAAATACATACAGACATTTAGTTTCTTAGTATTTCTAAAGACATGTGCCATTTTGTGGCTTTCTAATGTCAAATTATCTCATAAGTCATTAAATGACACTGACAGTACGCGAACAACAGCTGAAGTGCGCCAAGTAATTATTAATTTAGTTAGACAGCTTAAGAAAGACATCTCTGAGAGGATGTAAAGTGCCGAGAGAGAGAGAGAAAGAGAGAGAGAGAGAGATTGTAATATTAAAAATACCGCTGTGAAGTATTTCAACTACAATTGTCCAAAGCATAATGCCAGAAATTTTGCAGTTGCTTTCAGTGTGTGGTCTAGCAGTGGATTCGTACACGTACCCTTTTTACTCGAAAACGGCCACTTATACTCGTTTATCTCTGCGATGAGATTAAAATTTTCTCGAAAGCGCAGCTTAAGCTCTCGAAAAGGACGACTAATCAATCATCTGCTCTAGTAACCGCACTATTCATAATAAGCATAACCATACCTCTGAAGGCTCTAAGCTCTCTGGAGATTACATACTCTTGCTTTCAGAATCAATGATGATGTAGAAACATCGACCCTACAGAATGATGAGCTAAGAAATAATATCTCTGTTAATAGAAAGCTAACTGTTTATTATCAGAATATTGCTGGCATGCGAACTAAAGCTAAATTCCATCAGCGAGAACTCCATCGAGGACTTTCAAAGTTGAAGCGCTTTCATCCATTCGGACGACGTGACCTAGCCGAACTATGAACTATGTCAATGCCGTCGTATAGCTCGTGCAGCTAATCGTTCCACCGTCTACCGTAATCACCGTTGCCAACGCGTAGGTCTTTCGCAAAACTTTTCTCTCGAAAATTCCCAAAAGTCGACTCATCGGTTGTCGACATCGTCCAGGCTTCTGCACCATATGTAAGCAGGAATGATGAGCGACTTGTAGTGTTTGATTTGGGTCGTCGAGAGAGGACTTTACTTTTCCATGGCCTACTCAGTCCAAAGTAGCACCTGTTGGCAAGAGTGATTCTGAGTTGGATTTCAATGCTGACATTGTTGGTATTAACAACACCTGGTTCCCAGATAGACGAAATTATCTACAATTTCGAAGTTATGACTGTCAACAGTGACGTGGAAGCCAAGTTGCGAATGCGACGACTGTTTATTTAATGACAGGAGATATTTCGTCTAGCCCTTGTTCGCTACCAGATCCATTCGCTTCGCTTCTTGGTCTAACCTGAAGAATGCACCTGGAGCTTACGTTGCAGTTGTTTTGGCCAATGATATGAAGATCATCAGCATAGCGGCGTAGAGGCCTTTCCTTACCGTGCTGTTGAAGGCAGCTTTAAAATCGACGTAAAGGTGGTATGTATCGATTCTTTTCTCTCAGGTCTTCTCCAAGATTTGGCGCATGGTGAATATTGGATCAATGGTGGATTGGCCAGGTCTAAAGCCACACTGATAACGGCCGATCAGACCGTGTGGTCTCCATTTCCTTGGAATGGGCAGAGCACACTTAGATTCCTGTCGTCAGCCATGCTTTCGTCCGACCGTATTCTGCAAGGAAGCTGATACCTGCTCCTTGTCAGTTCTTCGCCGCCGTATTGGAATAGTTTTGCCGGTAAGCAATCGGCTCCCGCCGCTTTGTTATTTTTTAAGCGGGCAATCGCTGTCCGAACTTCTTCATAGACGGGTGATGGCACGTCTATACCATCGTCATGGATTGAGGTTTAGGGATTTTCCATCTTCGGGGTTTTCACTTTCACTGCCATTGCGCAGGTTGGAGCAGTGTTCCCTCCCTACACTAAGTATGATCCTGACATCTGTCACCAGATTACCTCCTTGGTCCCTTTGTTCCGGTCTTGAGTCACCGCATCTTGTCATAGAATTTTTGAGCATTACCCTTGCCGACCAGCTTCTCAAGCTATTCATACTCACGCATTTCGGTCTCTTTCTTTTTTTTGTCTGCAATTGCGTCTCGCTTGCTTCCTCAGCTCTCGGTATCTAACCCACCCCACACGTGTTGTAGTCGATCGCAAACTTGCGAGGTAAGCAGTCTGCTTCCTCTCCACTGCAGTTCGATATTCCTCATCGTATCAGCTGTTTTTCTGGCATTGTTTAAAACCAATTGTTTCGGAAGCAGCGGTACGCAAGGAATTCGCTATTTCGTTCCACAACCTTCTTATATCGAGTTGCTCATGAGTGCTCTCAGAGAGCAGGTGTGCAAGACGAGTAGAAAATCTGCCGGCTGACAGCTGTTGTTGCAGCTTTTCGACGTCAAACCTTTCTTGTGCTGCTTGACGGGCGTTCTTCGTTGCACAGAAGCGGAAGCGTATTTTTGTTGCTACAAGATAGTGATCCCAGCCGAATTCGGCGCTCGGAACTTTGCAGAGGTTTTAATCATTCCTTGTACGTTGTAGAACTTTCACGGAATCTTTAGCTCCGGACTTACAATAACCACCGCAACTGCTGCTGCACAGGTCGCTTCGTAGAACTTCTATGCGTTTCCTTCTGCCTCTTACCATAAAGCTCAATTCGCTCGAATTGCTGATAGTTATTAAATGCTCGTCATGCGCCTCAATAAATTTATAAATAAATATTAAAAATTTACTTTGCAAATGCCATTTGTTTGAGCCATAGATTTTGATTTCATGACATTTAACAGCCAATAATCCAATTCAAAAATGCAATGCACCGTAATCCAATCTAAATACTCGCAAATAATTCAAAATATTTTCAAATCTAAACAAAATGCCGTATTTGCAAAAGATTATATTTATTTATTCTCTTCTTCCTTCTCGCACTCTACTTCGCCCTATTCTCTTCCGCCACTCACGTATCAACGTTGTTGCACATCTATCAGTTGTTGTTGTTGTTGTTGTTGTTGCTATATTTAAGCTTTTTGGGAATTTGCGGAATTAGTCATCGCAACTCAACTGCTAGAGGCTGGGCTGGGGTGTATTGGGCTGTGTTGAGCTGCATTGGGCTGTGACTGCTGAGGCTGCTGAGGCTGCTGAGGCTACTGGCTGCCCTGTTTGTTATGCGGCCCGCAACTGTCTGTTTTAATTTAGTTCAAGTGACATTTTATTCTTGCATTTATTTGTTGAAAATTTCAATTCTATTTATTTCTGATTTTAACTCGATTTTTTTTAATTATAATTTTTTTTGTTTTTGATATGCTTTAATTTTGTTTTCAGATTTTAAAAGCAACACTTATTCGCTTGAACTACAATTCAGAATTCGTAGCTGATGATTTGTGTGCACAACTGAGTGACAATGGTGTATATGTGTGACTTGTTCGTCTGTGATCTGCTTTGGGCAAATATTTATTTTCTAGTTTACTAAGTTAAATACTTTCCTTGTCGGATCTAAGTGAAGCAGTGGCGTTCGGGGTATAAAACAGCGGGCAGAGAAATCTACAAATTAAAAAGAAAAATTCCAAAATCTTCCCTTCACATTCATTTCGTCTCTCCCTTCAGATTTCCTGTTCCCTTTTTCTTTTCATTTCTTTTCTTTTCCCATTTTCTGCTCCCCTTCCTTTTCCCTTTCCTTTGATGTGTTTTTCTCCTTTTCCTTTTCCTTTTCTTTTTCCATTTCCTGTTCCTTTTCTATTTCCTTTTCTTTCTCATTTCCTTTTCCTCTTCCTTTTCCCATTTCTTTTCCTTTTCCTTTCCCTTTTCCTTTTTCCTTTTCCCTTTTTCTTTTCCTTTAACTTTTCCCTTTCCTTTACCTTTTCCTTTTCCTTTTCCTATTCCTTAATTTACTCGCCCTCCCTTATTCTTCCCTTCTTTAACCTCTCTTTCTTTTTCTTTCCTTTCCTTTTGTTCTTTTCTTTACTTTCTCACACGTCTCATTTCGCCTCTTCTTCTTTCCTAATCACACCTCTCCTGGGCTTTGCTGCCGTTCCGGTTCCCTTATTTTCTTAAGCTTTGATGTCCTTTTTCATTCTAATTTATCATTCAACGAAGATCTCTACTGTTCACTTTTCTTCTCCTCTCTTCTCTTCTCGTCTTTACTCTTCTACTCCTCTTCACTCCTCTCATTTATTTTACTCTTCAGCGGATATACTTATTTTCCCTCTCTCTCTCCCTCTCCTATTCGCTCTTCCGTCCCACTTCTCTCCATTCTTCTGCGTTTCCTCCCCTCTCTTCTTGGAATGAATGCTGAGTGAGATTATCAAGATTCGCAACCACTCAGGTTAGAAAAGTACTGAAATATTATCAATTCCTCGGATAACCCATTGGTAATGAAGGTTTCGAGTGCAAAATTTATCGACATAACGCGCCCCTCTCAGCTTTAATACCATAGAAGCATTCACGACTATAGCGAGAACAGCATTTTAGGATCGATGAGAAATCTCTTCGTCAAGATGGCGTAGGCTGATGTTGTGGAGGTCAGAGATGGATGTAATGTACACGAGACCTCATTAGAACCCAAAATAGAGACATTAGAACTTCCTTCCGAACGCAAGTGCCTCGAAAAAAAAAATTAGGCTCAGTAGACCCTCATAACACCACAAGAAAGAAAACGATAATTAACCTTGATCAAGAGTCTAGTACATACGGCCGCATCCCCTTCTAAGGATGGCCCATACCCCCTACGTAACTTTTGAATCTCGACACACTGAGCATGTAATCAACTCCGATCCCCTACCACCCTTCCGAGCAACACAGTTTTCTCTTTGTGCTATGCGAAGAATGCCTGAGACAGTGTATGCCACAGGCCTGCTAGCCGGTTCGCTGATGCTGTTGAAGTGACTGCCCGTCGCGCCTGTCATCGTGACAGGGAATCATGTCGGCAACTATGGCCCTGTCACAGTTACGATCACCAAATTCTTTGTCTATTATGTGTACTTAGAGAGCTCTTAAGGTGGCACAGAAGACTGCGCGAAAGAGGCAGGCATTGAAAGGAGGCGAGGGATAAGCGAAATGAAGGAAATTAAAGGCAACTAAAGGGCCGCAGGCGTACTTTTAACTGTATAAATATTTAGTTGTCCATCTATGCTCGTATGCTGACGATTGAATTACGCGTAAATACAGAAAATATTTAATTTATTATAACGTCAAATATCAAAGTGCGATGGATATGTTAGCGCGTGCACTACCAGTGCAGCCTCAGCGCACAGCACACTCGGGTAGCGGTTATGTGTTGGCAAAAGAGGACCCTAGAGCATATATAGAGCGACCGTTCGAAGAGGCCGACCGACAGTGGGCTGGTTGGTGGGATGGATGGATGGATGGTGTGTGTGTGTGTGTGTATGAGTATGTGTGTGTGTGTGTGCGCACGTATAGACGGACGGCGGCGCGGAGCTGCTGCCAAAATGCCACTTGTCGTTTGCATGTCCCATTAACTATGCGAAATGCTTGCATCTGTGTGTTTGTGTGGTTGTGTGTTCGTATACATATATATATATATTTGTGGCGCTGCTCATCTAACGGCGCGAATTTTGGCCTTTTCACTCGTTTGCTTGCGGCCAAACGCATTAATTATGCGTTGCAATGTGCTAACTGTTGCTGTTTATTGCTATTGTTGTTGTTGCTGTTGTTGCTATTGTTCATTAGTATTTGCATTGTGTTATTGTTGTATTGGTTTAGGGGCAACGGGCACTCGCTCAGAAAACAATTGTGGCTGTCACCGCAACAGGCAGTCATTGCCGCAAAAGCATCACCGAGGCGACAATAACAACAACAACAACAACAGTTGCAACAATCATTTTACATGCCACAGCAACCAGCCATCCAACGCGCGCTGTAGAGCTCCATCAATGCGAAGTTGGTTTTTTCTTTTGAAAGCCACCAGCTCCCAACTGCCAACTCTCTGGTCTGGTAGGTAGCAAGTGGGCACTGCCAGGCAACACCTCCAAAACGCTACACAACCTCCTTGCCCTCCTCGCGTCTCCTTACGCTGAGTTTTAAAATTTGTTTGTTGTTTGTGTTGTTATTTTATGGTTTTTTCATTGTTCCACTGCGCCACTCGCAACTTGTTACCAAAAAATGGAAATTTGCATTTTAGTGTTGTTGTTGTTTTTTTTTTCATTTTTGTGTTGAGGTTTTTCGGTTTTGTCATTACAATTCAAAACATCGCAAAACAATCTACAAATAAACACGTCGCATGTTGCAATTGCTGTTGCACGTTGCATGTTGCTCGTCGCACGTTGTTGTTGTTGTTGTTAAAACGGTATGTTGCAAGTGTCTGCTATTTTTCTTTCGTCTATTGTGCATTTGAATTTTAAATGTAATATTCATGACTATTTGTGTTGTTATTGTTGGTCTATGTTAGTTATGTTGGCATTGTTGTTGGGCGCTGTTGTTAATGAACCTCTTCCTTCCATCGATTTAAGCACAGTTACGATGAATTTAATTTAATTTTTTGATTTTATTTTATATTTTATTTTAATTTTTTTCATTCCGTTTTTTTTTCTTTTCTATTTTTTCAAAACAATTTATTTATTTTTTTATATCGGTTTATTTTATTTTTATCTATTTTTTAATTATTTAATTTAATTATTTTTAAATTAATTTAACTTTTTTATTTATATATATTCATCACTCAATTAATTAATTAAATTAATATTAAATTAATTATTTTATTTTATTTTTTAATTAATTGTATTTTCTGGTTTTATTTTATTTTATCTTAAATTTTTTATTTTATTTTAAATTTTTTTCAAATTATTAAATATTTTTTATTTTATTGTGCTGTAATTTTTAAATAATAAATTTTTAATATTTTCCCTTTTTTCCATTTGTTTTATTTTATTTTATTCACAATAGTTTTCTTTTTGTTTTTATACCAGTTATTTTAATTTATTTTATTTTAATTTTTTATTTATTTAATATTTTCAATACTTTTTACATAATTTTAATTTATATTTGTTTAATTTTTTTACTTCATTCAAGCTTATTTTAATTAATTTCTTTATTTTGTATAATTTTGTTTTATTTCCTTTTTGAATTACTTTGTTATATATCTTTATTTGCTATTATTTAATTTAATTTAATTTTTTATTTTATTTTATTTTTGTTTTTGTTTATTTTTTATTTTATTGATGATTTTTTATTTAATTTTTTCTCTCACTTCCAAATATTTTTTTTTAATTTAAATGTTTTAATTTTTTTTGTTATATTTAATTTTATTCTTAATATTTCATTTCTTTTTGTATCTAAATTAATAAATATGTTTATTTTTAAATTAATTTCAATTTTTTTGCAATTTATTACAAATATATTTTTTATACCTTTCATGTAAAGGGTGTTTTTTATAGAGGTATAGAACTTTAAGTTGGCATTATTTTTCAAGATGGCGACCGATTTAACAGCTGTCAAGTGATTTATTCTCAGTTTGGTTTGGCAATTCATCATGAATAGACTCACGATCATCAAGTAAGGCGTAGATTCGTCGAATGGGCCCAAAACGAGATTACAGTTGTTTCCGATTTTCATAAGCGAATTTTGTTTAGCGATGAAACGCACTTCTGGTTGAATGGCTACGTCAACAAACAAAACTGCCGCATTTGGAGTGAAGGTAATCCTCAAGTGTATGTTGAAACACCGTTACATCCAGAAAAACTGACTGTTTGGTGCGCTTTATCGACTGGTGGAATCATTGGTCCGTGCTTTTTCAAAAACGATGGTGGTCAGAACGTTACAGTCAATGGTGATCGATATAGAGCCATGATTACTAACTTTTTCATTCCTGAATTGAATAACCATGATGTCCAGGTGATGTGGTTTCAACAGGACGGCGCAACATGTCACACAGCTCGTGCCACAAGAGATTTATTGAAAGACACGTTTGGTGACCGCCTCATTTCACGTTTTGGACCTGTGAATTGGCCTCCAAGATCTTGTGATTTAACACCGCTAGACTACTTTCTGTGGGGCTATGTAAAGAAATTGGTCTATGCGGATAAGCCACAAACGCTTGACCATTTGGAAGACAACATTCGCCGTGTTATTGCCGATATACGGCCACAAATGTTGGAAAAAGTCATCGAAAATTGGACGTCCAGATTGGACTACATCCGCGCCAGCCGTGGCGGTCATATGCCAGAAATCATATTTAAAATATAATGCCACAAGATTATCTTTCGGATAAATAAAATTCATGTCAATCGAATAATCCATCGTTGTTTTATTGCAACTTAAAGTTCTATACCTCTATGAAAAACACCCTTTACATGAAATGCTATATGAACAATGGTCCGAAGTATGTAAGTATAGAAGTAGAAAAGGTAGACCCACCGAAATTTATACCGATCGTATCCGAATCACGAGAAGAATTGATTTAGCCATGCCCATCTGTCCGTCTGTCTGCCCGTCCGTCTGTTTTATTTGTCTGTATGTCTGTCTGTCTGTCTGTATGTCTGTATGTCTTTCTGTTTGTCTGTTTGTCTATTTGAACGCAAACTAGTCCCTCAAGTTTTGAGATATTTCAACCAAACTTGACAGGAAGATGCACCTATACGTTTAAACGATCATTTGTCGAAACCGGTAGTGGTAGTGAAAATCAGCGAAGTCGGAATACTATATAACATGGCCCCAAACAACCGATTTGTTCAGATATGACGTTTGGGGTCAAAACATTCGCTAAAAAGGCATCTAAGAGCGTGAAATGTGGTATTTCATAGGCATAAATTTAAGTTTATATTGACATCGAAAATCATCGGAATCGAATTTTGAAATTTACAATAAATTTAATATGTTCATGAAAGATATAAAGATTTGGCATGGCCGAGAACTTCTTCCGACGTTCTTTCTTGTTTTTAATTAATTTAATAATTTTTTCTTTATTATTATATGTTTTTTATTTTATTTTTCCAAATATATTTAATTTTTTCTATCAGTTTCTTATTAGTTTTTTTTATTAATTTTTGCTTTTTTGTATTTAATTTTTTTAATATTTATTTTTGTTTATATATCATTTTATTTTGGTTATTTAATTACTTTTTTTTAATTTTATTTGTTTTTATTCTCTATTGTTCTGTATTTTTTTTTTTTAATTGTATTGATTATTTTTTTCATTAAAGGTCAGTATGCACCTCTAGCGAAAAAAATCTCATATATTACGTGGATGGGAAGATATAGTAGGCACGGAAATTTGACAGATGATTTTCTATAACTTTTTACAAAGGCAGAAGATATGAAAACGTAAATAAACAAAACGAAAAACATGAGTAGAGCGCGGTAAATATTTGTCGCTGATTATGTATTCTTACCTTTTTCATGGCTCTGTATTCTTACCATTACATAGCTTGCTTTAGAGTTAAAAAAATTTTCGCACTTTTTTGTATGGAGTTTTTGGTTTTCGCAAGAGCTGCATACCGACCTTAATTTAATGATCCATTTTGAAGTACCCTACTTTTTTAAAGAAAAAAAAACACAGAAAATTCACAGAAATTAATGGGCAATGTTTATTATCATTCGAAAGAATATTCTTTGACATTTATTTTTTGAAAATTATATCTTTCAAATGTTGGCCGCGGCTACGTCTCAGATGGTCTATCCACCGGCGCACAAACAACACTAAACGGTTGGTTTTTCTAAATGAAATGGCAGCTCTTGAATGTCTTCGGGCTGCTCTTCGTCCCAAATGTGGCAATTTTGCTCATTGAGTCAGATATGGGCCTCATCGCTGTACAAAATTTGGCTCGAAAACGTCGGATCTTCTTGGAACATTTCAATTTCACGCGTGATCGGTCAAAAATAGGCTATTGAAGAAAGTACCCCTACTTGGATCACCCTTTATTTTTCTGCATTTAATTTAATTCTTTTTACCTTTTTTTATTATTTTATTTTCCTTCGTTTTATTTCAATATGTCTTATAAGTTTTTATTTTATTTTTTTAATTTTTTATTTAATTAAATTTAATTAATTTTTTATTTCAAATGTATTATTTTATTTAAATAATTTTATTATTTTTTTTTTTTTAAATTTAGTTTCTTGTTCTATTTTGTTTTATTTTTTCTTCCATATTTAATTTAAATTAATTTAATTTATTTCTCAATATTTTTTGTAACCGGTATTTATTTTTTTATTTCATTTAAATTTTTTAATAAATTATAATTTTTTTAAGTTTTTATTTTTATTTTTTTATTTTATTTTTTATTTTAGTTTATATTATTTAAATACATTTCATTTTTATTATTCCTTTTTTTAATTTAGTTAATTTAATTTTTTTTTTTTTATTTTTTTTTTTTTCATTTCATTTAATTTTCTTTTATTTTTTATATTTTTATTATTTTATTTTATTTTATTTTATTTTGTTTTATTTAATTTCATTTTTTAATTTTTTTTTATTTTACTTTATTTCTTTTTAATTTCATTAATTTAATTTTTTTATTTTTATTTTTTTGTTGTTTTATTTTACTTAATTTTTTTATTTTATTTTATTTTATTTTTTAAATTTTTTTTAATTTTATTTAATTCAATTTAATTTTTATTTATTTTTTTATTTTATTTCATTTCATTTTATCTTATTTTATTTTTCTTATTTTTTTATTTCATTAAAATTTTTTTTAAATTTTTTTAATTTTTTTTATCTTACGTTATTTCTTTTTAATTTCATTAATTTCATTTTTTAACTTTGTTTTGTTTTATTTTACTAATTTTTTTTATTTTATTATATTTTTTTTATTTAATTCAATTTAATTAATTTTATTGTATTTTAATTTATTCCCAATATTTTTTGTATTATTTTTATTTAATTTGTCTACATAAATACATATATTTCGCATTTGTTCGTACTAAATTGTTTGCCGCTTTAAAATGCCATTTAATTACATTAGGTACTATGAAGAATGTAAAAGTTTCTAGTACTCGCTATTAATATAATTAATATATGCATATTCTGCTTGTGCATACATACATGTGTTATGTATATGTGTATGCACAGAAAACATTTAAGTTAAATGCGTCTTTTAATGAATCTCTTACAATTA
This sequence comes from Neoceratitis asiatica, assembly GCA_030068015.2. NCBI lineage: Eukaryota > Metazoa > Arthropoda > Insecta > Diptera > Tephritidae > Neoceratitis > Neoceratitis asiatica. The sequence goes on along the minus strand of CM061527.1, from coordinate 65,513,738 downwards.
AGATTTCAACGCTTTGACATTGATTAACTGCAATTAATTTTATTTTACAAAAAAAAACAAAAAAAAAAAATTCTTAAAATATTTGTTAAAATTTAATTAGAGCGTGTCTTGACACGCCCTTAGGCGCAATTACAATTTCAATAAATAATTCTCTACTATTTTCATTTGATTGTGATTTAAAGTAATTTTTGTAAATTCAATTGAATACTCGTATATATGTACATATATATATACTTTGCCAAACGAAATAAAAACTTATTTTAGGCAATATATATACATGAATATGTGTATATACACCCGTTTAATTATTTTCTAATATCTTCTTAAAAATTGCTACGCTTTCCGAAATTTCTCCATTTCATTTTTCAGTTTCCTTAACTCATTGCAATTTTCCGAAAATTGCGTGTACTGTGCTGTAACCGAAAATGTTTACGCAGCAACGGAGACGGAAACTTAGTGATAAGAACTTCAACCGGATGCCAGTTTGGAACCGAGCGTATTTTATTAGCGCTGATATTAAGTGGAGCGAAAAGCACACATACATACATACCCACACACTGAAATATATTTAAGTGTATAAATAAATATGTAAGGTTTTTTTTTGTATATTTATGTCTTTGACATATTCTTTTTGCAAAAAAAAATGTTTTTTTTTCATTAAATAAGTCGTTTATAGCCCGCAGTGATAAAAATTTCTTATCTGAATTGAAAGTTAGCTAAAAGAAATTAGACGAAAAATAAATTTTATGTTAAATTATCTATTGAGCCTTTTGAATTTTCGCTGTTCTTGGTCTGAAAACATCCCAAACCATATTTTTAAATATATTGAAATTAATTTTTGAAAAGTTCTTAGCGTTTCACTCAGCTTCATATAAGAGACCTCAGAACACTCCTTTACTTCACCTCGAATTAATTTGAACCTCCATCTGACACTACAAAATACCAAGAGAGTCTTTATTGTATTACATACAGTAGGCGGCAAGTAAATAAATAAGTTTCCACATACCTGTTAGGCTTTAAAGCATAAATTACGCGAATTTATCACCGTTGGCCTACATTTAGGCGTTTTTTTTTTACTACGATGTTTCACAAGTTCACATATTGCATATATACCGTTCAAAAAACAGGCCGCAATTAAGCAGTTAGAGCCAACAAATTTTTTATACTCTTCATAAGACAAAAATAGAAAATTTTTCATGACATTTATAGTAAAAATATTTTTAAAAGTATTTCAAAAATTACATTTTCGATTATAAATCGCACAAACTGAAGAAGTGAATAAAGCCGATTTCGCATACTGTCTTCTTCTTATTACACATAGAAGATTTATAGGGAACTCAAAAAGCGCTAGATCTATTGTAACAAACAACAACCATTCAAATGCTTGTTCAAAAATTAAATTTTCAATCATAACTTCAACATTTAAGCCGATAAGAACATGAAACTTTGTATGAAGCGTACTTTTTGTGTCTAAAAAACTGACAGTGAATATTTTCATAAACCGATTACTATAACATATATGTAGCTTTCCTACAACTTTATGTTCGAAAATGATATTTTAGGCCATAACTACACCAATTAGGCGTAAAGGTGTGGCAAACTTGGTATACATTTTATTTAGCACACATAGAATAACTGTAGTGAAACTCAAAACTCTGTCTTTTTTTAACATATACCACATGTTTTTCAAAAATTGGATTTTCGAACATAAATACATCATTTAAGCAGGTAGAAAGATAAAATTTTGTATATTCTCTACTTATCATACACAGAATAGTTATAGTGAAATTCATAACGGTAGTCCCACTATAGCATATACCTGCCATACAATTGATTTTTCAAAAACCATATTTTGAGTCATAACTCCATAATTTAAGCATTGAGAAACACGAAATTTGGTATATTCTCTACTTATCATACACAGAACAGTTATAGTGAAATTCATAACGCTGGTTCAACTATAGCATACACCTGCCATACAACTGGTTTTTCAAAAACCATATTTTTTGTCATAACTCTGTTTGAATACGAATTAACGTGAAAATTTCATATCTGAACAAATCGATTGTACGTTTAGAAGAGAGGTAGTAAGTAACAAGGCCGATGAAATCAGCATATGATGGCTAACTGCTGCTGAGGGATCATTCGCGGCAAAAATGGCGTAAAAAGAAATTTTTTATGTATAAGTATGTAAAAACACAGAAATTGGAGACGCCAATAGTCAACTCAGCGATATTAACTTCAGCTACGTTAGATGGCAAAACAATTTTCAGTGTTTTTACGACCCAATTCGGAAGGACAGCTACCTTTAGCGAGACCAAGAAGCTATACTTTGAATAAACTAGTTAGTGCAAAATGGTTTTCTACCCGTGATAGTAATGGGTGTGGATTTAAACGCTCACTTGAAAAAGCTAAGAGAGGTGTTGGAGTGTAACGGAGCAACAGGGCTGAAAACATGACGTCAAGTGTCTGGGTCACTGGATCGCTAGATCACCATGGAGGTAATAAGAGATTAACCGCCTTCAAAGAAGGAGGTTGGATTAGTTTACAGACAAAAAAGGGAGAGAGAAACCAATACACATGAGAATGAGAGGCTTGAGTTTCGTTAAAAGTTTGTTCCAGATTGACAATAATATACTTAGGGGCCATTTTTGACATAGATTTTAAAGATAAATCCTCATCTAAAGATTGAACTCAAATATGCGTCGAATATGAACTTTAGTTGGTGGGGATTCCCAAAATATTTTAAAAGTTTACTATTATAGGTCCAGTAGTCACATGAAGACCGTCATTAATTATGAAACGACTTATGGTATGAGACCATATCGTCATGCTGGGCACCACAAAACATTTTATGCGAACCCCAAAGTTACATTTCGAGCACTCAGTGCGACCAACAGAAACGTCCCTGCAGGTTAGGGGTTCAGAAATTTACCCGCGATAAGGTATGCCTGTCGTAAGAGGCAACTAAAATCCAATAGTTCCCTCGACAATCGAGTCTTTATACCGGAAGGACACGGATTTTTATCCGGCCAAGGACTGTCACTCCCGTAATATTCCCCGACAACAACAACCAACAGAAATACACAAATCTTTAGCACTTCGTCTTCTTTTTTCTCTTGAACTGTGCCTTCTTAAGATTTTTTCGAGGTCCATTTGATTTATGTAGGCTGCTCAGAAAGGTGTAAATGAAAATTCATCGTCGAAACTCCAGCTGAGGATTTTCTAGGTGGACTAGTTCATCGTTTTTGCACTGAAACATCAAGAAACCCACCTAAATATACTGTTCCACCATTACTTTCCAACAATTTTGATCAATCCGAGCAAGTTATCTTCTACCCACGACCAACGGGATTCTTTACGCGACAGTGGTGGTAGCAGAGAAGACGTTGTGGGTGTCACTTTTCGCAAACGACTCACAGACGTTTCAGGTAGCGCTGAGCAGGGTTCTACTGAAATTTCGATCTCTCCCTCTAACAAGTTTAGGTCCTTAGTAAAACCTTCAAGCAAAAAAATAGCGACCAACACAGAGTGAGTAACATCCTACTCATGCCTCTCTCTCATATTCAGGTACTTACGTTTTGTTGCCATCAAAATTCGAATTTTTGCCATCTCTTTTTCAAACTTTTTCACAACTCCTCAATTCGAAACACAGAAATTTTATGAAACTATCACTTTTTGCGTGAAAAACTTTCCCTAACACCGTAGTGTATTCTCAGTGCCTTCAAGTTTGATTAAGGTATGGTCTAAGGTGACTTACTTCTACAGTTTGTAATGTTTTTCTAAGTAATAGAAAGACCTACAGTTTTATTGCATTCTGCCTTCGAATGGCTGAATAGATTTTATGGGAAACTTCTTGTCACAAGTGTCCTCGGAGGGGTTGCTATTCTCTGTTATACCTTTTAGAAAATTCCAAATTCACAGGAGACAATAAACTATGGTTGGACCACACATTTTCTGTTGTGCTGCGGGTTTTGTGTAGATACTAAACTGTTACTTGCTGAAAACTATGAGGGAGCTCAACTTTCGGGTAACTATATAGACGCTGCTTGTAAATGTTGATCATTTTCAAAAGAGAAAACCACAGAAAATTCAAATTTAATGGGGAATGTTTATTATCATTCGAAGGAACGTTCTTTGGCATTTATTTTTTGAAGATTATCTTTTTCAAATGTTGGCCGCGGCTACGTGTCAGATGGTCCATCCGTTGAGTCCAATTTTCGGTGACTCGTTCGAGCATTTCGACTGTTTTACTCCATGCCTGAATTGAAGCGTGATTGTCCGCGTAGACTTTCGACTTTACATATCCCACAGGAAAAAGTGTAACGGTGTGATATCACACAATCTTGGTCAGCCAAAAACATGGAAATATCTGCTCACCGAAATGTCGTGGAGATTACGAGCTTCAATTTCAGTCATCAAACAGTCGGTTATCATGGCGCGCTAACGGTCGTCATTGACGTTTACGTTCTCAACGGAATCATTTTTGAAGAAGTATGGACCGATGATTCCACCGGCCCACAAATTACATCAAATCGTTGTTTATTTTGGATGAAATGGCAGCTTTTGAAACTCTTCAGGTTGCTTTTCGTCCCAAAGGCGTCAATTTTGCTTGCTTGCATACCCATTGAGCCAGAAACGGGCCTTGTCGCTGAATAAAATTTGGCTCGAAAACGTCGGATCTTCTTGGAACTTTTCAAGAGCCCATAGAGCGAAGCGATGTTCACTTGGGAAGGTCGAGCTGCTTCAGTTCTTGCCCAAGGTGTATTTTGTACGTTTTCAATTTTAGAGCTCGACGTAAAATGCGCCAAGTCATTCGATACGTCAGTCCGAGTTTCTGCGAACGGCGCCGAATCGACGACTCTCCACGGTCTCCACTCTCAGCTACGGCCGCTATATTTTCTTCACTGCGTGCTGCACGTGGTCTATTCGGTCGAATATTATCCAATAATGAATGCTGGGTCTCAAGTTGGTTGCTGATTGTGTTGCGAATAGTACGCTCAGTAGGCCGATTGTGTTGATCCCTGATTAGATCTTATATGTGGCTGAAATTCATTTTTCCACCGAAATCGCTGTAGGCACCATCCTTTTATAATAAATTTACTTACTTTGCGTCTCACAGGGATATATTGCGTAGGAGGCCGGACGCCCAGAGAGTAATAGCTGTGTTATTTATCAAGAATAATTTCGTTTAACAAAAAACCATTTTTTTCTGGCCAACTAAAGTATTCACTATCTACTGTAACAAAAAAAAATACATACATACACATACATGCATATGTATTTTGTGTACCTACCATTTATTAGCCATTTTGATTTCACCATCAACGAGCGGCGAACACATCGATTTTGCCTATTCTAAACTATCCATCAGTCAGTCAGTCATTGAGCGTGAAAAACAAGCCAAGCACCGCCTTGGCATCTACCAACCAACACCCGTACATTACCTGCAAGCGACAATGGAAATAACAACAAACAAAGAAAACAACAGTTTAAACTATGAAAATAGCAACAACAACAAAAAAGTGGAAAAAAAGCAATTGTAAAGCTTTGCCTTAACAGGGCAACAAAATTGCACTAAACGAGTGACCAGAAAAAAAGAAAAGGAAAAAAACTCAAAAAAAAGAAAAAAAAATACTAAAATCGTTGCAAAAGTGAAGAAAAATGTAAAATAAAAATTGCTAAAAATCACTAAGCAACAACAACAGCTACAAATATAACCAAAATGTGCTTTGCTATTAGGTCAAACACATACAGGCATACGAGTACATCCAAATGCAAAGCGACAAGTCAACTGAGTGGATAGATAGATAAACAAACAAATTGACAGGCTAACGGACAACTTTTTTTTCTCTCTCTCTCTCGACGTACTCTTTTAGACAAGCACTTTAAAGGCAAACTCAAAAAAGGTAAAAAATGCAAAGCGATTTTCCTTTTTTTTTTTTGATGAAAAAGTGACGGATAACAAGGTGACGGTGTGGAAAATCGGTTAAATATAAAAAATATTTTAGCAAAAAATAAAGAGATACGAAAATTGCCTTTGCAGCCGACGAATTTGTATAAAAATTTAAATAAATTCGACTTTAAACCATTTATACCACTCACAGAACCGCATATATATACATATACATTTTATAAGTATTTACTTTTGCTTTACTTGACTCAAAACAGGTAGTTGTTTTATTCATGCAGTTGTTATAATTCAAAATTTCATAACTAAAAATATATTGTACTGAAATTTTGAGTTAAAGTTCCATAATTTCAGTAAATTTCATTTAAAAATTTCTGATTATGACTGTTCGCTTGCTCAAATACCGGAGTTATGACGTTGAATATAGTTTTTGAAAAATAAGTTGTATGTAAGCCATATGTGAAAATAATTATGTTTTGTTTATTTTAATTTGTATTATTTCTACATATAATATTTAAGCTGTATACAAAATTTCAAGCTCCTCCCTACTAAAATGATGAAGTTATGACGTAAAATAGGGTTTTTGAAAAATCACTTGTATGAGAGCAATGTGTTAAAATAGCCTTAATTCTATAATTTTTACTATAACTATTTTTTTGTATGACAAGTGAGCATTATACCATATTTCATGCTCCTTTCTGCTGAAATGGTGAAGTTATGACGTAAAATAGGGTTTTTGAAAAATCAGTTGTATGACAGCTATGTGTTAAAATAGCGCTAGGTTTAAGATTTCTCTCACAATTATTGTGTACATAATTACTAAAGACTATACCAAATTTCATGTTTCTCCCTGCTTAGAAAGCGGTATTATGATGAAAAATACAGTTTTTGAAAAATCAGTTGCTTGGCAGGTGTATGCTATAGTTGAAATAGTGTTTTGAATTTTACTATAATTAAACTATATACGATAAGTGGAGAATATACCAAATTTCATGTTTCTCCCTGCGTAAATGGTGGAGTTATTTTCGAAAAACCAATTTTTGAACAATACGTTGTATGGGCGGTATATGTTAAACTAGACTTAGAGTTTTGAGTTTCACTACAACTTTTCTATGTGTGATAAATAAAGTGTATACCAAGTTTGATACGCCGTTATGCCTAATTGTTGTAGTTAGGGCCTAAAATATCATTTTTGAACAGAAAGTTGTATGAGAGCTATATGTTCTAATAATCGGTATTTGAAAATTTTCATTGTCAGCTTTTTAGGCACATAAAGTTTCATGTACTTTTCGGCTTAAATGTTGAAGTTATGATTGAGAATATAATTTTTGAACACGCAATTGTAGGTGGTTATATAAAACAATAGATCTAATAGCTTTTCAAATTCGCTGTAAATCTTCTATATATAATAAGAAGACCGTAAGCGAAATTTGCTTTGTTCACTTCTTCAATTTGTGGGATTTATGATCGAAATTGTCATTTTTGAAAAAATTTTAAAAATTTTTTTACTATAAATGTCACGAAAAAATTTCTATACTTGTTTTATGAGGAGTATAAATTTTTTTTTTTGGCTCTAACTGCTTAATTGCGGCTATTTTTTAAAGGTATATATATACAATGTGTGAACTTGTGAAACATCGCAGTAAAAAAGCGCCTAAATGTAGGCCAACATTGAATAAATTTGCACAATTTACGCTTTAAAGCCCAACGGATATGTGAAAATTTATTTATTTACTTGCCACCTACTGTCTTTAATACAATAAATGTCCTCGCTCAAGCAGATAAATAAATTTGAAACAATTTATTTAATAAAAATCACTTTCAATTCAATATAATCATGTGTAGTTTTTGATTATCGTTTGATTAAAAATAAATATATAAATACTCATACTACACATATGTACATTTGTACATATGGCTGGGCATATCGAGAGATCTTCGATTAGTCTTTACGCTTTACGCCAATTCTTATAAGCAATTTTCAATAGAAAAGAAAACCGTTCAACACACAACACATTTGACTTTGAGTAGCTTAGTTAGATAGTGAGTGCCTGCTTGCGTTGGCTGGTCTTCTCTTGCATTGCACAGCAAAGAAGTTTTCCCCCCCTGGTTCCAGCACAATTTTACTTGAGCTTTACGCTTATCTTTACCATTTCAACGCCTCCTTTTTTTTCTGCTTGCCTCGATTGCTTATCTGTTGTTATTGTTGTTTGTTTGTTTGATTTCATTTTTATTTTTTTTGCCATTTTCCTGGTTGACGCTATTATTATCGTTTGTCGGAAAAAGCCACGAACAGCAGTAAATGCGTACATTTTATATGCGTCCACATATTAAACTCATACAATGGAGCTTCGAAGCGAAAGGAAAAACTATTACAATCTCTCAATCTCAATAAATGAAATAAAAATTGCAATATCCTTGTTGGCATAAGTGTAGAGGAATGGGTATGAGAGATGAGAGCGGAAAGAAAGTAATAATGGCATGTGGTTGGTATGAAAATATTCACAAACCAGAGCTACTGGCGACGACAAAGTGCAAGGGTTCTCGCTTGGTGAGCAAACGGCTCACTTTCTGAGTTCATATCCGAGCTCTCTATAGAGAGTAGTAGCATGACCTTGCGTCGGTCGAAATGGTCATCCGCAGAAAACTCTGGCGATTACATCATCTCATTGTTGTGCGCCTTCGAGTGTCGAGTTCTTTCAGAACTTAATTTAGCTCTTTAAACCAGATTGTGGAACCTGTAGCTGGAATTCGATGCTCCAGTCATCTATACTCCCAGTAACCGAGTGACGTCTGATTTACAGCTACCGCACAGCTCTTTGTAATGTTAACAGCAACAGCACTACTGAGGCCAAATTTCGATACTTTTGTAGCACTGGACTGAAAGAGTTCATTGATCCTTATCGCGGTTTTTTAATATTGTTCCTAAATTTTATTGTGTTGGAAGACCGTTTAGTCTTGCGTCGGATTAGTATTAATACTAAATCCATAATCTGAATGCTAGCTACTGCTCTACATCGCCCTTTGGGCTTAAAGCATGGATCGTGCACATTCCTTACGGATGCATGTAGTACTCAACACAACTTCCCTTTGGGAGTGCTGCAATCAACCACTGAGTACATGTTTTGACTACATCTAGCGAGCTCTTGAAGAGGGCATTCCATATCTGGTAGGTGAGCTTTTAAAGCGATGCATTATTTAAGCGGATGCATATTTGGGTTTAAAAGGTGAATGACCCAAGTTGATTAGGAGTCCTTTTGCTTGCAGTACACAGCACTAGGTTATACTTCCTTACTCTCTTGACACCTTATTTACGGGGCTATCAACTAGATAGTTAGAGACTCCTTCAAAATTAACAAAGGGTATATAGAAATTTCATCTAAGGCTTTAACACAAACTTCTTCAAACGAGCTGGTCTTTTATGTTTTGGGTCGATATACGCCTTAAAAATTTTTATTTGCCAGCCAGAGATGTTTTATTACGGCTCAGATTGGAAGTTGTCGTTCGGTTGGTTGGTTAGTTGATTGGTAGTAAGAGAAGATGGAAGGCGTGAGTGCGAGCGAAGCACCTAAGCCATAGTGTGTTCCCATGCCTCGGCTTTCGCAATGGTTATATCTGCCCTTCATTCTTTTCTGTGCATTTTTTGCCACAAGATGATCCCAACTTACCTGTATCCTATATTTGAATTGCTTCAGCACCTTTGGTGTTTTTCTTTTTTGATAAATGCGATGGTGTCTCAATTACTAAAAGCTCCGTCTACGTCAATTAATGCTTCCATTATATACTCTCTTATATTAACCCATTTTTCTATTGTACCGAAGGTTATTTTCATACTTTTCAGCAGAAAGGCAGTCACACTTATGGGTCTATATGACTTCGGTGCAGAGTAATCCTCCTTAAAAGGCTTCGGAATAACAATCAGTTAAGCGTTTTGCCTCCTACTTCCTAAGACAGTTGTTTCTTAACATTTCCATCCAGGTATGGTTAGTGTAGCAGTGCGTATTGCCATTTGCGACGGCCAGGGTTCGAGCGTCCTGATCCGAACAACATCCAAAATTATAGGAAATTAGTTTTTTTTAAATTAAGATCGCTACACGCTAAAATATAAAAGCTTCTCCTAAAACTCTTTCGGACGTTCGGAGACGGCTTGAAGTTAATTGTAGATCCCTCCATTTGTTGGAAAGGCATCAAGACGCCAGAAGGTTCATAGAATCTGAGCAACACCAGGCTTCGTCTTACGGCAGTTAGAATGGATACCTTAAGCGGCAGGTGCTCAGCATTAGCACCGAGTATATAAAAAAAAATATGATTTAAAAAAAATATTTATTAAAAAGTTTCGTTAAAATAATTTAAAAAAATACATAAATAAATTAAAGTAAAAATTTTTTTTTGCAAAACTAATCAATAAAAAAAGTAATGTTTCAATATATTTAAACAATTTTTTGCAATAAGAAAAAATATTCAATAAAAGTCATTGATATTAAAAATAAAAAATTTTAAGTTCAATAAAGTGTATAAAAACTATTTTTGCAAAGTTAGTAAATAAGAAGTTTAAAAATTATAAATTTTTTTTAATTTATTGTAAAAAACGAAAATTTTGTTAAAAAAATAACTAAAAAATACACTGATGTAAAAAATTATGCACATAAATTAAATATTTTTCTATTTTTTGTAAAATTAGTAAATAAGAAATAAATATAAGCTAAATTAAAAAATAAAATATTTATTTTCTACACTTAAAACATGAAAATCGATAAAAGAGTAACTAATAAATAACTAATTAAATTAAATTAAGCTCAAAATTATAACTTTTGAATAGCTCCAATTTTTTTTTAAAGAATTTCTGCAAAGAGAAACAAATTTTTCCTTGAAAAAATCAAATTAAAATTATATGGAATTAAAATTATATGGAAAAATTAGTTTAAAAAAAAAGCTTAAAAGTAAATAATATTTAAAAAAATTAAATTTTAAACATTGGAAAATTTAAAAATTTGAAAACAATTTTTTCAACAACTTAAAAAATAAAAATAAAATTAAAAACTCTAAAATCAAATTTTAAAATGAAAATATGTAAAAAATCAGAAAAAAAAATTTAAATTTAAACAAATAGAAAACAAGGCAAAATCACACACGATAGTATCAAGAATACAAAAACAAAAATCCTTTAAAATTTCTTCGTGTAAAATTACTTTCGAAATGTCAAAATTCAAATTCATTTCATTTTGTTTGTGTAATGGAAAGGAAGAACAAGCAGGCATATGACAAGACAACTTCACCTGCTATAAATTCGCCTTGATAAAAAACTTGTAAAAAAAAATTTAAGAAAAATTTACAAAAATATAAAACATATAAAAAATCGTAGAAAAAATTTGAAACTTTGAAAAAAAAAATTTGTATTTTTAAAAATTTATATAACAGTATAAATCGGAAATAATATTAAAAAGAAGTAAAGGGAGAAAAGGAAATTCTTCAATTAAAAGAATGTTAAACATAAAAAAAAAAATTAAAATTAAAAATATTTAAATAAAAATATTTAAAAAAAAAACGTAGGAAAATTAAAAATAATAATTAACAAAAATTTAAAACTATACAAAGCAAAAAAAATTTAAACTGTTATGTCCAATATCACATTTGAAAAAACTAAAAGAAATGTAAAGTGAAATATTTCATTATGAAAAGTGTGAACAAAACAAAATTTAAAAATAAAAAAAATGTGAAAAGATCATTATGGAAATATTTACTTGAAGTATATTTTCCTCTTTTATAATATATATGTTAATTTGGCATCTCTATTTACTTGTCATTACTATTTCCTTTTTCTTTTGTATTTCCTTTTTTCTCTTCTTCTATCTCAACCTTTGCTAATTTTAAGCACAAAGTCTTTTCTTAAATCAGAGAATTCTGCTACCATCGTCTAGATTAGAAATAAAATTTAAAAATATAGAAAAAATCCAAAAGAAAATATAAAAAAAATAAAACTTCGGAGAAATGAATTAAGAAATTAAAAATTTAAAAAATATGCTAAAACAGAGTTTATAAATAATAAAAAATCGGGAAAAAATTTTAAATTACAAAAATTGAAAACTTGTAAAAAAAAATTGTAAAAAAAATTGCGTTAAAAAATAAGTTAAAAATATATTGTAAAAATTAGTAAATAAAGGTAACAATATATGTATGAAAACTTAAATTTCGAAAAAAATGCTATAAAAGCACAATTAAAAATAAAATATAGAAGCCTTATAAATAAATAAAAATAAATAAATACAAAAGCTTTATAAATAATAATTACATTCAAAATTTTTATGCAAAATTAGTAAATAAAAAATTAATATAAGTTAAATTATAAAAATGCATGTGCATTTAAAATAAGTAATTCGAGAAAAAACAGTAACTAATAAATTAAATGATGAAAATATTTAATTAATAAATAATTTGAGATATATATTTTTTTTTCAAATTTGGTAAATAAAAGTTAAATTTATTTTAAATTTTTTTCCAAAAAAACAAACAATGAAAAGAAATAAAAATTATTTGAATAAAATAAATAAATAAATATGTTTACAATATTAGTAAACAAAAAAAAAAAAAAAAACTATAATAAACTTTAAAAAAGAATTTTTAAGAAACTTCGGTAAAAAATTTTTTTTTAATGAAAATATTAAATTTAAAAAATTATATATAGGGTTTTCCAATAAGAGTGATATGATTTCTTTAAAAAACACACTAATTGTGAAGGAAATTCAAATGTTTTTTATTTAATGTAAAGTACAATCGATAAAATTAAGTTCTGAATATAACATTATTCAAACGCAGCCCCGTCTTGTTGGAATCAGGTGTTGTTAAGATCAACTTCTCCCTATTGTGGCCATAAAAAGTTGGTTATCATCGATCAATGCCGCTCTCCATTGACAGTAGCCGTTGCTACCAGCTTCATTTCGAAAGAAGTACGGACCGATGATTCCACCACCAGGCCAAAAACCACAACAAACTGTTAATTTAGGTGATTGTCATGGTTGTTCATGAATAATTTGTGGATTTTCTTCGCACCAGAATCGGCAGTTTTTCTTTTTTACTTACTACACGACTCAGTTGAAATTAAGCCTCATGGGAGAAGATGATTTTCTTAAAAAAAATCGTTATCGTTTACAAGTTGTTCCAAGGCAAAATCAGCAAATTCACGACGTTTATGGTCGTCTATGGATGAAATTGTAAACATTACTGAACACAATGAGAAAAAAATGACAGATCATGGCATATTAAAAATGGCCGAAATGACAATTAGAAATCATATGACTCTTAATGGATAATCCTATATAACTCAATGCATAAACCCATTAGTTCGTTGTTTATAAAAAATCTAAAATAAAAAACCTTCTTTGATCAGGCACCCGAGAGCCCTTTGCCCATTGTCGAATAACTCCAGAAGTATTTGGCGTATATACTTCTTTTATACATACATATGCTATATATATTTGAGATATTATACCTTAAGAAAATGCCTAAATCAAGCAAAATAGGTTTGAGAAAATTCTGTCTGCAACTAACACTTTAATCTCTAACGACTTCGAGTTTTTATGAAAAAAAGGGTAACTTTTTGTAGCCACGTGAACAATATATATATATATATATAAGTATATACGTAAACACATATATACACCTGCATAGATATATACAAAAAATAAAATAAAAACAAAAAGGAAACAAATTATCAAAAATATAAAAAAAAAATTTGGATTAAGAAATTGAGTTGAAGAATCAAATGAAATGAAAATATATAAAAAATGAATAAATTTAAAAGAAATTTTTTTTTGAATAATGAATACATAGAAAATATAGATCAATTAATTTACAAAAAAAATCTATAATAAAAACAAATATTTCAACAACAACAAAAAATAAAATAAATAAATAAAATATTTACAAAAATAAATAATAATTATAAATTAAGGAATATTTTAAAACAATTTTCTACAATGCTGCCGTCTAAATATAATTTATTTGAAGTATTTGGATAAGTTTAAATTTTATAATAAAATTCATTATTATTTTAATAAATTTTTTGCATACATAATTTTTAAATTTTTATTTTTATTGTAAAATTTTTTATTTTTTTATTTTTATTTATTTTAAAGAAATAAAATCTAATTACAAGCAATGACGATGCCACGCAATGCCTTAAACTATTTAAATAATTTCTTAAAACACATTTGCTTTCGAACAACTTGGAACATTTCCCTTTTCCTCTGCTTGTTGTATTTTTTTTTTTTTTGGTTGCTGTTGTGCAAACAGCAGCTGCACTGCATGTAGACACAAAACTATTTGTGCACATTGCCATTGGTTTTGTACTAATATTGCTATTGTTGTTGTTGTTTTTATTTTCGCAAATTGAAATATTTAATTTATTTGTATTTTTTTCTTTTTAAATTTTTTTTTTTAATCTTTTTTTCGTTTTTGTTGTATTTTTTTTTGTACATATTTTATTGCTGCTTCCAATTTTTCTCTCTCTATTTCGCGCTTTTGTGTTGGGCAAAACAATTTGCACGCTCGCCGCTAGACCGTCCACCAATGCATGCCACCAATAGCGCCGGCAATTGCAATTTTAAAATGCACGAGAAAACGCTCGACCAGTCAGGGAGGCAATAAAATATAATATTTTGCATTTGAATGGGAAACCAAATGAGGAAGAACAAGAAGAAGAAATTGCGGAAAATGCAAAAAATGCCGCCCCAAAATGCAAAGCGAGCTGTAGAGTTACGGGGCAGTAGAGATAAGTGTGGGAGAGAGTGGGGAGTATGAAAGCAGAATATACAAGTACTGGTCGATATATACATACTTATATACTTAAGTATTCGAATTTATGTTTTTAAATATGCATTGAAATAAATAACTCTTAAATAAAAATTTTAAATTTAAATAAATTTAAAAAAAATTGAAAAAAATTAAAAATTAAAAATTAAAAATATGTAAAATAATCGAATAAAAAATTCAGAAGTTAAAAAAGGTTTCAAGAAATCGGAAAAGAAAGTAACAAATTTAAATTAAATGCTAAAAAGCTTCATGAAACAAACTTTTTGTATCAAAAATATTTAAAAAAAAGTGGAATGAAATTAAATAAATATAAGAAAAATTAAAAAAATCGTAAATTTAAAAACTTTAAATACGTAGATAAATTAAAATATTATAAGAATAAAAAAAAAATAAAAAAATTAATAGAAAAAATTTAAGATTTAAAAAAAATTAAGAAATAATATAGGAAAAATTTTTAATGTTATAAGTACGAAAAATTTGAAAAATTTAAAAGAATTGTGAAAAGTTGGAGAAAAAATTTTAAGATAAGAAAAAAGAATTGAGATTTGAAAGTGAAAGAATGTGAAAAGATCGGCAATAAAATTTAAAGGTATAGAATTTGAAAAAAGGAAATGATATTAAGAAATAAAATATATAAAAAAATTTCGAAAGAAATTTAAAAAATACAACAAATTTTAAGCACTTTAAAATTAAATTTCAAAATTGAAACTTGTAAAAAATTGGGAAGGAAAATTTTAAATTAAAAAAAAAACAAAAGTTGTAAAAAAATTTTACAAATAAATACAAAAATGGAAAGCAAATACACTATCGTAGAAAAGATTTGAAGTTAAAGAAAGAATGGTAAAATCTGCAGAAAATTTAAAAAATTAACAGCTAAAAAACAAGTAAAAAATCGTGGGAAAAATTTGCATTAAATTAAAAAAAAAAACTGAAAGAACAGTAGGACCGGAAATAATATTAAAAAGATTTAAAAAATAATTATAAAAATATTTATAAATTAAAAGAATGTTAAAAAGAAATGTAAAGAAATTAAAATAAATAATTAAAATAATAAATAAATAAAAAATTGAATAAAAATCGTAGGAAAAAAGAAATTGACAAAAATTTAAAAAAAATCCCATAGAAAAAATTTCAAATGTTATATCAAATTTGAAAAAAAATAAAAGAAATGTAAGCCGTCAAAAAAAAATTTTAATGCAAAAAATATGAGAAAAAATTATATTTGAACCTTAAAAAGAATGTGAAGAGATCAGAAATAAAATTTAAAAATATAGAAAAAATGAAATTAAAAGTTAAATAAAAAATAAAAACTTAAGTAAAATTATTTAAAAATTTTTTTTTCTAAAATAGAGTTTATAAATAAAAACATATAAAAAATTGCAAATAAAATTAAAAATTAAGAAATTAAAAACTTTCCAAAAAAAAAAAAAATGGAAAAAATTTTCAAAAGTAAAAAAAGGAAAAATTTTGTAGAAAATTCAAAATTTTTTCAAAATTTTTATACAGTATAAACCGGTAAAATTTAAAAATGTTGGGAAAATTTAAAAAAAATATAAGAATGTAAAAAATAGAAAAAAATAATATTTAAAAAATAATAGATTATGAAAATAGCGGAAATAAAATTTAAAGATTTGTTAAAAATCAGAATTAAAATTTAAAAATCACATGAATATAAAATAGCGGAATAAAATTTAAGAAATTTAAAAAAATTTAATTCATAGACAAAATTTAAATTATATAACAAATCGGAAAAAATCGGGAAAATTTAAAAAAATAAAAAATAAAAATTTAAAAAGCTGAAAAAAATGTATAGTTAAAATTCGGAAAAATATATGAAATAAAATTTAAAACTAAAATATTTAAGAAAAAACTAAATAAAATGTAAAAATAAAAAAAAACTTACAAAAATCTAAAAAGTATTTTAAGAAAAAAAAAACGAAAAAAAAACAAATCGTTGAAGAAAATAAAAAATTTTAAAATCTCTTTAAAAAAATAGAATAAAAGTTTTTAAAATACAATTTGCAAGAAATTAAAAAAGTTTTAAATTAAATTTTTTATTCAAATAGTAAAAGAAAATCGTAAAAAATTTGCTGAAAAAAAAAAATAAAAAAAGGGTAGTTAAATCGGAGAAAATAATTAAAATAATTGAAAAATATATTAAAAATGAAAATTTTTTAGATTTTGATTAATAATTAAATAAAAAATATTATTTTTATGCAAAGAAGGGGAATTTTCGATTTTTTTTTTTTTTGCAAAGAAGAAGGGGAATTTTCGATTTTTTTTTTTGCAAAGAAGAAGGGGAAATTTAGAATTTTTTCTCAGAGGTAGTACCGAATATTTTGGCACTTTCTGCCCCATGGCCGCTAGCTGTAGGACAAATTACAAAAATGAGTGAGAGATCGGCACAGATTTAAAATGTTTAGCCAAACAACATAGACCGATTATGGGTATTTTTTGATTTACAGCCATTAATCTCTATATGCACACATATGTTTGTATGTAAAACAAAATCTACATTTTCTTTTAAATGAATCGACGGCATTTTTCCCCGATTTCTAGCGCAGATGATTCACTTAGGCATTTTATGAATGATCATAAGACCAATTTTCACTGTTTTTTTTTCTAAATACATTTGGTGATTGATTTTTCATGCTCCCTTTTGAGTTCATTTCATTTGCTTGGCTATAATACGTGAACCAGTGCCCAAAAACATACATATGTATGTATGTACATAAAAAATTATCTAACCGAATCCATTCAATGTAACACATTGCCTCCTCTACAGATGTTTTTATACTACTCTGTAGTTGTTGTTTTTGTTGTTGTTGTTGTTGTTGTTGTTGTTGTTGCCTTGCAATGAATGGCTATTTTTAAACGCTTCACTTGTACAATTTAATTAATGCCCATTTAATTGTCTTCGTGCCACAAAAATATCCACCAATCACCAATCACTAATGGCAATTTTTTTTTTTGTTTTTGTTTTTTTTCTTTTATTTTCTTTTATATAAAATAATTTTATTTTTTCCTTTACCTTCTCAATTCGAATTTTCTAAGCGAAGTGAAGAAAAAATGTGGCAGTTCTGTTGGTTGGTATTTGCATAGCAAAAAGCTCGCCAAATTGATGGACAGTTTACATGTGGTAATGAGACATTTCTATGCGCTAGAAAAGCCAACGAAATTTGATATGTAGGGCAGACGGGCATAGATACTCACGTACTCGTATCTTACCAAGTATGTATGTTTGTTTGTTTGCTACTGGTTTTGAAAATAAAATATTTACCTATATGCCACTTCTGATTTTTGTAAATTTTTTTTAAATTTTTTCTCCGCAGATACTTCGCAGGGTAAACATTTCGTATACTTCAGCCTCTTGCTCCCCAATTCGGCGCTGTTCGCAGCAACTCGAACTGACGTATGGAACGACTTGGCGCATTTTACGTCGAGATCTTAAATTGAATGTATACAAAATACAGCTTGTGCAAGAACTGAAGCTGCTCGACCTTCCCAAGCAACATCGCTTCGCTCTATGGGCTCTTGAAAAGTTCCAAGAAGATCCGACGTTTTCGAGCCAAATTTTGTTCAGCGATGTGGACCCATTTCTGGCTCAATGGGTATGTAAACAAGCAAAATTGCCACATTTAGGACGAAGAGCAACCTGAAGAGATTCAAGGGCTGCCATTTCATCAAGAAAAAACAACGGTTTGGTGTGATTTGTGGGCCGCAGGGATCATCGGTGCATATTTCTTCAAACATGTTGCCGGTGAGAACGTAACAGTCAATGGAGAATGTTATCGTGCCATGATAACCGACTATTTGATGTCTGAAAATGAAGCTGGTGATCTTCGCGACATTTGGTTGCACTTCCCACACATCGCATCAATTAATGGATTTAGGATGGAGAGAACACTTCGGTGAGCAGATAATTTTACGTTTTGGGCAGGTCGATTGGCCAACAAGATCGTGTGATATCACACCTTTAGACTTTTTCCTGTGGGGATATGTAAAGTCTGAAGTCTATGCGGACAATTCTGCTTCGATTCAGGCCTTCGAGCAAAACATCACGCGTGTCATTCACCAGTTCCCAGTCGAAATGCTCGAACGAGTCATCGAAAATTGGACTCAACGTATGGGCCATCTTAGACATAGCCGCGGCCAACATTTGAAAGAGATGATCTTTAAAAAAAAATGTCAAAGAAAGTTCTTTCGAATTATAATAAATATTCTCCATTAAATTTGAATTTTCTGTATTTTTTTTCTTTAAAAAGTAGGGAACCACGAAATGGCTCAACCGTTATGAATATGCCACTTCTGATTTGTGCGAAGTCATCACGAACTACGTCTCCTCTGTGTAATTAAAAATGTTGCAATTTCTTTGCTCCTCAATTAGAAACACATAGCTCGGTCTGCTCTCTCTTTAATTAGGCAAAAGAAAGAAATATTTGATCTGGAATAATTTACATATTTTAGAGATGTAAAAGCCAAATGAACTAAGAATGTAGATAGCATACCAGTTTACCTGTTATACGTGGACTCATGACCGCCATCCATCTGTTCGTCAGCGCCAGATCTGACAGAAATTCAACTAGTAACTAGTGCCTATTTGGCACCATCAGTATTACCCAGAATTTCTGCTTGGAAGGTAGAATTGTAGTTATAGAGTCTTAATCTGTTTTTTCTATTGGAGCGATAGCAGAAGAACCCTGCTCCTGTGTCTATCTCGCGTCTTCCGCATTGTCTACCTCTGCGGATAATATGCTGATTGGAAAGAAACCATGACAGCTTTAAGTAAATGTTCTGCCACCATGATTTTGTCTTGAAAAAAGTCCTTGAATTTGAATACACCATTCGTTCTGCTTGACCGTTGGACGACGAATGAAATGGGGCACAACGAATGTGAATCTGTCCTGCATGAAGGTTTCAAATTCATCGGATGTAAATACTGTTCCATTGTCAGATGCTTTCGCATCTGTTAGCATCCGACGAGAGATCAAAGAGGTTTAATAGTCGACTGCGATGAGGTTGACATGACCAAGAAAACTTTAAGCCACTTCAAGAACCAGTCTATATAGTTGGGAAAAATCTTAATCAGCGTAATCAGCATGGAGACGTTGAATTTGCTTGTTCTGTTACTCCATAGCAAGAAACCCTTTATAGTTGAGATTTCTTGTAGGCGAACATAAAAAGGATATATGTAGCTTATCATAATGGCTTATGTTGGGTGGCCATCCCTATAATGCCCAGCAGAGAACTTTTGGCAGATCTGCATTTTGGGGTAGTCTGAACAGCGATTTGCTGCAGCGATTCATGCTGCAGCTTCGCGGTCGATTTCAGCGTGATTCCTGCAAGGTCAACAGTTCAGACTACATGCTCCCTCCGGGTCTCTCAGCGTCTATGATAGTGTAGTCAATGGGACAGGTCCCATCTGCATATGTCTTTGGGTCCCTCGCTTCACTTCCGGAAATTCCGATCTACCAACTTGTCCCTGACGCTGCGGGTACACAACAGTTCTTGCAGCCGACTCCGTGAGTGAAAAATTTAACCCTTATTTTATTTATCCAAATCCAAAAAAAGTGAGACTCCACGGTCTGCGCCAATTATCGTGGGATAAGTCTCCTTAATATCGCATATAAGGTCCTATCTGGCGTATTATGTGAAATACTAGAGCCCACCGTCAACAAACTGATCGAACTTTATCAGTGTGGCTTTAGACCCTGCAAATCCACCATTGACCAGATAACCACAAAACCCATACTCCGAGCCGAGCCGTTCGATACTAAACGAGGTTTCAGACAAGGAGACTCTTTATCGTGTGATTTCTTCAATTTGATGATGGAGAAAATAATACGAGCTGCAGAGCTAAACAGACCAGGCACAATATTCTACAAGAGTGTTGGCGTATACCGATGATATTGATATAATTGGTCATAACAACCCCACCGTAAGCTCTGCGTTCGCCAGGTTAGACAAAGAAGCGAAGGGTATGGGTGTGGTAGTGAACAAGGGCAAGACGAAATATCTAATGATATCAAATAAACAGTCATCGCATTCGCGACTTAGCTCCCACGTCACTGTTGACAGTCACAACTTCGAAGTCGTAGATAATTTCGACTATCTGGGAACCAGGTGTTGTTAATACCAACAATGTCAGCTTTAAAATCCAACGCAGAATCACTACTGCCAACAGATGCTACTTTGGACTGAGTAGGCAATGGAAAAGTACAGTTTGCTCTCGACGAACCAAAACTCAACTCTACAAGTCCGCTCATCATTCCCGTCCTGGCATATGGTGCAGAAGCCTGGACGACATGAGTCGGCTCTAGGAATTTTCGAGAGAAAAGTTTTGCGGCACATTTATGGTTCTATGCGCGTTGGCAACGGCGAATACCGCAGACGAGGGAACGATGAGCTGTACGAGCTATACGACGACATTGACATAGTTCAGCGCATCCGCATGGATGAAAGCGCTCCAGCTTTGAAATTATTCGATGGAGTACCAGCTGACGGAAGCAGAGGTAGAGGAAGATCTCCACTCCGTTGGAAAAATTCCGGAAAGTGGAGAGCGACCTGGTATCACTTGGTATTTCTAACTGACGCCAAACAGCAAAAAGGAGAAACGTGTGGCGCGCTATTGTTGACAAGGCTATAATCGCGTAAGCGGTGCCTACGCCAAAGGAGAATAATTAAAAAAAAAAAATTTTTTTCTTCACTCTATTTTTTAATTTATTTAATTTTTTATATATTTTTAAATTATTTTATTTTATTCTATTTTATTTTTTTTATTTTTTGTTTTTCAATTTATTTCATTTTTTTTATTTTTATTTTTATTTTTATTTTGTTTTTTATTTTTATTTTTATTTAATTATCTTATTTTTCTTTACTTTGTTATTCATTTCAATTTTCTTATTTCATTTTATTTTTATTTATTTTCCCCTTTTCTTTTATACAATTTTTTGTGTGTTTAATTTTGTATTTTATTTTTCATAAAACTGATTACAATTCGATTTCGCTGTTATTGGGCTGATTGCCATTATTCAGTGAGGAAGAAAGAGACGGATATTGTTTCATTTAACGGGTTAACACTTCAACTTGGACCAGTTTAGCTGATATTTGAAAAATATCGGCCATATAAGGGTATAACTGTAAATATGTCAAAGGTAGAGCTTAAACTGGTTTACTCTCTTTTACAGTTAATGCTCGCATAAGAGAAAAGAGATTATGATGTTTGAAGATTATATGTGCTTTCATATGCAGTTACGCATTTAACATATTTATGTATGTATGTTTGTGCGTGCACAGTCAGTGTGATAAAAAGGAATACGAAAACACAAATTCAACAATAAAATATTTCGTTACTGCACTGGTAACTACTGTAATAGTAGAGCCAAAGAAAAGTAGTCCAAGTTAGTCGATGTCGTTCCCCTAAGGGAAGGCCCAAGCAAAGAGCTGTTTCGGCGAGTTAGCACCAAAGATAGCAGACTATTAGATAATGCTAAATGAAGTCCGTAAAGAAAAGTAATTCCATTCTGGCATGTCTAGATGTTGGTTTGTCTTCTTGCAAGGATGAGACCTGCGGTAGCAACCCAGCAAATACTGCTTGTACAGCATAACTTTCAACGCTGTAACTGTGAGCATAGATATATATGCATCTAAATGGTGTACAGGCGGCAACAAGAGGTTTGCTGTTATGGTCGCAGTGTTCAAACAGGTTTCCAGCTTTTCGTCTACGTCTCACAAGTCCTCGCGGTCCAAAACGGTGTGGCGTAGCTTATGTTTATGAATATTTCTTTGTCTTTTCACCAAGTTCCAGGTGGCGCTGTACTTTGAGAGCAATCGTGGTGGTATGTGGTGTGAAGGAGTGCAGAAGTGATTTTCTGTCGAACGTCGCTTCCAGTAACTGCCGGTTTTAGATAGTCGGAATTTTCACGTCATCGAATGGTTGGAATTGTAAATGTATTGCAGCAAGGAAGTGGGATAAGTCGGAGAGATAGCAGCTTTGAGCTAAGGTTATCAATGTTCTGACCAGTCTTTAATATCCATATGTTGTCATCCAGTGTCACCTTTTATTTAATTTTCCTATGTTTGAAGTTGTGACCACGAAATTTTACCCAAGACTGTCGACAACTCAAATCATTCTTTATCTTTCTTTGACGGCCATAAACACCATCCACCGAGAGTCCGTTAACACCTTTGTGAACCTCCTTCCTGTGAGTGGTGTTCTCGAAGTCCAATCACCACCGATAGCTCGAGCCTCGAGCGACCCGCGTAACCTTGGCACAATTAAAATCTGGATACTGTAGCAAGCTTAACTTTTACCTATTCAGACTCGACCCTGACATACCCAGCACATGTCCTGCATGCAACGAATCCCCGCACGACACTAACCACCTCTTTGCATGCCCACTTAACCCGACTCATCTAACACCCCTCTCCCTCTGGTCCGAACCCGTCGAAACAGCACGTTTCCTGGTCTTCCCGTTAGATGACCTCGATGACTGAAACTAAACTTACCTGACCCTAGACGGGGTTGGCGCAGCCGCTACAACAACAACATCAGTTCCGAATGCGTCCAAGGTAATCTCAAGCTGACAGAAAAGTTCGCGTACAGGTTCGATTTTGCTGGAACCCACGAATTATCTGCATTTTTATGGCGTCTGATGCGGTGGGGTGCTTTACACCTCACGTAAGCGACGCAGTTGTGTATCTGGGCTCAGGTGGTGGTTTCAAGACGGTAGCACCAACACATTAAATGTCTTCGCTTCTGGGGAAGGAAGAGATATCGGTCGATATGGCTCAACTTCTTTGGCTAATTTCAACAACGTGTCGCCGTTTCCTCATATCAGATATTTGTAGAGTGGTCAGATACTAATTGAGTATCTTGATGAGAAATTATGCCACCAATGGACGAAGTTGTTTTATCAGAAGTCTGCTTCCGCCAGATTTGGGTCGATAGATTTGAAGGCTTTCGGCTGCCGATAATACCCCGAAGCGCTTTCCTGGAGAAATCAAGCGTAGCGCGTCATTCAACCGTAGGGTGCAGCGTGAAATAACGGCTGAAAAACAGCTTTTCGCATACTTTTCGGGTGCGACGAGCCACTGTAATGCGTCTCATTAATATCAAAGTGCGGCCCGCTGCCCAAAGGCGCCTACCACACCATAAAGCAGCCCTGTTCGCAACCGCTGCTTGCTGGCTGCTGCTGCTGCTGTTCTGCTCATTTTGGTGGTGGGCGCGTTCACCGCTTCAAACGCTCACTCACATACACTTGTTCGCTCGGTACGAACTCGTATGCTCTCTGCGCTTAACAACTTAGTTGCGCGCTCTCTTTGCACACACTCTTGAACGCGATGTAGATGAAAGTGTGTATGTGCTATATGGAAAACGTCATGAATTTACCGTTCACTCGGCCACGCTACTTCATACCGTCCGTCAACCCTGTGCGATTGTATGTTTGTACAAACATACATACATACTTGTTGTATATCTTTCCTCTATGGATGTGTGTATGTTGTATGTTTGAATGGATTTTGAGTATCCAATACAGATATATTCGCCGCAAAATGCCAACAAGCAGCCAGCACAAATGAAACAAGAAAAAAGAAGGGGGCAAAAAACCGAAAGCCAAAAAAGAGAAAAGGCCAAAAAACCAACAAACTCTAGCCAAAACACTGGCGTGCAAGCAACTCGGAAGTCAGTCACAGTCACAATTGGACAGTGTGCATTGGTAATTATTTTCACGTGAGAACGAACTGCGGCGCCGTGTCTTTTGCGTTGATCCTCGATAACTACATATTTTGTGTGTGTTGTTTTTTTTTCATTGCTTTTGCCCAGTGCACATTTGATATATGTAAACAAAAGAAATTAAATTAGAAAACAAAAACAATAAAGGCTTGAAGCGGAAAGTGGAAGTTTAGTGTTGGCAATTTGGAAGCGTTAAACACACCCGGAAGCCAAAGCGTTTGGAGGCCGGCATCATCAAGTCGACTTGTTCGTTACTCTGAGGTATGGTCAATTCTAAGTGGAAATTTATTTACATATGTACATACTTAGCTACATTGAGCTACTACCAAATGAATGAATGTGTGTGTTTCTCATATTTTTACAACAAAATATTAAAATATAATTTTTCACAACTCCAATAAATGTTACCTACAAACATATTTGCTCTTTCTCGCCTTGTTTATTTTTGCAACTCTTGAAAATTTTTGTGTTATTCGTTTGTTTGTTGTTGTTGTTCTTTTTTTTATTGTGCTGTATTGGCTCTTCTTGTTTGTGTATTTTTGCTACATTTCTGTTGCGCTCGCAGTCACCACAGCTGCTCAATGCGCACGCTCGCTCTCTCACACCTTCGTTGCTCCACTGAGCGCAGTGTGTTTCTTGGCTGAGTGCACAAGCACACTCCACCTTGTGAAGAGGCGTTCCTCTGCGCCAGCGTTTGCTCGACGTGTTTTTATCGCTCTTTCTTCGTATATATTTTCATGCGCGGCGAATTCAGCTGTGCTCTGTATCGCTCTCTCTCTCTCTCGCTCTGCTCACATGAGTGGGCGCTCGCCTCTTAAATGTGTATATGGTATGTATGTATGTATGTGGGTATGTATGTAAACTGTCCATCCGGCAATGTGCTCTCTAGCAAATTACATGTAGCTACAAAGCATATAAATACATATATGCAAATGTACACTTGTAAATTAGGCCGGACTCATTTATATAAACTGAAAAAGACGGCACATGACTTGACGCTGCAGTTCCAACAAATGGATGAATTTTTGTGCATTTTAATTTTTTATTTATTTTTTTCACAATGAAAATTAAATTCAGTGGTGTTACAGAAATTGATCATTATTGAAATCAGTATTGAAATCAACAATAAAAAGGAAAGGTTTTTAGGTGTCAAAACAACTGATTTTATCGCTTTGAATTTGGAATCTGAATTTATGTTATCAGTTTGAGGTAATACCGAAATCGACTTATCGGTTTCTTTCTCAAAATTAAACCGATTCCATTTGTATTGAAGGAATTGTGAATTTTTATTAAATAAATGCAATGTGAAAATTTTGAGTTTAAAATAAAGCTTTCATTGTCATTGCTTATTGAAGGTTGGCTGCGACTTCTTATTCTTTGGCCCTCAATTTGCAGACATTTTTAACCTCATCGCGTTCAGGCTAAAATGTCCTCACCGATTAAATACGGTTGCATTTTTTTTTATCTGCATTCCATCAATGCGCCCAGTAATGCCTAGCACATCGTTTTTCACTGCCGGTCATTTCGAGTTTAACCCAATGTCTGCCTATCAACTGCTTAAAGGTTTTCACCACTTTCCTTATCACCGTCGAATCACACGCTCAGCACTGGAGAAATGCCGAAAAGGGCTTGCATTTTATAATGTCTAACACCATCTTCTTTGTTAAGGCGATATGGATCAACAACCCTACAAAAAAAAAGCAGAATCTTGATGAAATAAAAACTGTGCGATCTACTACACTTACCTTGCCTCAGGGAGCTCCAGATGATTTCTCTTATCTCTTAAAATCTAGCGTTTCATTCATTGAGCAACTGATCTGACTTCTTTCAATAAAATAACCACAAACACGGCAGAAGCCATATTTTGTTAAATTCTCAATTTTTATTTATTTTACTTCACATTAAATGATACAGCTATTTCGAATATCGGCTTCGCCTATTTTTGATAAAACCAAAATCAAGTCTGCTTCATAGCACCATTTCAAACCGATATCGTTTAAAATTTTGGTAATTTGCAATTCGTATATCGTTTATCCTAACACCCCAGTTTGTTGCAGTCTCATAGCGATTTTTTGTATTTATTATTGTAAAAAAAAATATTGTAATTATCTTGAGGGGATCTCAGAGTCAAATATCTTGTTTAAAAATATGTATACTCAGACCTATTCTGTTTCTTACGCAAAAGTATCAAAAACATGCGTCAAGTCATCTTTATTAAGTATAAAGTTTTTTCTTCTTTTTTTTTGTAAATCTAAGTGAGTAAATTCATTGTATTGAAAACAACAAACTCAATTTCTCGCAATTCATCACTCATCTGAAATCGATAACACTTGTATCACACAATCTTCTCCTCTTCACTCTTACAATTTTATGTTGAGAATATGGTTTTATGTAGATTTCGAAAATCTCCTCTCTTCTTCTTTCTTCGAATCGATCGTAACTCAGAATATCTAGCCACATTTGTGGCAGAGCGATGAACGGGAACTTAATCGCAAAACAGAATAGTTCTTAATGAAGTAGCAATTTTTTGCGTAGAAAAAGAGAATCGCAACGAAAAAGAGTCATTTCTAAAATTAATGGGTAATGAAAAATGTATTAATTAAAACTCACTTAATATATTTTCATCTTTAAGGCCAATTTTTTGCAGGTTACCAGTTTAAAATCAGTTCAGAATATTTATTTAATTCAAAGCCGACTAAAAATAGTTTTATATACCTTAGTAGGTTTTTTTTTACAATATAATGACAATAAATAGCAAATAAGTATGGAAAATTGGCAAAACGGCTTATAACAGCCATACCAAAGCCACTTAATATTGAATAAAACTGTGAAGAGCTGGGAAATTGGCAAAATTTAAGAACATCAGCAGTGGCGATAAATGCTAACTAAATTCAATGGAATTCAAATTCTAATGTTTTTCAAAGCGCATGTTTGTAATAAAAAATGATTTGCTTCTATTGATTTTTGTAACAAAATACTACAAATTGATTTTCACTGCTAGAAGGCACAATTATGCTAAAAGAAAATATTTTTAACCGAGTTTGCTAAAGCAAAATATAAATTGTTGGGTGGTTTTAGATAAAAAATAAATAATTGTTTTTTTTTTTTAATTTTTGATGTGTGGTCAGTTTTACAAGAAAAAAAAGTTAGCTCAAATTTTATATTAATAACCATGATACAAAACAGGTAGTTCTACTCAGATTTCTTCGTAGATTTTTGTTCCATCTGACATAAATGGAATTTTTCGTCTTTGCTTTAGTTTTGTGCTACCAATTTCGTTTATTAAAAATAAAATTTTAATTTCCTAAAGTAAAAAAAAAAAAAAAAATTATAATAATAAAAATGGAAAAAATATTATTAAAAAAAAACTGTAAAAAAGTCTTCTTTTTCTGGGTTAAATATAAATTACTTTCGCTTTAAATGATATGATAGCGGACCTAACTTAAGGGAAAATCCTGATATTTTTACTTTAAAGACAAAGTGATTCCGTAAATACTAACATAATTTTAAAATTTATTTTG
This sequence comes from Neoceratitis asiatica, assembly GCA_030068015.2. Taxonomy (NCBI): domain Eukaryota; kingdom Metazoa; phylum Arthropoda; class Insecta; order Diptera; family Tephritidae; genus Neoceratitis; species Neoceratitis asiatica. Next base: position 65,485,762 of record CM061527.1, on the reverse strand, counting down.
TAACTCTATATATTTCTTGTTAGTAGAAGCACTTTCCAAATAATTAAAATACATATGTATGTATTTAGATTAAAATATAATAAAAAATATAGCATAAAGTAAAATTAAAAAAAAAAAAACACAACACATTAAGGGAAAATTAACACAAAATAAAAGAGAGTGATTTTTTCAAATTTTTTAAAATAAAAATGAATTTATTTATTTATTTATCAAATATCAAAATATCGTAATCTGACCCGCTCTAATGTAAACGTCTACTCTACGGCAACTACAATTGTTCGTGTATTTACACGAGCCCGTGTGCTGGCTAATGCTGTCGCTGCAGCTAGCTGTTGTTGCTGTTATTATTGCTGACTTCTGTGCGTTGAATGTTTGTTGTACGAATCGCTTTACCTCTTTTAACATGCTCCATACGTTTGTATGTATGTATTTTATACGCTAACTCGACGTGAGCGTGCGTCTTGCTATGGCAGCAGCATACTCAGCGCTCACTTGGTCGCTCGCTCAGTTCGTGGCTACAATTTTCACAATTGTAGGAAAGGCAAAAACAATTACAAATGGCAAATGATTTCGTTGTAGGTACATACCGAGTACTCAACTCACAGTAGCGAAAAGTGTTGTATGTGCTACGTGCCTCCCCCTAGCGCGGTTGGTCGCAATTGCACAGTGTGGTAAGGAAATTGTAAAAAGAAGTAAAAATTATAAATGGAAATTTTGCGTCCAGACCACTTTGTGTCTCCATTCATTTTCATTTCTATATAATTTGTATGCGGCCAAACCTTCGAGGAAGGTAAACAAATCTAAATTAAAAAAAACTAATTCGATCCGGCGCCCGAGAGCCTTTTGCTAATTGTCGAATAACTCGAAAACTATTTCCGTCATTTGTACACTCTGTGGCGAAAGTGCGAAACGAATGTCTTGCGAAAGAGAGAGTCCGTTAAGTGGCATGTTCTAGTGCGTAAATCGACAATGTTCGTTATCGAAATTATTTCGATTATTCCAGGCGGTACGACGAACAACAATCTATTTAGTATATAAGGGCGAAGCACAACTGCAGATCTAATTAGTAGCAAAGCAAACTCCTTGGAGATAATACTACTCTGAAGTAAAAATAGTATATTGTGAGAATTGTAATATAAATGATTGTAAATAGGAAATAAATTGTTAGGCATTGAACATTGAGTAAATTCTTTATGAATAAGAAACTGCAAACAAGTTGCCGCCATTTATTTAACAATCCAGTGATCGGACACGAGATATTTAGGAAATCATCGAGGTTAATTTAGCGAAATCGTCACAATACATATGTGGTATATTTTTAAGATATTATACTTTAAGAAAATACAAAAATCAAGCAAAATAGGTTTTTGAAAATTCTGACTACACCTAAAACCTTAATTTCTAACGGTTACAAAACCTTTTTTTTTAAGTAATTTTTTGTAGCTTTGCAAACAATTGAGAAGTGTCGAGCTCAATAAAGCCAAAGTCATGGTTCAAAATGCCACCATAAAAGTGAAAAATATAAATAAATTGCATTCGGTCACAATAGGCGAGTGATTAGTAGTGCGTACCACTTAGCGAAAGGTTATGGGCTCAATTCCTGCTTTGACTTTCGTACAAAAATTATAAAAAAAATATTAAATTGAATGAAAAAATGGTTAGTTTTTCTAATAACGGTCATCTCTCGGCAGCGTATGTAAGCCTTTCTAGTGCATTCCTCGCTTGGAATAAAGAGCTGTTCGTAAAAATCTATCCGCCCAACGGAGATGGCTCTGATTAAACTGTAGGTTTTTTAATTTGCTGGGCGGGCATTTAGATGTACACCACGATTTGAGGGATGAGTTTTACGAAAAGTCGCTTTAGCGATTAACAAATGCTATGTATTGCATTCGTAGAACATTGGAGGCAACACTGGAAGTCGGAGATTCTTCGAGGTTTGTTTTTAATACTAATTTTACAAGCGAAAAATGGCTATACAAACAGTTTATACAATTTTCGATTGTTGTTTTTCGAAAAATTTCACGCTTAAGAAAGTCTTCTATTCAAATGTGCTTTTTGGACGACGTAAGCGGCGTCTACGCGTTTATACCCCTAGCCGAATCAATAAAAGCGCGCCAATCATTTCTTTTCTTTGCAGATTGGTGCCAATTTAGTATACCAGCTAAATCCAGGTGCCTCTTCACCTGACCGTACCAGAAGTTGGAGGTCTTCCTCTACCTCTGTTCCTAACAGTTGCGAAGTGCATCGAATACTTTCAAGGCAGGCTCGTGTTTTCGTCTGAATGGACGACAGGGACGAGCATATTGAAGCTGTTAACGAGGCACCCCAACCTTAAAACCATTAAAAAAATTCATTATAGAAACTATATGGCGACTACTTGAAATTAAGTATCGTTTTTTCACATGATTTTTCCAATTTAGCCGGCTGTAAAAAATCATTACTAATCAAAATATTGCCATTTTGTTGGTCACAGCGCCGGAGAATTTTGTCTTCCTTTAGACGGGCAAAACGCGAATTTGATTGGTTCAATGGAAATGGTTCAAAAACGAGAATGCTCGCAGATTCGAAAAATCTTGTTTCGAGAAAACGCGTGTCAAAGTTTGAAAACAGTTTTTCGTGTTTTTAGTTACTCCATCTATTTGTCTAAGAAGTGTAAGTGAACTTATCGGTTTCGACGGTCACTAAACACGACTTTGAGGTTATATTTGGAAAATTCAAAATGGCGGATCCAATATGGCGAACTTAAAAAGTAAAATATTTATCAATTTGAATGAAACTTCGTTTATATTGTTTTTTTCGGGTCGCTGAACACAAATTTGAGGTAAAATTTGACAAATTCAGACTGATGGATCCAATATGACGGCCAAAAAGTAATATTGAATAATGTAAATGAAATTTGATCAAAACAAATATTTTCTTGTAACTTGTTTTGGAGCGCGTGGCAAACTTGTTTCTGAGCGTTCGCCAACGCTCAGGACATAGGCCCGTTCAAAGCCGTTTATCGACGGAACTAATTCACGGTTCGAAAAATCTATTTTTCCAAAAAATGTTAGAAGAGGACCCTCTTACTCAAAATTCTTGTAGCCTTGAGGAATGTGATCAGGCTAAAAGATATATGTATATACATTTTCAATATAACCAAATTCAAAATATTGAACTATATAATTCATATTAAATTTAGCGAAAAAGAAAAAGAAAAAATTTATCAACACATTGGACACCACTACCCCACAGTGCACTGAGCTCCAACACTCATCACGGCGCTTTGTCATACATAGCTCCACTGTGCTGCGTCTGGTTGCTGCTGCTGCTGCTGCTACTCGCTCGCTGTCGCTTTTCGTTCGTTCAACAACGCCGTCACTTAGATACACACATGCACAGCTGCGTCGTACACTTGAAAGCGCCCGGTTCGTGTTGGCGAAATGGATTTTCTCTTTTTCACATTTTGGGGCCAATTTTTTAGTACGAATTGTACTTTGAAGCGAATCGGAGGTGCTGAGCGGGTCTAAAAACCAAAACAAATCTAACAAAACACATACCAACCAAACGACCGACCGAGCAACGCAATATCAACACATCACATTAATTAAATTTTTCTGTGCTGTCCAATTGTTATTGTTGTAATATTGTGAATTTGCAATTTGGAAAAAAAGCGATATATATATATATATAGCAGGTGTATGTCTGAAAAATCGGCCCTAAAGCCAAGTCGCTAATAATTAAATTTGTGCGAAAAGCATAGCATTGTGTGTGTGTCTGTGCAACAGCGCAAGTAAGGAAATCGCCAGACGAGTGCGGAAAAAAGTTGCGAGTGCAAGTAAAAAGCAGCAAGTGCATGCATGCAGAAGCGAAGCGATTGAGCTGTAAAGAAGTAGTAGAAGAAGAAGAAGAAGAAGAAGAAGAAGAAGAAGAAGAAGAAGAAGAAGAAGCAAAAATTTATTGAAAAAAAATTAAATTCGCAAGAAAATATTAAGCAAAAATTTTGGAGAGCAAAAAAAAAACCAACACCAAACACTTGAACCACCACTAACAGCAGCAAAAAAAAAAAACAATTACAACAAATAACAATAATAACAACAACAACAACAAGAAACAAGAAACAATAACCAGCAACAGTGTAGCGTCACATACTTACAACTGTATATAAAAGTAGTTACACATTTGTAGATACATACATACCCACATACTACATACATATAATATGTACATTTGCACAAGCATACACACACACAACTATAAATAATAAACTTTCAAACAAAGCGACTAACCAACTTCAACCAACTCTGAAAAAACAATTAAAGAAAACTTTTATTCAAGAAAAAAAAAAATATAAAAAAACTACATACACACACGCATACAGCTCAGCCATACACATTTTCGCATACAAACATTTAACGTACATTGCAAATATACTCGTAAGCGAAAACAACATTGAAAACCAACACACACAGCGACACGGCAAAAAGTGCAAGTAAAGCAAGAAATTTGTGCAATTTTGAAAAAAAAATTTAAAATTTCCAAAAAAAATTTGGCAAAAAAAAATCATACGAAAATTAGTGTTTTCTAAAATTCGCAGTGAAAATTGCAGTGGAAATTATTCAAATTTTAAATCGCATCGCAGAAAATCCTCCGTTTTGTGTGTGTCATTCATATGTATGTACGTATGTGGTAAAGCGTGTTCCGATCGCTAGAAAATTTTCTTTAAAAAAGCAACAACAACTACAAAAAAAATTCTTTAAATCTCCACCTCCCAACAAACTCAACGTACGTGCGCATTCGTGTGTTTGCCTGCGTATGTGTCTGTTCAAGCTTCACTCGTAAGCGTCTGTGCAAGCCGAAGTTTCGCACTTAAACTTGTATATGTGTGTGTGACTTGACTCTTGCAAAAAAGAAAAGCGGAATTTTCGCCAAAAAATCTTTGTGCAGCAAAACTGCAGTCGTTATTGAAGTCTATAAAGTTGAAGCTGCGTCTTTTCTTTCCTCCGTAGCCAAAGGCTCCGTCAAGCGTTACAAGTAAATTTTTTTTGCTACTTGTTGTTGCGTTGTAGTGATTTTCATAAACTAGACACGCTAATCAAAAGAGTGAGTAGCTGAAAGAAATAAGAAAATATATCTTTACAACCAACACAACGTCTGGCCGCCCGTCGGTAAAGTGAAAGTGCAACGTCAAGAACGCAAAAGTGCAGCTAAAAGCAGCAGCAGCGGTAGCTAGGAGTAGCGGGTGACAGGTGAGAGGAAGCGGTGTTTTGGTACGATAATTCAATTATAACACTTTAACAACTTCACTTTTCTTGTATGTACATAGATATGTATGTACTTATATGTTTGAATGTATACATTTGTAAGTGAATGTACTGAATATTGGTCAGAGAGTTACTACACAGATTTCAGTTTTTTGGTAAAAAATGGAGTTGAAAGCAAATTAATGATAAAAATTTAAAATTATTAACTATAAAAATGAAATAATATAGAAAAATAAAATCAATTAAATCATAACAAAAAAAAAAGTTTAATATAAAAAGAAATCAAAATAATAAATGAACTAAAATAAGTCAAAAAAAAAAAAAATAATAAAATAAAATAATTTAAAATAAAATTACATTAAATAAAATAAAAATCATTAAAATAAAATAAAAAAATTAAATTAAATAAAATCAAATTAAATTAAATAAAACTAAATTAAATTAAATAAAATTAAATTAAATTGAATTGAATTAAATAAAATCAAAAAAATAAATAAAATAAAAAAAAATAAAAATAAAAATAAAAATTAAAATAAAATACAACTTAATTCAATTAAATAAAAGCAAATTAATGTTAAAAAATAGAATTTATTAATTACGAAAAAAAAAAATAATAAAAAAAAAATAAAAAAAATAAAATAGAATAAATGAAGAAAAAAAATTAATTAATATAAAATAAAGTAAAGTAAAATAAAAAATAAAAAATTAAATTATATTAAATCAAATTTAATTAAATTAAATTAAACTAAATAAAATGAAATAAAATAAAGTCAAACTAAATTAAATTAAATTGAATCGAATTAAATCAAATCAAATTAACTTAAATTAAATTAAGAAAAAATAAAATTAAATAATATAAAATAAAATTAAGTTAGTAAAACTAAAACAATAAAAAAATTTAAAAAATAAAGTAAAAAAATTAACAGAAAATAAAAATAAAAAAGCAAATAAAAAAGCAAAAAAAAAAAAAACAAATAAAATAAAATAAATAAAAAATAAAATAATTAAAGTCGAATAAAACTAAATTAATTTAAATAAGACCAAATTAATATTAAAAAGTAGAATTTATTAACTATTAAAAAAAAAAAAATAAAAAAAATTGAAAAAAAAAGAAAAAAAATTAATATAAATTAAAATAATACAAAATAAAATAAAATAAAAATTAAAAAATTAAATTAAATTAAATTAAATTAAATCAAATCAAATTAAATAAAACTAAATAACATGAAATAAAACAAAATTGAATTAAATTGAATTGAATTAACTTATATCAAATTAACTTAAATTAGATTAAGAAAAAATAAAATTAAATAATACAAAATAAAATAAAATTAAGGTAATAAAAAAAAAATAAAAAAGCAAAAAAAAATTTAAAATTAAAAAAAAATAAAAAGGGTGAAAAAATATAAAAAATAAATAAAAAATAAAAACTTAAAATAAAATAATTAAAATAAAATATGACTAAATTTAATTAAATAAAAGCAAATTAATGTTGAAAAGTAGAATTTATTAATTATGAAAATAAATAATTAAAAGTAAAAAATAAAACAGAATAAATAAAGAAAAAAATTAATTAATAAAATTATAATAAAATAAAATAAATAAAAAATAAAATATTAAATTAAATTAAATTAATATAAACTAAAAAAAATAGAATTAATTAAAAAAAAAAAAAAAAATTAAAAAAAAAAAAAAAATGAAATAAAATAAAATAAAATAAAATTATATAAAATAATATAAAATAAAATAAAATAAATCAAAATAAAATAAAATTAAAATTAAATTAAATTAAAAGAAATAAAATAAAATTAAGTTAAATAAAATAAAATAAAATAAAATAAAATGAAATGAAATGAATTGAAATGAAGTAAAGTGAAATGAAGTGGAATGAAATGAAATGAAATAAAATAAAATAAAATAAAATAAAATAAAATTAATTAAATTAAAATAAAATAGAATAGAATAAAATATAAATAATAAAGTAAAATAAAATAAAATGAAATGAAATGAAATGAAATGAAATTAAATCATTAATTAATTTAAATATTAATTTAAATATTTTTCCTTTTTTCTTTTTGCAAATCTCTAATGCTCTGTACATCGTCTTATGTCATTTGGGTGGAGAAAAATAAAAAATTAGTATTTTTGCTATATCAAAGCTACTGAGTGATGATATAAGAGTGAACTTTGCGTATAAAAAGAAAATGCGCGCTGAAGTGGGATGTTTTCTGAGAAAATAGCTGTAAATGATTTTGGATATGCAGAGTTAGCTAAATTTTAAAACTTTTGTATACATACAGTTAAGCAATTTGAAACGATTCAGCGTTTAGAGAGCTTCATACATTGGCCTTCGAAACATCATTGGGGGTGCTGTTGTGGCGATGCTATTATTTTTCTATGACCTCGAAGCGTGATTTTACTACGGACGAGTTTTATTCATATATTATTCTATGTTTATTTTTATGCCCTTTTAAAGTGCTAAGCACTCTCAACGTTGTGCAGATTTGTATTTTCTTATTGAAAAATATTCCTTCGCTTTTCTTGTTCCAAAAACTCCCACACCAATTTCTTGAAATTTTCTGAATCTTATCCCACTCAACCACCTTTAAGTGATAGCAACTACCCACTGCTATGGCGTAAACTTTTTCACACCCTTCTCAAGTGCATTTTCGAAATTTCTTTTGTATTTACTATGGATGTATATATATAAATATGGATATCTATATGTATTTACGTTACATTGAAACATCCCCTGGTTGGCAATGAAATTTTACAGAGTTTTTAAATAACTTTTTTTTTTGACACTTTTATTGATTGTCAGAAGACGAAGGTTAAATAAAATGTTTACTGACATGCTTACATGTTTTCAATAAAAAAATTTATTTATGTATATATGTACATCGAGGATTTTTTTTCAAATATTTAGAGGTATGAAATACTAACTTTTTTCTGGGATGAGGAGAATACTGAACACTTTGTTGATACATTTAAAAATTATTTTGCTTTGGAGTTTCTTCGACTCTTCTGTGGAGGATAATAATTTTAATCCTTATTTGGGCATTTAAAAAAAGTATTTAAAAAATATAATAAAAAAATTATTATTTAAAAAGTATAATAAAAATAAAAAATGAAATAATTATTTAAAAGAATATAATTAAAAAAAAATTAATCATAAAATAAAAAAATTATTTAAAAATATAATAAAAAAAATATAATAAAAAAATATAATAAAAAAATATAATAATAAAAAAAATTTAAAAAAAAAATAAAAATTAATAAAATAATAAAAAAAAATTTTCTCAACGGTAGAAATGTTAGTAATCATGCATATATGCATATATATCTGCATATGCACAAACATTTATTGCCTATCCACACCTCCAAGCTTCAACTAAATCCTCCTCACATCAACCACCACCAGCTGCCAACTGCATGTTCGCTTAGTTTACAGCTACTTTTTCTATTACAACAGCCTGTAACAATTGTTGTCGAACCAGTCAGTCTTCTTGCCGTCGGCTCGCGTGGTAATGACCAAAAGTGGAATCAACTAAGTATACATATACTTACATATATATATGTATTTATATATATATATATATATATATATATATATATATATGATTGTACATTTATCCAGTTACATGTAAATGAAAATTATGGCTAGCGAAAAGTTGATAACTCGTTGAGAGGAAAGTAAAACTAGCCGTTTTATGGCGAGTCGGGCAGCTGTGGCTTGGAAATGACATTCAAGTGAATATGTGAGTCTCTAGCGTGGAGCTCTAGCTTAAATTGTCGTGCTTACATTTCAGAGCAACTACTGAATGTGATGAAAAGTGATTGAACTTGACTTTGGCAATTAAAATTAGTAGAAAGTGTTGAAATAATTGACGTCCTCAAGAAGTCTAGAGCTTATGTATGCTCTCTAGCCAAGATAACATCATTAAACCGCTTACTCTAGCTTACAGCTTGCATTAAATGCGTCTAATCGAAAGAGCTTAAGTCTGCTCACGACGTATTTTGAGCGCGAGATCTTATTTCGGATCTTATGTGATGCACTTTTCAAGTGGAAAATCAGTTAGAATTACCAATATAACCTATGATATGGACTGTATGTAATTCAGTAGATAACAGAGACGCGCTACGAGGCAGAAGGTTATGCATGCAAGATCCAAAAAGAAAAAATACTTTCGCTCTTAAGAATGTCAATAGCTCTTCTGTGAAACTCTGCCGCTGACTGAACAGATGTAAAAAATTACGACTTTACCCTGCATTCGATAGGTCCTTTCCGTTTATTGATATTACCTCTTAGAGAGACTACCGCCTGAGAGTTAGGGATGCAAAAATTTAGCACCGGTAAGGCATGCCTATCGTAAGAAGCGAGAAAAATCCAATAGTATCCGCAACAGTAGGTCTTTATACTGGAACGACCCAGATTTTCATCCTGTCAAGCATTGCCACTCCCCCAATATTCCCCGAAAACCAATTTGGGGACTATTTTTACGGTTATTACGACACAACAACCTCTTAGAAAGACTCACATTGATTAAACAACGTCCATAGGGTTACCAACAGATAGAGTAAATACCATCTAAGCTCCGCACTTCATCAATTCATGCTGTTTCTCCAGTCTGAAGAATATTGCTGTACTCTCTGCAATTTGTAGTTAGGATTTTGACTCTTTCTCCACTGGTATTTGAAGGCAATGCCAGTTTTACTGATGGAGTAATCTTAATCTCTGGTGTGCTGAACGCCCTCATAGATGACATGCTAACCTACTCTCTGTGCATTTTTCGTTTCCTGCGTTTCCTGTATTTTTTGTTCTCTTCCAGATCTAATTTGCAGGCGTTCGACACGAACAGGCAATATCCTGGTATTAACAGTCCTAACAGCCGCTTGAGGACTGACCTTTTTGTCGGTACTACAAACTTAGTTGCAGAAAGCTTACGTTTTGCTCAAAATTTTTACATCCCTGCAACTCTTTGATCATTAATAAAGCCCAACACTTCCATACCGTTACTTATATATTCCTCATCTCCCTTAATTCTGCTTCTCCATTAATTCGAAAACCTTTTCGTCGGCAATATACCTGCTCAGATCGGCCTTCAATAGTTGAGCCAATATAAGGTGACGGTAGGAAACCACATGTTATATGACTAGACCACGCTAGAAGAATGAGTTACATCTCTCATGACTTCTCTCGCAGCTGCAGGGTCTAAGGTGAAAATTAGTGAACAGATCAGCTGCTCTAACATTTCCCAGTCCTCAGTGCGGTCCAGTCTGGCGACTCCTTGTGAAAAAATAACAGAAAACGATTTTAGCGGGTTTGGTTGTAGTGACATCATCTCATTTAGGCTGCCAAAGGAGCCTAAGGTGTTAGCACTGTGCATCCTAATATTCCTCAACCCTTAGTCAAACTAATGTGTGGGAAGTTGACGAAGCAAATCAATCGACATATTTTTGCAACCGCTATTTCGCCCAGGAAAGTTTTCGGTTTCTTTCTCCTCTCTACAACTCCTGCAGAATAGAGTTGATGGCACGCTTAGCCTCTCTGCGTGCTTGCCGAATAGAAGATGGCCCTTAAGTAGAGATCATCATGTGTATTCCCTTTCAAGATGGTAAAAGTTGAAGGCAAGAGCCACTCGTCCGACATCTCGTTTCGCGGTTTGTTGCTGTGTCGCGGAACATATACTAGGTGCAGAGAGAACTTCTTGGCGAACACATTAAGCTATCTGCAGCAATTCTCCACCGTATCTGATTTCATTGTCACAGATTCCAGGCTAGCCGAAGATATATCTTCGACACTTATTGAAACAATTGGCATCTTCTTGTTAGTTCCGCTTGAAAACGCTACTGGACGAAATAACTCTTTTGAGTGGCTTCCAATCGATAGCGACTCTGTTATGCTGGAACAATCCTGCCCCACTAGTTCCTATCCGGTAACCTCTTTCCTTGAAAGTCATTGAAGGTTATTCAGTAGTCCGTCGTCCTTTCAGGTAGACGGAATCGTTGTCAAATATTCCTATGCCAGTTATGTGTTAGTATGCATTTAGACATTTTTGGTAGTCTTATAGCAGCACAATCATATTCAATAATGAGTAGATCCAGAAGGGCATTCACTAGCCTTAGTAGATGTGGTTTGCAATATTCTTCGAATATCAAATAGTAGTGCCCTCCCTTGTACTCTATGAAATTTACACAGCTAGTAGAATTTTTCTCTCGTTTTGACTATCAGACCTCACTACTCCGCGGAGAAATATAAAGCTGAGAACCGCAATGTAATACCAAGTCAATATTCCACTTCCGAGCTTGTGAGCCGACTAATTTTTTTGCCCAATATGTGAGGCTCAGTTATTTAGTAGAGTCAGTGACATGCAGCTACTTCCCCGAGAGTACTGAAGTTTTATATTTACTAGTGAGAAAACAAGCTCCTTTGGCTTCTGTGAGCGTCATTAGTGTTTTGGTTCCTTTCTGAAACTGATTTCTAGAAATTTTAAAGAGTTTTTAATCTAATTTCATTGCTTACATACATACCCATTCTGCTCCTTCAGATTTTTTTGTAATTTTCAGTACTCCTTTCGTTTTATAATTAAGATTCATACCTGAACTCAAGAGTGGGAGATTTTTAAGCACGGAAATGGTAATCTGTAACCATGAGAACCGCTTTTAAATCAATTTGCCGCGAAGCAACCGCACTGATTAATCAAAAAGTGAGGTTAGACAGAGACCCAAATCATCTCACTCTCATGAACTACCTTATGTGCACCACCGATGGGTTAAGTTGTGTTGTGTATTACGTTGAAAACTTGACATTCTTTACCTTCTTTGCATTTCACAACTTTACCGTTAAGTATCCAAGTTATTTCCAAATGTACATACATATGTGTGTATGTATGTATGTATGCACGCACGCACGTCGCTTAAATTAATTAACCCCCACATAATCAGTTATATGCCAGCGCCAACGCCAATGCCAATCCAACACAACACAACACAACTCAGTAGGCTATGCAAAGTCCCTGATAAATGCGTTTGCAGAAGAACAAGAAGAAGAAGAAGAAGAAGAAGACGAAGAAAAAAGCATACAAATTACACAAAAAACCAACATTTCACTCTAATCTCACTCTTCAAGCGCGTTTTATGCTCTTGCCAAAGCTGGCTGTGCTCTTGCGCTCACACAGCACGCTGGCCCGCCAACGCCGCCGCTACAGCACAGAAAGATATGCACGAACGAATGCCGATGCCAGCCAGCTACATAGCGAAGCCTAGTGATATAGCGGGTTTGCGTAAGGGCCCAACCGTAAAGGGGAAACGGAAAGTAATGTGGAAAGGAAGCAAAGTAAAAGGTAGATGAAAGCGGAAGAGAAATATTTTTGAGCGAGATGAAAGAAGATTTGAGTTCTTTCCGCAAGTCCAACGGCGGCGAGTACAAACTCAACGAGTGCTCAAACGCGCGCTATATATGTACAAATATATGTACTATGTATGTGCATATATGTATGTATATTTTTTGTATGTACATATATATATTTCTCATAAAGCACGTCGCTTTACATGTCGTATGCGCGCTTTGATAAGGGCGGCGGAGGCAAATTCTACGTTCAGCTTCATGCGCTCATGCTTTGTTTGCATGTATCGCACTTGAATGCTGCCACCCTCTTTTGCACTTGAGTCCATGTGACAATATGGAAAATTTCCTATCATTACAGCACGCACTGCAACCCCCAACGCATAGTCGCTCGAAGAAGCATTGATAACGGCTTGTAACTAGTTACATACCTACATACATACATATGTATGTGCTGTACGTTCGCTCCTTGCAACTTCTGCAAACGTGTAAGAAAGCAGTGAAATCCGAAGATAAAACTCCCACAATCGTTGCTTGCCAGCATTTGATGGCACACTCTCTCTGTACGGTTGCAGCGCTCTGCCAACGCCGCTGCTGCACTTGGCTGCTGCTGTTGGTTAAGCTTGCGCGCCGTCAACGTGCCATTGTGTGTTTGCTTGGTTGGGGGTTGCTTCAATCATACATACATACATATTTACAAACATGCATATATATGTGTTTGAGTGGCCTACACGCTGCCTTTGTTTACTGCGCACGCTCTACCTGCACAACAACAACAACAACAACAATGAGAACTTTCATAACTCTGCACTCTGCTCGTTTGCTTGCAGCACGATGTCGGCAGCGCCGTCGCTGTGTTTTGTGCTTTTCGCTCGCTTTTAAGGGCTATGCATTGAGGAAAAGCGCAGACCAGCGTCCAGAAAAGTGCCAGCAACGCCGTTAAGCAGACGCAAATTTGTCGTGTAAAACTTGCCAAAAATTCAAGTCTCGAGTTGAAAGCAAAAAATTAAAATAAAAGAAAAAAATAAAATCATATCACTAAAGTTGTGCATGTGTATGTGCGACATTTTCGTCAAACCGGAACAAGCGTGCAAAAGGAAGCGAATAAAGAGCTAAACAAAAAGCGGAAAAAACGGAATAAAACGGAAAAACGCGAACTTAGCGTGAAAAAAGCAGACGTGCGCTATTAGTAAGCAAATAATTTAACTTTGCGTGTGCTGAATTTGAAACCCCAAAGCGAAAAAACGTGTTTAAAAAGCAATTAGCAAGCGAAAACTTGGAAATTTGATGCGAAAAATTTGTTATTTAAAAAAAATTAACTCTAAAAAATCAACACGTCAGCTAAGCAGGCCTTGAAAATTTTATCGCTGTCTCTATTCAAAAAAAAAAAATTAAAAAAAAAAAAACAGTTTTCAATTTCAATTTGAGGCAGCAAATGAAAGAAAATCTCCAGAAAAAAAATATTTGCAAAAATCACAAGCAAGCGTTCGTCGTTCGTACTCTTTTAACATTGCAATTTGAAGTTGGGAAAAAAAAGTTTATTTCTCGCTACAAAAACAAAAAAACAAATAAGAAGTAACGAGTTCCTCAAACGCAAATAAAAATGTGAGTATTTTTGCGTGGCATCAGCCGAGAAGAAGGCAAGAAATTGTTTGAAGGAAGTGAATTGAATTGCAGATTTTGTGGCTTGCAAATTTATAAATTTGACTTTTTCTTCCGCTTTTGCGTCTCGCGTGCACACAAAACATACATATCATATGTATGTACGCCGGAGCAAAGTGTATGTGAAAAGTCCAAAAAGTGGTTGTTGGTTGCTTACAAATATGCATGTAGAGAAAATGAAATGAAAATGTGCAGAAGAAATTTTTTTTCTTTTAATTTTCTATGCTCGTGAATTTGTTTTGGATGAGCGTGCGTCTCTGATTTGATTTGCCATGTTTGTGTGTGTTTTTGTGTTTCTGCGATTCCAATAGTTTTACTTCCTTCCCCTTTTCTTGTGTGTGTGTGGGCGGCGAGCGCTATCAGCGAATGAGCGTGAAAAAATATGCATTAAAATGTTAATTCAAAAAAAAAAAATAAAAACGCATATGAAATATCAGTTGAATTTCCTCAAATATTGCTATTTATTAGAATTTCCATATTGTTGTATAAAAATAATGTAAAAAAAGCGTAAAAAAGCGTATAAAGCGAAGGAATAGTAGGGAAGTAGACAACATTTTATAGTTGCAGAAAATGGCGTGGCAGCCGTCAATAAGTGACAACAGCGAAATGTTGCCAATTAGTGAAAAAGTTTGGCTGATTATTTTGGTGTATAAAATTTTGAAATATTTTTTTTCTTTTCTTTTATATAACTGAAAATAAAGTCGATTTAAATTTTAAATATTTACACATAACTTTGAAAATTTAAAAATTTAAATCATATTAATAATAATAAGAATAAAATAATAATACATATAAAATTAATAATTTATATAAGAAAATAAAAATAATAATAAATTTTAATAAGTATAAAAATAATAAAATTTAATAAATAAAAATCATAATAATAATAATAAATATTAATAATATTAATAATTATCATAATAATGTTAGTAAAACAAAATTAAAAAATAATAATAATAATAATAACAGTAATAATAATAAAAGCAAACCATATATTAACTAAAAATATTAAATAATACAAAATAATAAAAAATTAATAGGAATAAAAAGAAAAAAATAATAAAATTAATAATAAAATATACAAAATAAAAATCAATACTTAAAAGTCAATGATAATAATAATAATAATAATAATAATAATAATAATAATAATAATAATAATAATAATAATAATAATAATAATAATAATAATAATAATAATAATAATAATAATAATAATAATAATAATAATAATAATAATAATAATAATAATAATAATAAATAAAATTATAAAATTAAAAAGAAAAAGAAAATTAAATGAACTTCAAGGTAGATATTTAGCGAAGTCAGTGAAATGCAGCTCCCTTCTCAAGAGTACTGGCGTTTTATATTTACTAGTGAAAAAAACAAGCTCCTTTGGCTTCTGTGGTCATCGTTACTGTTTTGGTTTCATCTAAAACTGTGATTTCCGGGAATTTCAAGGAGTTTTTAATCGAATTTCATTTCTTACATACATTCCCACCTTGCTCCTTCAGATTTTTAAACACAGAAGAGGCCGCTTGTAAAAATGAGAATTGCTTTTAAATCAATTTGCAGCGAAGCAACTGCGTTAATTAATCAAAAAATGAGATTAGATAGGGACCATCTCACTCTCATTAGCTACCTGAAGTGCACCGCCGATAGGTTAAGTTGTGTTGTGTTTTAACTTAAAGGGTTGACATTCCTAACCTTCTTTGTATTTCACAATATTGCCGTTAAATATCCAAGTTATTTCCAAATGTACATATGTATGTATGTATTCATACTATATTATTAATAATAATAAGAAAATATTAATAAAAATAATAATGAAAATAATAATAAAAAAATTAATAATTGAAATGAGAATAAAATTAATAATAAAAATAAAAATAAAAATAATAATAATAATACTAATAGTAATAATAATAGTAATAAAATAATAATAATAAAATAAAAAATAAAAAACAATAAAATTAAATTCAACCAATAAACTTTATTATTATGATAATAATAAATAATGGTAGTAATAAAATATTAGTCCTAATAATAAATTAAAAATAATTATAAATATTTTTTAATATTAAAAATAAAATTAACAAAATAATAAAACTAAAAATCAATAAATCATAATATTAATAAAAAAAAAGATATAAAAAAATAATAACAAAATTTTTCGTTTTTTTTGCGGGGGGCTTTCGCCTTTACTTCTTGTCTTGAAATTTACATCTCAGAGCCTGCGTACAGGTTCCGCTCCTTCTTACGTAGTACAATCGCTACGTAGTCTGATATATTTTTCCAGTTTGCTTTGCTCTGTAGCATTGCTGGTATGATGTTGTTCGCATTCAGAGGACCTAAAAGGCTCCCTAGTGTCTCTCGTTCTGTTTGTCATCGTTCGCTTTCAAAAAATGTATGGTCGGGACTATCTTCGATAGCGCCATTGTATATTCAGGACGGCTCCTCTGCTTTACCAATTTTGTGCTGGTATTGGCGGCCGCGATAGCCGAGTGGTTAGCATTGCGTACTGACATTCGAAAGGCCTGGGTTCGAGCCCAGGTTCGAGCAACATCTAAAATGACAGAAATTTTTTTTTTCTAATTGCGGTCGCCCCTCGCCAGGGAATGTCAAGCCCTCCGAGTGTACTTCTGACATGAAATAAAAGCTCCTCATAAAAATCCATCAGCCGTTCGGAGGCGGCTTAGAATGAACTGTAGGTCCCTCCATTTGTTGGTAAAAACATCAACACGCAAAACCACAAATTGGAGGAGGAGCTCGGCCGAAAATCGCCTCAGCGGTTACAAAGCGCCAAATATATATATATATATATATTTTCGGAAACATCCATGTCCGGATAACATCTGAGTGACAAAGTTACTTCACTTCCCCGAATTTTCTCTGTAACAAGAGTTTAACGTTCTTAATTAGCACAGCGGTTCATCTGTCGCAATTTCCTTGTTCCCAGCAGCTTTGCCATATATTGTAGGTATCTAGTTTTAGATCGTCTCTTGCGTTTTCCTACATTCCTTGGTTTCTTGAGGTTTCGAATTTTCTTTCTCTCTAGTGCCAGGAGTTCTATAGGTACACTTCCACTTATCACTAGAACGGCTTCACATCGGGTTCGTATCCTTCGTGCGTCTTCTGTATCACGGGCAGTGATTATTGCTGCAATATCATCTGCATTTCCAACTATGGTATGTTATGTATCATCAGACATCTTGAGACTTAATATGTCGTTGAAACCGACATTCCAGAGATCAGGGCCGAGTATCGAGCCCTGTGCTGCATCTGACGTAATTTGAGGCTGCGCCTCGACTTTAAAAAAAATTCAATATTTTATAATTTTTTGAAAATAAAAAAAATCATTAAATTGCTCTTTCTGCTTGTCATCGTTCGCATTTAAAATATGTGGGCTCGGAACAGTCTTCGATGGCGGGCTTGCCTATTCAGGATGACACTTCTGATTAAATTACATAAATAAAATATTGCCATCAGGCACTGGTGCTTTATTTTTCCTAAAAGTTGTACAAATATTATTGAACTCCACAGGGTGCAATGGCCAACAGCTCAAAAGGCTCTGCGAAAAACGCATTTAAAGTTTTACGCAAGCATTCTGGAATATTCACGAGGTTTCGCTACATTTTATTATTAAAATTCCTAATTTTATGTATAAGACAACACGTGAAATATCAGTAACATCTGTTGAATCTAAAATCAGTCATCTCGATCTCTTATTATTTCTCTTGTTCATCAATGATCTGCCAAATTTGGTTCTTCGTTCTAAAACACTTATGTACGTAGCTGGTGTCAAGCTCTTCAAATCACTTGGTTCTATAGAAGATAGAGAACTCTTGCAACTTGACCTGAATAATGTGTTAAGGTGGTATGATGTGAACTGTATGTTATTAAATTTAAACAAGTGTAAATCTATGTCCTATTCTAAAAAACCTTTACAATCCATTGCCTACATGATTCAAAATCACAGTGTTGAATAAGTTACTGACTTCATTAACTTGGGTGTCATAATAGACCCTAAGCTAGACTTAAGATAACATATAAATTCTGGTGCTAATATGGCTAAAGGAGTCCTAGCTTCCACTAAACGGTGGGCTAAGGAGTTTAATGTCCTATTTATTACCAAATTACTCTACACTTCACATGTTAGGTCCATTTCGGAATATGCTGCCGTTGTATGGAATCCACACTATCAATTGATAAATTGGAATCTGTACAAAAACAATTCCTATTATTCGCGTTAAGGAATTTACATTGGGATGCGATTAAAAATCTCCCTCCTTATAAAAGCCGATTAAGTCTTACTAATCTCCTTTCACTTCAGAGTCTAAGAGAGATATTTGGAGTGATAAGAGGTATTAACTATGGTCCATTCCTACTTATCGAACTTAACTTTAGTATCCCTTTAAGGCCATCTAGATACTTTAGGCCCCTTTCCTTGCGTTTATGCAAAACAAACTTTGAAATGCCCGACCCATTCATATGTTTGTGTAACGATTTTATTTTCATTCCGCCAGCTCTAATTCCTCTGACTCACTCTTTTGTAGTGTAAAAGACAAGTGTAGTCGCGATCTTCCGCAATCGGTCTCGGTTGAAGGGCAGTGCGGGCTGTACATGGGTTTCGGTCACCGGTCTGTTGAATTTTACGTTTATCTATCAGGCGCGCCCTTCGATCGATTGGGGGCTACACTGGGTTCGTCTTCCAAAAAAGAAAAAAAACTAGTTAGAGACTAATTTTCTTTCTGATATATTTGAACATTCTTCAACGAAATTAGAAAAAACTGGTTGTAGTATGATATTTTATGCTATTACTTTCCTTCTTTGTGTTATCTTCATTTTTTTATCTTTTTATTTTATTTTATTTTATTTTATTTTGTTTTATATTATTTTATTTTATTTTATTTTATATTATTTTATTTTATTTTATTTTGTTTTATTTTATTTCATTTTATTTTATTTTATTTTATTTATATTTGTTTTGTTTTGTTTTATTTTATATTTTTTAATTTCTTTTTAATTTATTTTATTTGTCTTTATTTTATTTTTTTAAATTATTTTATTTTATTTTGTTTTATTTTAATTTAATTTAATTTTGTTTTGTTTATTTTATATTTTTTATTTCATTTTATTTTATTTTATTTTATTTTATTTTATTTTATTTTTTTTATTTTATTTTTTTTTTCATTTTATTTTATTTTATTTTATTTTATTTTACTTTATTTTAGTTATATTTATTTTATTTTATTTTATTTATTTTATTTTATTGTATTTTATTTTAATTTAATTTAATTTTGATTTGTTTATTTTATATTTTTTATTTGGTTTTATTTTATTTTATTTTATTTTATTTTATTTTATTTTATTTTATTTTATTTCATTTTATATTATTTTATTTTATTTTATTTATTTCATTTTATTTTATTTTTATTTAATTTAATTTTGTTTTGTTTATTTTATATTTTTTTTTCATTTTATTTAATTTTAATTTCTTTAATTTTTTTTATATTTATTTTATTTTATTTTATTTATTTTATTTTATTTTTTCTAATTTATTTTATTTTGTTTTATTTTAATTTATTTAATTTAATTTTGTTTTGTTTTGTTTTATTTTATATTTTTTAATTTCAAATTTTTCATTTTATTTTTCTTAATATAATTTTTTGAATTATTTTATTTTATTTTAATTTAATTTAATTTTGTTTTGTAAATTTTTTATTTTTTTTATTTCATTTTATTTAATTTAATTTTGTTTTATTTTTTATTTTATTTTATTTTATTTTATTTTATTTTATTTTATTTTATTTTATTTTTATTTAATTTAGTTTTGTTTTGTTTATTTAATATATTTTTTTTCATTTTATTTTATTTTATTTTATTTTATTTTATTTTATTTTGTTTATAATTATTTTATTTTATTTTATTTTATTTTGTTTTACTTTATATTTTTTAATTTCAATTTTTTTATTTTATTTTTCTTAATTTAATTTTTTGAATTATTTTATATTATTTTATTTTATTTTATTTTAATTTAATTTAGTTTTGTTTTGTTGATTTTTTTTTCATTTTATTTTTTATTTTATTTTATTTATTTTATATCATTCTATTTGATTTTATTTTTTTAATAAATTTTCTTTTTCTTTTTTTAATTCAATTTAATTTATTTTATTTTTATTAAAATTATTAAT
The DNA here is from genome assembly GCA_030068015.2 of Neoceratitis asiatica. Classification (NCBI taxonomy): domain Eukaryota; kingdom Metazoa; phylum Arthropoda; class Insecta; order Diptera; family Tephritidae; genus Neoceratitis; species Neoceratitis asiatica. The sequence continues at coordinate 65,465,318 of CM061527.1, read as the reverse complement.
TACTTGCAAATATTACTACAGTTACCGTTACACATACATATGTACATATGTAATTTATCTGAAGTGAAAGCTTAGTTTATTTAGCTGCATACCGCTACCCTCAGCACTCTACTGTGTCGCTAGCTATCGCATAGGGTTGCTTTTCTATAGTGCATACTTTTGCTATTACCGTTAACCAAAAGTTTGATTAAGCTTTGGTTACATTCTTTTGTTCACTGAAAGCATTAAGTTTCCTCATATATGTATATTGATGGTTTAGTTATGCTTGTACTGCTTGAGCTTCATTTCTCCTATCAGCCACCAAATAAAGCGAACCAACAACTAAAAGCCATCCATCAATCTCTTCTTCGGTTTTCCTGTTTTCAATAGCTTTTCCTTCTACGCTGTTTGTCTAGCTATTTGGGGTTTCGTTCTTTTTCTTTTCTCTCTTCACTACAGCTAAATACTCTTACGCCCAGCGCCGCGTATACTTTACGTACATACGTACATATATGCATTTTTGGTGTCCCCTTTCGCTTCCCGGCTAATTTGCTTGCCTTTTGCCTTTGCTTTGCTACTTTTCCTTTATTTGCTTTGTACATTTTCTATCATTTTCCGCCTACGTGAAGTTATTACTTTTTACTAGTTTATTTGATTGCGTTTTTCTTCGCCTCTTTTGAAGCTCCCCGCGCGCTTTCGAGCCACATACATATGTATGTAAGTATGTAAGTATCAGCAATAGTAGACAACCGCAGCAGCGCCCAAACAACCAACTATCTAAGCAGCGAATGGAGGGTTGCTTTAGCATTGCTTTCTTCATTTGCCACCCTTCCATTCGATTTGTTAGTTTTCCTCTTGCGCTTTTTCATCGCGTTTTTCCTTTGCCGTCTGTGTAATGTTTTTCTTTCATTTATTTTGTAATTATCGTTCGCTTTGCTTTGCTCTGCTTTATGGTTTAGTAAATGTTGCCACTGCCACTAGAATGTTGCCTGATTGATTAAAACTAGCGATTTTCCTTTTCGGCTTTTCACATTCAAGCGGCATCAGTGGTGAGTGTTGTAGTGGAGTAGTTTTGAATATGAAAAATGAAGTGGTTCCATATAATGTGGGGAAAATGTTGCTTTAAAAAGCATAAATTGAGCAAAAGCATTGAAGGTTCTAGAAGAGAATCTCTAAATGAGCTGTTAAAAGTCCTGTTCAACCGTCTAAATTCTTTCCCAGACTTAAGCAACTGGTAGGCAGTGAAAATAGTTGGCTCTCAGCACTATTTTGGTGAGGAAAGCCCGTACCCAAAGAACTGTTGATACGCTGCGATTTCATTTACAGAGTCTTATGTAATCTTACGCAGGAAAAGAGCTATTTGTTTTCATTTATACTTATGATTTGGGAGTAAGTAATGCCGTGAAGAGGCGGAGGCGATATCAATGTAAGTTATGAATGTGAAATTATTTCTCAGAATCTTAAAAGTTCGAACTCGTATCAAATTCAGAAAGTGGAATAGTCTCAAGATGGTACACAAGATGGAACAGAGTGCTTTTGATAAATGTTGTCCATTAACAGTACTTCGAGAAACCGCAAGTAGTAACGATACTCATTTCCCATGATGCAACAACCTCTCATTAGTCTTACAATAGAGCGGAGCTCATTTTTAGACTCTTAAATAAACTTCAGATCGTTAGGCAGGCATCCAAGGACCTCTAAAGGATCATAGAACGCAGCCAAATCTTCATGATAAACTAAATCGATTGTCGGTATGAACAGTTTAGACAGAAGGCAGTCTTGTTGAAGACTATTAAGTTCATTATAAGACGCCTGAGCTAAATTGAATTGGATTCAATTCCAAATACAAAGCTTTAAGCAATTTCATGAGGGCGCAAAAGCCTTCTATAGAACACTAAGCAAGCCCATAATAAATACTCGAACAACATATGTAATTCAAAAAAGGAACGAAGTCGAGAATTTTCGAGTTTTAAGACAAGCTACACCAAAACAGAGACCCTTTTAAAGAACGCAGTAAAGATCTTGCAATAAACTTCAGTTCCAGAGTCTGATTTAACCGTGGAACAAAAATCATTTTCAGATTTAAATCTCTGAGACAGCTACTGTATAGTTCGATGATTGGAATGGTTGTTTTCGAAAATACTTCAAATAATAATATTTTTGAAAAGCACTTTAAAGAAACATTTACATTAAAGAAATCACTAGAAATCCCACAGATAAAACGTTTTAAAAAATTATTTTTCTAAAACTCGTTGAACTTAATAGAAAAATTTGAGTGTTAAAAAATTTTCAAGTTTAAAAAAAAAATTACTAGTACACGAACCACCACACGATTTCGTACACATTCGCCGGACTCTAGAAAATGAGTGAAATTATTCAGTAATCCCCCTACTGTACATAATGTGAGCGTATTGTAAGATTTGAATTTAATTTCGAGAGAAATTATTTCTGGAGTATTTGCAGAGGGTCCTTAGCAATAAATCCACTCCTTCAAACCAAAGCCCGTTTGGCACGTCAATTTTTGATTCATAAAATCATAATTCCGTTCTTTGAACTGCCTCTGAAGGTCTGAGTTCTAAAAGCATTACAACTGGTGTGCTCTTTTCTAAGGATAGTAAAAAAAACCTTCGATTGCTCTTGGTAAATTTCTCCAGTTTTAACTTCTTAAGCTCGTAGTTGGTGTCATCTAAACTCTAGAGCCGCTATCTTTCGCTAATTATTCGAGTTTCAACTGCCAGGATTCATCAACTGTTTTTGGAAAAACTTCCAAATTGGAGCCTAAGCTGTAATCTCTTGGTGATTTGCACAATTTTCGCTTCAAAATAAGCGAAAAATCAGTTAATTCTACACGCTATTCAATTGAAATCCGATTAATCAATTATTAAATAAATAAATTTAGTTTATTTAAATTTATTATATTTTCTAACATTTCCATCAGTTATAATGAAATTTAGCTGATTAAGCAGTTGCAGATTACTTAAAAATTCTGATTTTGATATATAAAAACGATTAATTGATTAATCGTAGATCACAAATATCAATTGTTGCTAAAGCTAAACAGCAAAAGTGTCGTAAACTTGAAATCAATTTAATTAATGCTCAAAATTTAAAATTGATTAATTGACTAATAGATGACTAGTCATTTTAGTTCATTCAAAACTATTATTTTCTTCTAAAATTTATATAATAATTTTGCAACATAGTTTTCTTCTATAAATTTGTAAAATATATTTCAAAAATTTTTAAAAATAAGTTTTTAAATTAAATTTTATTAAGATTTTTTTTTAAATTTTTTCTAAATTTCTTTTTATTGTTTAAAAATGTTTTCTAAAAATTTTTACGTTTTTTATTTTTGTTAAACTTTTTCTGAAAATTTTTTAAACAAATTTTCTTAATTTAAAATTTTTTTTTAATTTTTTAAAACTTTTTTCTACAATTTTTCACATTTTTTTATTTATAAAAACTTTTTTTTACGTTTTTTGAAAATATTTTTCAAGTTTAAAAGATAAATTAATTTTTTGAAACTATTTTCTAAAATATATTTGTAAAACTTTTTTTCTTTCAAATTGTTCTAAACATTTTTTTTAAATGTGAAATGTTCTAAATTAAAATATTTTTTTTCAATTCTTGTAAAACATTTTTCTAAAATTCTTTTAAACCTTTTCTAAATTTTTTTTCGTAAATATGCTAAAATTGTTGTAAAATATTCTATATATTTTATAAATAATTTTCTAAAATCTTGTAAAATATATTTCTCTTTTCATATTTTCTTCTAATTTTTTTTTTTTTTAAAATTGTAAAAATGTTAGAAAATGGTTTTATATATTCAAAAAATAATTTATAATTATACAAAAAAATTTTTTTTGTAAAAATTTTTTCTAAAAGTTGTGGAAAATATTTTCTACAATTTTCGCAAAATATTTTTCAAAATTATTGCTTAAAAATTCTTTAAAATTCTTTTAAAATATTTTAAAATATTTCTTAATATTCTTTTTCCTAAAAATATTGGAAAAGATTTTCTAAAATTTTTGCTAAATATTTCTCAAAATTCTTGCTCAAAAATTCTTTAAAATTATTTAAAAATATTCTTTTAAAATTTTTCTTAATATTCTTTTTCGTAAAAATATTGGAAAATATTTTCTAAAATTTTAATAAAACTTTTTTCAATATTTTTTAACCGTTTATTTAATTTAATTTTTTTTTCTAAGATTGTTTTAAAATATTTTTCTAAAATATTTGTAAAATATTTTTCTGAAACTGTAAAATATTTTTTGTGAGTGAAAGTTTTCTTTAAAATATTTTTAAAATAATTTTCTAATATTTAAAACTTTTCCTAAAAGTATTTTTTTGAAAGGGCATAATTTTTTCCTTTGTTTTTAAAAGGGAATATTCTCTAATTTTCCCTCATAACAATTATTTTTCTAGAAGTTTTGCGAAATATTTTTCTAAAATTTTTGCAAAAAAATGTTCGGTAGTGATTGTAAAATTTCTTCTTAATTTTTTCTTTTACATTTTTTTTTCAAAATATTTTTTTTTTTACATTTTTAAAAAATTTTTCTGAAATTTTTAAATATTTTTCAAAAATTCTTATAAAAAATGTTTCTAAAAATTTTTTAGAATGTTTTTGTAAATTTTTTGTGAATTTTTTTATAAAATGTAAATTATTTTTCCACAAATTTTATGAAATATTTTTCTAAATAAAAAAAAAATAATTTTTTTTAAATGATAATTTAAATTTAATTTTTTGATTTTTGCAAAGTGTAAAATTTGTAAGAAATTTTTATAAAATGTTTTTCGAATTTATTTTTAAATACTTTATTTTTTTTCTTTTCTTTTAAAAGTTTTCTAAACATTATTTTCTAAAAATCTTGTAAATTATATTTCTAAAATTTCAGTAAAATATATTTCTAAATTTAGTAATATCTTTTTTAAGTTTTCTTAAAACTTTGTTCTGAAATTTTTCTAAAATATTTTCATCTTGAAAGGCAATATTTTCACGTTTTCCCTTATAACCAAAGTAATGTCTATGAAAATAATTTTTCCCTTTTCTTTCTCTCTTTTCCATTGCATTTAACGTCGTACTTGTGCAAAACAGCTGATCCAAATAAGCGAAAGCATAAAAGCAAAGCAGACAAAAGCAACAACAGCAACAGCAACAGCAGCAGCAACTAGATACCAACCGACCTGTTATACCAACGTTAAAAGCGCTCTAGACAAGCAAAACAAAAAAGAATTGCAGACGCACCAACCACCAAAACCAATAAATAAATAAAATTGAGAATTCTTTAAAGTGAAAAGAAAAGAAGTTTTATTGAAAATTTTAAAATAGCGTTTTAGCCACAAGGAAAACCGGAAGCCAAACGCTAAGCCAAGCCAACGTTCAACAGCCAGCCAGCCAGTCAGCCAGTCAGCCAACCAGCTAAAGCAACTCAATCCATTAGCAAAAGCGCCGCAGCTTTAGAGCAGCACCAACAGCACCAGCAGCACCAGCAGCACCAGCAGCACCAGCAGCACCAGCAGCAGCAGCAACAGCAGCGGCAGACACCGTCTACGCCAAAAGCGAACGCTTTAATTCCGAATTTCTCGTGTTCTTCGGTCGCGTTGTACCGCGTTCAGCAGTAGCGCTGGAATACTTTATTTCACCCCCCGGTCCAATAAACGTCGCCAAAATAATTCACCAACAAACCATAACCGACATCAACTTCGCAACGGCGACCACAATGCCATATAACGGCGCCAGTAATGGCAGTGGCGGTGGTGGCGGCGGCGGAGGTGGTGGCGGTATAAGTGATGGGCCGCAAAATAAGAAGATACGCACCGGTGTACAACAGCCGGGCGAGGCGGATGCACATATGCATGCAAGGGTAAGTTAGCCAAAAAATTAAGAAATTCATAAATACATGTATACACAGTTATATATGTAGGTATTTGAAAATAGTGTGTATGTATATTGGTGTGAGAGAGTGTAGTGGTTGCAAGGAAGCAGTGAGAAAAATGATGCGAAAAGTAACGGTACTGCCATTTGAAATAATATTGTCTAGAAATTAATTTTCTTTTACCATTTTTAAAGCTTCTAGTAAAGCGGAAGAGTTTTGAAAAATATTTAATATTAAAAAATTGAAATATTAGAACATAATAAACAAAATTTAAAATTATTTACTGAAAATCGATTTAAAAAAATTATAAATATTTTTAAATATTTTTTTAAAATTAAATTTTTTTATAACTTTTCTTTGGGTAATTTATTTCGAGGTTCCCTACTTTTTCAAAGAAAAAAAAACAGAAAATTCAAATTTTATGGGGATTTTTTATTATCATTCGAAAGTATACGCTTTGGCATTTACTTTTTGAAGATTATCTCTTTCACATGTTGTCCGCGGCTGCATCTCAGATGGTCCATCCATTGAGTCCGACTTTCGGTGACTTCTTCGAGCATTTCGACTGGGAACTGGCGAATGCCAAGCGTGATGTTCTGATTAAACGTCTGAAACGAGGCGCGATTGTACGCATAGACTTCAGACTTTACATATCCCCATAGGAAAAAGTCTAACGGTGCGATATCACACGATCTTGGTGGTCAATCGACCGGCCCAAATAATGAAATTACTTCTCACCATCATAAATCCATTGATTGATACGATGTGTGGGAAGTGGCGGCGTTCTGTTGAAACCAAATGGCGCGGAGATCACGGGCTTCAGGTCAGGCATCAAATAGTTGGTTATTATGGCGCGATAACGGTCTCCATTAACGGTCTCCACTAACCGATTATTCCACCGGCCCGCAAACAATACCAAACCGTTGTTTTTTGTAGATGAAATGGTAGCTCTTGAATCTCTGCAGGTTACTCTTCATCCGAAATGCGGCAATTTTGCTTGCTTACATACCCCTTGATACAGAAATGGGTCTCATCGCTGAACAAGATTTGGCTCGAAAACGTCGGATCTTCTTGGTTCATTTCAAGAGCCCATAGAGCGAAGAGATGTCTCTTGGGTAGGTCGAGCAGCTTCAGTTCTTGCACAAGCTGTAGTTTGTATGCTTTCAATTTAGACGTCCGCGTAAAATGCGCCAAGTCGTTCCCTAAGTCAGTCCAGGTTGCTGCGAACAGCGCCGAATCGACTCTCCACGGTCTTCGTGTACACTCTCAGCTCTCAGCAGCCGCTATATTTTCTTCACTACGTGCTGGACGTGTACTATTTGGTCGAATATTATCCAATAATGAATCCTGAGTCACAAGATCGATGATGGTGTTGCGAATAGTAAGCTCAGTAGGCCGATTATGTTGACCATAAGTTGAGCGAATCACGCGAAACACATTCTTTACAGAACGTGAATTTTCGTAATAAAGTTGAATAATTTGTAAACGGTTTTCAGACGTAAGTCTTTCCGTGATGAAATGTCAAACAAAACTGAACACAAAAATAACATGACAGCTTGACACGACTCACGCGTGATCTGTCAAAAAAGGCTATTGGAAAAAGTACCTCTACTTGGATCACCCTTTATAAATTGTTTAAATATTCCAAAATTTCTGAGTGTCAATTAAATTTTTTTTAGTTTTAAAGTTTTCTTCATTTTTTCTTAAATTTTTTCAAAATTTTAAAATTATTTTAATAAATGATTTTAGGAATTTTGTTGTTGGATAATAATAAAGAAAATGTTTTTTTTTTTAAACTCTGTTTTGTATTTTTTTTCAGTATATTTTTCAGTATATTTTTTTTCTTCAATATTTATTTTGGCACTTTGTTGAAATTAGAAATCATTTTAAAATGTAATTTAAAAGAAAATATGCGATTTTTCAATACAGTTTTTAAAATAAATATTTTTTGGTTTCTTGGTGGTCTTCTTTGGTTTTTGAGTTCAAATAAAATTTGTTTCTAATTTTTTAATTTTCTTAATTTTTTTTCTTATTTTCTAAAAAATTTAATTTTGATTTTAGACGTAAATCCGAAAATTTTGTCTTAAAAATTGTGTCTAATTTTGAATACCAATTTTTATAATTAAATTTGTGGTTAAGCCATTTATTTTGATTTTTTTCTCTATTTTTTTTCTTAATTTATAGAACTATTTTCAAATTAATCCTCCATATGCATATGCCCATACATATGTACTTCAAAAATTGCTTCTCCTCAAACACTTACATATTTTAGTTTCAACTAATCGCTACTTTTTGGCAAATGGCGTTTGTTAGCGTTGACAACAACACCAACAACACCAACAATAAAACAAAATGTGTAGTAAACCTTTACTTTTACCTTTTCCCATTGCCGCCGGCAATAGCATAGTGAAGTTGATTTCGCCTCTACAATACAACTGATAATACATAATATTCTACTACGTGCGGAGTAGCCTGCTTTTAGGGGTTGTTAAAAATCGATTTTCAGCTGTTTCGACATTTTATACAATATGCTGTTTTGATAGCAAGCAAGCAAGCAAGCAAGCAAGCAGCGTTGGCGTAAAAAAAGTTAATATAAACAAAGAAAAGATAATATTTCAGCTGATATTATATCCAGATATATCTTTTCCCGATTAGATAATGTACCTAAATGTAGGCTAGAGACGGATAAGATTAGAAAATTTGAATAAGCACAATATCTAAGCAATCAGAAGTGGCGTTATGTGGTGTTAGGTGAAAAATTGTTTCAAGTACAATTATTTTCCGCCTAAATGTAGGCAACGGGTAGCTTAGATTTAATTTGTTGAATCAAAAATTGTTTGGCACTAAAAGTATGTGGTCTTAAATGCTCATTTGGCGACTACAATTTGAAAATGAATATTGGCTAAACAATAAATAATAAAAAAATTTTTTTTTTATAATTTGAAATAACTTTTTTTTAGAAACCTTTGCGGTCCTAAAAAGTTCTTAAACTAAATATCAACTAAAGCGAATTTTTGAAATGAAAATTAGTTATTTTTGTTCAAAGCTAATCCAATTGTGTTTATTTGGCTGCAAGGAAGGCCTAAATTTCATAGAAATAAAATTGTGTAGGATATTTACTTAGCCTAAAAGTAGGCAAGCAATTCGAATGTGTGATTTTAAAGCAGAAAAATTTCGAAAACAAAATTTTTAAGTTCGCAATACAAATTTTTTCCACCTAAGAACATATTTTTACCGCTAGAAATACGCAATAACTTTTGAAAATTAGTCTGAATATAAATTTTTCTACCGTTTAGACAAAATTCTTTGCAGGTAAAATTTCGAAAACAAAAATTTGGAGGTCAAAAAGTATTTTTTTTTGTAAAATAAATTTCGAAAGCCATGCTGGTTTTTTAGACGAAATTCTGTGCAGTTGCGATTTTGGGAAAAAAATTAAAACTTGCGCCTAAAGGTAAAAAGTAACTTCTTGCACCTAAAAGTAATCAATATTTGTTTTAATTCTCACTTTATTTGATGTTGGAGATATATTTTTAATTTGTCAGTCAAATTGGCACTTAAACAATAGAAAAATACACAAAATTTCGGAAATTTGTGTTTTAAGCTATAAAAATCCGAAAGGAAATAGAAATTTAAGCACTTAAGTGGGCCTAAAAGTAACAAAATTTAAAAACCCGAACATTTTTTTAATATTCCATTTTTTGAATGGTTTTGAAAACAAATTTTAAAGATGAAGATTAATTTTTTTGCGCCTAAAACTATGTATTGTTTTTTTTTTTTAACCGTAGGTCTATATCTAAAACAGTTTTTGATATACTTTTTTTTTGTATTTTTGAATTGAAATTGCACTATTAAATTATAAAAATTGCAAAATTTTTGGAAATTTACTTTTCAATAAAGCAAATATTGAAAATTACGTACATTAAATTCGATATTTCTTTGTTTAGCAAACCAATAATATTAAAAAAAACAACAAAATATTATGAAGTGCGCCTAAAAGTATGCCAAATTATTATCAAAATGTTTTTTTCTCAAAATTTTTAAAATGTTTCACTGTTGAACATACAAAGAATTGTCTAAAAGAAGCAAAATTTAATCAAGCGCCCCTAAAGGTATGCTACGAAAATATGAATTTTTGTATAATTTCGCAATTTTCACAAAACAATTTGGCAACACTCTTGAGCACAAAACGGAATTGCCAACTAGTGGCCACACGGCACATATGTGTGTATGTATGTATATACAGATATGCAAATGTACATACATATAACGGTAGCACGCCAACAAGTATGCTTGTGCTCTCCAAAACGACGAAAGTGTGGAGTATATAACGAGCAAAAATTATTATGCTGAGCACCAACAGCAGCAACAACAACAACAAGCGCTACCGACGTAGCAAATAGCGAATATAGCATATGGCGAAAGACACTTTGGGGGGGAAGTATGATAGACACCGAGAGGCTGTTTAATGTCAGACATATTCAGTTTTCCCTCCCCGCCCCCATACATACATATTATGTATGTTTGCCTACATTTAGGCGCACACATAAACATACTTTAGCCTCTTCATGCAAATGCCTCCGGTTCAATTTAAACGTTTTTCACTACTAACTAACGAGTAGTGGCTATAATCCCTTTTCTGCATGCTGGTCTTGCATATCCTGTCGCTGCACTCACCACCACAAACAGCATCCAGTGTGCCGCTATGATGACTCTTCATTTGCCTGCCTGCCTGCCTACTTTCTTCTTTCTTCTAGCATTCAAGTAGGTGCTTCTTCAGTGCAGTGCTCGTTAAAATCTTTAGCAGCAAATGCGCTCTTAATTTGACGTTTTTCCCCTCTTAGCCGTAAGCTGGCGTGAGTGTATGTTTATGTGTTCAAGCAAACCGACTGTTGCATACTTTTAGGCTGTGGAATGGTGATTAACTCAGCTGACAGCCACTCAAGCCACGTTTTTGCACTCAAAATAAAACGGCACAGACTCGCTGTAGCAGTCGCACACGCTCTTTCACTCAATGGCTCGCCGCTAACGGTTTGAGGCAGTTGTTGTTGGTCGGTCGGTCGGTCGTGTTGTGTCGTGTCGTGTTTGAAGAGCAATCGTTTAAATTGTCGTGCTGCTGCTTCTTCTTCTATATGTCTATATGTAGTATTCCTCGCAGTCGTTGCATACCTTTAGGCGGCGGCGGCGGCGGCTGCTGCTTCACACATTCATACATACACATCTAGTGTAATATATGACAGCGCGCGCGCCTAATAGTAGACTATGTAATCCACATAAGGGCCGTTGTCTTCATATGGAGCGGCTTAGATAAGGGCACGTATGCCCTTCTTTTTCATATAAACAAACATACATACATACCCACATTTAGGCTGTTTGTAGGCGTAGCGCGTGCTTTTTTCTCCGCTTGCATATTTTTAGGCGTTTATTTTCCCCTCACCCAATGCGTAGAGACGCGTCTAAGACGTCCGTCATGGTTTGTGTGACATTTTAAGTAGCTTAAGGATCTGTGTGTAGCTTGGCAAGTCGGTGAAATTTCTTGCTGCTTTATTTTCTTCTTCTTTTTCCACTTCTACTTCATCTTCTTCATCCTTATTTTGAGCATTTATGAACTCCGTCAAATTCCTTTGCATATTTTTTTATATTATTTCCCGCTATCTGTGTCTGTTTGCCAGCGATAAGCGGCTGTAGGAGGCTCTAACTGTCTTGGCACTTATTTGGCATTTAGCGCTTATTAGAGCTGAGGTGGGAGTCCACTGCGCTTTGTGAGATGTCATTTTATTACGCTTTTTATACCGGATTTTATGTCCTTGAATGCTCCCATTAGGAGACTTTCTCTTTTAGCTTTGCCACATTTCATTTTCTCACGCCGAGAGCGCCGCTTTAATGCTCTAAAGTCATCCCTGATAGATTCGGGCGCATTTTGAATGGTATTAAATGGTCACATGAAGCTCCTCTATAAATAAAACTTGTTCCATTGAGTTGGGAAAATGACATTTAGAGAGAGACCTCTTAGCGAGGTTGAGTAATAGTCGCGCAGAGCACGCTCTCTAAAAGCATTAGTTCAATACCGTTGAGTTGTCTCAATCCCAGTTAGGAGGGTGCTCAACGAGAATGTATAATAGGTCAAATATGAGCTTTGGAGTAAGGACTGGATTGAACAAACTTTGCCTCTTACTAAGCGAACTAAACTAAGTGCTTACATCTGTATCTACAGATTGGTTTAGTTCCCGGTTGGTGAAGTAGAACTTCGCATTCATTGCAACTCACTCGAAATACCCGAGTTTGGAGTTGAACTTGACACTTGACCGCTGAACTTAGAAAGAGACGCTCCATGTGAGAACTGTCGATTCTGAAGAACGCTCAGCGCGGATGGCTAATCGCTAGGCAACCACTTGGGTGTATAGACAGAATGTTAACATCTTTTGGGCGTCGAGTTCTTACCTATTTCAATGAATTTCTAAAGATTGGATGACTCCTTTCGGAGCTCAGCGTGCTAAAGTTAAGTTCTTCGTGAACGTAGTTGTACTTGGCCGGCAGAGCTCAAAAAGTGATGCTCCGTGTGAGAGCTCTTAGCGCCGTTGTCGAAAAGTTGAGCAGGAACTTTGCACGAGACTGAAGCTCATTACTATTTGATTGTACCTCCTGCCAGATTATAATACCAGCTATAACTGGACTTTGGGTTGCTATCTCTGTAAATTTCCCCGACTATGCTCAGGGATGTGGCTGGGACTCCGGCTCTTACCTGTTTATTGACTTTTGTGAGGCGGAGCTCTTTGATCTGGCTGAGACATTTAGGTCCAACCTGTTGCTATACATTTCTGCAGCGGTGATAAGTGAACTATGTGGAACTCCGGCGGACGCCGTTGTTGTAGTAACCCCTGAAATATTCTCCAAAAAGTCTTTCGGGGAATATTGCGGCTTATCCTTGGCCGGATAAATATCCGTTTCGTTGCGGCATAAAAACCTGACTGTCGCGGAGAATATTGGATTTTGGTCACCTCTTACGACAGGCATGCCTTACCGCGGGTAAATTCTTCAACCTAAACTACAGGGATACTAGGATTCGGGCTTTTACCTGTTGCTTTACATTTCTGCGGTAGTGCTCGATGATCTGGCTGGGACTCCGGCTCTTACCTGTTGTTTAACGTTTCTGCGGCGGTGCTCGGTGATTTGGCTGGGCTCTAACCTCTTACCTGTTGCTGTACATCCCTGCGGCTCAGTGATCTAGCAGGACTCCGGTTCTTATCTGTTTGCTGTACATTTCTGCAGCGATGCTCGGTGATCTAGCAGGGACTCCGGCTATTCCTTGTTTACTATACATCTCTGCGGCGGTGCTTGGTGATCTAGCTGTGACTCTGAGCTCTTCCAGACCCAACGCACGGAACCAGTACTGAACGTGCTGCTTCGGCGAGACTTTGAGGACTGCCGATGATCACACCAAATTCGGAAGGGTTTCTCTTCGAAACTACCACGATTTGGTCAACCAATTGCGGTCTCAACTTTCTCACGTCGTACAAGGTGTGTGAACGTGGACCAAAAATCGGTCTCGCTTTTTGTAACTAAAAACTAAAATCTTCCAGCTCAGCAACTCATTCGAAATCTACCTCAAAAGAAAATCCCAAAAAAAACCTTCGTTTGTTTTCCTCTAAAGCCATTAGGCGGCGGCAGCCAAAACTACACATGCAAAAAACAGACATGCAAATAGCGGTGGATGCACAAACAAATGCTTGGGTACTCTCCTCGACTTCGTCTTCCTGTGTTCGTTCTCCATCTCCAACCGCCTGCCTCCCCAACAAACCACCCACACACCCACCGCTGACTTGGTTGACGCTGATGACTTGGCGCGCTGCGTAGAATTCACTTGAAAAAGTGGTTGCAATCGAGCCAATATGTGTATGTATATGTGTGTGTGTGCGTGTGTGTGTATGTGTGTGTGTGCCTGTGCACCCTTTCAAATGCATGTTTTCAAGTTATCTACTCGATTTATTTGCCCATCTGCTGTTATCTAGCCCGCCAGACAGTCGGGCCGGGCCAGTCAATTTATACTCATTCGTTTACCTTCCTCTCCAATCTCCTACCTTCGCCGCCGCTGCATGGTTGCATCAGTGTTTTCTGTGGGCAAATGCAAATTTCTATTGCAGGCGACGTGTGGCGACCGCGTCAATGCATTCCAGCCTACGGGGGTAAAGTAAAAATGCATTAACATTCTGGCTCGGAAAGCAAAAATGCAGCAGTAAGAACAACAACAACAAGAGCAATATCAATATAAAAAAAAATAATAATGAGAAAACGAAAAAAAAAATTGAAATTAATTAATGTGAGTGCGGGCGTTGCGCCAAAAACAATGCGAACTCTGACAGGAGTAAGGGAGCATGTCTATCGACACCGCGTACGTCGCCTTCTGTACTCCATACAATCATTGGTGGTCACTCTTGACCGTATTGGCCCGTGGCCCACCTTTTGTTTGGCTTACTACCTCAACCTAATGCATACTGCGCCTCCGTCCTCCGTCCTTCGTTTTGTTCGCTTTAATTTCGAAACTTTTCGTACACAGCGTCAATTTTGCTGAGTGCGAGCTCTTTGCCTTACGCCGAGTTTCGCCTGCAAATGAAAAAATTTCCAACACTTGCCTGTCCTCGAACCGACACCGACACCGACACTACGGCGGCCGTCATTCTCCAGCGCCACAATCCGCCAGCTGTCTTACCTTGCCGCCGGCAGTGCACAAACGCAGGCAAGCAGCATCACTGCATCGTTGGCGAAAATTTCAACAAAAAATTTACCACTTGACATTAATAATTCCATTAACGACGCCATATTGTTGTAGAACGCAACTCAAGTGTGTTGGTGGATGCGAATTCGAGGCACCACCAAACACATTCAATGCATTGCTAACGCGTGTGGTCCGAGTTCGGCTGGTGGGTGGTGAGGTCGAGGTGGCGGTGGGTGGTTCGTTGGTTGGTTCGTTCTTTGGTTCTTTGGTTGCATGGGTTATGTGAGAAAGCGCCGCAGCTCAACGGATGTGCGGGTGAAGTGCAGCGTAGTGCACACACACGCTCGTTTTCAGTTGGCGAGCGCAAAAGTGTCCAAAAATATACGCATACAGATAACGGTAGCATGCACTTTTGCTATGTAAAGCTTCTCCGCCTTCCCCAATCACTCCACGCTTCATGCTTCTTATCGCGAGTTCGCGTTGCGTACAGTTACGTTTTATGACTTCCCAAAACCTCGGCAGTGCGCCCACTCATACGCAGTTAACCAACCACATACGAAGCGCAGAGTGCTGCACAACCTCCTTCCCAGAAATCTACTCATCTATGAGATATGTGTAGTGTGGCGTCGCTTGCATTTTGCTTGTCCACTAGAAATTTATGCTGACACGTCCGCCGGCTGCTGACCGCCGCATGTGCAGTTTATATTCTAGCGGGGAAATCATAACTTTTTGCCTTTCTTTATGCTTCCAATTGAACTCAATTCGTGTATTGACATTAATGTGTCTAATAAAAAATTTATGATTTGTAGCTACTGAGAAATAATTCATAGAGAGCCCCATATGGCGATGGAAACAGTTCGGCCTGCTTGAAGGGCGTTAATATTAATAATATATTTCAGCTGGAAGTGAGACAATGAGCTTCATAACGGTCTTCCCCTCGAAACGATTGTGTTCGGTGGGTCTGCTCTCTCGCTCTTGCTGGATGAAGACGTGCGTATGAGGCTCGGAACTGGGTTGTACACTTCCGCTGCCATATTTTCGAAATATCCATTTCTGTAGAGAAGCAGGCTGTTCTAATGAGTTTTGTGTTTCGAAATATCCCATTCTGCGAATCCAAGGAAATGGGTCTCTCAAAACAAGACCTTCAATGAGTGAGCTTCCTTAGAGATCTTTTCTTCGTAAGGACTACTGAGCCAGATCTCAAAGGTGTGTATAATAGCTGCTTTGTGATCTGATATATTTTTCTACATGTACTTCAACAAATACCCTCATAGGGTGGTGCATCTCCGAGGGTCTTAGCACTTCTGCTGCAGTATTTCACTCTTCATGCACCGCCTCGACGAAAGGTCAAAGGAGCAATTCTGCATCTGAGAGCTCCTTCAAAAAAGTCTTACTACATCAAAGCGTTTCTCAAGTCCATAGCAGGTGCAGACAGTTAAGGCTATTGCGAAGTCTCAGAACTAGCATCTTTCAGCCTCTGATATAATAGTGAAACCGTAGTGGATCCACGACCATCAATTTTCTCAATCTGAGTTATTTAGTTCGCGTTATTTGGTCTTGAAAGCGTCTGATGTGTACATAGGGATAGTTGAGGAACAGAATTTCAAAAGAAAAGACCACGTGGCCTCGTGCGAAAGTCAGAAGCATACGGTTTCGCATAGTTAGCTCCACAGGAATATACCCTCACGGATGCCCATAATTGGCGACTCCATGCGGATTTCTGCGTTGAATGGCTTTTAAGGCTTCTAACTCGCTCAATTGTACTTCCCTAAAGGCCTTACGCAACATTTTTCATTCACCACATCTAGTGCACTGGCAATTCTCATCAGGTTTACCAAGTATGTTTGGTATATATAACCGATTGTGCTAGTGAATGAAGACTAAGTTTCCGACAGAGCGCACTTATAAGAACCTTTTCCAATAACAAACTCAACTCAAAACAGAGTACATCAATGCAATTTGAATAACTCTCTTCCTACATAACGGTATGTCGTTGAATTAATAATATGAAACGCTCGACATTAATACTCTCCCCTCAACCCGATATGCATGTGTGTAGCCCTCAAGCAATTAGACCGTAATTTCAACCATTTCGACGAAGAGGCCACTTCAACATTGCCACTGCTGACACACAAAAGAATTTATTTACATTTTGCATTTTAAATCAACTATTTCTGCTTGCCACAGCGATTTTCGCTCGCCCCGCAGCTATCATATTAGAACTGTTTTCCCCATTTTACTTTGGCTGGTACTTACTTATTTGCATTTATCGATTACATAAGATGGCAGGTAATAAGTAGTAAAAGTTGATATGTGCATAAGGAAGAAAGATATGAGAGTTGTGGTGGCATATGAGAATTGATGAGTATGGAGAAGAGAGCAGGTGAAAGGATGAAGTAGTTGGGAGTACTTGTGGAACCCACGGTGAAGTTTGCTTGAGTTTCTTTTGAATTTTCAATAGTGGCTTTGTGATAAAAATTTTTAGGGAATTTTATTATATACAACTTTTCGGGATCCCGAACAAATAATAATGCAAATAAAATATATATTCCTTATAGGCAGCCATTATGGGAGTGATAAAAAATGATTTTTATAAGATTATATTTTTTTTATTTAAAAATTTTTGAAACCCGAAAAATGGCGATTTCTTACTTAATTTTCTACTCGGAAACTGATTATGATTCAAATAAATGTTAAATACCTTAAAATGCTCCTAATATCGGGATTACATTGTTGGAGTATAAAAAGATTTTTGAGCTACGCATTTGTTTTTTTTTTTTTTAATTAAATTTAAACCGTCGTAAGCTTCGAATATTAATTTTTTATTTTAAAATCTCAAAATTTAAAAAAAAAAAAATTTATCCAATGTAATAATAAAAATATACTAAAAAAATAAAAAATAAAAAAATAAAAAATTAAAAATAAAATATAAATAAAAAAATTTAAATAAGTATAACTAAAAAAATAAACCTAAATTAAAAATAAAAACAAAATGAAAAAGAAATTAAAATAAAAAAGAACAAAATAAAAATAAAAATAAAAATAAAAATAAAAATAAAAATAAAAATAAAAATAAAAATAAAAATAAAAATAAAAATAAAAATAAAAATAAATATAAAAATAATAATAATAATAATAATAATAATATTAATAATAATAATAATAAAACTAAAATAAAAAATAAAAATAAATAATAAATAATAAATAAATAAATTAAAATTAAAAAAGAATAAATTCAAACAAAAATAAATAAAGATATAAAAAAATAATATTATAATATAAAAAAATGAAAATGAAAATGAAAATTAATAAACTGTAAATAATGATTCAAATAATAGTAAAAATAAATAAGTTAATATATAACGGGTGATCCATTTCGAGACTCCCTACTTTTTTAAAGAAATAAAAAACAGAAAATTCAAGTCTAATGGGGAATCATTTGAAAGAACATTCTTTGACATTTTTTTTTTGAAGATTATCTCATTCAAATGTTGGCCGCGGCTACATCTCAGATGCGGCTGGATCATCCTAAGTCCAATTTTCGATGACTCGTTCGAGCATTTCGACTGGCAACTGGCGAATAACACGCGGATGTTTTGCTCCAAGGCCTGAATCGAAGCGGTATTGTCCGCATAGACTTTAGACTTTACATATCCCCACAGGTAAAAGCCTAACGGTGTAATATCACACGATATTGGTGGCCAATCAACCTGCCCAAACCATGAAATTATCTGCTCACCGAAGTGTTCTCTAGAGAAATCCATTGATTGATGCGAGGTGTGGGAAGTGCCGCTGTCTTGTTGAAACCAAATGTCAGGAAAGCCACGGGCTTCAACTTCAGTCATCAAATAGTCGGTTATCATGGCGCGATAACGGTCGCCCTTGATGGTTACGTTGTCACCGGCATCATTTTTGAAGAAATATGGACCGATGATTCCACCGGCCCATAAACAACACCAAACTGTCGGTTTTTCTGGATGAAATGGTTGCTCTTGAATCTCTTCAAGTTGCTCTTCGTCCCAAATGCGGACCTTTTGCTTCTTTACATACCAATTGAGCCAGAAATGGGCCTCACCGCTGAACAAAATTTGACTCGAAAACGTCGGATCTTCTTGGAACTTTTCAAGAGCCGATAGAGCGAACCGATGTCGCTTGGGAAGGTCGAGCGACTTCATTTCCTGCACAAGCTGTATTTTGTACACTCGACACATCTCGACGTAAAATGTGCCAAGTCGTTCTATACGTCTGTCCGCGTTGCTGCGAACGGCGCCGAATCGACTCCACGGTTTTCGTATACACTCTCAGCTGCGGCCCCTGTAGTTTCATTTTCTTCACTGCGTGCTGGACGTGGTCTATTCCGTCGAATATTATCCAATAATGAATGCTGGGTCTCAAGATGGGTGATGATGTTGCGAATAGTACGCTCAGTTGGCCGATTATGTTGACTATAAGTTGAGCTAAGCGCCCGAAACACATTCTTTACAGAACGTGAATTTTCTTAATTTGTCGTTGAATGATTTGTGAACGTTGTTCAGATGTAAGTCTTTCCATGATGAAAAGCCAAACAATACTGAACAAAAATGACATGACAGCTTGACACATCTGTCAAAAAAAGCTATTGAAAAATCTGCCTCTACTTGGATAAGCTTTTTATATATAATAAAAATAAATAAAATATAAATAAAAATATAGAATTGAATTAATTAAATTAAAATAAAATAAAACAAAGTAAAATAAAATACAACGAAAAAAATTTATATATTTCAAAACATTTTTATAAAAATTAAATAAATCAAAATGAATTAATATATAAAATAAATAACTTAAAATTAAAATAAAAAAATAAAAATTAAAATAAAAATACGAAAACTATGTAAAAAATAAACAAACAAAAAAAGAATTAAATAATTTAAAAAATATTAAAAATATTAAGTAAATCAAAATAGAATAAAATAAAGTTAAATAAAATACAATGAAAAATGTATTTGGAGAACGTATTTAGAAAAATAAAAATAAAAATAAAATAAAATAAACAAAATAGGTTAAAATAAAATGAAATAATTTAAAATAAAAAAAGAATAAAAAAAGCTAAATGACATAAAAATAAATTAATAAAATTAAATTTAATAAATAAAATGAAATAAATTAATTTAAAGAGTAAAATAAATTAAATGAAAATAATGAAAAAAAAATTAATAATATATTATATTACAAAAATGAAAAAATAAAATAAAAAAGATAAAAAAAAAAACAAAATTAAATAAAACAGTTAATTTAATTAAATAAATTATATTAAATAAATCAATATGACATAAATTAAATTTTATCAAAACAAATTGAAATAAAATTATATTTGAAATATATAAAAGTTCATAAAAAAAAAAATAAAAATTAAGAAATAAATAAAACAAAAAATACAAATTTATTATAATAATATTAATAATAATTAAATAAATTAAAAAATTTTGTTTTTAAATTATGCCAGTACTACCGAAGTTTCTTATTTGATTTAAAAATTAAATTTATTTAAAAATTCTTTTGGAACATTAAATTTCGGGATCTTCCACTCACTCCATCAATTGAAGTCTCATTACGTTTGCAAAGTTATTAAATGAATAAATTTAAAAATTTGTACCTTGCGTGTCATAACATAACCTCAATAAAAATAATATGACAAAATGATGGCATAACTGCGAACGCAGGAAAGAAGAGCTCAACACTTATGTGTGTGCGTGTGTTTGTTAGTAGCAGTTGCGAGTATCCTTGGAGTGCTGTGGGCTGGCTGTTGTGTGAGTGTTGACTATAAGAAAAACCCCACCAACAGGGCTACCCCCAATGTACCCAATAACGGTATCTCCACCAACGCCATTAATAATTTTCATATTTTCCTTATTAGTTATGCGCTTGTTGTTGGCGCATATAGCTGTCATTGGTTTTGTATGCACATACATACGAGTATGTATGAATATGTGTATGTATGTGTGTATGCATGTGTGTGCGTATTATTAGACTAATTGCAGGAGAAATTGCTCTCCATAAATATGAAATGCTTTTATTCTCTACATATGTACATATGTATGTATATTTGTTTCCATTATATTTTTATATATGTTTGTGTGCGTGTGTATGTATGTGGCGTTTTACATTTATTTACTTTCACCTTTTCCTTTAGCTTCGACTTCGACTACGTTTACTATTGTACTTTCTTCGCTGCTGCTGCCTGTCATTATTATTTGCCATTACAATTATTGAAGTTGTTTATTGTTAGTTGTTTTACTATTTCAATAATATTTGTTGTTGTTGTTAGTGTTTATTTGTTTGTTTTTAATGCTTTTTATAGAGCTCTGTTCTTGTAATTATAAAACCGATTATTATTTGCTGAATGCAAATGTCATGCGATACGAAAAGAATGAAATTAATTGGATACAGTCGTAGGCATTGAAACAGTTATGATGGATGAGTATGTAATATAATTAAAATTATTAAAAAAAAAAAATATTTTTATTGCTTAAAATTCGAATTGTGCCTTCTAGAGTTGCAAAAGTTTTATCTCGCATCGCTTTTGTACTCGCCTCGGGCCTCTTCGCGTACTTCCACTAACTACTCGTATAGAGTTAACTGTAATTTTTCGCCATGCTCTAGATAATAAAATCCTCAAAACCAACATGTAATCAACATGAATATATTCTAATCAATATATGAAATTGTAATATGAAATGTGTAAACATAAAAACCTTTATTAGCCTCCCAAGAGAATAGATGGGCAATAGAAACCCACCAACAACCAATCAACCAACCATTCTAATCAGTCTGGAATGCATTGAGAAATGTATACAAAAATTTCCCTATAAACAGTAATGAGATAGCAATAATAAGCAAAGAGAATGCATACGCTCAATGCCCGTTAGATATGCTCGTCAAATGGTATGGTGAAATTATTTACTGTAGCACATACATACATACATACTCGTACATGCTCGTGTTTATGAGGGTGGACAAATAGGCCAAGCTCTCGCTATGTGGAATGGCGTATATAATATGAGCATAACTTTGATGGGGTAGCTGACTTCTGAAGCACGTTCATATAAAATGCAGACATACACGGAGCAGGGTAATAACACCAACTGTACAACTGTTATTTATTGTTGACGATTTAATATCAATCGTGGAAAATCTGAAAATCCACCATTACTAAACGAATCGTCCCCACCGCGTCGAGTGATTATTTGCCGTTATTAAAATAGGAAAATAATAACTAGACGATACATGAATAGAAGAAGGCAATAAGTATGAGGGAAATATAAATGTACATTTAGAACAAAATATACATTATGGAATGAAATGAAATAAAATATGAAAAGAGGTAAAATAAAAATAATAATTAAAATAAAATAAAATAAAATAAAATAAAATAAAATGAGATAAATTAAAATTAAATAAAAAATGGAATAAAAAAAAAATTCAAAAAAAAATTAGAATAATAAAATTAGTAATAAAAGAAATAAAATAAAATAAAATAAAATAAAATAAAATGAAATAAAATAAAGCAAAATAAAATAAAGCAAAATAAAATTAAATTAAATTAAATTAAATTAAATAAAAATAAAATGAAATAAAATAAAATAAAATAAAATAAAATAAAATAAAATAAAATAAAATAAAATGAAATAAAATAAAATAAAGCAAAATAAAATAAAATAAAATAAATGAAAAGAAAATAAAATTAAATTAAATAAAATAATAATAAAATAAAATAAAATATAATATAATATAATATAATAAAATAAAATAAAATAAAATAAAATATAGTAAAATAAAATTTAAAAAAATAAAGCAAAAAAAATAAAAAAAAATTAAATTAAATTAAATTAAATTAAATTAAATAAATAAAAAAAAATAAAAAAAAATAAAAATAAAACAAAAACAAAAAATGAAATAAAATATAAATAAAAGAATAAAAAAAAATAAAAAAATAAAATAAAATATACAAAAAAATTAAAAATAATAATAATATAAAATAAAATAGCGTAAAATAAAACAAAACAAGAAAAAATAAGAGAAAAGGAAAGCAAAGAAGGGAAAAAAAAACAAAATAAAATAAAATATATTAATACATAAAATTATATAAAATGAAAATAATATTAAATCAAGCAAAAAACCGAAAATATATAAAATTAAAAAAGTGAAATAATATAAAATAACTAAAAAATAATAAAATAAAATATAGTCAATTAAAGTTCCATAAAATGAAGAAAAGAATGCTGGAGAAAATTAAAATAAAATAAATTTATATAAAATAAATTAAATTAAAAATAATATAAAATAAAACAAAAAAATGGTTGCACATAAAATGGAGCGTAAGCATACCAATCTCAGGTTTCAGACCTGCTAAATCAAATATCTGGGCAATTGAGAATGTAATGAAAACTGTGGAAGCAACACACAGAGGAGGCCACAAGCTCAGACGAGTTATTTTACAAGCTACCCGAGACGTACGGAATGCCTACTTTAAAATCTCTAGATATCTCAGCCTACTTATGAGGAGAGCTACATGCTATACAAGATCTCTGAAGGCCCACGACACTTAAAAGGTCACTTCAGGAGCAGCACATAGATCAATACTCGGCGTGTAAGTCTGAAGACTAGAAATATGGCGCGCCATCGTGAAGAAATGTAAAAGTGGTGCCCAGGTGGGCAACGGTTGCTCCGAGGAGAGTTTTTTTTAGGGATCTACAAGCAATAATGATGCGGTGTAGGAATTTTTCTATACTCTACCGTGCAAAAATAAAATAAAATAATATAGAGATAAAAAAAAATTAAAATAAAAAATAAAATAAATAAAAATAAAAAAAAATAAAAAAATTTATATAAAAATAAAATACATTAAAAATTAAAAAAAAAATTTAAAATTTAAAAATGTATAAAATAAAATAAGACACATTAAATTAAAATGCAAAATGTCAACAATTTGTATAAAAAAGAAAAAAAAAGTATTAAAAATACAATTTCATATATGTACATATGTACGTATGTCCACATATTTCTTTGCTATTTCAAAGTTTGTTTGAACTTTTATGGTCAAATTCAGCAGTTCATTGACATGTTTCTTTCTCATTTGATTTAGTTCGTGAAAACAAAATTCGATTTATTCGTCTATATGTGCGAGCGAGTATTTTCATATACATATTTTTCTTTGAACAGGAAATTGTTTTAATACCTCTAAGGCGGTGTCAGGCGTCTTCATTCACCTATATACACCGCATAAATATGTATATATGAAGTGTACTTAATATACAAATATACATAAATATATGGAAAAATATGTATGTCACTATGTACATTTATGCCAGCCCAACAGTCGAGCGTGACTGAAATAAGAATTTCCCATTAGCTTTGCTACATACATAATGCTTTCATTGCCACTACCTACCGTTGCCAAAAAGAACAAAAAAAAAAAGCAAAACAAAAAGAAATAATGGAAAATAAAGAATAAAAAAAACTACAACAATAATAAAAAACTCAACACACGTTCAACTACTTACTGCCTGTGCCTACTGCCGCGCCATATCGCCCGCTCTTAAAACTCTGTTAGTTTTGTGGTTGCGGCGGTATTTTGTGCCAATTCCATTCCATTTTACACTCATACAAACAAGAACAGACAAGTAATTGCCTAAAAAAAATATTCCAACCAACTTAAACCAAATCAATTCAATTCATTTTATTTCAATTCATACAAAATTTGTTTATCATTTCGTAGAAGTACATATGTATGTATGTATGTATGTGCTCTTTCCACTTGTTTTTCAAATTTTCAATTTGGTATTGCACTTAATTTCTTTATTTGTACACATAAATTTAGTACAAACTTTCATTATTTCACATATTTTTCACTGTTGTAGTGTTCCATATTTTCTTTTGTACTGAGGATTTCATGCTTAAATAATTCGGCTAAAGTAATGAGTGTGAAAGCTGAAAACTTTTATGTAAAAGTTCAATGAAAGTGCTTGAAAGGAATTATGAAAGTTTGCGATTTCGTCAACTAATTTTTTGGCGAATTATAAAATTATTAATTTTTATTTAATTAATTTTTATTTTAAATATCTTTAACTTATTATTTTTTTAATTATATATTTTTATTTTTATTTTAATTATTTTTTTAATTTATTTTATTTTATTTTATTTTATTTTATTTTATTTTATTTTATTTCATTTTATTTTATTTTATTTTATTTTATTTTATTTCATTTTGTTTTATTATTTTATTTTTATTTTATTTTATTTTTTATTTAATTTTTTTTTATTTTATTTTTTTTTAATTTTTAATTTTTTTATTTTATTTTTTTTTATTTTCTTAAATTTTATTTTATTTTTTTTAATTTTATTTTATTTTATTTTATTTTGTTTTATTTTTTTTTATATTGTTTAATTTAATTCTATTTTATTTAATTTTATTTACTTTTATTTTATTCTATTTACTTATTTTATTTTATTTTATTTTATCTACTTTATTTTATTTTATTAATTTTATTTTATTTTTTTTATTTTATATAATTTTATTTTTTTATGTTAATTATTTTTTAAGTTAATTTACTTTATTTTTAATTTTTATTTTATTTTTTTTATTTTTTTTTATTTTTTTTTTATTTTTATTTTTTTATTATTATTTTTTATTTCATTTTAATTTATTTTAATTTTACTTCATTTTATTTTATTTTATTTTATTTTTTTTTAATTTTAATTTATATTTATTGATTTTTCTCTATTTTCTATTATGTTTTTATAACATTTAATTCAAGTGCAGCATACACAATATTATTTTAAGTACACATGTACCTGTATTCTCTGCTTGTATAAGCGTTTACGTATGCAGCTCTGGTGTTATTGTTTAAATGCGGAAAATGTCTAATGAAAATACTGTTATATCATCGTGAATAGAATTTTTCATTTCTTTTATTATTATTTAGATTCTTCACTTTGGTAGTGGCGGCTACATGCAAAACAGCGGTGTCTGCTGCGCGTAGTTGTTGGTAGTAGTGGTATGACGCAGCACAGCGGTGTTGTCTCTATGGAATGTCTAGAGTACAAAAAATTCTCGTATGTTTTTTCTTTTTCTACAAAGGTGTTGAATGATCTTTTGTGGTTTTTGGTACATTTTTTAACAAAATAAATAATTTTCAATTTCTTACTAGGCAAAATTTATGTTATATTATTTCCTTTTTTTTTTTTTTGGAATTTCCAAATAGGTTTCTTCTATCGACTGGCTACTTGTTTGTTTTATTTTGCTCCAATTTGCTTTTTTGTTTACTTTTCGTTTTTAGTGGTTTTCAAGGCATTTCTTTTTTGGGCTAAAAAAAAAGAGGCCCAAAGAACTAACAAAACTGTTGCTGCGGCGTGGAAGGTTATTTTTGTAAGGTTCGGTAAAGTAGAGAGATTTTCAAATTAGGGGGGAAAATGTAAAACTATATTTACTTTTCAAAAAAGCAGTTTTCGAAATTAATTTTTTTCCTTTACTTTTCATTTTTATACCTTTGAAAACACAATTATGTAAGTACCAGCAGGAGAAGAGCTAGACTCACCGAAATTTATACCAATCGTGTCGGTATGGTGAACTGAGTTGATTTAGCTATGTCCGTCCGTTTCCCAGTTTTTAAAAATTGAACGAAAAGTTGTATGCGGATGTATTTTTTTTTTGCTGTATTGATTTGTCAGAACCGTCTAACTCGGTCGACTTTGTCCTATAGCTCTCATACAGCTTATTTTTTCAGTTATGTGATTTTTGGTCATAAATACCATAACAATACATCTAAGAGCGGGCTATCTAGACGCATATAATGAATTGCACATTGGAACTGAAAATCATCGAGAGCGGAAGACTATATCGTATGGTCCCTATATAACCGATTGGTTTAGATATGAGGTAATGGATCAAGAATCCGTCAAAAAGGCATCTTAAAGTATGAAATATGATATTCTGCATATTTAAGCTCATATACATATTTCTTAACTTTTCTCATTTTATTGTATTTTACTTTATAATTTATCTTTTATTTTTCTTTCGTTTACTTTTTCTTATACTTTATGTTATATAAATTAATTTTACTTTATTTGATTTGGTTTGATATCATTTCATTTAATCTTATTTTATTTTCTTTATTTTATTGTATTCTATTTTCTTAATTTTTTATTTTTTTATTTATTTTTCTATTTTATTTTATTTTATTTTTTTAATTTAATTTTATTTTATTTTATTTTAATTTATTTTAGTTTTATTTTATTTTTTTTTGTTTTATTTATTTTATTTTATTTTATTTTATTTTAAGTTATTTTATTTAATTTTTTAATTTTAGTTTTAGTTTATTTTATTTTATATTAGTTTATTTAATTTAATTTAATTTAATTTAATTTTATTTTAATTTATTTTATTTTATTTTAATTTATTTTATTTTATTTTTTAGTTTTATTTTATTTTATTTTTTTTAATTATTATTTTTTATATTATTTTATTTTATTTTATATTTTAATTTATATTATTTTGTTTTTAATTTTAGTTTTATTTTATTTTATTTTAATTTATTTTATTTTATTTTTTAATTTTAGTTTTATTTTATTTTATTTTATATTATTTTATTTTATTTTATTTTATTCTATTTTATTGTATTTTATTTTAATTTATTTTATTTTTATTTCTATTTTTAATTTTATTGTTATTTTCAATTTTATTTTCATTTTTGTTTTATTTTAGTACGTTATATTATATTATTTTATATTTTATTTTATTTTATTTTATTTTATGTAATTTAATTTAATTATTATTTTTTATTATTATTTTATGTACTTAAGTTTATTTATTTATTTTTTATTTATTTACCTAATTGTTCATATTAATTTTAATTCATATTTGTCCTTGCCGGTTTTCTTTTGTTTGACTAACATTTTTTTTGAGCAAAGCAAATGGCAGAAAATTAAAACTAACTAAAAAAATATATATATAAAAATCCTGCTTTCAATTCCCCACTGTTAAATTTCTCATTATTTTTATGAATTCTTATCGTCAATTAAAATATAATGATTTTTTACAACTTTTTAATATACTCACTCGCTCTAAGCAGCTGTGGAGAGTAGGTGCGGACAAGGCCATTGGTAGCTCTGCATGAAAATTGCCACTTTTTCAATTATTTGTGCTGCGCAAGCCATTGTTATAGTTGGTAATCAATAAAGCGGAACATTCACTTGGAAAATACGAGTGAGGGATAGAGAGTGAGAGACAGAGAGTGGCAATTCCGCCCAACATACACTACACTGCGGCTCACTACACTGCCACTCACCACAAACTACTCACATTCATACATCGTTTCAGCCGCTTGCCATTCAATAACTGCTTTCCATACAATTCTACTGCCATTTTCTTTAGTCCTTTTTCATTGGATTTTTCCAATTTGCGCCTGTAAAACTCAATATTTTTACAATTTGTCAATCCACTCTATGCTATGCGCGCCTGTCTAAAAAACACTTGTACGTGTGCTTTTCTTTTTTGAATTTTTATTTTTATTTTTTTATTCATTTTTTTTCGCTTGCCTGCCAATTTCAATGCATACTTCTCGCATTCATATAAAATCTTAATAATTTCGCGCGCCTTTGCTTTGCTTGAATATACAACATTTTTCGATTTTTTTTTTTTCCGAATTTTTTTTTGTATTCTTTGCTGATTTCGTGACGAATTAGGCCATTCGGTGCTTTTGTATTTTTAACAATGCCAAATTTGCTTTACCTCTCACGCCGCGTCGCTACACATTCTACTTCGTCTATCTCTCATGATTTGACGCTTGATTTTCCTCCATTTAACGCTCTTATCAAATATGCCTATTTTCTTTTCTTCTTCTTCGTCTTGTTATCATAATCCCAAAACGTGTGGGTGTTGACGCGCAGCATTGTTTGTCATTCATTCATTTATTCGAATCATTTCACCATTCATTCAGTCATATTCGTTCGTTTTTATTTTTTTCGCCTTCCATATTCATTCTCCAACGCGGTGAGTATTGTTGTTAGTGTTGTGGAGGTTTAGGCATCTTAATTTGCATTTGGATTTGCATCCTTGAGTGGGATTTCTATTACCAATCGTTGGTTTTGAATTTGAGTGCGCTGCACCGATTGGATAATTCAGCAGTTGCTCGTGTCGTATATTGAGGTCTCCGAAGGGGACGTATGCTTTAAAGTACATTTTATACTACTACATCTTGCATACATACTTCTGAGGACTCAATAAAAGTAATCCCATGCATATTCCCAGGTTACTTACTTAGCTTTAAGTCGCTTGTGAATGAATTTTTTTCGCTTTTACGTAAATGTTTTTGAGAAATGTTTTCGAAAAGTCAATTTACATCTTTTTGCTCCTCCCAAAAGCAGCCTAAAACAGTAAATTTTTATATAAAAAAATCTATTTCGCCTGCTCTTGTTTGATTCATTATTTTCTGTTTCGCACTGACATGTTATTTACTCGGCTCTTTCCGATTCACAGCTTTAGGTCTATATAAAATTTTGTTTAAGCTGTTTGCTTGGTCTTTTTGCCTTCGGCTCGTTCTCATAGCTTGCACAGTACGACTTGGCCTTAAACCCCTTTCGTTTTCCACCACGTTTAAATCCCTTCGCCTCTAGCTGTTTTGTTAGGCCGGTCTCACGTCGCTTGGTATTTTTTATCCTATTTTGCCTTTGCCGAACTGTTATTCCCACCACGATTCATCCGATTTGCCTCATACTCTTGAAAAAAGGTAAATAAGACATAAAACATATCATAGGATAGATTAGGTTAGGTTAGGTAAGGTTAAGTTAGGTTAGGATAGGTTAGGTTCCCTTCTTTTCTAAAGAAAAGAAAAACACAGAAAATTCACAGAAATTAATGGAAAATGTTTATTATCATTCGAGAGAACATTCTTTGGCAGTTATTTTTTGGAAATTTTCTCTTTCAAATATTGGCAGCGGCTACGTCTCACGTGGTCTATCCGTTGAGTCCAATTTTCGATGACTCGTTCGAGTATTTCGACTGGTAACTGGCGAATGACACGCATGATGTCGAAGCGGGATTTTCCGCATAGACTTTAGCCTTTACATATCCCCACAAGAAGAAGTCTAACGATGTGATATCACACGATCTTGGTGGCCAATTGACTGGCCCAAAACGTGAAAATATCTGCTCACCGAAGTGTTCTCTTAATAAATCCATTGATTGATGCGACGTGGTGTGGGAAGTGGCGCCGTCTTGTTGAAACCAAATATCGCGGAGATCACGAGCTTGAATTTCGTGCATCAAATAGTCGATTTTCTGATGATTCCACCGGCCCTCAAACCGCACCAAACCGTTGTTTTTTCTGGATACAATGGCAGCTATTGAACCAGAAATAACTCTCATCGCTGAACAAAATTTGGCTCGAAAACGCCATATCTTCTTGGAACTTTTCAAGAGCCTATAGAGCGACGCAATGTCGCTTGGGAAGGTTGAGCGGCTTCAGTTCTAGCACAAGCTGTATTTTGTACGCTTTCATTTTAAGATCTAGACGTAAATTGCGCCAAGTCGTTCCATACGTCAGTCCGAGTTTGCTGCGAGTGGTGCCGAATCGACTCTGCACGGTCTTCTTCGTATACACTCTCAGCTACAGCCGCTATATTTTCTTCACTGCGTGCTGGACGTGGTCTATTCGGTCAAATATTATCCACTAATGAATGCTGGGTCTCAAGATGGGTGATGGTGTTGCGCACAGTACGCCTCATCAGTAGGCCGATTATGTTGACCATAAGTTGAGCGAAGCTCGCGAAACACATTCTTTAAACGTCTTTTTGTGAAGCGAAGAGCGTCTGAATATCCAGTTGTGAAACTAAGACAAAGTCGGTCAGAAACAGACTTATTGTTCCAAAGTCTCAATTAGGCGTGCCTCCTAACTTTCCGACTCGTATCACCGTTAGTAATGCCCATTTTGCTCGCCTGTGTGGTGCCAGCAGGTTGTAGCTCTTCATTTTAGTTCCATCCTGCAAAAAGTGGCTCTGTTTTCCTTAGATCTCTTTGTACACGTCCTTGTCTCGCCTTAAATACCGTTCAAGCATTCCATCTCACACTGATTCGTCTAACAACTCTCACAGAAATTTCATTGTACAGAGTCTTTAGCGTCTTTCGTATTTCATGTATTGGAAACGATATTTAGTGATCTTTTTAATGATCGTGCACAAGTTATACATCAATTTAATTGGTGATTTATCGGTATTCCATCTGTAGTGAAGGCAAGTGATGCCGCACGATCACAATGAGATTCACTGATCGCGCATGATCCGCGGAAGAAGTTATGGAGAAAAGGAGATGGCTGTTTATAAATTCATGGCTGATCAGTGATCACTAACTTAACTACACTTAAATTATATTCTTATAAAATAGTAATTCTTTAGTGTTTGCTAAATGCAGTGATCGCAGGTGAAATTGATCAATCACCAGACTTGAACTTCAGTGAGAGCAAGTGATCGTCAACGAATTATAAAGCCAAAAAAGATAAATCATAATAGTTCTTCTCAAGCATACCTAAAGTAGATACCGCTTTCATAAAGATCTACTTTCGGAAACGTTCTTCAGTGATCGTTAATGATCGTGCACTAGTTATAGGTCAATTACTCCATTTGTAGTGTCTGTTAGTGATACGGCTCGATTGAGAAAGTCGAGAAAATCTAAAAAAATTAGTGGATCAATCAACAGAAATCAGCTGCTGTGATCGTGGGTGATCGGAAGGAAGAGCTGGAGAGATATATAGTACTTAATTTGTATATCTGTTCACTAACTTAGCTATACTTATATTATATTATATTCTTATGAAATAGTAATTTAAAGTGATCGCAAGTGATGCCGATAAAGTAGGAGACTGATTTTTAGACTTTCAGTGATCGCAAGTGATCGTGATGGACTTATAAAGCGAAGAAAAATCTTCAAAAGTGCCTAAAGTGGTTCAAAAATTTCTTCTTTTTGTTTTTGGAAACGATCTTCAGTGATCGTAAGTGATCGTAGGTAATCGAGCACTGACGATAGAGAAACGAGGAGATATAAAGATTAATTCAGTTCAATTTAATGTTATTTCGATCAGCAAATGGACTATAAAACATATTGTTTATATAACATGAAATTATTTTCTTGGATTTTCATTGCCTTATATTTCCATTTGCTACTCTCTGGTCAACTTTTTAGTGGCAAAAAAGAAGAATAAAAAAACACTCATATTCAACTCAATGTCAACGCAAAGTTCGCAAAGAACGCAATTATATGCAACAGTTGTACACATGTACAATACTATACATACATATATACATATATGAGTGAATGTTTTTCATATTTGCCTTTAAAGTGTCGCATGTCCATGGACAATTTCTGCGGAACTCAACAAAACGTGTTGTGGCCGGCTGATTGACTAACTGCTGACACTGATGTGACACACAGCAACAACACTAATAGAATTCATTTGCACTTGTTGGAACATACATACATATATACACGTGCATACACATATATATGACACATATGGTCTTACATAACGGTTGGTAGATATCATTTAGAAACATGGTTGAATTTCAAAAGTCAAATGAAGAAGTACAAGAAACTCAAAGAAAAAAAAGAAAAAAAAATATTAAAAATAAAAAATTTAAATAAATAAATAATATAAAAGAAACATGTCTTCAACATTAGAACTCTTTTCGCTTTAAGCAAAAATGGTTTGAAATTATGACATAAACACTTTTTTTCTTCGACTTTAACTTTTCCTCCATCGCTGGATTGAGTTGCTGGCAGGGATTGCCTTGGCAAGTCGCCTGACGGACTGTCTGGCTGTATAGTTGAGTGTCAGTGTATGGCTGTAATGAGTTTGTGATGGTGTGCATTTGTCAGCAGCGCAGACAGGTTGAAGAAAATGAGGCTAAATATATAATGAAATGTACGATATGTACGTACATATGTATGTTATGTTATGTATAAATAAAAATGCGGAGGACGAGCACATGTGAGCATGATGAATTTCTATTTTTCTTGAATTTTTATATGTACCTATGTAGCACATATGTGTCATATGCACGTACACGTGTAGTATTAGATTTATATGCACATCCATATTCATATACAAATTCACACGTGTGAAAAAAAAACTCTGTTTTTCAATGCTTCAGCTTTTTAGCACGCACTTATTTGTGTCTGCGTGCGTGTGCTTGAAAGTTGGCTGCGCCAGCGCGTGTGATGGATGCTTTTAAGGCGTAATAAGAAGCGATGAAAAACGTGTTCAACATTCAAAACGTTTTGTCGCTTGTTGTAGGTTTATGCCAGAAAATTTGAATTAAAATAAGTAAAGAATAAAAATAATGAATTCAAAAAAATAGAAAAAATAAAATAAACTAAAAAACTTTAATAAAATTAAATTAAATTAAATAAAAATATAGAAAAATGGAAAAAATAAAATAAAATAAAATCAACATAAATAAAATAAAATTAAATTAAATAAAAAAAAATGAAATAAAAAAAATAAAAAAAAAATAAAATAAAAAATAAAAAAATAAAATAAAAAAAAAATAAATAAATTAAAATAAAATAAAGTAAATAAAAAAAAAATAAAAAAAATTTTAAAACTAAAATAAAAAAAAATAGAATAAAATTAAACAAAAGTAAATTAAATTAAGTTAAAAAATGTAAATAAAATAATATAATACACAAATATCAAAAAAAAAAAAAAAATTAAAATAAAACGAATTAAATAAAAGAAAAATAGAATAGATAAAATACAAAAAAGAAAATTAAAAACTTAAAAAAAAATTTAATGAAATAAAATATTGCGAAATTATTTAAAATAAGTACTTGTTAAGTAATTTTAAAGTGATTTAAAGAAAATTTAAATAATAGAAAACTTCCAAGTGTAATTTCAATGTCATGCCATAACTCATAATCACTTTTGTAATTATATTTCTGTGAGAGCTCTTGGTTTTTCTACCTGCGAAAGCATAAAAGTCAAAATCCATAAACACTTTAATTCATTTATTTAATTACTTTTCGACTAAACCATTCTTGCGAGTAACTTATTTTTGTTTGCAATTATATTTATATATATATATATATACATAAATATGTATATATGCTTACATATCGTATGTATACATTGCCAGCCAACCTTACAACCAACAGCCCACCAGCAATTTTATCATTTATGTTATAATTTGCCTTTACACGCAACTCCACCCGCCTCGGCCGACAAACACTCCTGTTGCTGCCTTGCCTTCACTCGTCGTAATCATTACTGTACGTAATGGTACTGGAAATTCAAAAAAAAAAAAAAAACTTAAAAAACAGAACAAATTAAACAAAAGCCAAGACAAATTAGAGCAGAATAAATAATATATATATACAAGTAAATTACACTATCAAACACACACACACACACACACAAGCAGACGCACAAATCACTCTATGTAATTATGTTTGTAGTGAAGCGGGCGTGTTAGTACATTCATTATTACATTATGTAGGTATGTAAATATATATGTAAAACGAACTTTTTATTGCGCAAAATAAATAAAGTGGTAAAAACACTACATATATACATATGTATGTATGTATCTGTGTGTGACTATGGAAATATGTAACACGAACACAAATGACGAAAGTTTTACTGACAAAGTTTAGTTGCAGAAAGCTACACATACATATATACGAGTATGATGTATGTAGGTATGTTTGTACATTCCGTTCCTACCAAAGGTCAAAAGGTACACTAACAGTATGTACGTGTATATGTATGTATATTAGTAACGAATTGAGTGGTTCAGCTCAGTTAAAGCCTGTCAAAAGTTTTTTTTTGATTTTTTGTTGTTTTTGTTGTTTTTTTTCAAATAAAAAACTTTTCTAGTCTCATATGGATAATCATTATTCCAAAATGTCAACAAAGTTTTTACAGTTCAGTTCAGTTGAGTTGAGCGTGTGTGTGTATGTGTGTGTGCCGTAGGTGTAGTTGAGAGTGCAAAGTTTATTGGTGCCGATCATAGTAGTGGTGGTGGTGATGGTGGTGCTCGTGGTGTTGGTGTCAGTGTCGCCGCACACTCGTCTCCCGGAAATATGTGTGTGCGGCAAGCGGAAATAGAAATTTGTTTATTTTCCTTATTACATTATTTTTGCATTTCCCGCAGTTTTTTTCCACTTTTTTCTTGAGTTTGTTAGGAATTTAATTGACGTAAACGTTGGCGAAAATTACTGGTGATATTTTCAATATTTTTTAGTACTTTAAACTACTTGAAAAGTATCGAAATTGTTTTTAAAAAACTATTTCAAAGATATTAATAAATATTTTGCTAGGTTTTCGTTTCAAAATCGTTGTTTTGCAATAGTAGTAGAAATATGTCTTTTGCTTATCGCTTTCCTAAAAAAATTATGCAACTGAGATAAATTTTTTGACTGGAAACCTGTTTTTTTAACTAAAATCGTTATATTTTCTAAAAAAGGGGCTTATCTCACCTGCGCTTTCACATTTCGAAGTCTTAAAGTGTACTACGTCCATTAATATTCGATAATTGTTTGCTTTAAAGCATTGTCTCACCTTGTTTCAATGAGAAATTTACATTTTTACTCAATTTATCTGCATTTACCAACAAAATTCACACAACTTTCTTTAATACGCGGCTGAAATTTTCTATTTACTTTATATTTTAAGCCTTAAATTACATTCACATACTATTTTGTGCTGTTCCCGCTGTCGTTTACTCGCTTCCAGCCTGATTTTTCTTAAAAACACCATAAGTCACATGCATCAAAGTTCGTCGCTAACTTCGAAACAACTGCTCAGTACATTATTATTTCTATGCAGTCACCATTATATATGTTAGGTCAACAATAAATACTGTGCTTAAAAGTATTAACTCATCTACCATCGAAGGAAACTTGAGTTTTTAAACAGCACTTATTAGACACAAAACACAAATGCCAAATTTTTGGTTTCTTTGAAGAATTCAGTACCTTAATTTGCCTTAAAAGCTGTTATGAGTTAATGTTCAGAAGCATAATAAATTTTTAAATAATATTTATAATATTAAAATATTTTTCCAGTAAATTTCACTATTTTATCAAATTTCTCATATATTTTGCCCCATAAAAATACCAACATTTATTTTTCATTAATTTTATTTACAATTATAATAAAATAATTTTAACATATTTAAATTTTACTTAAAAATATCAAAGCAAAAACGCCAAATATTCATCATTTTATTTAATATCTCCTCAACGAACGGTTCGTCAAGTTTATTGACGTATTGACGTATTTTCAAGCACCATTTCGCTTCATTTGTCCGCCGATGTGGACTTTACTCTTCATTTCGTTCATATTTAAACTTTGTTTTTCATTTTCTTCTTGAAAATAACTGATATTGTGTGTGTACTGCTGTGAACAAAGTAAAAGTTACAGTTTTCGAGTTTTCTTCAACTTTTCTCTTTTATGCTTCTCTCTTTTCCATGTTTCTTTCATATTCTTGGTCTTCGGACATATTATTATTTTCTTAACACTTCAGAAATTTCTTTGCTTGCACTTTGTTTTGAAGTGCTTCATGGAGAATTTTATATGCGAATGTGATGCGTGCTGTGAAAATGAGGCGTTTGACCGATTTTCTTCTTCTCATAAATGTTGAGCGCATTGTTGTTGTTCTTGCTACGAATATGGTTGGTTAAATATGGTTGAGGTGCAAAGAAATTGGATTTAAATGTTAAATAATAGTTTTGGCGAGCTTTCGGCCAGATTTGGTTGGATTATATGGGGAACAGATTGCTTGCTTGAAATTTTCGAATGTAAATTTTTAAAATATCTTGCCGTTTTTAAATGCTTTCAAAAAAGCTTAGAAATCTGCCGAGATTTTTGAGCTTTTTTAGGAACCATATACATTTTTTTTGAATTTTTGAAATATGTCCTCATTTAACTGATACTTTCGAAAACTCTCCGTCACAATTAATAACAAGCTAAATAAATTTTGTAAAGCTTATAGAACAGTTTTTTAGTTGAGTTAACTTTTAATTTTTGGTTTCAGAAACCGCTTTGGAAGCTTGTTTTTTTAATATAAAATGTGAGCATTTTAATTAAAAACATTAAAAAAAATTATTTCACGTTTTTTGCAAAAAATTTTCTGTACGTGCTTAAAAAGCTCTCATACAACTTTTCTCTAAAACGACTTTAAATAAGGTTGAAATACTGCAACAAAAATTTCTAAAAGCTAACATTCGAAAATGTTTCTAAATACATTTTTTAGTTTAGTCTTGCGGGACTTTTGCGAATTCTAACAAAACAGGCTTTTAATACTTGATTTTTATAGTAAACACTGAACTTACACTGAAACTTTCGCTCAACTTCTGCTTTATTCAACGTTTTGAAAAGCTTTGTGGAGAAACTTTCAATAATCAACTTCTATTCTGATTAATAAAGCGAGAAGTGTAAACATGTTTGTTAGCAACTTAATTTAAAAGTTTTTTTCAGGTTTTTCAATAAGCTTTGCTTATCTACCATAAAAGCTCGCTTGTAATATTTGAAATAATCGACTTTAAAGTGCGATTTATACTCTAGAAATTACATTTCATTACATTCATTTACAGTTTATGCAAATGTCTTGGAAAGCTCATGTGAAGCTTTACAATTTTTTTTAGCGAGTTAGAAAGTTCAAGCTTGAATGACGAAAAAGCATAAATTTGCGATAAGTTAATTGGAAAGCACTTATAAAAGTTTTTTAAGGCTTTTCTAAAAGCTTTCTTTATCTACCTTAAAAGCTCACTGGAAATATTTGAAAGAAACGACTTTATAATGGGAATTATGCTCTAAATTTACATAAGTATTCAATAAAATATTGTTGATCGAATTGTCTTGGAAAGCTCACGTGAAGCTTTCACATTTTTTTAAGCTCAGTTAGAAAGCTCGAACTTGAGTGCTGAAAAAGTATAAACATTTTCTTGTTTAATTAAAGTTTTTGCGATAAGTAATCTGGAAAGAGCTTTTTCAAAAGCTCGCAAGGAAATCATTACCGACTAAACTTGAAATGTTGAAGTGGCAAATATTTTTTTATTAATTCCCACTTTCTGCTTAGCCCAATTGCTCTTCAAATCACACTCCCTATTTCTGCTTGCACTTCAAAAGCTTTTTCAAGCAATCTGCAGCTATTCAATTGATTTCTTGCGCAATTATTGCTTGGAAAAATTTGTAATAAACATGAAAATTTTCTTAATTATCGCCAGAAATGCAATTACAATTACAACAAATTATTTCTTTATATTTCTCATTTATGCTACAAATTGGACGATCGAGAAAAAAATAGCAAAAACATTTACAAAAACAAATTAAATACACGTTTTTCAGAAATTTTTCTATTTACTATGTGTGTGTGTGTGTATAAGTGTAAAACGAAAAAGTGTAAGGAAATTATAAAAATGCAATTTTAAATAATTACTTTGTTGTGTTTGAAATTTTTGTTGGCTATTTTATTTGTCATCGCTCTTGTTGTTGTTGCTGTGGTGGTAATTATAGCAGCCACAAAATTTCCAAATTTTCTTTTGAATTTTCATTTTCTTTTGTTTCACATAAATATGTATATATACATATAAATATACTTACAACTAATCAACAGTTAGACAATAAAGACGTCTTCCAATCGCGTCATAATGAGCCCATAAAATAAATGCCGGCCATTTCAAAACGGTTTTGGTTGGTTGAATGTTCGAAAGCAATGGCTGAGTGTATGGTTTGGATGTGTTCGTAATTCGCTGTATACATATATATTTCGAAACTGTATTTTATGTATTATTTCCTTGCACTTTACATTAAGAAAATGCTAATAAATATTAAAAATTGAAAATTTTCTATGAAAATATTTATTTCGACATTCCGGTATGCCAATG
Organism: Neoceratitis asiatica; assembly: GCA_030068015.2. Lineage (NCBI taxonomy): Eukaryota > Metazoa > Arthropoda > Insecta > Diptera > Tephritidae > Neoceratitis > Neoceratitis asiatica. Next base: position 65,426,836 of record CM061527.1, on the reverse strand, counting down.
TAAAGCTAAATATTTTACGCACATTAAATCTGTTTTCAAATGATGCGTTCACTTTAATTAGTTTTTGGATAATCTGTTTATTATCAGGTTATGCAATTTTGATTTTGCCCATTTAAGGTGTGCCAATAGTAAGGTTGTGGCTGAAAGAATTTGAAAGAAAAAAACGTAATTTTTCTATGCTTCGAAGTGAAAGATTTTAAAAGTATATATACAAAAGCTCTTTTTTAAGTTTTTACAACATTTTTTAAATTTTTAATGTTTTTCTTTATAAAAGATTTCATTTATATTATACATATAAGCTTTTTCTAAAGCTCTTCTTAAAACGTTTACCTGCGCTTTTAAGCTTTTATATTTTTTTCTTGCAAAAACTTTCATTTTAACTATTCAACGACCAATTCTATAAATTATTAAACATTAACAAAAGCTTCCTTTTAAGCTTTAATGCATGCTATCAAATTTTCGTGCTTGTTTTGTAAAAGCTTTTATTTAAATTAGACATAAAAGCTTTCTGAAATGAGAAAAACAATTTCGAAAACTCTTGTTTAAGCTTTCATAAGAGCTTTCAAATTTTCAGCATCCTTCTTTGTTAATTATTTTTCAAAGCTGTACATAGAAGCTTTCTAGAAGGAGAAACCGCATGTCTAAAGCTTTTCTTTAAAATTTCATAAGAGCTTTAAAGCTTTCAGAGTTTTTCTTTTTAAAAAGCGAAGAAATTTCTAGACAACTTTAACGCTTTTTTCATGAGTTCCTCAAAAACCTTCATTGCCATTAAAATTTGCTTAGGAAAGATTTTTTTTGCTCGCTTAAGCTTTCACAAGAGCTTTCAAATTTTCAACGTTCTTCTTTGGTAGATATTTATTAAAGCTGTAAATAGCAGCTTAAGCTTTCACAAGAGCTTTTAAATTTTTAGAGTCCTTCTTTGTTAAATATTCATTAAAGCTCTACATAGAAGCTTTCTAGAACTGAAATCCGCATGTAGAAAACTCTTCTGTAAGATCTCACAAGAGCTTTGAAGCTTTAAGAGTTTCTATTTATAAAAAGAGATACAATTTTTGTAAAACTTTAACGCGGTTTTCCTCAAATATATATTCGAAAATTGGCTTGGTATATTTTTCAAAGCCATCACAATTGTTTACACTTCAGAAAAATTTGTCTTAAACGGTATCCAACGAAAGCCAGTGCAAAAGCTTTACAACCTGTTTTTCTTCTAACTTATTTTTTATACTTTCTTTTCTAATCGAGTTGTGTTAACTAAAAGCTATGGAAGTGGTCTTACATCCTGAAATTTTGCAACGTTCAACATTTGAATTTATTTTCAATTTTTTTTTATATAAAATGGAGCATTTATATTGCAAAAATTCTTTAAGAAGTTCTCTTTATAACGCTTTTCACATGAGCTTTTAATTTATTTTAACCTCAAATCTTATAAGGTTTTTAATAACATTTAAATTCCAATACAATAGCTTTGACAAAAAATTTCTAAATTAGTTAGAATGCTTAAAATTAGAGCTTTCAAAGTACTAAAGCTTTCATAGATCTGGAGCTTTCACAAAAGTGTTAATCAAGAATCTCAATAAAATCATTGCAGGGCTCAAGAACTTTATGGCATCTGAGAAAAGCTTCGTCTAGAGCGTTCACCACAGCTTTCATTTGAGCTTTCAGAAAAGTTTTCATCAGAGCTTTGATCATAAAAGATTCTTTGAAACTTTAATTTAACGATCCGAGAGCTTACATGAAAGCTTTTAATGAAGCTTTCACAAAGGGAAAACAGTTAGTTTAATAATATTAAATTTCATACAAATTGGTAAGAAATTTATAAATTATGACCAATACTCATTTCATTAATGAAGACTTCACAGCATTTGGGTCAATAACTGTTTTAAATGGAGTGTAGCTAACAATGCAAAAACACATTTCCGCTGTTTTGCATTTGGAGCAGGAACAGGTAGAAAATAGCGATAAATTGGTGACCATATTGGAAGTATGAAATTTTTTTTTTGGTAAGTTTGTAAGTACAAACGCCTAAAAAGGCACTCCTATATAGATACATACAAACGTACATACTTACATACATGTATCAGCTGTATGTATGTATGTATCTAGAATATCCAACTATCCGCTAGCGAAAATCGCTTAATGGTGCCTAAAACACCCTGCAGCTCGCATCAAGCCGCACTTATGCCACGCTATAACTACAAGTGACACACACACACACTAAGTTTCCATATGTACTTATACATACAAATGTTTGTTTGTAAGTACAGTTGTATGTTGTACTGTTCATATGCTCTTCTACCTTTGTGCTATTTATTTGTTGTAGTGTAACTATCGCTTTTGAAAATATCGTGTTAGGTAAAAACTAAACAGTAACACCGCATATACATATATCACATACACATGCATGTAAATTTGTATATCTATCTGTAGCTATGTAATAATATGTGAAATGACATACCTTTGCATCAAGTTAAATGCGCTCATTACGCTCTAAACGCGTTTAAACCGTAATTAAACGACATTTCATGCGGCATACAAGCGTTTGAGATAGGTATGTATGTTTGTATGTATGTATATGTTTGTGCACGAATTTTTCCAACAAACTTTGCTTTGAATGTACATAAGTGCATATGTACATATGTATGTATATATGTATCTAGAATTGTAACAAAGTGCATTATCTCAGATAGTTGGGAGCTTTTAGAGCTTAACATCGGTCGTTACATTGTTAACACGCTTTTGCAATAGTAGCTGTTGGCGCCCGCATATGTGACTCCAGTGTTGTTGTGTTTGTTGTTGTTGTTGTTGTCCTCATTGTTGCCTCATTACAGGTGCAAAAGTGTTGCATAGCAGCCAGCACGTATCCACTTTTGAGATACATTTGTAACACTCAAAAGTGATTTTAAGGCAACAACTCCGATACAATTGTGTATACATATATTTACATACATACTCGTATGTATGTCTTTCTTCTTTTTTCATATCTTAAATGGCTAAATTGTCGATTGTTTGGTGGAAATTGTGATTTTAGAAAGCTAAATTTTGAAATTTAGAGCGTCTAGGTGCTTTCTAGATTTGGTTCGGGATTTTTGGAGTTATTAAAAGAATTTTCTTTAAGAGAAAAAGAAAAAAAGAAATAAAATGGAATAAACATAAATTAAATAAAAATCCAATAAGCAATAAGTAAATAAAAATATATAAAAAAATTTCAAAAAAAAAATTAAAAAACAAAAAAAAAATTAATAAAATAAATCAAATCAAACCACATAAAATAGATGTCACAAAAAATAAAAATTTCAAATAAATAGAATATAATTTAATTAAAATAAAAATATAAATAAAAATTATATGAAACAAAATAAATTGAATAAAAAAAATAAGAAAGTAAAAAAATAAAAATAAAATCATAAAAATATATAAAAAAAAAAAAAAATTTAATAAAATAAAATAAAATAAATAAAATAAAAAAATAAAGTAAAAAAAATTGAGCAAAAAAATAAAAGAAAAAAAAAGAAAATGTAATAAAAAATGAAAAAAAAATAAAGAAAAACAGAAAAAATTAAAAACGGTGATATTTATAATTCAGAAACAAAATAAAAAACAAAAATAAAATAAAAGATACAAAAAACTAAGAGAAGATAAAATATATAAAATATATAAAGTGAATAACATGAAATAAAATTAAAAAAATTAAATTGGATAAAATAAAATAACAGGTGATCCATTTTGAGGTTCCCTACTTTAAAAATAAATAAAACAACACAGAAAATTCAAATTTAATGTAGAATATTTATTATTATTCGAAAGTACATTATTTGGTATTTATTTTTTGAAGATTATCTTTTTCAAATGTTGGCCGCGGCTATATCTCATATGGTCATCCATTGAGTCCAATTTTCGATAACTCGTTCGAGAATTTCGACTGGTAACTGGCGAATGATACGCGTGATGTTTTGCCCCAAGGCCTGAATTGAAGCGGGATTTTACGCATAAACTTCAGACTTTACACATCCCCACAGGAAAAAGTTTATCGATGTGTTATCACATGATCTTGGTGTCAAATCGACCGGCCCAAAACGTGAAATTATCTGCTCACCAAAGTGTTCTCTCAATAAATCCATTGATTGATGCGATGTGGTGTTGGAAATGGCGCCGTTTTGTTGAAACCAAATGTCGCGGAGATCACGTGTTTCAATTTCAGGCATCAAATAGTCGGTTATCATGGCGCGATAACGCTCGCCATTGATGGTTATGTTCTCACCGGAATCATTTTTGAAGAAATATGAACCGATGATTCCACCGGCCCTCAAACCACACCAAACCGTTGTTTTTTACAAGATGAAATGGCAGTCATTGAGCCAGAAATGGGCCTCATCGCTAAAAAAAATTTGGCTCGCAAACGTCGGATCTTCTTGGAACCTTTCAAGAGCCCATAGAGCGAAGCGTTGTCGCTTGGGGAGGTCGAGCGGCTTCAATTCTTGTTGCTCTTCGTCTCAAGTACGGCGATTTTGCTTGTTTACATACCCATTGAGCCAGAAATGAGCCTCATCGCTAAACAAAATTTGGCTCGAAAACATCGAATCTTCTTGGAACTTTTCAAGAGCCCATAACGCCCATACTGCGATGTTGCTCGGGAAGGTCGATCGGCTTCAGTTCTTGTACAAGCTGCATTTTGTACGCTTTCAATTAAAGATCTCGACGTAAAATGCGCCAATGCGTTCCATACGTCAGTCCGAGTTGCTGCGAACGGCGCCGAATCGACTCTTCACGGTCTTCGTGTACACTCATCTACGGCCCCTATATTTTCATCATTGCGTGCAGGACGTGGTCTATTCAGTCGAATATTATCCAATAATGAATGCTGGGACTCAAGATGGATGATGGTGTTGCGAATAGTACGCTCAGTAGGCGAACGAGCTGATTTGAACAGCTTGACATGATCTGTCAGAAGAAGGTTATTGAAAAAAGTACTTCTACTTGGATCACAGTTTACTTTGAAAAAATGACAACAACAATCTGAGGGGTAGAAGTTATAGCTATTTCGGAAACCACCACGTTTCCTCATCACACTTCTTTTCAGACACCCTTGTTTGAATTGGATCCGAACTTGGGATGTTCACAGCACGAACCAATGGTTAAACCATTAGGCTACGTGTGTGCCGGGTTAACTCATTGTTTTTTTTTTTTTACTTTTCCCCTCTTTCTACATATTCACGATCAAGTGCTCAGAATTTCTGTAGCTTTTAAACTTATCGCAATCTGGTTGTTTTTGTGAAAATCTACTAACAAATATTCTAAGGCAACGCCTTTTTTATTGTTAGAGAAAATTTCGTTCGTTCGGCAGGTTCGTCCGTAATTCCTAAATTCTTTTTCAGGTCACTGTTCAATAACACTATTTAACCATTGGTTCGTGCTGTGGAGTTCGAATCCAATTCAAACATGAGTTGTCTGGAAAGAAGTCTGATGAGGAAACGTGGCGCTCAGACTGTTATAGTTTTTTTACTTTTCGCAAAAACAAAATGTGGTCTGAACAGTTGAAAAATTTAATTTTATTTTATTTTGTTTAGTTGAATTTTGTTTTTTTTTTGTTCATTTTCTACAATTATTTTTTTAATTTATGTTTTTATATTTTTATTTTTTTTATTGTATTTTATATTTTAAAATTTACTTTATTTTTTATTTTTTATCTTAGTTAATTATTTTTGTATCTTCTTGAATTACTTTTGTAGTTTTGTTCAATTTATTTATTTCTTTTTTTAATTTAATTTCATTTATTTTACCTTTTTTATTGTATTTAATTTTTTAATTTTTTTTTAATTATTCTTTTTTTAATAAAATTTATTTTTTATTTTATTTTAGTTTATCTAATTTTTTTGGTTGTTTAATTTACGTGTTTTTAATTTATTTTATTTTTTATTTCTTATCCTTTTCTTATTTTCTTTAACTACTTTTTAAATTTTAATTATTTATTTGATTAATTTATTTTATTTTATCTAATTTTATTGCATGTTAATTTTTTATTTATTAAAAATTTTTAAATTTATTTATTTTTATTTTTTATATGTTTTATCTTATTCGATTGTATAAAATTTTTTTTCGGTAAATATTTTTTAGTTCATTTTATTTTACTTTTTATATCATATTTATTTTATGCAATTAAATTATTTATTTTTGTTTTTTGTATTATTATTTTATTGTATTCTAATTTTTTATTTTCTTATTGGTTTTATATTTATTTTTATAAATTTTTTGTTTTTTATTTTATTTTATTTTTAATTAATTTTGTTTTATTTTTCTGTGAGTTTGTTTATTTTCCTACTAAATTCACCTTAATTCATTAAACGCTGAAAAATTGCTTAGCTAATAAGAAAATACCCAATAAAAATACTCAATTTCCCAATTTCCTATAATATAAATTTTAGGTAAAAAAAACCATCTGCTCTTCGCATTTTTAGTGCCCACTATTTTGGAAAGTAAAACGAGTGTATTTTTTCGCTACTACTAATTTGAGTTAATCTTTTCTTATGCCTCGCCGCTTCACTAATTTTACCTTCGCCGATTTGTTTGTGCATTAAAAGATTTAATGGATTTTCTGTCGATTTCTTATGGGTAATTTCAATTTGATATGTATGTAGCGCGTAGCGTAAGTAAGTTGTGGTATTTTTGCTCTTAAAAGCCTATAAAAATGTTTCCTACAAATTTATAATAACTTATTTTTTATTTTTTTTATTTTTTATTTTTATTTATATTTATTTTTGCTACAGCATTCAGCAGCTTTTTTGTTTACAAATTTTGAAACATTTTTTTTTGCTGATATTTCAAGCGTTTAGTGACGCCACATGATTGCTGGGTATATACAGTTGCTATGTGAGTGTTGTGGAAAATTACAACAGCGTGGAGTTCTTGGCGTTCAGCAAAATATGTTGCAATTTTTTATGAGAAAAAAATTCGCCCTTAAATCATTTTGGATGTTTTTTTCTCGTCGATTTTTTTTAGGTAATCTTTATTTTCTATGATTACATCTTAATAAAATTTCGGCCCAGATGCTTTCATCGAAGTCCTTTGATCTGCTGGTAGAAAAACTCTACAGATTTTGAAAGTCTTTAGTCGAAAATAGTCAGCTTCGGTACGTAGAATCGTCTTTAAAGATAACCTAGGGGCTCGAACGGTCTTGTGGGAGCCGAGTAATTTTGATACAAACAAGTATGCAACGTGAGTTCCTTCTCTAGGAAGCAAGCTCACACCTTAGAGCGATTAAAGCTGAGTTAATATGAGTAGATGTGTAGTTGTAAGGTTACGTGGAGCTGCGGTGAGGTCGAGGGCGATCGTAGCCCTTTATGCTCACAGTGTTAAAATTAAAATTCCCGCTGGTGGTCTCGGTCTTTGTCGGATCATGTGCTGTGAGCCATGGAATGATCGAAGATCGGTGTTATTTACGCTCATATAGTCAGAGCCCTAGCATATTATGGGGTCTCGGATTGGTTTTTGTAGGACCATGTCGTAAGACTGGGAGAGAGTTCTCACCTAAGCTCGACGAACCACGGACTAACTTGAATAAGTGTACGGTTACAAGACTCTGTCGGAAGAGTGGCCTTAGTTGATCGTAGTTCTTTGCGTTCACTCAGTTATAGTTATAGTTCTTGATTGGGATCTCGGATCGGTTTCCGTCCGCAGATATATTGAAAAGCAGAGTTTTTACGCTCTCAGAGAGTCGAAGCTCTCACTTATTGCCGAGCTTCTGTACGGTCTTTCTCGGATCATGTGACGCTGTTAAGCCCAACCGTCTATTACGGTCGAAATAAAAAGCCTATTAAACGCTCAAAAAGACTTTTCTCCATATACGACAGTGTACATAACCGATTGTAATATGCAAAGGTATCCAACCAAAGACTTCCAGCTCAAAAATGCGCTCGCGTGAATGCATTTACAAATCTCGGCAATTGGCACAAAAGTCAAACGAAAATCTTTCCACTGCATCGTTTTTTCTTTAACTCGCACCACACTGCCTGCATTCAGAGCTCCGCGGGTTAGCTTAGCGCGACCGGCTTGTTGGCCGATTGGCTTTGGTTGGTTTTGTGGTCGCACAGAAAACCTGTTTAAAAAGCAGTGCGCGCATTTCATTGGAAAAAAAGACATGAAACATGAACAACAACAATAATAATAATAAAAAAGTAGAAAAAGTGCATTACAACAAAGAAAACGAAAACAGTGCGGTGAAAAAATCATAAAAAAAGGAAAATAAATCTTTTTTGATGTTCTGGTTCACCTTCAGTGGTGCTGCATTGGTCGAGAGACTGACTGAAAAGACTGCAATTTTTACAAAGCAATAACAACGACAACAACAACAACAGCAAAATACACATATCAAGCCAAGAACTGCAAACGAATGCAGCTCGCCATGCCGCCTGCTCCCCAACACATGCAACCAGTCCCGGCAAGCGAAGTGCATTTGAACGGCGGCGGCGGCGACGTCATCGGCGTCCAGCCGCTCTGACTGGTTTTGCTAGCGGTTTGGCCTTTGCTTTTTCGCGTTGCTCCCTCCCCTCCATTTCTTCTCTTCTTCTTTGCTGTTTGTGAACGAATGCACACGCTAAGCCGTTTTGTTCAGAACTTTTCAACGAGTTTCACGTTTTCTGTTGTTTTATTTGTATGCAACCGATTTTTTTCTGCTGTTGTTGTTTTGGTATTTGTTGTTATTCTTGTTTTGTGCATATGCATTTTTGCAATGCATGTTCTCGATCGGCTAGCGAAGATAGCAAAAGCAACTGCAATATTGGCGTTGGAGTAGAATGACAAAGAATTTACACACACACACATACATACACACTCATACACATACACACTAATACACATATACATTCATATATATATATATATAGATATATATGCATAATATGCTACCAACAGGTATTCATAGGAACTGAATCACATCGAAAATGGTGCCAAACTATAGAAAAATATGCGCGCTAAAATAAGTGAGAGTGTTTTCCTGCTATCGAAGGAGGAGTAATATTGGCTGCTGTTTAAAAAAAAAATGTTCAAACCAGCCAAACCAGATACTAGTCACCAGAAAAAATGTTCAATCGCTTATATTGTAAAATACTAAAATTAATAGTTATTAAATAAATTATATGTTGTTATATGTGAGAGAGAGATTGTGTAAAAATTACAAATAACAATTGTGTAATGCAATAAAATGGAACGAAATTAAAAGTGGCATTACAAGTAGTTTCATTACATAAAAAAATAAAATGAAACTAAAAATTAAAATGAAAAAATAAAATAAATTAAAATAAAGCAAAAAATAAATTAAAAGTTAATAAAAAAAAATTTTAATAAAAAAAATAAAACAAAAATAAATAAAAAAAAAAATTAAAAAAAAAATTAAATAAAATTTAAAAAAAAAAATTTAAAAAAAAAAACTGATTTAAAAAAAAAAAAAATCAATAAAATGAAATAAAATAAAATAAAAAATTTATTTAGAAAAAAATAAAAAATAAAATAAAATAATTAATACAAAGGGGGAAAAAAATAAAAAAAGTAAAATAAAATAAAATAAAAAAAATAAAAAATAAAAAAATTATAAAAAACATAATCAAAATAAAATAAAATAAAATAAAATTAAATTAAATTAAATTAGAAAGAATATAAATAAATAAATAAGTAAATATATTAAAAAATTTAAAAAGATATATAAGATATAATAAAATAAAACAAATTTAAATAAAAAAAATAATAAAAAAAAATTAAAAAAATAAATTATATTAAAATAAGTTACATTTTGAAGTTTCCATTGCATTTTAGACAATTTTTTCATGTAATTCCTTTTTTATTATAAAGTTTGAACCTTGGCATTATAGCGGGTAATCCATTTAGAGGTTTCCTACTACTTTAAAAAACACACACAGAAAATTCAAATTTAATGGAGAATACTGATTATCATTCCAAAGAAAATTCATTGGCATTTGTTTTTTGAAGATTATCTCTATCAAATGTTGGCCGCCGCGGCTACGTCTCAGATGGTCCATCCGTTGAGTTCAATTTTCGATAACTCGTTCGGGCATGTCGACTGGTAAACGACGAATGACACGCGTGATGTTTTGCTCCAAGGCCTGAATCGAAGCCGAATTGTCCCCACAGACCTAGACTTTACATATCCCCTCAGGAAAAAGTCTAACGGTGTGATATCACACGATCTTGGTGGCCAATCGACCGGCCCAAAACGTGAAATTATCTGCTCACCAAAGTGTTCTCCTCAATAAATCCATTGATTGATGCGATGTGTGGGAGATGGCGGCGTTTTATTGAAACCAAATGTCGCGGAGATCACGAGCTCCAATTTCAGGCATCAAATAGTCTGTCTGTCGTGTCTGTCATGACACGTTAACGGTCGCCATTGACGGTAACATTCTAACCGGCATAATTTTTGAAGAAATGTGGAGCGATGTTTCCACCAACCCTACCAAACCGTTGTTTTTTCCGAATGAAGTGGCAGATTTGGTATGCTTCAGTTCTCTCTTCGTTCCAAACGCGGCAATTTTGCTTTTTTACATACCCATTGAGCCAGAAATGGGTCTCATCGTTGAACGAAATTTGGTTCGAAAACGGCGGATCTTCTTGGCCCTTTTCAAGAGCCCATAGAGAGAAGCTATGCCACTTGGGAAGGTCGAACGGCAACAGTTCTTGTACAAGCTGTATTTTGTACGCTTTCAATTTAAGATCTCGATGTAAAATGCGCCAAGTCATTCCATACGTCAGTTCGAGTTGCTGCGAACGGCGCAGAATCCACTCTCCTCCCCGGTCTTCATGTACATTCTCACCTACAGTCGCTATATTTTCTTCACTGCGTGTTGAACGTGGTCTATTTGGTCGTATATTATCCAATAATAAATGCTGGGTCTCAAGATGGGTGATGGTATTGCGGATAGTACGCTCAGTAGGCCGATTTTGTTTACCATAAGTTCAGCGAAGCGCGCGAAACACATTCTTTACAGAACGTGAATTTTCGTAATAAAGTTGAATGATGTGTAGACGTTGTTCAGACGTAAATCTTTCCATGATGAAATGCCAAACAATACTGAACAAAATCAAAATTACAGCTTGATACCACTCACGCGTGATCTGTTAAGAAAAGGCTATTGAGAAAAGTACTTGGATCACACTTTATGTGAAACACTACAAGATTCAAATGACCGTCTCATGAATTTTTGTAAACTTCAATGCGATTGAGGTAATTTTCGACCTATTTTTGACACATATTGGGCGGTATCTCAGACATAACTTGACAAACTTTGGTTCTCAAGTGCTGGAGAGTTAAAGATATAGCCGCATAAACGCGGTCTTTCGTGTAGTCCCAAAAAAAAATCCAACGTTGTCAAATGCCTGGAAATTTCTCTCGAATGCATAGATGTAGGTGTAAGTCCAAATGCAAACTACGCCATAGTGTGCTGTCAGAAAATTCCATCTCTTGTTCTTCAATTGCAGGTCAACAAAAGTTGGTTAATATGCGACTATAACACTCTGATTTGACAGTGGCAGTCTCCGTTATTGTTTTCAAAGACACACACGCCTTCTGACCAAATAGCCTACCAGATGGTTATGATGATGCATAGGCCTTAACATACACATCTGTAACCGATTCAGTCTCTTCCAATTTCTTTAAAATTTTTACCAATTGATTGAGTAGTACAACACGCCATAATCATGTTAAGCAGTTCATTACCAGAAAAAATAAGTTATTTTAAAAACCACTGCATAATTACTCTAAATTTGTATTATCTAGTTTGCTTTAAAAGCCTTTATTTTGGCTTCTCAAACACGGTTAGCATTCACAAGCAAGCCGGCCACGCCTATATGCAACACATTTGCGCAATTTTATGCCTGCGTGAGTTTTTATTTCATTACGCTTTCGTTACACAAATGCACAAGCTATGCTCAGCGGATTTATTGTATATCTATGTATGCATGTATGTATGTACATATATGTACTTACCCGCATGCATACATGTAAATGTATATAAACGATTTTGTGCATTGAATTTCGCTGACCCACAAAACTTGGCTTAAAAAAAGTGCCAGCATTAAGTGAAAATCAAACCGTAAGCAATACGAAAATGCTACATAAAAGCAATAGAAGAAGAAGAAGAAGCATAAGTAAGTCAATAAATCGTCAATATGTAATAAAGACAACATACATACATACATATGTACATGCATCAAAACTGACAACATCTTTTTTCGTGTATTTTTTGGAGATTTTATTTTTTTGCTGAATGTTCGGGAAAAAAATTCAAACCGCAAAAACAGCAATTTCTTCAACAACAAAGTAATGAGAAATGGCAAATAATGCAATTACGCTGCCAAAGTAAACAACAACAAAATTTCAATATTTATGTTATTGTATATCTACATACATTACACATATACCTGCCTCAATTTGTAGCTGAATAAATACTGCCGTTGACTGTCGTGTAGGAGGGTACGAGCCGCTGTTGAAAGCTGTCGCAGAAGAAGGAGAGTGGGGTAGAGCAGAGCGGTGGGCACCGCTAAGACGTTGAAAGTGTTCGACAATCAAACGATCATCAATGTGATCGTGATCGTGATCGGACTTCAGTGCAATATCAAGGCAAATGCTACGTTGTACATAAGTATGTATGTATATACTTACATACATATTTAGACAACAAAATGCATTTGTTAACTGCAATGAGTGAGTGAGTGTGTTTGTTCTGCCTGCGAAGTGCAATCAAAGAACAAAAGAGAGTAGAAGAGAGTCTGAAGTATACAGAAAGAGCGTTTGCGGCGAATTCCATTTTCACACGCGTTCACTCAAATGGGAGTTGTAATTAATTTTGAGCCTAATTTCGCTTTGGAAAATAATAATAAAATATTAAATTCATTTTATTTCATTTTATTTTATTTTATAGAATTTTAGTTTACATTTTTTTAAATTCTTAATTTTTTTATTTTTTTTATTGTTTTAATTTTATTTTATTTATTATAAAATTAATTTTTTTTTTCATTTTGTTTCATTTGAATTGATTTTTTTCTGTTTTATATTATTTTTTTATTAATTTTTTTACATATAATTTAAATTTATTTAATTTACTTTTATATTTTTAATTCATTTAATTTTTATATATTTATACATTATATATTTTTTATTTATTCTATTTTTTATTTATATTATATTTTATTTATGTTATAAATTATTTATATATTATATATTATATTTAGTTTATTATATTTATATAATTTTATTGCATGAAATTTTAATTAAATCCTTTTTATATTTTTATTCAACTTTATTTAATTTAGTTTAATTTTAATGTATATTATTATTTTTATTTTATTTTATTTTTCTTTTAATTTGTTTAATTTGTTTTAATTTTTTTCCTTTTTAATAATTTTTTTTTTACTTATAATAAATTTAATTTTTTTTAAATAAATTTTATTTTAGTTTAATTTATTTAATTAATAATTTTCAATCAAATTTTTTTTGCACACTTATTTGAAATAAAATTCTTTTCTTATTATAAATTTAAAATATTTGATATTATTTAATTTTTTGTTTGTTTCATTTTTCTAAAAGTTTTATTTAATTTTTTTAATCTTTTTTAGTTTTAAATAATAAAATTTTATGTAATAATTTTAATAAAAATTGTGTTTTATTATATAATTTTATGGCATAAAATAGTATTTGAAATTATATTATATATTTTTTTAAATACATTTTTTTATTTAATTCAAATTTTTTAACTTAGTTCAATTTTATTTTAAATTTTTATTATTATTTATTATAATTCAAATCTTTTTATTCAAATTGTTTTATTTTAATTATTTTAATTTGGAAATAAATAAATAGGCTCTTTTAGTTAAATTTTTGTTCATTTGCCTTCAATAATTTTTATTTAATTAACTTAATTTTATATAAGTTAATTTATTCATAACTTATTTAATTTAATTTAATTTAAAATAAATTTTTTTGGTTATAAGTAAATGAGCTGTATTCAAAGGCCTATTCTTTGTTAAGAAAAAATATTTGTAATTGAATATTTTGTTATACAACAAAGAAAAATTTGGTAGAAGTGACAGCTGTTTCGGAGATCACCACATCTCCTCATCAGACTTCTTTTGCCAGGAGTCGAACCGACGGATTCTGGCATCACAGGCGAGTGCTCTACCAACTGAGCCAACGCCTGCCATGTAATCTGTTGTTGTATTATTCAATTTTTTACTAACCAACAACTATTGAGTGCGCTAAGATTTAGCCGCTATTTTTACTTAATGTTGGGCTAGCGAGTATATTGCAATCCTACATACATTCAGGCTTTAATAGTCTGAGAAATGTATATTATAAGTAGGATTTCTTGTCGGGCTCGACTTATATATTATGGATTGTTTAATGCCGCCTGTAATTGTTTTTTTTTTTTTTGGTTATAAGTAAATAATTTAACTTAATTTAATTTTATTTCATTTACTTAATTTCATTAAATTTTATTTTTTTTCATTTGATTTTATTTTATTTTATTTTTATTTATTAATTTAATTTAATTTAATTTTATTTTATTTTATATTATTTTATTTGATTTCAATTCATTTCATTTAATTTCTTTTCATTTGAATTAATTTCATTTAATTTCATTTCAATTCATTTTTCGTTTTTTTAATTTTTATTTTATGTTATTTTTTTTAATTTTTATTTTTTATTTTATTTTTTTAAATTTTTTTCTTTTATTTTTTTTTTATTGTATTTTATTTTATTACATTTTATTGTATTTAATTTTATTACATTTTATTTTATTTTATTTTATTTTGTTTTATGTTATATTAAATTATTTTATCTTATATTAATTATTTTATTTTTTTATTTTATTTTATTTTATTTTATTTTATTTTAGTTTAATTTATTTTATTTTATATAATTTAATTTTATTTAATTTTTTTTGTTTCATTTCATTTTATTTTATTTTGTTTTAATTTATATTTTATATTTTATTTTAGTTTATATTTTAATTTAATTAAATTTAATTAATTTTATTTTATTTTTATTTATTTTTTTTATTTAGTTTAATTTCTTAAATTTTATTTTAGTTTATATTTTAATTGATTTATTATTTTTATATTTAACGATTGTTTTCATTTAAATTTTTTGTTTTACCTTATTTATTTATTTTAATTTTTTTTATTATATTTATTTTTTTATTTTTTTCTTTACATATTATTTATCATTTGCTGACGTCTCTCATATTACATTCCAGCGAAGAGTGTACGCTTATTTATGCTCTTCATTGGCTTCTTGCGTGTAGCTGTAAACAAATGCTGGAATGTAAATAAATAATAAATTTTTTCAATGTTTATTTGCAATTCTGGAAGTTAAAATTTATATTCGCTGCTTAAGACATTGTTTGTATTGTTGCTATTCGCTCAATGCGCATAGTAAATATATTAAGCGAATAATAGCAATTTTGTAGTTAAAAACTATTTTGTATATTTTCCTAGTGGCATTAGTTTTATGAGCTACTTTTGCATGGCGAGATTATACACATGTACATATATACATATGTATGTACATATGGTGGTAATAAAATTACGGTGATAGTAGACAGATAGTAGACGGATTTCTGTTTGATAATCGCCAAAACGACAAAAGCAGAAAAATATTGTATTGAAAAAATGACGATTTTTGAGTGAGAATTGTTTGATAGTATAAAGAATTCGTGATAGAAGATAGAATTTTGAATACTTTTTTTTACAAAAGCAAAATATGCGATTTTTATGTTTTTGTTTTTTATTCATATTCCTTTTAAGTATTTTCT
This sequence comes from Neoceratitis asiatica, assembly GCA_030068015.2. NCBI lineage: Eukaryota > Metazoa > Arthropoda > Insecta > Diptera > Tephritidae > Neoceratitis > Neoceratitis asiatica. Next base: position 65,411,021 of record CM061527.1, on the reverse strand, counting down.
TATAATTAATGATATATGTTTCTGCAAAATAAATTTAAATAATTTTTGCAAATTTTAAGAATATCTTATTTTTCAAGTAATTTTCAGCTTTTTTGTGTTATTAAAACTTTTTTGAGTTTTTCTTAGCTCAAAAATATTTTATTTTTTAAATTTATCTATTTATTCCACAAAATATTTATTAACTCTCTCTATTAAGTGAATGAGCTTGTGCAAAAAATAATAATTTTCCCGTTTCTCTCTCTTTTCAGGTAAGTTTTGACGAAAAAAAAAGTTTATGCCGAAAAATTACCACAAGGGGCGATAGTAAGTACACATGATGTGTCTTTTAAGCAAAAAAAAAAAATAAAAAAAAAAAAATTATAAAAAATCAATACATGCAATACAATAATATATTTTATGTTTGAATAAATTTTATTTAACTTTAAAAAATCATAAAAATAATAAATTTTTAATTTTTGAATTAAATAATAACTAATTTTTTTTATCAAAAACCAATTTTATAAATTGTTATTATATTTTAATTTCCTTTTTTTTTAATTATAATTTTGTTTCATATTTTGTATTTAATTTTTTTTCTTATTTTTAATTTTTTTTTTAAGTTTAATTTTTTATTTTTATTTTTATTTAACAGCTCAATTTAAGTTCCGGTAAATTTTTTTTTTTTTCAAAATTAATTTATTTATTCAACTTCGTTCCCCTCAAGGGGGACATACTGATTATAGTGACCCTCTAACTTTTCAATACCATTTTAATAGTTCGATTTGTCCTTTGCATCACAATAGACCTCAGTTTCAGCGATCACCTCTTCATGTGACGAAAATTTCTTCCCAGCGGGTATTCTTTTGATATCTGAGAACAGGAAATACTCGTTGAGGGCCAAATTGGGAGAATAAGGTTGCTGCGGAAGCAATTTGAAGTCCAATGCATGGATTTTTGCCATCGGTTTCACTGACTTATAACGCACTGCATTGTCTTGGTGAAATAGCACTTTCTTTTTCTTCAAATGCGGCCGTTCTTCGTCGATTTCGTCCTTCAAATGGTCCAATAGTGCTGTGTTATAGTCGCTATTGATGGTTCTTATCTTTTTGAAGGTAGTCAACGAGCATTTTCCCATGCGCATCTCATACTATAGACACCACAACGTTACCCGCTGACTGTTGCGTGTTTCCGCGCTTTCGAGCTGGTTCATCGTGTGCAGTCTCTCACTCTTGACGACTATCGATTGGACTTCGGAGTGAAATGATGGAGAAATAATTCATCTATTGTTACATATAGATCTCCAAACACTGCTCCAAATCATCAACTCGTCGTTGGTTTTGATCAAAAGTGAGCTCGCGCGGCACAGAGCTTTCTCATACCCAAATGTTCGTGAATGATATGATGAACACGTTCATCCTCTTCGGCAAAGTTGACAGTGTACTGCTTCTCATGATATTTAAATCAGAAGAAAGATACTCCGTGCCAAAAGTAAGTTCTTGCTTATGAGCCTTGATCTAGGCAATTTCATAGCGTTTTTGGGAAGCTACAAGTCTCGCGCTGGAAAGAAAATTTCGGACTGCTGTTACCTTCTGGAAATTCAAAACTTGACTTTTGTTTGGCCTGAGTCATGGCACCATCTTTGCAAAAACTTGGAATCACTTCAAAGTTAGCAGGGCACGATCACAGTAAATGGAAAAATTTGAGATGTGGAGAAGAAATAAGTCGATATCGATAAAATATATAACTGAAATAAAATAGCATGAACAACTACAACATTCTCCCATATAACGGACTTTTTACTTTCCCCCCCTGGACTCAAGATCGAATTTTTAACGAATTAATCAATGGAACTCAACCAAACTTGGTAGGTATGATACCGACTGACCGTTTCTGGACTTATGATCGAATATATAAGGAATTTATTGAGAAAACTTGCGCGAAGTGGTTAACATTACCTGCCGAGAGGCGACAGTCCTTCTACTTTTGATCGATCTGTGGACTTAGGATCGAATATTTAAGGAATCTAACATTCTTTGTCGAGCGGCGACTGATTTAGATCCAGATATAGAGCAAGCTCCCAAATAACTTTTACTTTTGACCGATCTGTGAACTAAGGATTGAATATTTATGGAATTTATTTAGAAAACTTGCACGAACCGGTTAACATTCCCTGCCGAGGGGCGACTGATTTAGATCCAGATACAAACCAACCTCCCATATAACAGTCCTTCTACATTTGACCGATCTGTGGACTTAGGATCGAATATTTAAGGAATTTAACATTCCCTGCCGAGTGGTGACTGATTTAGATCCAGATACCATATACCTTTTACTTTTGACTGATATGTGGACTAAGGATCGAATATTTAAGGAATTTATTTAGAAAACTTGCACGAACCGGTTAACATAAAAAATATTAATTTGCTATAATTTTGGTTGTATGTAGGTCTAGCCATGGCTCGAACCTGTGATTATCCACAGGGTATGGCACCTTTGATCAGACGCCACTCGGTTATTGTGTCCACCAAGCAAGCGTATTTTCTACATAATTGGACTTAAGTACTTCCCTGAAAGTCAGATAAGCACGCCGCCTCGCGTTCAGCAATAGATACTCAATGGTCGGCTCACCCCGATCTCAATCTACCTTACTTGTTTTGCTTCTTTCTCTCAACTACCAAGAGAGATACTTAAAACACAGAAATATTTGCTTTTAATTTTGTTGTTGTTGTTGATTTTTGCAAACAATTTTTTGTGTATACTTCAAAAAATGTAAGAAGGATTTGAGAGGACAAAGGCATAAATAAAAAATAAAAATTAAAAAAATTAAAAAATATTTTTGTATGGTTTGGTTGCCTGCGTGTGACTACTACTGTAGCCGTTAGCAAACATATTTTTTCCCTTTTTTTTCTCTTTCTTACAATTATTCACGTGAAATGCATACAAATAAAACAGCTTGTAACGGTACTCCAATGACGTTTGTTGCCATTTTCGTAAATTGTTGCTTTTGTTTTTGCTTTTTGTCTGTTTGTCTTTCTTGTATTTGCCTTTCTACCCTCTATTTCGTTTCGATTCGTTTACAACTTTATAAGTGACTCGCACCGTCGAAAACAGCTTTTGCTTTGCAGCCTTTAATTTAATTTCTGTTTTCTTTTCAAAGGTGAAAAAATTGCAAAAAAAACTATTATCTTAGTGCATTTTTTCTGTGACCGCAAGCGGTTTCGTTAAGTGGTAGCGAGCAGTGGAAATAAATAAAATTAAAAAAGGGAGGAAAATTAAAGAAAAAAGTAAAAAAATTAAATTAAATTGGGGAAAAATTAAAAAAAAAACTACAAAAATTAAAAAAAATGATATGAAAAAATAAAAAATTAATATAAAAAGTTATATAACAATTTTTACACACAAAAAAATTAAAAAAAAAATTAAAAAAAATTAAACCACGAAAATTTTTTTTTTAAATAAAATACTCACTAAAAACTACTACTAAAAATATATATATAAAAAACTATATAAAAAATAAAAAAAATATAAAAATTTAAAAACAAAAAAATAAAATACTTAAAAAAAATTAAAAAATATAAAAAAATAAAACTTCAAGCAAAAATTTTGTAAAAAAATAAAAAGCTCAGAAAAAAAATATAAAAAATAATATACAAAAGAAAAAAAAATTAAAAAAAATTTTAAGAAATTGAAAAAAATATAAATTAAAAAAATTTAAATATAAAAAAAACTTAAAAAAAAATAGAGCTTCAAGAAAAAAATTGAAAAAAAAAAATTGTTTGAATGCAGCGAAGAAGCATGCAGCAATTGGAAAATGGCGAAATATTTTGGTTTGGCTACAGCAAAGGCGGAGGAAATGTAAGCGCAGAAATAATTATGGCATAAAAAATTAAATAAGTAAAAATAAGTTCAGGAAATAACTGTAAACTGCAAAGAAATATAAATGTGAATGAAAAAAAATTAAAAAAAAAAATTCTCTGCAAACCAAAAACTCGTAAAAGCAGTTAGAAAGCCTCAAAGGGCAATGAAATGTTGTTGTGCACAACAAATTTTGGGGAAGGCAAAGTGAAATGTTCTAAAAAAAAAATCCGCTTCATAAAAGTAAGCAAGAATTGCCGAAAAAGCGAACAGCAAACAAAAAGCAAAAAAAAAAAAAAATCGAATGAAATTGCAATGCGTGTTTCTGAGCTTGATCTCCGCATTTTTTTGTTGGCTCCGTTGTGCAGTTCCCGTATATCTACATACATATACGGGTATATTCGCGCTTGTGTGAATTTTTTATTTTATTTTTGCCAAAAAAATCATGCCGATTTTTGCCTTGCTTCACTTCTTAGCTTTTGCTTGATCTCTTGCGCTGAGCCACCGCCACTCACTCACTACTCGTACAGAGATGTTTTCTCTTTATTTTTGTTGCTATTCTGATTTTATTACTTCATTGCTTGCTCTACCGCACCGCACCGCACATACTCATATTCATGCATATGTATGTGCATATGTATGTGCATATGTATGTGCATATCAATGAGTATTCGTCACTTGCACGTCGTGTGTTGTGTTTTGTATTTTTGTTGTTGTTGCCTTTTTTCAAATTTCGGTAAGTCAACTTTTTTTTTGGCATAAATTTTGATCTTTTACTCGTTGTTTTTTTCACTTATTCTTCGATTCATTGCCTCCTCCTACCTTTTCTGGATATGTTTGACCTACTTTTGCGAAACGGCGTCAATGGCATTGCTGCGGCGGATTGCAACACTGCAAACAATGAGCAAAAAAAAAAAAATTAACCTACAATAATAAAAACAAACAAACAACAAACTGCAAAACAAAGCTTGAAGCGTGTAAGTGAGCGCGTGTGTGTGTTTTCGCGTGTTTTTTTTTGGAAATCACTGAAGCCATTTCAAAGAACTACAGAGCAAACGAGTTTTCATTATTATGCAGTTTGTTAATGTGCTCTAATTTGGTAGAATATAAATACATACATATATATATGTATGTATGAATATAAAAAATAAAATTACAAAAATAGAAAAATAAAAATAAAAAAGAAAATAAAAAAAAAATTAAAAAAAAAGAAAAAAAGGAACAAAAAAAAAATGAAATAAAAAAAAATAAAAAAATAAAAATAAAAATAAAAAAATAAAAATATCAGGGTTCCCCACTTTTCTAAAAAAAAGAAGAAAATTCTTATTTAATAGTGAATGTTTATTATCATTCGAAAGAACATTCTTTGGCATTTATTTTTTGAAGATTATCTCTTTCAAATGTTGGCCGCGGCTACGTCTCAGATGGTCCATACGTTGAGTCTAATTTTCGATTACTCCTTCGATCATTTCGACTGATAACTGGCGAATGACAAGCATGATGTTTTGCTACAAGGCCAGAATCGAAGCGGGATTGTCCGCATAGACTTTAGACTTTACCAATCCCCACAGGAAAAAGACTAACGGTGTGATATCACACGATCTTGGTGGCCAATCGACCGTCCCAAACCGTGAAATTATCTGCTCACCGAAGTGTTCTCTTAATAAATCCATTGATTTATGCGATATGTGGGAAGTGGTGCCGTCTTGTTCAAACAAAATGTCGCGGAGATCACGAGCTTCAATTTCAGTCATAAAATAGTCTGTTATCATGGCGCGATAACGGTCGCCGTGTACGGTTACGTTCTCACCGGCATCATTTTTGTAGAAATATGAACTGATGTTTCCACCGGCCCACAAACCACACCAAACCGTTGTTTTTGGTGGATGAAATGGCAGCTCTTGAATCGCTTCAGGTTGCTCTATCGTTCCGAATGCAGCAATTTTGCTCGTTTACATACTCATTGAGCTAGAAATGGGTCTCATCGCTGAACAAAATTTGGCTTGAAAACGTCGGCTCTTCTTGGAACTTTTCAAGAGCCCATCGAGCGGCTTCAGTTCTTGCACAAGCTCTGTATTCTGTACGCTTATGCTATGTTAATTCCTCAACTTGAATAAAATAAATTCTTTCTAGAAGGGGCTAAGGCGGTTTTGGAAGGTTTGCCAAGAAGCGTTGCTGAGGTTCTGAGACTAGATTCACTAACTACTCTGCAGTCAACAAGTTATACTTGTTATATGTTCTGATACCACTTGCAATCGAAGTTTAATCCACCGGCCTTATTGCCTACGTTGCATTAAGCTAAGTCGAAAGACTAGCACAGCAGAAGCTGCTTTAAGCTGATGTAGCTCAATTTGCGGTATTTGCATCATGCTAAACTGCGGACATGTTTTTTGTTGTGTTTGTTGTTGTAACCGAAAAAATATACCGCAAAACGTTTTTTGGGAATGTTGCGGGAGTGACAGTCCTTGGCCGAATAAAATTTCGACACGTTCTAGTCGCGGGAACCATTTGTTTTTGGTCGCCTCTTACGACAGACATGCCTTACCGCGGGCAAATTCTTTAACCCAAAACCCGAAAATCTCCATAACATACGTATCGTCTTCCTCGGCTGCAGTGCACATAAGCTTGTCCTTCTCCATACTTCTTTCTCTTTCCATGAACTAAGGACTGTACCGACGCATCGCATACCAACATCGAGAGCATGTTACTTTCGGAGGCCTCTAACACTGGATATCTAGTTCCACAGTTTAACTTGGAATGCTGATTGTGGGTTTTGGAGATTTCCGCTGCTCTCATGTCTGGCACTGTTTCATCCCTTCTCGCTCGAGGTCGTCTCACCTGGGTGAGTGGAACGGAGCAGGCGAACGTATTGCTGCAGATTGCGCGGCTCACTCAAAGCGTTCATTACTACGTTGTTTTGAAACTCACCCTTCCGTGATGGAAGTTGTAGCTGAATATTACACTATAGTCCGGGAGGATTGGTTGTTGTTGTTGTTGTAACCGGAGAAAATTCTCCAAATTGGGCTTCGGGGAATATTGCAGGAGTCTGTCACTCCTTGGCCGGATAAAAATCTAGGTCGTTCCGGTATAAAGAGCCTACTGTCGCGTAAACTATTGGATTTTAGTCGCCTTTAACGACAGGCATGCCTTACTGCGGGTAAATTCTTGAACCCCCAACCCGCAGGGGGCGAGGATTGGTAGAGATGCGTTATTGAAGAGTAATCTCACATAACGCTGCTACTTCTTGCACTTCTCAACTGCGACTATCCACTTAGTTATTATAGCTTAGCTTCTCATTGCCCAGTTGGATGAGTTCGAGACTCCCCTCTGGCTACGCGAGGGATCATCTGGTATATAGGTTCAGGGATTCCCCCCCTAAGCATCATCACTAGTTCACTCCCAGGCCACTGCTCTCCTACTTCGGCAATAAAACGAGCTTCACTAGCGCTAAATTGCAACACGTAAAATTGATCAAAAAAATATAAATATTTTGCAAAACACCTTTGTTATTATTGCCTTTAGAAAGATGTGCATATGTTCTCTGTCAAGCCAAAGCAGAATTGCTTTTGATGAGTTGGAGAAGAAGAAGAAGAAGAAGAAGAAATAACAATAGAATATTGTTGCGGAATATCCCAACATATTGTCATGGCAAATGTCAGTCAACTCAATTGTGCCCAAGGGAACGAGCGCCTACACAGCGCGTCAGCGTCACAACAACGGAAGGCTGATATATGTACGAGTATGCATAAATATACTCACTATTTGCATTAATTGTAGGCGACGACAATGCGCTGGCATTGCATTGCCATATATTTCAATGCAAATAATTTTTTTAAATTATTTTTTTTAATATTTTTTTTTAATATATTTTTTTTTAATTTTTTTTTTTTTTGTACAAAAATATATTTACTGTGTCACTTACCCTTTTTGTAAATAATTTTTTTTTTCGCCAACACTTTTTCACATGCTTTACATACAGAGTAAATAATAATGCCGCCGCCAATCGCCGAATGTAAATAGGCGAGGGAAATTTCCAATTTACGTAGTTGGCGTGAGTGTGAAAATAAAGAGAGAGCAGATGCGGTGAGCGAGAGCCTGCCATTGAAATGATGCTTTAAATTATAATTCTTCTATGGCATATTTGCTAAGGGACCGCACTCCACTGAGCATCATCATCCAGCCGCGTTATTCCCGTCGGTGGCAGACCTTTGGCGGTCACCTAGCTGCTGGCTGCCGTATCATCCAGTTAGCCCATTAAGCATGCGTGCTCAGCAAAAGTGTCAGTTCGTTCACACCTTTTTGTTTTTGTTTTTGTTTTATTAACGCCATACCACCACAAAAGCAAAAAAATACAAACAACATAGGCCAACAACTTGACAATGCCAACAAGCAAGCAACTGGGCAAACAAGAATGTCGCACCTCCCCTCACACTCCCCCCGCCGCGCAATGTGGTGAATGCCTGGCATACCTTCTGTCTCAGCAGTCGTCGTAGTCGTAGAGACCATATGTGTGTCGTATGTTGGTATGTAGATTCGCCAGTGGCAGCAGAGCAGCTGCTGTGTTATCAGTGAAAAGTAAAAGTAAAACCAACAACAACAAAAGTGCAATAATTAAGTAAACATAAAATGTGTGAAATGGGGAAAAAGAAAAGATAAAAAAAAAGTTGTTGGTAAACAAAAGCGTTAACGGCTGTGTGGGTGTCTCTACCTTGAGAGCTCATGAGTCTTGTGACAATAGTAAGTCATTAAATTACAGTATAGCGGTATGTTGTTGCTTTTATTGCAGGTGAGAAAAAGTTGACTCACAGCGTTGGTGGAATAGCGTTGATTTTAAATGATAAGATTTTTGATTATATTCGTCGTAGGCTCAGTATTTATTTTACGCGCTGAAATCGTTGTTGTTGTTGTTGCTGTAGCAGCGGCTATACGTCAGCCCCGTCTAGGATCAGGCAAGTTTAGTTTCAGTTATCGAGGCCATCTAACGGGAGGCCCAGGAAGCGTGCTGTTTCGACGGGTTCGGACGGGAGGGAGAGGGGTGTTAGATGAGTCGGGTTAAGTGGGCATGTAAAGAGGTGGTTAGCGTCGTGAGGGGATTCGTTGCATGCGGGACACGTGTTGGGTATGTTGGCATCAAGTGTGGATAGGTAAGAGTTGAGCCTAATACGATAGCCAGACCTTAATTGTGCCAGGGTTACGCGGGTCTCACGAGGCAGCTCGATGACTTGTTCTGCAATATTTGGTGATTGGACTCCGAGAACATCATTCACGGGAAGAGAGTTCACCAAGATGTTAACGTACTCTCGGTGTATGGTGTTTATGGCCTGTCTGTACGCCGTGCTGTCCAGCGGGTCTTGTCTGTATTGCTGTACGTCGTCCCGGTAGTCAAGTCTCCGTGATGTGCCTAGGTGGTGGGTCAGCTTCAAATAGATGTCTGTTGAGGTGATCCCTACGGTAGCATCCCTACAGATATTGCTTACACAGCATAACATTATGGGAGCAGAGATATTTCACTGTGTAAGTGGTGCTCCGGCGCCATCGGAGGTTTCCCGTCACGGTCCGAAGAGCGGTGTTCTGGCAAGTCTGGAGCTTCTTCAACTGCGTCTCAGGTGCTACCGGCTAGCGATTTGAGGATTTTGTTGCGGCTTTGTACTTTGTTGGCAATTGCAGTCTTATGCGGAGTGAAGGCGTTCAGGCTATCAAATGTGACTCCCAGTAACTTTGGGTTGTTCGTGGTCGGAATTTTTATGTTATCGATCTTCACATTGAGTTCAAGCCGGTACTCCTTCGTCCAGTTGTTGAAAAGGGTGACAGAGGATTTCGCGGGTTGTAGGTGTAAATGTCGTACAGTGAAGAAGTGGCTTTCAATCTCGCTTCTGCTTGTTAGTGTGTAGCTCCTCATTTCCAGGCTCGATGAGTTCGAGAGAAAATCTCTTGCCCTCAAGGGTTAAGCTCTTACTCGGCCGGCTAGGTATGTATTTCGTTCTTTGCAGGGCCACTAAAATAACTACTTTACTTAGATCTTCGGCAAAAACCACCTAGTAAGACTTCAGAGCTCTTTCCTCAACAACAATGAGCAATGAGCCCGCTTCGCGTAAATTTATAAAATATTTCAATTCGTCTGGGAACTTCACAGCTATCTCTTCACTGTGGCAGCTTAATTTATCTTGGCTCGCTATATGTTATTCCAATTCATCTTTTTCAAATAGCTGTACCATCTTTATTTATCTTGTATCATCTTAACTGATCTTGGCTCGTCTCATCTCGACTTACATCAATTCTTCGCAGGTCATCCTAGCTCATCTCACCTCATCTGTGCTCATTTCATCTTAACTAATCTCAACTTACCTCCCGTCATCTCTTCTCTTATCATCTTGTCTGGTCTCATCTCATCTCGTTTTATCTCATCTCCTCTCAGATGATTAGAGCCCATATTATCTTATCTCGTATCCCTTTATCTCGTCTCGTCTTAACTCACCTAATCTGAACTCATCACATCTCTTCCCATCTCATAACATCCTTTCTTGTTTCATTTCGTCTCAGGTGGTCTGAGCTCATCTCATCGCATCTCATTCCAACTCATCTCATGTTGTCCTATTTTATCTCATATCACCTTTTGATGTCATCATCTCATTAGCGCTTTTTTATTTTCTTTTGCTTCGACTCGTCTAGTTAGGTATCGCGTTTATTCAAGCTTTTCTGGACTGAGCTCACTTTGTCTCGTTTCACTTCAGCTCTTTTTGTCTCATTCCTTCTCACCTGATCTTATTCCAGTATCCATGCGGTATCATGCCATCTCGGCCGTCTTAACTTATCCAACCATAACGTTGCTGTTGTTGTAACGGTTTACGATCTCAGCCCAAAATCTCATTCATTAATTTGTGCGGTTTTTTTCGTTTCGTTTTGCTCTGCATCGTTTTGCTTCATCTCATCCCATGGTTATATTACAATTTGTTTCGTCTCATATCGTTCCTTATCAACTCATCTTTTCTTGCCTCGCTTCGTTTCACTCCACTGTGTCTTATGTAAATAGTTCCAATTCACTTCAGCTCTTCTTGTTTCGTTTCGTACCGCCTCGTCTCAAACCATCGCCTATATTGTCTTAACCCATAGTCTTATTCTAATTTGTGTTTCGTTTCATTTGACCTCGTTCTGTTCCGCCTCGTCCCTTATAGTGTTCATTCGTCTCAATTTATGGTCTCTTTCCAATTTTCTCTGACTCGTTTTGGTTCGTACCGTACAATCATACATCTTCCTAATCCAGGCAATGGATCGTCTGAACACATGATCTAATTCTGGCTTGTCCCGTTGCGTTTTGTTTCATTCCGTCTCGGACAGTGTCTTAGCGCCTCGTCCGATAACCTCTTCGTTCGTCCTGTTGCAACTCATATCATCCCATATTGGCTCAACTTTTCCTGTCTTATCAGCACATGTTCTCAATCCAACTTGTTTCGCCTCTTCCAGTCTCCTGCATCTAGTTACCTGAAATATCGGTGGCAATAGCCGAGTGGCTAACATTACGTGTTACCATGTTTAGGATCTTGGGTTCAAACAATATCCATATTTATAGAGAATTGAAGGAGAAGCTCGGCCTGTGGTTTTTGATGAAGCTCGTAGAGGGAGTACTTTGGATCTGGGCTCTAAGCGCCGATGACTTAATTTTTGAACCTAAACCCTCTTAAGGTAGATTTTTCATATCAGAATCTGAGCTTTCGCTGCAAAGCGATCTTCTAAAAATCACTTCATTCTGATGGAAAAGTCGCCCGGTCTGTTCAGCCTTCTCTACTGGAAACTCATTTCGGATTGTTCTTATACAGTTGAATGACTGATAATGAACAAATAAATGTCAACCCTAAGACAATACAGATGATTGTTGGCAGATCGAATATTCTCTTTTAAATTATTCCACAACAGACAGCCGAATCAGCAATATTTTGCCTTTCAACATACTATATGTGCACAGACTAAAATTGCTTAATGAGGAAGCAAAGTTCAAGCATACACACTCGCCCCCGCTCCCAAGTTACGGTTCGTTTGAGCTCGGCTCGGTTGACGGGCTAGCTGTGACTGTGTGGCATGAAAGAATAATAAAAAAACACGCTCCAACGCATCTACCAGCATCACTACGCCCAGCTGTGCTGTACATTCACCGCTCACGCTTACCGTCAGCAAACGAACACACGCCTATGGTGTGTCCGAGCAACAAAGAGACAGGCGGCAATAGTCTTTTGACTCCTACTGTTTAACATGTAAATAGTGAAGCGCGCTTGGTCGCCTAGATTTTTTTCCCCCTCTTCTGCTCTTTTGCTCTCTGTTTATGTGCGACGAGGCACCGATGGAAGCGAAGGTACGAATGACTGAAGCTGTGCGCAGAGCTCTATGTCGGTTTTGCCGAGGTGTGCGGTGTGAAGGTGCTTGCTGCCCTCGTCAGCGTACCGTTTTTTTTTTCGTTTGTTTGTATTTTCAACTCATTACTCCGTTATTTGCACGACGGTGAGGTGAGGTGGTGGTGCTGCGTGGTTGTGAGCGCGCAAATTCGCTTTGAGCTTAACACATTAGTGCAGCGACTGTGTGAGTGCGCGCCGAGTAGCTTCATTATTTACATTTCGAATTTGGTTATAAAGTATGGGGGGTTAAAGGTTAAGCGATAAGTTGACGAGTGTGTGTGAGCGCGTGTTTTTATAGTTTTGTTTTTGGTTTGCCTTTGCATGACACGCGCCTATGTGACTAATGCTGTTCTGTGGTTTCCCGCCAACAAGCAGCCGGCATTTACGCGTAACAGTCTCTCTAATGCTCTCGCACGCTCAGCATGGCTTTATCTATCTATGCGCTGCGGCTTCGGTAAACAAGGCGGCAAGCGAGCGGGCGAGCGAGCGCTTCATTGCGTTTTTCTACATTTTTCCGTCCATTAGCGTCGCCAATGATGCTGAACTATTTGAAAAGCGCCGCGCAGTTTTTTTTAATTCCTTTCCAAATTTTTTATATATTTTAAAATTTTGAAATTTTTTTTTTAATTTAAATTTTTTATTTTTTATTTTTTTATTTTTATTTATTTTTATCAACTTCTCTCTCTCTCTCTCACTTAGTAGTTTCACAGTTTGTTTTGCTGCATTATTCGTTGTGTCTAGTTTTTTTATTTTTATTTTTTCTAATTTTCTTTCTTGTGTCGGTCGTTTTGCTTAGGACGCTAATTCTTTTTAGATTTATTTTTGGCTATTTTTCATCTCCACTCTGAGCTCGCTTGACATGTTAATACCTTAGATCACATCGTAGTTTTTTTTCAACGCGGATTTTCATTCCATTTGGTTTTGTTGTTGCTGTAAAAGCGTGTGTCATGCCATCCATGGTGGCGGTCAAGGTCTCCCTCTCTCTGACGTTTGTTGGCCGAGAGGCGTCTGGCAAATCGTGCAGATTTTCTGGTTTGTTGCTGAGATGAATAGCCTTTGATGAAAAAAAATTGTTTTTGTTGTTGGAAAATTTGAAAGGTGAAAAGAAATGTGCAAAAAAGGAGAGGGATAAAAAAGGAAGAAAAATTCCGTTAATCGGTCTAACTGTGCTAAATGCTGTTCGCTTAACTGTGGGAACCTATATGAAGTTTTTGGTATCTCATGCTGAAGAGAAATTTTAGCTTGAGCTTAAGCATATCACTCAGAGTTATGATAACACCTCCTCACCGCTCTCTATCACTGTCAGAGGGTTATAGGCAAATATGAGACTTAAGTGTCAAAAAGTGCCGCCGCATTGAAGTATGCACAGATGGTTCAAAACATGACGCTTTTCTCGTCAAGAGCTTTCTCTCTCTCTTTCTCTAGCTACCAGTTTATGGTAGTGCATTCCAGGCCGACATCTACGCTCTCGTGGAAACTTTTAAATATATTTTGACGTTTGTTCAAGAACCGACATCTTCGTCTTTAGTGACAATTGAGGCAGGATTGAAAGTTTTATGCTCGATCGCGATAAATATTAAAACCGCTCTGAACTGAACTCTTCAGAAGAGCAGACTCTTCCTCGTTTGGGTCTCTAGTTATAGAGATATCGTGGGGAATTGTATGGCAGACTAACTTGCTTGGCAATGCACGATTAAGTTGTTTCTTCCATTTACAGACCGGTTTGCTATGCCATTAGTCACTTGCAAACTGTGCTACTAAAGGAATATATTCAAAGGTAGTTAAAAATTTGAATTGTCACAAATCGAGGCAAACTTGGCTGAGCTTGGATCGCAGTAGGTCGAAAGGCTAATATTCTCTTAAAAAGGCGGACATTTCCAAGGTAATTGCGAAACTGATGTGGCATTGCCCTATAGAATGTCAATGGCAGAGGCTACAGAAATGACGGTCTGCCCTGCTCTGAGCAGAAGTAGTAGACTTTGATATTTTTCCAGTCGCAGTTTTATAAACAGCTCTGTCCATATGTGAGAAACTAAAATAAGAGAGTCTAAGCGGAGGCAAAAAGGCTGTGGAATCACCACCAGAAATTTTTCGTGGTATTATTATGGCTTAGGTGTGACGATCCACTTCTTCCTAACCCTAACCTTTTTTAATACTCAATTTTTAATACTCCATTCCACAATCCATTTCGAAGTTCGCTACTTTTTTTTGGAGAAAAAACAACATAGAAAATTCAAATTTAATGGGAAATGTTTATCATTCGAGCGAACATTCTATGGAATTTATTTTTTGAAGATTTCAAAATGTTTCAAATTTTGGCTGCGGCTACGGCTCAGATGGTCCATCCGTTGAGTCCAATTTCCGATGATTCGTTCGAACATTTCGACTGGTAACTGGCGAATGACATGCGTGATGTTTTGCTACAAGGCCAGAATCGAAGCGGTATTGTCCGCATAGACTTTAGACTTTACATATACCCACAGGAAAAAGACTAACGGTTTGATATCACACGATCTGGGGGCCAATCGACCGACCCAAAACATGAAATTATCTGCTCAACGAAGCCTTCTCTCAATAAATCTATTGATTGATATGATGTGTGTGGGAAGTAGCGCCATCTTGTTGAAATCAACTGTCGCGCAGATCACGAACTTCATAGTTCAGGCATCAAATAGTCGATTATCATGGCGCGATAATAACGGTCGCCATTGACGTTCGTTCTCACCGGCATCATTTTAGAAGAAATATGGAGCGATGATTCCACCCGCCCACAAACCACACCAAACTGTTGGTTTTTCTGGATGAAATCACTGCTCTTGAATCTCTTTAGGTTGCTCTTCGTCCCAAATGCACAAATTTTGCTTGTTTACATACCCAGTGAGCCCAAAATGGGCCTCATAACTGAACAAAATTTGGCTCGAAAGCGATGGATCTTCTTGGAACTTTTCTATAGCCCCTAAAGCGAAGCGATTTCGCTTGGGAAGATCGAGCGGCTTCAGTTCTCGCACAAGCTGTATTTTGTACGCTTTCATTTTAAGATCTCCACGTAAAATGCGCCAAGTCGTTCCGTACGTCAGTCCGAGTTGCTGCGAACGGCGCCGAATCGACGTCTCTCCACGGTCTTCGTGTACACTCTCCGCTACGGACCCTATATTTTCATTTTCTTCACTGCGTACTGGACGTGGTCTATTTGGTCGAATATTATCCAATAATGAATGCTGAGTCTCAAGATGGGTGATGGTGTTTCAAATAGTACGCTCAGTAGGCCGATTATGTTGACCATAAGTTGAGCGAAGCGCGCGAAACACGTTCTTTACAGAACGTGAATTTCAAAACAAAAATAATATGATAGCTTGACACGACTCACGCGTGATCTGTCAAAAAAAGGCTATTGAAAAAAGTTTTATTTAATATTATTTTGTCCTTCCTGTTTTTTAATTAATATAATTAAATTTAATTTTAAATTAAATTAATTTATTTTATTTTCCTTTTTTTAATTTTTTATTTTATTACATTTTATTTTATTTTATTTGATTTTATTTTATTTGTATTTTTATTTATTTCATTTAATTCAGTTTTTAATTTTTTTATTTAATTTTAATTTTTTATTTTCCTTTTTTTAATGAATTTTAGTTTAGGTTTTTTATATTTTTGAATTAATTTTTTTTAAGTTAAATTAGGTTAAATTTATTTTGTGTTTTTTTGCATTTTTATTTATTTATTGTTTATTTTATTTTATTTTTATTTAATTTTTTTTTCATTTTCCTTTTTATATATCCTGTGTTATAATTTTATTTTAAATTTTATTTTATATAATTTTCTTTAATTTTATTTTATTTTTGCTTTTTCTATTTTTTACTATTAAATTATTATTTTTTTTAATAATTTAATTTTATATATTTATTTTATGTTATATTATTTAGTTTAATTTAATTTTCATTTATTTTCCTTATTTAATGTTTTTTATTAATATTATTTTATTATTTATTATTATCTTTTTTATGGGAATTATTTTTATTTTTATTTTTATTTTTATTTTTAAATATATTTTTTTTTTTGTTAAGATATTCTTCCATTGTGGTGTAGGCCTTCAATAATTCTCCCTCTAGAAATAATCATTCAACAGCACAATGAGTCGATTTTCATACTGTCTCGCTGCAGAATGGTGAACAGTCCCTTGCCAAATTCCAAACTTTCTTATCCGACACATTTTTTTGGCAAACACAAGGCAAAAGTATAAAAAATAGATTGAAAGGAAAAACTGAAATTTGAAATAGAATAGAATTTCCGCATTACGCGCATCACTGTTGTAACGTGCGCCTTGGGCTGACGAAAGTTTCCGTTTTCAATCGTCAACAGCCGGACAAACAATGAAAGAGTCGAAATACCAAAAAAGTAAAAAAAAAGTAAATTGGAAAATGGAAAAATAAACACAATACAAATGACTTACTCACAGAAAGCTTTTACAAATGGAAAATACAACGAGGAAAGTAACATAATTTTCACTTTTCCGCCCGCCACAAAAAGCGCGACGCGTCACAACGTCGCTGCATTGTGTACGTGAGGAGACGCGCGGTCAATAGCGGCGCGCGACAAACATGTTGGCTTTAATGCTGGCAAAAGAGCTGACGCGTTGTGAATATAATAAACATAGATACGCGTGAATATGCGAAATTTGCTAAAAATCACAATGTATGTACATGGCTGTGTGTATATGCGGGCAAGGCACAGGCGAGTCAATGGCATTTAAAGCCAAAAAACAATATCTGCTTTACGGGTTGGCGTTTTTTTCTTGCTTTTTTTTTAACACTTATTTGTTTGGCCAGTCGGCTAGCCAAGCAGCCAGTTTGTATGCATATATGTATGTAATGTGGTTATGAAGCTATGAAGTACAGCAAAACCCGTGGTGGTGGGCTAAAATCCATGTAGCGCGTCTCTGTATTCATTTTACATGGCGGTAGTTGTTGGTAAATAAAAACAACAATAACAACATGCATACATACATATGTAAAGTAGTAAATTCAATTATTTTGGCAACGTCGTTAAAATGTCGCAATGACAATGGATATTTTGTAGTCGAGATTTTTTTCGCTTGTTGTTGTAGTTGTTGTTGCTACTGCTGCGCGTCTTGAGTAGGTTTAAATATATTTAATTATTTTACGTTTACTTTGTATGCCTGTAATTGGAGCGCGCACGTTGTCTGTGAAGTTGACGCCGCGGTTCTGGCGTTGATAAAATGATTGACGCGCCGCGCGTTGACAAGTTTCAGTTCAGTGTTTTATATTTAGTAATAATAACAAATTTCAAAGAGCTTAATTTTAGGTTGTACCATGATGCGCGCCGGTAAGCAAATTACAGCGGTAGGTCGTTAAAAGGACGCGCGCTTGCCAAAGATTAACGCGTTATGAAAACGCGGCGTATAAGCGTAGCGCGCATCACAACGCGTCAACTTAAACAACGGTTTATCAATAATATTTTCCTATTTTTTTGTGCATGCGCAATGTATTTATAAAGTTATTTACTCAATTTCGACAAAAAATTATCATAAAATACCAGCAACCGCTATACCACTTGTAGCGCGCGTTGAATAAATAGCTCCTCGCATGCTGTGAAAAATTGTTCACATGTATATGATAGCACGGCGCGGCATAGCGCTGTCTTATGCATTCGGGCGCGCGCAACATGTGCGTGTTGACGCATTTTTTTCATTTTATCAAATTTTCTTGCCAACAAAATGTCGTTCGTCGTTTGTTGACGCTATTTGTGGTATATGATTTTGGTGCGTCGAGGTTTTTGCTTGAGCGCAGCGTACTTTCCGCTTTTTTTTTTGTCTAATACGCGTCTATTTCTTGTAACGCTATCACAAATTTAAACAACAGAAGAATGTGTAGCGTTTTCACAACCGCATTGTTTGTGGTGTTGCTATTTTTGCAAGCCGCCGCATCTCACCATCATAAACATCATTGTATCTACCGTTTGTAAGAAAGTTTTCGGTGGTTTTCGCTTGCTCGCAGCAATTGTTGCATATTTTTTTAATTAGCGCACAATGCGTGCGCGTATTTCATCTTGAAGTATGTACCAGCCGCACAGACATGTGCGGTTGAGGGAAATAGAAAAATTAAAATCTCTAAACAGGCGCGCTGAATTTTCGTGCTAAATGTTTGCCAGCCTACGTACGCGTTGGTTATAACCAAATTAAGCGCTGTAGATGTTTGTAAATTTTTTTGATACAGTATTTGAGTTTAAATGATTTCGAGTTTTATTTATAATTTTAAAAATTGTATAACTTTTTCAAAACTTTTTTGAAGACAGCTTATTTAAAATTTTATTTATATTTTGAAATTTTTTTTAAACCTTTTCGAAGACGAGTTTGAACTTAACACTGTTAGAAAACGAGTTATTTTTCAAGTTTTCATTAGAAAAATATATAAGTTAATTTTTAAAAAAAGCTTTTTTCAAAAACTTTTTGAAAACGAGTTTCAATAAAAAAAATAAAAATAAAATATTTAAATTACATTTTTATTATTTTTACTTCAAAATTTTTTAAACAAGTTTTATCTTTGAGTTTTTATTACAAAAATATTTAAATAATATTTTCGAAATATTTCTATTTCAAAACTTTTTGTAAACCAGTAAAATTTTCGTATTTTCATTACAAAAATTATTTAAATTATATTTTCCTAAGTTTTGACATTAAAAACTTTTGAAATTGGGTCTCATTTTCATATTTTCATTACAAAGAATTTGAAATATAATTTAAAAATTTTTTTAAACCTTTTTGAAAATAAATTTTATTTTCGAGTTTTAATAACAAAAATATTTAAATTATATTTTCAAATTATTTTTTTTAGAATCCTTTTTGAAAACGAAACATTCAAAAATGTAAAGTTATTAAAAATATAATTTTTGAATTCAAAACTTTTTAAAATATAATAATATAACATTTAAATTCTGTTTTTAAGTTTTTTTTCAGTTCTTTTCGAAAACGGTTCAAAATTTTTTTCCCCATTCAAAACTTTGTAGAAAACCAAATTAATTTTCGTTACAAAAATAATTTAAATTATATTTTCACAATTTTTTACATTGCAAGGAATTTTGAATTAAATTATTAAAAAAAATTTTAACATTCTTGAAAATAAATTTTATTTTCGAGTTTTAATAACAAAAATATTTAAATTATATTTTCAAATTATTTTTTTTAGAATCCTTTTTGAAAACGAGTTTAATTTTTCAGCACAAAAATTTTCAAAATTATAATTTTTGAATTCAAAACTTTTAGAAAACGAGTTTAATTTTCCAATCTCGATTTTGAAAATATATATATTTCGTTTTCAAGATTCTTTTTCAAAACTTTTCGAAAACGAGTGATAAACTTTTTCCATTAAAAACTCTGTTAAGACCGTTCTTATTAAAAAAAAAAAAAATTAATCACATTTTCAAAATATTTTTGAATGCGGGTCTTTGCAGTATTTTCTTTACAAAATGACTTGAATTATATTTTCAAATTATGAACACGAGTTTTATTTTCGAGTTTTATTACAAAATTTTTGAATTTAAAATTTTTTTTCTATTCAAAATCTTTATGAAAACAAGTTCATTTATAGAGTTTTCATTACAAAATTTTTGAAATTTTAAATTTTTTTGAGATTTTAAAATTTTTACTGTTCAAAATCTTTATGAAATAATGGATATCGTTATTTCATTACAAAATTTTTGAATTAAAAATATTTTTTTTCAAAATCTTTTTGAAACATTTTCTATTTAAAAATCCATGTGCCTTGGTTTCTGATATCATTTTTAATTATATTTAAAACTATTTTTGAGAATTTTTCTATTTGAAAATCCTTCATCACTAAGCTTTTCATATTCTACTCGTCTTAGCAACAGCGAACGTGTCAAGTGTCACATTGTATTTTCGGAAACACGTGTTGTCTTTGTTTGATGCTGTGATTTATCCTCCATTTTTTAGTTTCTACTTTAGGTTTTTTTCTGTATTTTTCTATATTTTTCTATTTTTAATTTATTTTTATTTTTATTTTTTTCTATTTCTTATATATTTTCTTTTTTTGTTTTCTTATTCTTTTCTAATTTTTTTTTTGTATTTGCTATTTTCTATTTTCTGTTTACTGACAGACATGTGTTCAGGTCTCAATTTACCACAAAAGTATTTACGAAAAAATTTAAAAACTATTTTAAAAAAAGAAACAATGTATATAAATAATTTCCAGAAGTGATTGACATTTGATCGAAAACAACTGCCCGTACACCGGCGCCGTGCACTCAGCACGCACTTGTGCGCTTTCACTTGAACTACTCATTAAACACAGACTATATTCGTATGTTACGCACATATATGCACATACATATATTTACATACATATGTTATATGTACAAAAGCACTTAGCAAATAATTTGTTGTTGCCAGATCACGTCGGTGATTGCACTCACGCGTTGACGGCTTTGTAACAGGTCAAAGAGTCGGTCATTATGAGTTGGAAATTATGAAAGCTGGAGGTCGCCACTTGATATCATTTTGAGAATGTTAATCAATGAATAAAATACGGAGAAAAATAAAACAAAATAAAAAATTTAAACAAAAAATTATTGTACGATCAGATCGCTTACAGTTAACTACTGGACAATGACAGACTCTTCCTGCTCCCCGTACCTGCGATAAAAATTATTTTTTTACCCATTAAACAGTATCATTTTATCATTGGAGGTGTGATACTGCTTGACGCGTGGGTTCTTTACGCAATTTACTATTAGTTTTTTCAGTGAATTCCAGTCTTAGCGTGTATTTTGCTGTCGATAATGGTAAACCTCCCCCTTGTGCAGAGTTGGCAATAGTTAAGATGGTTCCTTCCCGCGCAAGCTCGTCAATCGTGCAAGCTCATCAATCGCGCAAGCTCGTCCATCGCGCATTTACTTGGTATATCTCCATGTTCAGCTAGTCCGAACGCGGTTGTGTAGCATTTTCACGAGCGTTTATTTAGAGTGTTTCTACATTTTGTTGCCACTTTTGATCTGTTAGAGTTGTATTGGAAAGATTTGATGGCAGCTTGGCTTCCCGAGTATATATCAATAGATTTGTATATATAAATTTAATCAGCCTTATGGCAGATTAAGTGATTGCAGTAAGTTCCTCGGAAGACGCTCGCTCTAGTAGAGTGAAAGTGACGGGGAGCGTATTCCGGATCCAATCCTGTCACTGTCGTGTTTAAACGCGTCTCACTAGCTCCATGATCAATAAAATTCAAAATTTTTACCTTCATTCCTCTCAGGAAAAGGGATTATCAGAAAAACATTTAGAAGCTGTGCAGTACACCTCTTGCGAAATTTGTACGAAAGTTACTATTCGGCCGTGCCCTACAGCTCGAACCCTCCAAGACTGAGTTGCGTTTCGTCTAACTACCTTGCAGCTCACTTGGAGTTTGCCGTTGAGGTTTAGTTGAATGAAGTTGAGAAGAATTTCTAGTGCCTTTGTGGTAGCCGTTGGAAGAGCTTATAAAAGTAAGAGGTTATAAGGAAGTCTGTGGATCAATGAACACTGTCCATTTCGCTCCTAAAAGTGATTAATCTAGTGCCAGAACGGTGACACCGCCAAAATGGTTAGGCCTAACCGCTGCTTTTTATATATATCCAGTAAACATGTTGCGGTCTTAAGTCCCATCTTTTGCCTTAAGCCGCTTTATAATCGTAGGTCATAGCTCCCCTTGTTCTCTTCTAAGATTATCCCGTTCAAATTAAAATGGCTTGTACCTGCTGGTGAAGGTTACCAGTTCGGTTTTATCAGGTTTGAGGTCCAAACCGCTATCCTTACACTATTTCTCGTCTATGTATAAGTTGCTTTTCTAACATTTTCGGCCTCTTCTCCATCGCTGTTCGGATACAGTCATCTGCGTACGTTACAACACTACAGACAGTCCTCCTAAGTTTCCGGCGTATCATTTTGACAGTGAGGCATCACAGTAATGAGGAGAGAACTCCTCCTTGAGGGGTATCTTGTAACAGATGCGCTACCCAGTTCAGAATATCCTAACTATGGACTCTATCTATCTTTCGCTATGGGTATAACCTCGGTGAGTAGGTACTTTCCCTATATGGGAAAGAAAAAGCCGAGTGTGTATTCCTTGAAGGAAAGCCTTTTCGGTTTGAGCATAATTTTCTTCTCATAACTATGTCAATGATTCGCTAAGAGATATTCAAAAGAAAGGAACCAAATCTTATAGGTCGGATTATAAGTCTGATTTCGAAATCCCCTCATTTTTTATCTGTTGTTTCATAAAGAAAAATCTTAAGATTTCAATGTTGAACTCGACGCCTTGAGTTTCTAACGAAATTTAACCTGTTTCTAAATCATAATACACAAAAGTCTTTATCACTAGAGGTTTTTATGAGTTTTGTGATTGCTTCACGAAGTTCGGGGTATGTGATGTATGAGGCTCAACGACGTTCTCTAATCTTGAGCGCAGTTTGATTATATTGAGCACAGAACTGAGAACTGAATTTTGTTCTAAAATATACTCTTATCACTTTGATTGATCTCTAATCGCACAACAGATTCATTAACGATTCCCGAGTAACAGAGTTTCAAGAGAATTTCGATTTTTCAGGTTATACACTTTTCGTTTTTGAGTTTGAGGTAATTTTCGACCACTTTTTTTTGGCACATATTGGGTGGTAACTCAGCTATAACTTGACGAATGTTGGTTTCAAGTGCTTAAGAGTTAAATGATTATTCGGTGTCAAAACGCACGATCACGGTAGCCAATTGACATCGCCAAGACGAGAGATTAGGTGGCTGGGAAATTTCTTTCGCCATATTCGCTTGTTCTGTGAGGCGTGTGGCACCATCTTGTAGGAACCACACATTGTCCAAGTCGTATTCTTCAATTGCAGGCCAAAAAAAAACGGGTAACATGCGACTATAACGAGCCGATTTGACAGTGACAGTTACGCCGATATCGTTTTCAAAGAAGTGAGGTATCCAATCACACATCCGGACCAAAAGGCGCGCCAGCGAGTAAGTTTTTCTTGGGTGTAATGGCCACTCTTCAGTTATTTGAAACTTCTCGAAGCCCTAAATGCGACAGTTTTGCTCATTTACGTAGCCACCGAGTGAGAAATGTGCCTCGTCGCTGAAGAAAAGTTTGTTGGAAAATCGCGGTCCACTTCAACAACAGTTCAAGCACCCAATGGACGTAACTACGGCATTATGAATGGTCAGCTGGCTTCAGTTGTTGTGTGAGTTGAACTTTTTATGGATGTAGGTAAAAAGCCCTAGTGCAAAATACGCCAAAATGTGCCGTAAAAAGTCCCAGCTCTTGAGAACTTAGAGAAATAGATACATTCGAGTCTTCGGCTACTCCCTTTCTTACAGCAGCGATATTTAACCCAAACAAAACATGTTTGGTTTGACAGTTAAGTTCGACATATGTCAAAATACAACCCTGCACTTTCGAAACCACTTAATGGATAACTCTTTATGATCTATTAATCAAACTGCGTCCTATAAATCTCGGATGTTCGGAAATCCAAAAATCCGTACAACGATTTAGGTGTATTTAAAAATCTATTTCTATCTTCGAAACACTCAACAGAGTGATCTTTAATCCCTCTATCAGATCCAACACGATCAGCGCGATCCCTCAACACTTTGATCATGTTATTACAAAATCTATTCACAGTCAATTTCGCACAAACAAAAAATAACTAAACCAAAAAGTCAAAAAAAAAAAAAAAACCAGACGAAAACGAAGAGACAAAAATATTTGGCAAATGGAAAAAATGTCACAGCTGCATAAATGAAATGCAAACGAAATGCAAATGGGTTGCAAACGACAACTACGCATGTTGTTGCCCCATATCACTTTAGTTGGAACAGACAGACAGACAACATTTGATGATGATCTCGCGAGAAAAATATGCGCACATGTGATGACGTGAATCTCTGATATTGCCATGGACAAAATGCATAAATTGCACGCGAGCGCTGCATAGATCAGTGTAAAAGGTTTCAGTGGAAAGTGAAGTGAAAATAGCAATAAAAAAAAGTAAAAACAAAAAAACTTAGAAGTTAAAAGAGGGCGGAAAGTGGCAGTGGAGGCGAGTTGCAATGTGACAACGTTGGAGGACCAAAGCACACTCGTTCGCTAAACTCCCTAAATTTGTGCGAATTGCGGCTAATGAAATGAATTATTATATTTACAAATTTCCGATATTTGTTTTTCGCCGGAGATCATTAAAAAATGCATGAGTGAGAGAATGATGTTTTTTATGTGCACGTAGATCTTAGGATGAGCACATAGTGGTTTCGTGCATTTAGGGCGCCGAAAAATGGAGAAATTAAATACTTTTGGTGTTCCACGATCAGGCCTTTGAGGTCATAATCTCAGTACAATTTCACTAAATTAAATATAAAATCTCATTACTGAGTGTGATGCCGTTGGGGACGATCCCTTTCTTACTTCAACACCTTTAAGCAGTATCCACCGATGAAAAGACTAACTAATTTGCCTGTAATATCTACCGATCGCTGAGAAATGACCATATTCTCGATATTGAATGTTCGGAACTTCCAGTTTTGACTAAGTTTTGGAGTGAATTCTTCCGTAGCATCTGTATTGACTCCTTTTCGAGGGGTATAGCCAACCTTATTCCATTGAGACATTACATTTTTTAAAAGGGCGGCCTAATTTTTCATTCCGATCTTCAAGTCTAACTCCTTTGGATTTATTGGAACTCGACCACCGCTGAATTGACTTTGATTCTTCAAGGAGAAACTTACAGTTTTATGAAAAAAAAAAAACGAACAGCTGATGGGGAACGCTTTTAATAAAAATAATTTTGGATTCTGACCTGGCTGAGAGTTGGTTATTGATATTGTCTACAGGCTAGTGTCCTCTTTCATTGGCTTCTCTTACTGCCCTTACATTTCAAACTGGGATCGAGGAAAAAATCAAAACTTCCATTATCCACACCCGCTATAGGGTCTTTCCTCCATCCGAATGACGTCCGCATTTGGAAGAAAAGCACTTTCAGACGATTTTCTAGCCAAGACTCGAACGTCCATCACCTTCCCTCTTCAAGTTAGTCTTAAAAGCTTCACTACTGTCTGAGGCTCTGCACAAGATTGGTTTTCTTGGGCTCCAGGTTCCAATTAGTTGAATTTGAAAACTTTAGTTACTCACACCCGCTCAGGAGTCTTGGTTCCTTCCGAGTGGGGATCGTATTTGGAAAAACCCTTTTTAGACGATTTTCTAGTCATGGCTCGAACCCCTATCATCCTCCCTCAGTAAAATAACCCTAAAAGCTTCACTACTGGCTGAGGCTCTCCAAAAGATTGGCTTCCTTGGACGGTGCTTCATATTCCAATTATTTGAATTTGAAAGCTTTAGTTACTCACAGCCGATCAGGAACCATTATGTCCTTCGAGCCTCTGCCGTATGGGGAAAAAAACATTTCCAGATGATTTTTTGGCTATGGTTCGAACCCCCACCATCCTCCCTCTATACAGTAACCTTAAAAAGTTCACTATTGGCTGAGACTCTCCAATAGATTGGCTTCCTTGGACGAGGCTCCAGGTTCCACTTATTTGAATTTGAAGACTTTAGTTACTCACACCCGCTCAGGAGCACCTTATTCCTTTCGAGTGGCGGCCGTATTTGGTAAAAAAAATTTAAGGCAATTTTCTAGCCAAGGCTCCCTCTGTAAATTAGCCTTAAAAGCTTCTTTACTCGCTGGGGCAAATTCCATAAGGTTGGCTTCTCTTGTGCCTTGGACGGGGATCCGGATTCCGATTGATTGAATTCGAAAACTTTAGTAACTCACATCCGCTTAGAACTCCTGGTTCCTTCCGAGTGGGGATCGTATTTGGAAAAACCCTTTTTAGACGATTTTCTAGCCATGGCTCGAACCCCTGTCACCTTCCCTCTGTAAAGCAACCAAAAAAGCTTCACTACTGGCTGCGGCTCTCCAAAAGATTGACTTCCCTTTTTGATTTTATGCCACGGAATGGGGCCCAGGTACCGATGAAAAAACTTTCAAAACTTCCATTACCCAAAAAAGGATTTTTGGTCTGGCCGAGGCTCCGGTTAAACTTGCTCACATTAACGTTCTTAGTGGTTTCCATGTCCTCCTAGCCTTACAGTGTTCAAAATAGCTCCTGTTCCCAGAGTTGAGCTCCTCGTATGATTCTTATACCACCGGCTGTGACCATGGTTCTGGTGTGAAAACTACCGCTACCTCCATACGTTTAAAAAACCCTATTATTCTCTTCATTATTGAAAAAGTTTGAAGCTTCTCTGATGTCAATAAACTCATCGAACTAACCCAAAAAGTT
The DNA here is from genome assembly GCA_030068015.2 of Neoceratitis asiatica. Taxonomy (NCBI): domain Eukaryota; kingdom Metazoa; phylum Arthropoda; class Insecta; order Diptera; family Tephritidae; genus Neoceratitis; species Neoceratitis asiatica. Next base: position 65,384,459 of record CM061527.1, on the reverse strand, counting down.
TTACCCCGATGCTGGTTTTGGCCGGTTCTCAATGTCCTCCACTTTCTCGTAGTCAATAGATAGATCAAACTGCCTTGTATTTCAAGCGCTTGACTCCCCACGCCACAACTCTCTCACACCACCGATTGTACGCACGGATCCCTTAAAACATATTAAAGGTCTGGCTTCCTATCTACACCACCAGAGGAAGTTCGAAACTTTTCGGGTGTCTGTTACCTCAACTCCACACCAAATATGTGGTCGGCTAGGCGTTTGCTTGCTAATACGCTCGACCACACGCTGGTTGGTTAGCGGTCTCGGCCTACCTGTCATTATGAATTTATAGCAACTACAGTGCATTAGCATGACACTCCTTCAAATGAACGGCCTCCAAAGAGGCCAGGCAGACCGCGTTGTGCAGTCGTGTCGTGTGTGCGTTCGATCAGCTACCGAGCGCTTAGTGGCGTCGGGAGGCAGGTGCGTCTAAATTTGAATGTTGTTTTGTGAGATTTATATGATTTTGTGTTTGTTGTTGGTTTTGTTGTATTTTGAGTTGTGCCGTTGATTTACTGAGGCATCGTGTGTGTCAGAGTCGCTGGTTTGTTTGCTGTTGTTGTTTTTGTTTTTATTTCTTTTTAATTTTTTTTTCACAAGTTTTCCTCCACCGGTTTCTCGCTTCCTCTTCATCGCTGCGTTGCGTTGCGCGTACGCTGTGTTAATCGCTTATGACAGTGGCGACAAGTCATTGGCAGGATAGTTTGCTGTTGTTGTTGTTGTTGTTGTTGTTGTTGTTGTTGTTGTTGTTGTTATATGTGCAACACTGATGGTGGAGGTTACCGCGAGCTCTTCGTATGCATGTATGTGGATTTAAAATGCTATAATTTGACATATGTTTGTCTGGCATTTGAGCGTTGGCCCCCCTTTCCCCCTGTCCACTTGCTGCTCTGCTTGCTGTCTGTATGTATGTATGTACATATATATGTATTTATAGTAACACTTTTCGCTCTCTAAACATATCCATCAGCTATAGCGAACATGCCGATCTGTCTGTCTGCCGGCTTTCTTTCGCAGATTCCATAAGTTGCATGTATGTGTGTGTGTGTGTGTGTGTGTTTGACTTGTGTGTGAATTCATCGAAAATTTATTATGACACAAAATTTAATTCTTAATTATACCAATATTTATATACATACATACATATACTTAGACCAATATATGTCTACACACACACATACATACACACACACGCATTTGGCTATGCAAATTGTGTGCGCGTTGCTTGTGGGCAGCGTAAGATTTTCGGTGGATTTGTCATTTTGAATGGCGAATTAGAATTTAGCGTGGTAAATTAATATCAAATTTTCACATAGCGAGGCGCAGTCCGCATGAAAAGTGCATATTTTTGCATACATAAATACCTGTGAAAATGTTTTCAAATATGCAGTTAAATAATTAGCGCTGCCTTTAATGCGCTTGATATTTTTCGTAATAATTTTATGCGCTTTGGACAATTTTATTTTAATTAACATTGATGAGCGAGCGAACAGCAGTATATCAACCCTTTTGTTGAGGCCCATCAAAAGGCGATTGATGCGTGACTGATGCACGCACTGAGTGGGTGGGTGGGTGAGGAGAGACTGAGGACGCTATGCAGAGTATTAGACTCCATAAAAATATATTGCATCGAAAAAAATTCTTTAAAAAAAAACCTAAAAATGCCGGAAATAGAAATTTTTAAAGAAATAAAAAACAAAATATTTTCTCAACAATTCCAAAAAAGTTTATATAAATATATAATATAATTAAAGGGTGATCCAAATAAAGGTACTTTTTTCAACAGCCCTTTTTTGGCAGATCACGCTTAACGCGTGTCAAGCTGTCATGTTATTTTCGTTCAGACTTACGCCTAAACAACGTTTACAAATCATTCAACTTTATTACGAAAATTCACGGTCTGTAAAGAATGTATTTTGCGCGCTACGCTCAGCTTATGGGATCAACATAATCGGCCTACTGGGCGTACTATTCGCAACACCAACATCCATCTTCAAACCCAGCATTCATTATTGAATAATATTCGACCGAATCCGCCACGTTCAGCACGCAGTGAAGAAAATATAACGACTGTAGCTGAGAGTGTACAAGAAGACCGTGGAGAGTCGATTCGGAGCTGTTCGCAGCAGCTCGGACTGAAGTATGGAACGACTTGGCACATTTTACGTCGAGATCTTAAATTGAAAGCGTACAAAATTCAGCTTGTGTTGGAACTGTAGCAGCTCGACCTTCCCAAGCGACATCGCTTCGCTTTATGAGCCCTTGAAAAGTTCCAAAAAGATCCGATGTATCCGACGTTTTCGAGCCAAATTTTGTTCAGCGATGATGCTCATTTCTGTCTCTGTGTTTGAAAAAAAAAAATCGGTTTTATGTGGTTTGTGGGCCGATGGAGTCATCGGTCCATATTTCTTCAAAAATGACGCCGGTGAGAATGTAACCGTCAATGGTAAGGCGCCATGATAACCGAGTATTTGATGCCTGAAATCGAAGCTCATGATCTCCGCGACATTTGGTTTCAACAAAACGGCGCTTCCCACACATCCCAACCAATTAATGCATTTATTGAGAGAACTCTTAGGTGAGCAGATAATTTCACGTTTTGGGCCGATCGATCGGCCACCAAGATCGTGTGCTATCACACCGTTAAACTTTTTCCTGTGGGAATGTGTAAAGTCTAAAAGCTATGTGGACAATCCCGCTTCGATTCATCACGCGTATTATTCGCCAGTTACCAGTCGAAATGCTCGAACGAGTCATCGAAAATTGTACTCAACGGATGGACCATCTGAGACGTAGCCGCGGCCAACATTTGAAATTATGAATGATAGTAGACATTCCACATTAAATTTGAATTTTCTGTGTTTTTTGTTTTTAAATAGTAGGGAACTTCGAAATGGATCATAAGATTATGAAAATTGTTGAAAAAAATTGCAGCTGGGAGTTGTCATAACTCCTAGTCAGTTGTCATATGTCTCCAGTCAGTTGTCATATTTTACTAGCCAATTATCATGTGTCACTAGTTAGTTGTTATCTGTCACAGGCAAACTGTCAGATGACGAAAGTCTATTCTGTGTAACTAGTCAGTTGTCATAAGTCATTAATCAGTTGTCACAAGCTACTTGCCTTTTTACTTCGAAATGGTTCTAAGGAATTTCGTCATTTTTCTTTAATTTTATTAAATTATTATTTTATTGAATCAGAATTTTTTTCGCATGATATCTTAACTCAATATAGCATTTCCTCTCCAACAATTATATACCATTTATTAACAAAAAAAATTAAATGTTTACGAAATTGTTTACGAAAAATATATTTATTTTTAAGCTCTCATTATTGTTTACATTTTCATACCTAAATATGTATGTGTGTGAATAAACAATTCTATTATTGAAATCATTCACTTAAAATAATTTCACTTTGGATAGCAATCAAATTGCAGGCGAAATGTTTACAAATAATATTTTTTACTTGTTGAGTTTTCTTTGCTTGGGAATTAAATTTATAGCAAAATATTGAACAAGAAAAAGAAATTATATGAAATGTATACATGTGTATGTGTCTATTTACATAATAATTTCCGAAACACTTGACAGCAAGCCAGCAAGCCAGCAAGCAACATGTGATTCACTGCCTCCTATTTTCTGGCCCAAAACATCCCACACAGCGCCCTTCGAGATTGGCAGCACTTCTCAGGCACCACTTTAACTTGACTGCTTAAAGCTTACAACAATCACTCTCTCTCTCCCTCTCTCTCGTTTTGAGTGTGTGTGTGCTTCTTCCTCTTTGCCATAACTTTTCTGTTATTATTGTTATTGTTATTATTTTATACAGCTCAATATGCTATCAGCATCGCAATCAAATCATCGTCATCGATGAAGCATGGCAAAAAGCCGCACTGCATACATAGCTGCACATACGTATATGTTGTATATATGTTATATATGTACATACGCACTTGTTTGAAATATTCTCTACTAAACAGTTTGTGTGCTCTCACATTTATGCCATTGCTCAGCTGCTTCTTATGCTTTAGTTGCTCAGCTGTTTGTTGCTGTTATTGGCGACTGCTCGGCTTGACTTGGCTGTCCTACCCACAAGCATACACACATGCATTGCATGTGCATGCATGTGTGACTCTCTATCGCTTCTGGTACTTTGGCTGTAAATTATGAATGCCCAATGAATCAATTTAAAATGACTATAAATGCCAAATCTGTGGATTCATGGCAAATGATGCGGTGAGAGATCAGAAAAAAATGCACAACAACAAATTGATTGGAATTTAAATAATATTTGAATTTATTGGTTTCATAAGAAAGAAGATAAACTAAAATATAATTCAATTAAGAAAAAAAAAAGAGAAAATAGTACAAAATAAGTAAAAAAATGATGAAATAAAATAATAATAAACTAAAAAAAAAATAAAAAATAAAATAAAATAAAAAATAAAATAAAATAAGATAAAATAATAATAATATAAAAAAGAACAAAATAAAATAAAATAAAATAAAATAAAATAAAATAAAATAAAATAAAATAAAATAAAATAAAATAAAATAAAATAAATAAAAATAAAAAAATAAAATAAAATAAAATAAAATAAAAAAAAATAAAATAAAAAAAAAATAAAAAAAAATAAAATAAAATAAAATAACATAAAAAAAAATAAATTAAAATAAAATAAAATAAAATAAAATTAAATAAAATAAAATAACATAAATTAAAATAAAATAAAATAAAATATAAAAAAATTGAAAATAAAATTAAATGAAAAAAATAAAAAAATAAAAAATAAAAAAAATAAAAAAAAATAAATAAATTAAAATAAAATAAAGTTAAAAAGATTAAAAATAATTAAACTAAAAATGAAATAAAAAAACGCAACAAATTTAAGTAAAATGTAAGAAAATAAGATCAATTAAAACAAAAAATATAAAAATTTTAATTAATTATATATTAAATGTAATAAAATTAAATTCAACTAAATAAAATAAGTAAATATAAATAAACGAAAAGTAAGTAAAGAAAAAAAGACGAAATCAAAATGTTCCGCAACGATATAAATTTCTATTAGTTTATGTGATTTTTGTAGATTACGCCATTTCTGGCATTATTCATTTTTCTCGTCATTATCTTTTTGCATCTCGAAAAATTTCATTAAATTATTTTCCTTCCTTGTATTTCATTTAGTCTGTTGTTGTCTTATTCAATTTTCCCATAACAACACAACACATAGTATTTGACATATGACAAATTTTCTTTATAACTTATACACACACTCGTTAATAACCACACTCACACACACACACACAGACGCGCGCATGCACATATACATTCACATTAGTAAAATATGAATTTTCATAAATTTTCACAACTCATAAATACATACTTTTTATTATTCACGGCCGGCAAACCGTGCGACTCATCCACAACGCGTCATCATAGGCACGGCACATACACACATATACACATATGCATGTGTACACGTATGTACATAGTTGCTCCATGCGGTCGGACGGTTGAATGAGGTGTAAAGGGGCGTCTCTTTTAATATGCATATAAATGATAATGTGCATGTAAATGACGAAAAATATGTATATACATATATTTTTATTGGTAATATTTTGCAAAATTGAATGCCTTCTACTAGTAGTAGCATACACAAACAAAAATGTATACACAAACACATGATGCGGCTCACCGTCGACGTCGCGTATGATGAATATGAAAATTATTTATAAAATCATTAAAATCACGTTTAATAAAATAATTCAGGCGCATAGCAGGCGGGTGAAGGCGTATAAAGATATAAATACATACATACATAAATACATACATACAGATATATGATGAGCACATATTATAGAACAAGTTTCGCTTTATTCCTACCGCAACGCTGCGCTGGAGATGGTCACACGGTCGACTGAACGCGCGTTTGTCGCTTGCTAATAAATAATATAGAAATGCGGAACGTTTGCTTTTGCCACGCTTTTGTTGTTTAGTGGGTGGATAATAAATATAATTCTTTTTAGCTAATGCATTTGATTTATTTTTGATGAAATTCATTTTTTTTGTGTGATGAATTTTTTTTTATATTAAATTAGGTGGTATTTTTTGCTTGATTTGGTTTTGATTCACTTTATTTGTATTTTATTTTTTTTCATTTAGTTTTTATTTCATTTTTATTTCTTTTTATTCTATTCTATTTTGTTTAATTATTTGATTTTAATTAATTTATTTTATTTTATTTCAGATAATTTTTCTAATATAATTTAATCATTTCATTTTGGGTTTTTACTTTATTTTATTTATTTAAATTTATTTTATTAATTTTTTTTGAAATTTTTTTGTGTCTATTTTATTTATTTAATTTAATTTAATATTTTTATTTTTTTTTTAAATTGTTTATTTTGTTTGATTTTACTTTTATTTATTTTTTATTACATTTTTTTAATTTATTCTATTTCAGTTTAAATTTTTTTAATATTTAATTTCATTTTATTTTGATTTTTACTTTATTTTAATTATTTATTTTTTTAAATTTAGTTTATTTTGTTGCTTTTTTGTATTAGTTTTACGATTTTTTATTATGTTTTAATTATTTTATTTTATATTCTATTTATTTTATTTTGCTGCTCCGTTTTTTTATTTTAATTTTATTTTTAATTTTACTTTTAATTTTATTTTATTATATTATATTTATTATAAGTTTTTGTTACTAAGTTTCATTTTTTATGTTTTTTTTAAATTTAATTTTTACATTATTTTATTTCTTTTAATTTTTTTAATATCTATTTAACAGTCTTTTATTTGCTTGTATTTATTTTTATTTAAATTAGGATAATTTTATTTATTTTTTATTTTTTTATAATTTACCTTTATTAATTAATTTATTATTTAACTTACTTTTTTAATTGAATTGAATTTTATTTTTAGTTAACCTCATATATTTTATTTTCTTTATTTTCTGAGTCACAAAATATTTTTGATATATAAATATTTGTTTTTTTTTTTGCTTATTTTAATAGCATATAAACCCACTGTCATTAGGAAAACCTGTTATATTTTTTATGGTTTATCACATTTTTGCTTTTCCAATTTGCATTGGCAATGCTTCACCTCACTTCACTGTTTTCAACTTCGTTTTAAGACGTTTTTTTTTCTGCGAAAAACTCCAGCATTAAAAGCATCTTGCGTAGGGAATTACGAGGTTAAGCATTTTTCTTTGTCGCGACCATAATGGAGCACTTGAACTGTAAAACACCAAACGTCAACAATAGTTTAAACATAAAAGTGAATGAGGCAAGAAGCAGGAATAAAGTGGCAGAAAATGAAAAAAGAAAGTAAAAAATGAATAAAAAAATTAAATAAAAACAGAAATAAAAAAATTTCTTTTTCCGTGCAAATGAAAACTATAGCTTTTTAAAACAACTAGTTACAAACTATTTATTTTTGTATTCGTAAAAATTAAATTGAAATACAGCAAAAAATAAATCAAAAATAGCTGAAAAGTCATTTTCATTTCCTTAAAAACAGTACCACCATATAACAACTAGTTGCAAACTAGTTATTTTTGGAGCAGTAAAAAATTAAATTAAATTAAATTAAAAATTGATGGAAAAGGTAAAAAATTAAAAAAAATTAAAAAAACCCTTTACTTGTGAATGAAAACCAATAACACAACCAGTTACAGACTAGTTATTTGTTGACCGGTTAAATTGATTCAAAAATAGTTTTTTTACAGTTAGCTGACTTTACCGCAAAAAAAGCTGTATAAAATGATGCTTTAGCCACAGTTTCTCATTCATTTAACGCTTAATTATTAACACTCTTTCACAGCTTCTGGCCACACAATCTAAAAATTTCGTAAGCAGTTTCCAAATTATTAACTCTACCAGTAGTTAATAGCTCATTTCCCTAACTTGGCACACAAAAAAGTTTATGCGCAGTGGAAATATCAAATTTCCTTATGCCGCATTGCTTAATGTAAAAATTACATTAAATGTGCCTCAACACTTCCAACACAAGCACAGATTTTCCTCTAAATCTCAGTCGCGTCTAATAACTTTTGTTTCAAATGCTTTTATTTATTACGCTAGCGTATTTTTTCTAACACTAAAGATTTTCTCACAGTTTGGGTTTTTGTTGTTGTTGCCGCCAAATGATTGTTGTGGTTTAATTACCTGTCATTAACTCATTACAAGCCGGTCAAGTCAGCAGCAGCAGCAGCAGCAATTTTGCTTTGTATGGCTTAACTGGGTTTTGTCGTTTAAATAGTGCGGCAGGCAAAAAAAAAAAAAAAAAAAAAAAAAACATGTCTAACATGGCTTTTTGTCGCTAAAATTACTTATTATAATTTTTTTTCCTCCAAGTATTTGACATTATTACGCAATGCGCATAATAAATGGAGTTAAGTGGGTAAGAGCAGAAAAGACGCAAATATAAAAAGCATTATGGAAGCCCTTTTTGTACTACAAAAACTTTATAGTTGCTTTAGTCAGTTTATTTTTTGTGGTTTTCCTTTAGTATATTCTAAAAAAAAAAAATAATTAATTGCGCTTCAAATACGTCAACTGGACCGAAAACAACTAGTTCGAAGCTAGGTGATTTTTAGTATAATACCTCAAAATTATTTTTTTGATTTTATTTCTATTTCTACATTATCATATTTTATTTAACATAATTTGGGAATAATGAAACTAGCTTTAAATCGATTAAAAACGACCACAAAAACAGTTTTTGAGTATGGAATTATGTGCGTCTTTACATTTTAAACGATGTATTTGTGTATTTGTTGCTATTTTATGGGCTTTTTATTCCAATTTTTCTTTTTCTTCAATTGCTTGTGAAAAACACCAACTGCACCAAAAGTAACTACTTTGTAACTAGTTGGTTTCGAGTAACTTGGGTTACAAATTTTATGATTTTTGATTGTACAATTCTTTAATTATGTCAAATTATGTTTGAATACTCTTTTTACGACACATATTGCCTCACTTTACACATACTATGCTAATTAGTTTTAGTATTACTCTCAACCATACACCGTTAAGAGTTCAAGGAAAAATTAATATACAAATTTTAAAAATTATGTTTTAGAAAAACTATTTTTAGTAATATTTTTTTATATTTTTTTGTATTTAAAATTTTCTTTTTTTTTAACAAAAAATATTGCTTTTTGAAAATTACGCCCTACCACAGCAGGTGTCCAACGCATGCATAGGTAGGTTTTGCCATTAAAAGTTGTTGAAATCAGAATTTCACTATATGCTGTGTGGTGATTGATTTCGTTTTAACAACAACTTCCCTTCTTCAACCCTCGTCTTTTCGAAAACCAAAAATGTTTTTTCAATTGATTGACAGTTGTTTGACGTCTTTCATTTATACAAGTTGATTGGTTGGTTAGTTGGGTGGCGACTTGTGATTCTACATATGTAGTTATTTACGGAACTACATATTGACAGGATTGTAGTGTCAGTAAAACATTAAAGCACAGATATATGTGCGGATGTATTTACATCTGTATGTATTCATAATTCCACATTCTTGCGATAAAAGCTTCTTCCCTAATGCACTGTCTGTTATATTAATTTTTTTGTTTTTATTTTTCAAAATGTTTAGAATTCTGTTTTCTCTTCGCTTATTGCTCTAATTTTCCTCCATTTTTTCTGTTTCACCTAATTTTTTATATTTGGTACAGCAGTACAGCACTACAGGCTCATTATGTGCCAGGTAATGATGCGAGTTTTTCATTCTATATATGTGCCCCTCATAGCTTAGTTGATCGGTTGGCGAGTTTATGCGCTAATTATTTTCACCGTTAGACTTGTTCCCGCTGTTGCTAAGCGATTTTCATGCTTTACTTTGTTGGAAAAAAATTCATGCTTTATTATTATTGTTTGTTTTAGTTTTCTGAACTCGTTAAATGGTTTTTCAATATTCAGATTTTATGTACGATAATTCAAACCTTTCGAATTTATTTTCCCACATGCGTCTCTTGACGAATATTTGTTTTGAAGATTTTTTGCGTGGAGTTGGGCCACTTAAATGGTTTTAATATATTTTTTACTTCAATTAAAGTTTTTAGAAAGTGTTGAAATTGTTTTTATTCGAAACTCATAATGTTGTCTGTCTTCAAAATATATATTTTTTCCACAATTTCACGTATTTTCAACATTTTCAGTTTTATTAATTTTAATTTTAATTTATTTTCACATACTTTGAACACATTTTCTTTCCATTTTAATTTTTTTGACAATGATGTGCATATTTAATATATTTTTCGCCTCAGCATCAACAATACCGCGTCACTCCATCCTTCTCCTTGCTGTTTGGCGCCAAATATCAAGTAAAATCAGGTCGCTCTACAACTCATCTATTCGGACGACATGACCTAGCCAACATAGCCGCTGTCTCTTGATTCGCTGAACTATATATATATAGCCCGTACAGCTTATCGTTCCATCGTCTGGGGTATTCACTGTTGCCAACGCGCAAAAGGACCATAAATCTTTCGCAAAACTTGTCCGTCGAAAACTCCTAAAGCCGACTCACCGGATGTCGACATAGTCCAAGCTTCTGCATCAGCTATAAGGACGGGAATGATGAGCGACTTGTAGAGTTTGGTTTTGGTTCGTCGAGAGAAGACTTTACTCTTCAATTGCCTGCTCACCTCAAAATAGTACCTGTTCGCAAGAGTAATTCTGCGTTGGCTTTCAGGGCTGACATTGTTGGTGTTATTAATGCTGGTCCCTAGATAGAGGAAATTATCTATGACTGTCAGCGGTGACCTGAGAGCCTAGTCGCGAATGCGGAACCTGTTTATTTGATGATAGGAGATATTTCGCCCCGCCCTCGTTCACTTCCACACCCATTCGCTTCGATTTGTCTAACCCGGAGAACGCAGATCTAACAATACGGTTATTATGACTAATTATATCAATATGCCAACAATTGCACACTCTTGTAGAACATTATACCTGGTCTATTTAGCTCGGCAGCTCGTATTATTTTCTCCAGCATAAAATTGAAGAAATCACACGATAAAAATTCTCATTGTCTGAAATCTCGTTTGGTATCGAGCGGCTCGGAGTGGACCTTCTCAATTCTGACTGCCCTTCTGATAATATCCAGGGTCAGTTTACAAAGCCGTATGAGTTTTGTGGTGATATCAAATTCAGACATATCTGCGTAGAAACAGTTCCTTATCGTGCTGTCGAAGACAGCTTTAAAATCGATGAATTGGTTGTGTGTATCGATTCTTTTCTCTCGGGTCTTCTTCAAGATTTGGCACATGGTGAATATCTGGTCGAGGGTGGATTTGCCAGGTCTAAAGCCACACTGAAAGGGCTGATCTGGTTGTTGACGGTTGGCAATACGCTAGACAGGACCTTGTATGTGATATTAAGGAGGCTTACTCTACGCTAATTGGTGCAGACCGTGGGGTCCTCCTTTTTTGGATTGGACACTTAGGATACATTTGTCAGGCATGCTTTCGTCCGACCATATTCCACAAAGAAGCTGATGCATGCACCTTGTCAGTTCTTCGCCGCCATATTTGAATAGTTCTGGCAGTAAGCCATCGGCTCCCGCCGCTTTGTTATTTTTAAGCGAGTAACCGCTATTCGAACTTCTTCATAATCGGATGATGGCACGTCTATACCATCGTCATCGATTGTGGTTTCGAGTTCACTATCTCCGGGGGTTTTACTTTCACTGCCATTCAACAGGCTGAAGAAGCTTTTCTCCATACACTAAATATTCTCTGGACATCTGTCATCAGATTACCTCCTTGGTCTCTACGCGAGTTTGCTCCGGTCTTGAAACCTTCTGTTAGTCGTCACATCTTCCCATAGAATCTTTGAACATTAACCTTGTCGGCCAACTGCTCAAACTCTTCATACTCACACATTTCGTCCTCTTTCTTTTTTCGTCTGCAAATGCGTCTCGCTTCCCTCTGCAGCTCTCGTTATCTATCCAATTCCGTGTTATAGTCCGCAAAGTTGCGAGGTAGGCAGTCTGCTTCCTCTACACGGAAGTCCAAATTTCTACGTTGTACCAGCTGTTTTTCTGAAATCTCCTAGCACAATTTTCACATCGTCGCAGGGGAAGCGCTCATAAGTACGTTCTAGGCTCACATAGAAAGCATCTTTGGTCACATCATCCTTCTCTTATGTCGCGGCACGGGCGCAAATCAACGATATGTTGAAGAACATCACTTTGATGCGAATTGCGGCTAGACGTTCATCCACCGGGGAAATGCTAGAAATCGGCGACGAAATCTCTCTCCCACCACAAACCCAACACCAAATTTGCGTTCCTTTAAATGCCCGCTGTAGTAGATTTCACAAGGACCTATCTTCTTTCGCCCTTCCCCCTTCATCGCATATCTTGGACGGCGGTGATGTCAGAGCCTTTAGTCTTTCGAGGACATCAACAAGCTGAGCAGCGGAACCTTTCGAATTAAGGGACCGGGCATTCCAAGTGCATGCCCTCAAATCGTGAATCTTTAAATGTTTGCAGGGGTCGTCATCAAAAGGGGTCCATCTCTCATCCGAGGCATTGTTGATTTTTCATTGGAGTTCAAAGTTTTTATGTGGTGGGTCTCAAACCCTACGCACAACCGCAGGGGGTTCGCTTTCTCAATTTAGCTCGTCTCCAAACGGATGTTTTTTGGCTACCCAGAGGATACTTGGTTTAAGACTGGAAGTTGTGAGCTGCTTGAATCATATGTTCAAGAATCGTTTTTGGATACTCCCAGGTGAATGGCAGTCAAAAATGTTCCTCACTTGCGTGAATTTCTACACATGGCCCCATCCTCCATTCATCCATAATCTCAAAGAGATTATCCGCAAAAAGTAACGTTTTTTCGAATGATAATAAAAATTTGGCACTAAATTTGAATTTTCTGTGTTTTTTTTTTCATTAAAAAGTAAGGAACCTCGAAAAGGATCACCCGTTATATTATAGAAATGAACATGCTTTCAGGTAGGCGTAAAAATGCATAAAATAAAATGTAAAATAAAAACAAAATACAACAACAACACACAAAACAAAATTACTGAAATATTTTCCCTCAAATATCCTGCACAAGGAATTTGCTCCATATTTTATGACGAAGTAATGGAGCTATGGCAACTCTATATTGAAAATGCCACATTGTTTATACGCAAAAAACAAATAAATACATAAATACACACATACATTTATTTATTTTTTTTTCACCTTTTTCCTCGCTCTTCTTCTTCTTTGCAGGCGGTCGTACAACAGAGCCAGCAACAGGCTTTACTCAACAAATCCAATGATGATCTGCGACGAAAACGCCCGGAAACTACGCGACCAAATCACATTCTACTCTTCACCATCATAAATCCATTCTATCCCATCACAGTGGTAAGTGCACACGCATACCAATATAGAATTTTATATTCAAAGAATTTTTGTTGTTGTTTTTTTTTTTTTCATTTTAACCAACACTCTATGCGGTGTCTAAGCCATTAGCGTTGCTGATATTACACTGTTGTGTACATATATTCTTGCAATGCATAATATATATATATACAATATATATGTACATATATGTATGCACTCCACCACTATAAGCGCCCGCCTTTTTTTTTTTTTTTTGAAGCCTCGTTAGAGTCGCCTTTTAGTCAAGTTACATTAAGCGCGCTTATGCATGTGTGTGTGTAGGACAAAGCCTACACTATGCTATGTGAGTGCCCCACTGGCGATATGTATGTACGCATGTCTATGCGTTTGTTGTGAAAAATGCAAAATAAACGTCGAAGTGCAGCGTTGAGTGCCGCCGCCTAAGTGTACATCAGCTTAGCCGCGCCCATTGAGCGTGCAACAACCTCATCAACCTGCCTGTGGCGCATTGGGTGGAAGTGACAAAGATGTTGGCTAAACGAGCGACATAAAAAAAAAAAAAAGAGGAAGAGAAATCTAAGCTTACTTACTACAGCTCGCTTATGACGTGTCATGAGATGGTGAATGAAAAACATATTGTATGTATGCACTTTTAGAGACGAGAAATGCAAGTAAAAATGCCCAAGTCTCGATGGAGCGGATATTTTTTTGTAGCCAATGCGCGAAAATCACCCAGTTTCTGGGGCAGCTCAAGAAATGGAAACAGTTTGGAATCCAATTGATCTAGTTCTGCCGTCAGAGCTGTCTAGCTGACGGATAGCTCTTCCTAATCTTGGCCTGCTATATATTTATTAAGGTAATTTCACAGTACTATACCATTTTTCTCCTAATATCAGGTTAAAATGATCCTCTACCAACTTCTCTATCACCGCTTGCTACTACCAATCCGTCTTTGGACCATTCAATGTGGAGGACTTTCTGTTCGGTCGAGCCTTGAGCTGGGAGCTAGGGTTTAAAAAACCTCTTTTTGGCTTCACTTGTTGCAAACTCACTTCTCTAAGTCTTTATTTACTGGTTTAAGCCCTTCCAAGGACAGATAAAAACGAACCCAAGAGACCCGACATCAACTACAAGTTCTAAAAAGCAGCCATTATGTTTGAGCTGTTTACTTAGGCAAATTCCATTTCAGAAACCTTACTGTCCTTCCTTCAGAGCAACTGTCAAGTGCAGAGGATTTCCTTCAGTAAGATTGATTTGCATTAAAGAAATTCATTAAAGCGGTTCCAACCAACATATGTAAGTACAAACGAGTCGTTGAGAGTCTAGTAGCGAGACCTGGGCTTGCGAGTTTTCTAGGTCCGATCTCGTTAAAGTGAATTCTAGTGATCTCAGGAGTAGTTTGGCTGGTTCTGGCTGCCAGTATCCACTGTTTGCGGGTCCAGCGGCTCCAGAGCGTTTACTAGTCTTTCTATCAGGGCTAACCTTAATGTCCCATGTCTCACCTCCGGCCAGTTCGATTTGATTTGATAAGCCCGGTTTGTCTGAGAGCGAGGGTGGAGCGTACAGTTGGAGGGGGATTTTCAGACGAGGACGACAGAGGGAATAGTTTCCGTCATCCTTCTACTTACCGAGAAACTTACTAGAAACGTTCGGTTTCTAGTTCATATATTTTGTGCACTATTCGGCGAGACTGCAAGAGAGCTCGTTGATATGAATATATTTGAGGCGTTTCTGCTCGAGTCAGGTTTTAAAAATATTTCAAATTGAGTTCAGAGCTAGAAATCGATTACTCAGTCTGAGTGAGCTGAAATTGCCAAGACTCCGTCGTTGATTCCTAAAGATAACAATATTTGAAGACGCACATTGTAGACATAGTAGCAGTCTCCAGCTTACGACTGTGATCGGAGTCGTGATTTCGGCTTTCAGCAAAACTTATCATTGGAAATACAAAAACAGCTGGACAGGATGGCAGGCTTTAAAGACCATTCACGGAGAGTCCGTTAACAGCTATGCGAACTCTCTTCCCGTGAATGGCGTCCTCGGAATCCAAGCGCCACCGATTGCAGAACAACAGCTCGAGTTGCCTCGAGAGACCCGAATAACACTGGTGCAATTAAGGTCTGGATAATGTAGTCGACTTAATTCTTACTTATACAGACTCCACACCGACATACCCAACATAAGTTCTGCATGTAATGAGGTCCCGCTCGACCTAATTACATCTTTGCATGGCAACTCAAGCCGACTCATCTAATAAACCTTTCCCTCTGGTCCGAACCCGTGGAAAAAGCCCATTTGCTGGGCCTCCCGTTAGATTACCTCGATGAACTGAACTAGACCTACCCGACTCTTGGCAGGGTACGAAGGAAGGGCATATCTGACTGGTCGTTAGAGCTTAAGCTTGTAAATGAATGATGTAAAATGATGGTTCTGCTCGTCTCTTAAAGACCCTAACAGCACTTAGCCACCTCAAAGGAAGACTCCGACTAACTGACAGATTCCATCCACATCGATCATCAGCGAAAGACTTCGTGGACGCTCTGTTGGCTTGTGTGAAATGCAAAGTTTAAACTGAGCAGCCAAAGCGCACAGTGCAAAAATGAGTGACAGACTGTCAGGCGGTGTCATCATGGTGCAAGCCAATAACAAAAAAAAAAAAGATGAAAATTTGTTGTTGGCATGACAAAAGGATTTTCCGTCACGAAGTTTTTTTTTAGGTTTTCCCAAGCTTTCCGCAAATATGAAAAATAAAAGCAACAACAACAACAAATCGGAAAACATGTGTCCAAACTTCAGTTCACATAAGTATGTGTGCATGGGTGTGTGTGCGTGTGTGTCATTGCAAATGTCGAGATAAACAAGTAAAAGGATAACACCGACGAATGCGTTGACAATAGGAGGGGCATCTGGTTTAACATGGCTGGAGTAAATAAACAAAAATTACAACAAAAAACAAGCGCCAAATACGAGTTTATGGCAGGACAACAACAACAACAACAACAGTGCCCATAACAAAAGTACGACCATAGCGCTGCATGAGCTC
The DNA here is from genome assembly GCA_030068015.2 of Neoceratitis asiatica. Lineage (NCBI taxonomy): Eukaryota > Metazoa > Arthropoda > Insecta > Diptera > Tephritidae > Neoceratitis > Neoceratitis asiatica. The sequence goes on along the minus strand of CM061527.1, from coordinate 65,368,012 downwards.
CTCGTTGTCGGTCGGCGAACGCCGTTGGTGTAACGATGCACACATGCATAACGACGCATAGAGATGCTGCATTTTTTATACATACACACATACACACATTTATGTACATACACATGCGAGTATATCGTCGCTGCTGCTGTGTATTGAATTTTTCATAACTGTCGAATAGACCTTCAGACACAATGGCAACGTGGGGGTTGCCAATGGTCGGTCGATGTTATCAATATTTATGTGTGCGCACACTCACACATACATCATACATATCCATACACATGTAGACTCCACGCCGTTATGCTTTTCATAGACTTATACTGTATGTACGTCTCTCGGTGTGGCGCTCCCTTATACACACACACAGTTTTTCTATGGCTATTTTTTCCAGTTCGCCGCCATTGAATCAGCGGCCATCGTCACGTCAAGATATATGCGAATAGTACAGCCAATATATACGTTTGTTGTGCATCAGCAACAATAGCCATTGGCTGGGCATCCGATTTAGATTAGAGTCCACTATAGATTGAATTCTAATGCAAGTCAACAGCGAACGGGCATTGTTAGCGGCGCAAAAAAAATTACAAAAAATAAGAAAAAAATTCGGCTACAGGAGCTTTCATGTAATGCTTAAAGTTTAATATCACAATTCGTTATTTTGACTTTCCTACTTCATCATATGCGAATATTATCATTTGCTGAATAACCGGTGCGTATGAGTGATATTTAAAAAGAGCTAAGCTTTAAGCTCTCTGAGTTTGAGCTTCAAAATCTGAAAAGTTCTTTCTAAGAATATTCCACTTTGGCAATTTATGATTTTCAAGAAGCTTTTATAAAAGCTCTTTTGAAAGCGTAAGCTTTTTTGAAAGCTTATATTTAATAAATAGTTTATAGAATTCTAAAGTATTGTTATTTACAGAGTGTACAGTGTGAATGATTAATGTTTAATATGAGCTTAGCTTTAAGCTCTCTGTTAGAGCTTTAAAATATAATAAAGTTTTTACTTACACATATTTTACGATTTTTGTTTTCAGTACGCTTTTATTAAAGCTCGTTTGAAAGCTAAAGCTTTTCTTAAAGCTTAGTTTTATATTACTTTGTTTTGGTTTAAACTAGGCATTTGGAATGCCTTGTGTAAGCGTATTTTTTTTTGCTTACCACTACTCTCTAAAGCTTTTATGAACTCAAGCAGTTAAAAACAATCAAACATTATATAAAATATTATATTTATATCATGTATAGTAAATGTTTTATGATCGCTTGTGGTAAAGCAATGTATTTTCAAAGCTTTTAATTTTTGAAAACTTATTTCTTAAAGCTCAAAAGAAAGTTTCGTCTCTACCGATTATATTTTTAATAATTAATAGATATGATGAGCTTTTTCGAGGTATCTTTGAAAGCTCCGAGTCTTCATAAATTTAACGGTGGATAAGATTGGAATTTTTGTAAGCTTCCGTTCATGTTTTGATTAAGCTTTGAGCTCGTTCTTCTCGCTATGATAGTTTTGTGCTTGTATTAAAAGCTTTTGTATGTAATATAAAGCACTGTTGCGAGCTTCCTTTCTTGGAAACAAAAAATTCTTAAGCTAGTAAGCAAGCTTTTAATCTCCAAATTTAATGTTTAATAATTATCTATTCGCGAATACCTTTTCTCGAAGTAACTTCGTTGAAAGCTCTAACTCTCTATAAATAAATATAGTCTGACTGCCTCTAAGAATTTCGTGAAAGCTTTTGTTTGTT